>JAILYA010000004.1:9653490-10253490 GCA_021437795.1 Rhodamnia rubescens | reverse complement strand
ACGAAAGCATCTATTTTGAACATAATTACGAGCACGAGCTATGTCGCGAGTGAACCCTTACCAACTTTTTTGGGCATTTCCGGGAGCGAGAATTAAGTTTTTTACTTTATGGCTTATTTTTCAATTACAAATTACAAAAACACAAAAATTGGATAACCTGCAGATTCATGAGGAATGGGCCGACCCTAATGTTTAGCATTCAAAATTTCACACGTGTCACGGTTTCATTTGTCCTCAGCCTCCCCCGGATCCCGTTGACATTTGTACGCTTTACCTGCCACCTATGCTCACATTAAATTGCGAGAACGAACGAAAACGCACGCTCGTCCACTTCGTCGTCGGCATCTTCTCCGCGTTCACTGACGTTTTCTGATTTGTCTTTCCTCATTCGGAGTCGATCTCAAGTCGGGAAGGCGAATCCGGGCGCCATCGCAACCTTCCATTCTCGTGTAAAGTCCGCATCTTTGAACGTTGAAATGCGTGTCGTCCTCTTCGCATGCGGTGTTTCAAACCCCCCGACTCCTTCTGCGCGCTGCTCTTCGCGCTTCTAGCTCTCTCCTTCTACTTCTTCGACCCGCATCGGCCCGCGTCTCTTGTTCGGGAAATGGCTGAGGAATCGCCCAAGTCCATCTGCGATTTCACTGTCAAGGTACATGCCCGTCCACCAGTTCACGTCCCGTTTTGATGGGTTTTTCCTTTTTTTTCTTTTTCCCTTTTCTTTTAGGGATCTCGACTGTGGTGATCAGCTTGGCAAATATCGTGTTTTGTCTGCTCTTGGTTGGAGAGATTTTAGAAGCTAAGCTATGTGCAAGAATGGAAATTTAGCTTGTGGTTGAAGATGCCTTTTTTTTTTTTTTGGGGGGTGTATCTCCGTGGTGTAGGAGCTGATACGGTTTGAGATGGTGATTGCTTGCACGTACTCGACAGAAACTAACGGTGTGGTTGAAATTCTTAAAGTGAAAACAACTCTTGCTGGGTTCGGTTGTTCTGCGGCGCGTCATTAACGTGTGATGTAGCACTTAGTGGGTAATTCTAGTGCTTCTCTTAAGCGTGTCAATGACCTGATCGTGTGAGTTAGGGTGAGTATTGGTCAGATCACGAATCTTTTGCTTGATCGTAGTTTCTTGGTCAATCCGTAATTTGCCTTGAATCCTAAAACCAACGATTTTAGCAATAAATCTGGGGCAACCATGCTTGATTTTTTTTTTCCTTGAACTTGATACGGATCCCTGTGTGTATTTTTTTTTTCTGCGGAAGTGGTGGATATGCCATCTTGTGCTTCTTATGTTGTAGCAATTTATTCGATGAGATTCCCTTTTCTTGGTGTTTATAGTTTGAGATATTTATAACTGTAGATGTCAATCATCTGATGCAAATGCAGGATATTCGTGGAAACGATGTAAGCTTGAGCGAGTACTCTGGGAAGGTTCTTCTGATTGTCAATGTTGCTTCAAAATGGTATTGCCACTGGATGCCCCTCTCTCTTCAAGAATCATGTTCCTTGATCAGAACCTTGATAGGAATTGGGCAACTTAGGCGTTCATGAAATGGAACATGCAGCATTTAGTAGTTGACTAGTTGGTCCTATCATATGTCGCTATGTGTTTCACTGCATGCGGAACACTTGCATTTCCAATCTTGTACCTGTTGTCACCTTTTGGTAGTTCAAACCTCATGACCCTATGTTGATCCTGTAAGCCGGGGCTGCTTCACTTTCCCTTTTAACTCCTAGTCATAGATCTTTTAACCTTTTCATCTAGATGTAAATGTGTGGCCAATTGTTAAATCCAGTTCATGTCCCCAGAAACGGTCAACGGCTTGAAATTACACTATCCGCTTCAATACATGTGATATCTAATATCAGCACACTTATGTTTGCAGTGGTCTCACACAATCAAATTACAAGGAATTGAACACTTTATATGAAAAATACAAGGATCAAGGTTTGCCCATTAGTCTTTTGCGTTTCAATTTCGTTCACATGTTTTACTTTGTGCCAGATCTTTTGGGGTTTGTATATATGTTCATGACTCCATTTCTTAGCAGGATTTGAAATACTGGCATTTCCATGCAACCAGTTCGCAGGACAAGAGCCAGGGAGTAATGAAGAGATTCAAGAGACTGCATGCACTATGTTCAAGGCTGAATTCCCTATATTTGACAAGGTAAACATGAGAAGCAGAAAACACAGAGAAAAAATGAAAAGGAAGAAGGAATTCTTAAATCTCTGATTCCTCATGCTTTTTTAGTCATTTTAACTCCAGAGCACTCGATAAATAAATAAATAAATAAAAAGGCTCCAGAGGACAAACATTCTCTTAGTCTGCATAAAAAATGATGATCAACCATCTCCAGAAGAGGTTGAGAATTTGATTGCAATGTGTTTCATTTACTCTTTCCACAATGCAATAAAAGATACTAGTTCAATGTGCATGTTTAAGACCGTCTTCCTCTTTACAATGTTGACTTTATAATATGGATAAAAATATGTTTTGTCGATATTACACTCTGTTTTCACCATTATAGTATATTCTGTGCTACAGGTCGAGGTGAATGGCAAGAATGCAGCCCCAGTCTACAAGTTCTTAAAGTCTCAGAAAGGAGGGATATTTGGAGATGGCATCAAATGGAACTTTACAAAGTTTCTGGTGAACAGAGAAGGGAAAGTTGTGGATAGATATGCTCCTACTACATCACCTCTTAAAATTGAGGTTAGGGATCTGATTTACAACAACGCAAGGAGCAATTTAAGTTGGTTCTGATTGGTTTTTTTGGTTTATCCTGCAGAAAGATATCCAAAATCTCTTGGGATCATCTTGAGCAATAGAGGTTTGTGCCGTAGTTTTGATCTTTTTTCCCTTTCATCCAAATTACTTGCTCATCTGCCCTGCAATGCTAATCAAAATAGCTTAGAAGTTGAGTATGGGTAAAAACTCTGTAGGTAGTCCACTTCTTTTGTCACCAGAGGGAGTGGGCTCTATTTTGGGATTGGGAAAACTGTCTGTAAGCTGCAGCAGGTACTATAGATAACTTGCAACTTGGCCCTATTTTTTTCCGAGGAAGAAATCACCCATACTAATGAAATAGGGCCAGTGAAGCACCGTCATCATCAGTTTCTGGGGTTTAAAATCCCCTATAAGGGCCTATACCACAAGAAGTCAGTAGACTTACCTACTCATTCTGAAGGAACTTGAAGTTAACCTTCTATACTTACGAAACTAAGGGACTTTTTTGCTTTAAGGTAGCAAATAGCGCACCCTACCTAATTTATAATGGAGGAGTATGCCGACTGTTTCTAAATAGTGCGAGGGATTTCTTTTTCTTTAAGTTGAGGAAGCCGAGTTATGCAATCCATACTAAAACGAGTTTCTTTGCTCTTCCAGGTTGCACTTAAGTTGTTTCTTAGTACAGCATAATTTCTAGCTTCATATACACTTCCTAGGCAAAACCAAGTCTTGGAATGTTGGATCTTTTTTATGACTTCTTTGTTCTTCAGGGCAAAGGACGTGTTGGAAGCTCCTTGGAGTAATCATCCAGACATGCTGGGATATTGCAGTTGACTTTGGTTTAACTTGTGTCCTGTTGGTTGTTCTGCACAATTTGATCTATTTGCTTCCTGTTGTTGTAATAGACAAGAATGATCTCGATAATGCTCCGTTCTGTATTTTCATGTGCTCTTTCTCTATTTCCTTTGCTTTTTATATTGCGTAATCTCCCCACGACAAAATAGGGTGGCCCGCTCTTCCTGCGCCACCCCTAATCAAGTCAAAGATTTAAGTTTTATGTTTTGCTTTCTACATGCCAACCGCAGGCTCGTTAGAGGCGATTTATTCCTGTGGATCTTCATGTTTGGATGATATCAGAACGTCTAGAACTACTTAACTGTTGCTTTAAGAAGAGCAGAGACAGTCAACTGTTACACTTTTACACACCAAAAGAGAAGTTCCATGTTTGGTCATTCAGAAAACAGAAGTGCATGTCAAAATCATGCAAGTCCAACGCATTTTTGGCATAAAACTGCAAGTCGGGTCAAAAGCAAGCGCGGGCGCTATCCAGTTTGGCATTCGGCATTTATTCGACCGCTCACAAGAAGTGAGCAACTTGCGTACTACAAGCTCGACATAAACCGGTGAGAATACGCAATCGAGAAGGGTCAATCTTCATCTCCAACTTCTTCAACTAGCCATCATTCTTTTAAACAGAGGGTCATGTCCTAACCCGCAATGCAAAGTCTCCAATCAGGGAGAGGACAGTGATCAGTGATTACCGTTCTACTTTTCAGACTCGACTATTTCGAGTTTCTCTCAAGATAATCTGGAGATGACCCCAAGGGGCGTACGTCCAAAATGCGATGCGTGCGTCGCACGTTTCAGATAAAGCAAAAGGCTAAAAAGTTGAGCTGAGCAGTTCTCGACGAATTTCGAAAGAGGCTCGGTAAGAAGATCTCTGGGGCACTTTTCTGGGTTTTGGAATCCGATTCCGAATGAGGCCTATGGCTTATCAGATGGAGTCATCACCCGCACTCACGCACGCAGACTGGTCGAGTCGTTTTGATCGTGTCTTCTCCAGGAGGCGACATCGTTCGTTCTCGATGAATCCACGTGAATCCTTGTACCCGTTCTCCGTCCTTGGAGAGCGGCTTGTTTTGGGTTGGGCTTGTCTTATCTTGCTTGTGGGATTTGATGCGATGCGTGCCCATCTTTCAAGTTCCTTGCGTTCGGGTCTTTTGTCAATCTCCATTCCCATGCGGAGACTGCGTTCATTGATATCTCTAGTTTCACTCTGTTTATATTCCCCGAGTCCTTTCGAGGAAGTTCTGTTTCGGCTTGCGTGTGAACAGAGCAAGAACTCGAGCGAATAATCTTCCGCCCATTTGCTTTATTTTCCGACAGAATTGGGAGGGAGTCAATGTGGTCGTGATGGCGCTTTCTTTCCTTTGGAATTTGCAATATCTGTGGCCGTTCTCCAAGCTGAAATTCGACGACCTGAAAGTTTCGAATGAGTTGGTCCGGAAACTTCGGATTCCTGGGCAGACGAAGCAATTCGTTTTTGCCGTGAGGGAACCCGAGTCGCAGTCCATGATTTACGTGCTCGCCGTGCTGAATTTATCCGAGCGGTCTGCCCGGGACGCCGAGTGCGTGATTAGGGAGATTCGGCCGAGTGCAGTCGTGGCACAGGTTGATCCATTGGGATTTATTGAGATTGAGTCTGTCGAATGTAAGCCAGGCAATGGGGTCGACTGCACCGTGCCCACTACGGCATTTGGCGTTCTCAGGCGTTGCTTTGTGGATAAGCTTAATAAGGAGAAGTACGAGAATGTCGCTGGGGGATTGGTTTTGCGAGAGATCTTCGGTATTGGCTTTCATGGCCATTTCTTTGCCGCCAAGAAGGCGGCACATGAGGTTGGTTCGTCATTTGTTATTCTAAAGTCGCCTTTTGTAAATTGTTCTTCCGGGGATACTAGTCCGAGTGAAGCTGATTGTGGGCAAAATGTTCAAGGCTTAGTCAGAAGCTTGGGTACAGAAAGGATGGGTTCTGGTGTTTCTTCTAGTTTGAGGAGGTTTTGTCTCTATGATGATGTCCAATCTCAGATGGTAAGAATTGTATCTTCGAATATGGATCCGGTGGAATGGATGTTGAGTCCTTCGAGTTCCGATTCAAACTTGGCGTCAGAGAAGATGCAACCCATACCTGATTACCAGGCTCCACCATTTGCCCAGTCCATCTATCCTTTACTTGTGGATCTTTGTAATATTTTTACTGATATCACATCTTTCGGAAGGGCTCTTGTCCATGCTCAACAGCTGCTTTCTGATGTGAATAGGGGGCAAGCTGTAGATAGTCGAGTAGTGTCTGAAGTTTACTCCTTCCGGATTGCCGTTGAGGGGTTTGAGGATAGCACTGAATAATACTGCGCGGCTGCCCAGCAACAAGATGGGCAGTGGCGATTCTTCGAAAACTGAGTTTGCAGATCTTCCATACTTGGAAAAGGCGCAAGTGCTCTTCGCACAGGCTCTTAGGAGTCAGGCTAAAAAGTTCAAGACCGTAGTTGCTGTAGTCGATGCCAGTGCCTTAGCGGGTCTCAGGAAGCACTGGAACACTCCCATTCCCCCAGAAGTGAAAGATTTGGTTGAAGAACTTGTTACAGATCCTGCGGTAGCCAGAGACATATCTAATAGAGGAGACAGGAAAAGAATGTTGTCCGATAAACCGGTGGTGGCGGTTGGTGCTGGAGCTATGGCCATCTTAGGAGCTTCTTCTCTGTCAAAAGTCCTTCGCGTGTCCAGGTTTATGAAGACCTTCAAGATTCCTGCTTCATTTAGACTCATGCTGTCTCCAACACAAATGGCACAAGCGATGGCCTTTGGCAAGTCTCTTGGTCCCTCAAAATTGGCGGCGGCCCCTGGACTTGCTAGTTCAGCCGCGAAAACCTCAGCCTTGAAAGCAACTGCCTCGGCTGAGAAGATCCGCATGGTGGCTCAGGTTGTCATCGCCTCTGCTGAGAAAACAAGCTTATCTGCCATGAGAACTGCGTTCTATGAAATAATGAGGAGACGGCGCATTAAGCCAGTCGGTTTCCTACCTTGGGCAACATTCGGGTGCAGTGTTGCGACATGCACAGGTTTACTTGTGTTTGGAGATGGCATTGAATGCGCTGCTGAATCACTTCCTACAGCTCCCTCAATTGCCCGTCTAGGTCGAGGAATCCAAAGCTTACAGCAGGCATCTCAGGCTGTCGGACAAGCAAATCGGAGCAGAATAGAAAAGTCTATTGAATCTTTGATTTACAAGTTGAAAGTGAAATTTCAATAGTGTAAGGTTTTGATGGTTTTCTTTCAGCTCCGTTATACACAAGATACAGTAGTCCAGTTGTTGGACTTGAGTCCATATTCAGGTGTAATTTTCTGTACATAGAAGCTTTAGCCATTCCTTTCTTCTTTCTCTATCTTTCCTTTGCTTTTTGTATAACGTAATCACCCCGCGACACGATCGGGTATCCCGCTCTTCCTATGTTACCTGTAATGAAGCCGAAGATCTACGTTATGTGCTTTCTCTGTGCCAACCATAGGCTGTTTAGAGGTGATCCATGCCTTGTGGGATCCGGCGCAGCTTTGCTTGTATCTCTCTGTCCGGATGCCATCGGAACATCTAGAACTACTGAACTATTGACTTAGCAGAGCACAGACAGTTGAATGTGACATTCTGACACTCCTGAAGTGGCGTGATCGATCGCTGCTGAGTTTGGCGTTATTCAACTCATCACAACAAGTGAGCGACTTGGGAACGAAATGTTCGATATAAACTGGTGCGAATGAATCCAGAAGACGGTATACATGCAATCGAGCGGTTGAAATACCCTCCAACTTCTCAATGAGTCGTCTTCGTTTTGACAGAGATGTATATATCCTTAACCAGCAAAGTCTGCAATGAGTTAAGAGGACTCTAGTTAGTGATTAACATTCTACTTTTGAGACTCAAAAGATTGTTTGCTCATTTCTTGTGCCATTTGTAGTCCTGAACCTGAAGGAATTGGCTTCTTTGGAGCTATTTTTACAGTAAGGTTGTCATATAAGCATGCAAAGGAAAAGAAAATGTGATGGTGTGAATACTAAAGTAACGAATTCATCCTTTTTGAATTTTAATAAATAAAAAACTCTTTATTTATGGTCATTTTATGTGGTAATCAAAATAAAGATAATAACAAATAGAGGGTAGGGTTTTGGATCATGTATCAACATTGACACGTATAATCTCCGGTAAAAAAAAAGGTTCCATTGGAACAATTATTTAGTTTAGGGCAACCTTGTCGCTTTTAAAAAAAAAAAAAAGAAATGCGGAAGTTTTAGGGGGGAGGGGAGGAGGGGAATGACAAGAAGATATTGGATATCAATTTGAAAGAGATGATGGAGGCGGGAGTTCATTTTGGTATAGATCTTGTACAAACCAATACGAAGATAACACATCAAGCAAAGTATTCACAAGTTGATCATTTGAAATTTCTTCAGATTTGTTTCTTATTCAAATGCCATATAAATCAAATTGTTATTTTTTTATCTTTAACTTCCATGGTGGTGACATTTATCAATAAAAAAAAGAGGAAAAATATTACCAAAAACCTCAAACTATACTCACAAGTGACACATTTACCCATATTTTTTTTTATGATACAAAAATCCCCAAACTACGCCACTGTGACATATTTACCCAATTTTTTTTTATGACACCAAAAACTTTAAATTATGTCCATTGTGACACATTTATCATAAATTATTTTTTTGTGACACAAAAAACCCTAAAATTTTAGGCGTGTGACAAAGTTATCCTAAATTTTGAGGTAAAAGTGTCACGCGAAAAAAGTTTTTAGAGTTTTTGATGGCACAAGAAAAAAATTAGGGTAAACGTGTCATACTGGTACAAGATTGGGATAAATGTGTCATGTGAGTTTAAGTTTAGGATTTTTTGTGTCATAAGAAAAAGTTTGAGGTAAATGTATCACAATGTGCATAGTTTAGGGTTTTTGGTGGCTTGTACCCTAAAAATATACTTTATTGACTCAATTCTTTATCATCTTTAGTGAAGACTTAAAAGTAGAAGTAAATGGAATGAATGCGAACATTCTGCTGAAAGTGGAGCTTCAATTCCATGTACAAAAATTTTGTATATTGAATAAGCTTAAACCGAAAGGAAGTATTGCGCAAAATTGAACATGATAGAAACTAAATAAGAAATATCACAAGAAGAATTATCGTTACAAGGTTGTATTAGGCAATCGAACGAGAAAATATCGTAATTTTCAATGTTACCGGCACCACGTAATGAATGCTTTGAAAAGTGAGCTTGTTTGTTTTTAATTAGATTTAAGCAAAAAAGTACTTCTTTCACTCATTTTATTTTATTTTCGGCCAAAATTTGATATATTATCTGAATTTCAAAGAACCATGAAGATACCATATTTGTGAACCCCCGTGTCAAAATTTACATAAAGCGACACGTTTCGCAGTTTGGATCTCGGCCCAATTCAGAATGAGGCCCATAGAGTTCTTTGGGTGGATTAGGCCCATAGTAATTTTTTTGTCAGAGGCCCATATCAATATTTTTTTTGTTGAAGAGAGGCCCATAGCAACTTTTGTTTTTTTTGGTCGGTTGGCCCATAGCAAGTTCACTATGCCAGCATTTGAAGAGTGTGTCCTCTCCTCTCCAGGGGGCGAGATCGAATCGATCGTTCGTTCGTTCTCGACGAATCTAGGGGAACCCTTCATACCTGCTCTGTCGCCTCTCCTCTCCTCGAGGATCGGCTTGTTTAGGGTTTATCTTTTGCTCAATGTGATTTTGATGCGACGCGGTGTGCGCCGATCGGTTCAAGTTTCTTGATGTTCGGGTCCTTTGTCATTCTCCATTCGCATGCAGAGATCGCGTTGATGGTCGTCTCCAGTTTCGCTCTGTTCGTATGCCCTGAATCCTTTCGAGGAAGTTTCTGTTTTTGGGCTCGCGAGCGAACCGTGCAAGAACTCGGGCGGATGAAGAACTTCTTCACGGGGTTTCTTTAGTTTCCGATTGAAGTGGGAAGGGGAGTCTGATGTGGTCCTGATGGCGCTTTCTTTCGTTTGGGGTTTGCAATCTCTGTGGCCCTTCTCCAGGCCGAAATTCGATGACCTGAAAGCTTCGAATGAGTTGGTCCGGAAGCTTCCGGTTCCCGAGCAGACAAAGCAGTTCGTCTTTGCTGTGAGGGAACCCGAGTCGCAGTCCGTGATTTACGTGCTCGCCGTGCAGAACTTGTCCGAGCGGTCCGCCCAGGACGCCGAGTGCTTGATCAGGGAGGTTCGGCCGAGTGCGGTCGTGGCGCAGGTTGATCCGTTGGATTCTAGTGAGTTTCAGTCTGTCGGGTGGCGGCCTGAGGATGGTGTCGATTGCGCCGTGCCTACTTCGGCATTGGGCGTTCTGAGGCGTTGCTTTGTCGATAAGCTTAATAAAGAGAAGTATGAGAATGTCGCTGGGGGATTGGTTTTGCGAGAGATCTTTGGTATTGGCTTTCATGGCCATTTCTTTGCCGCCAAGAAGGCTGCACAAGAGGTTGGTTCGTCGTTTGTTATTCTAGAGTCGCCGTTTGTAAATTGTTCTTCTGGGGATACTAGTCCGATGGAAGCTGATTGCGGGCAAAATGTTCAAGGTTTAGTCAGTAGCTTGGTTCCACAACGGACGGGTTCTGCTGTTTATTCTAGTTTGAGGAGGTTTTGTCTCAACGATGATGTCCAATCTCAGATGGTAAGAATTGTATCTTCCAATATGGATCCGCTGGCATGGATGTCGAATCCTTCGAGTGGTGATTCAAACTTGGGGTCAGCGAAGTTGCAAACTATACCTGAGTATGAGGCTCCACCATTTGCACAGTCCATCTATCCTTTACTTGTGGATCTTCATAATATTTTCACTGATATCCCATCTATTGGAAGGGCTCTAGTCCATGCTCAACAGCTGCTCTCTGATGTAAACAGGGGGCAAGCTGTAGACAGTCAAATAGTTTCTGAAGTTTATTCCTTCCGGATTGCTGTTGAGGGGTTGAGGATAGCACTGAATACCGCTGCACGGCTGCCCAGTAATAAAATGGGAAGTGGCCATTCTTCGAAAATTGAGTTTGCAGATCTTCCGCACGAGGAGAAGGCACAAGTGCTCTTTGCGCAGGCTCTTCGGAGTCAGGCTAAAACGTCCAAGACTATAGTTGCTGTAGTTGATGCTAGTGCATTAGCAGGTCTCAGGAAGCACTGGAACACTCCCATACCCCTTGAAGTGAAAGATTTGGTTGAAGAACTTGTTACAGATTCTGAGGTAACCAGAGACATATCAAATAGAGGAGACAGGAAAAGAATGTTGTCCGATAAACCAGTGGTGGCTGTTGGTGCTGGAGCTACGGCCATCTTAGGAGCTTCTTCTCTGTCAAAAGTCCTTCCCATGTCCACGTTTATGAAACTTGCGACCTTCAAAGTTCCTGCTTCATTTAAACTTATGCTGTCTCCAACCCAAAAGGTACTAGCGACGGCCTTCGGCAAGTCTTTAGGTCCTTCAAAATTGGCAGCCCCTGGACTTGCTAGTTCGGCTGCCAAAACCTCAGCCTTGAAAGTGGCTGCCTCAGCTGAGAAAATCCGGGTGGTGGCTCATGGTGTCATTACCTCTGCTGAGAAAACAAGCTTATCTGCCATGAGAACTGCATTCTATGAAATAATGAGGAAACGGCACGTTAAGCCAGTTGGTTTCCTACCTTGGGCAACATTCGGGTGCAGTGTTGCAACTTGCACAGGTTTACTTGCATTTGGAGATGGCATCGAATGCGCTGCCGAATCACTCCCTGCAGCTCCCTCAATTGCAAGTCTAGGTCGAGGAATCCAAAGCTTACAGCTAGCATCTCAGGCTGTCGGACATGCTAATGGGAGCAGAATACAGAAGTCTATAGAATCTTTGATGTACAAATTGAAGAAATTAAAATTTCAATAATGTAAGGTTTTGATCGCTTTCGGCTCAATGATACACAACAAATAGTAGTCCAGTTGTTGGACGTGAATTGATGTTCAGTTTGATTTTCTGTACATAGAAGCTTTAACAATTCCTTTCGCCTATTTCTGATTGGTCTCGTGAGTTTTTGGATATATTGCAGTTAAAGATATTGCTGTATTTGAACTATGCTTTGGATCATAAAGTTTTCGCCGGGGGTGGGTTTTCTTTTCTTTTTTGGGGGCTGGAGAAGATCGGCCCGGAGGAAGAGGAGGGGGGTGTGGGGGGGGGGGGGGTGCAGGAGAGGATTTCGAATCCCGGAAGTCTGAAATGAAGGAAACTTTAGTTGAGTCGATGTACTCAGAGAATAGTCAGACTAAGAAAATCTATCTGATATGAGGATAAATGGCGTTACATGATATCTGTCTAAATGAAAGCGATTAGGATTTGTATTGGATAATTTATTTGCAGCCTTGGATACTAAAGTTTCCAGTAGAAAGTGGATGAGTTATGATTGCAAATAACGTGACGGACCAACCTTAACAGGATTGTGATATTATCCCGGAGGGGGTTGGGGGGCGGGAGAGGGGTTGGAATCCCAGAAGTCTGAAATAAAGGGAACTTTAGTTGAGTCGATGCACTCAGAGGATAGTCAGACCAAGATAATCTATCTGATATGAGGATAAATGGTGTAACATGATATCCGTCCAAATGAAAGCGATTAGGATTTGTTTTGGATAATTTATTTGCAGCCTTGGATACTAAAGTTTCCAGTAGAAAGTGGATGAGTTATCATTGCAAATAACGTGATGGACCAACCTTAACAGGATTGTGACATTATCGCCAAACTGCGTTAATGCTACATCCAACTGCATTTTGGCTAGTTTTACTTTGTGGATCTTCCAGTTGATGCCACCATTGAGTGTGAGATGGTCACATTGGAAGAAAAAAAATGGTCTGTGTTACTTGATTTAGTTTCTTAACAATGCATGCTCAGCATGGTTTTGTGCTGTAGTGTATCCTTCAAATACAGATTAAGTTAACTAAGTATCAGCATTTACAGTTGTCCTTTTGCATATATGTGTTTTGTATAATTGTACACAGACTGATACTTACCAGGAAAAGTGAATGTATAGCTATAATTCAGATATCAACTTTCATCAACAGTAAATAATCCTTTTGCATATCATTAACGGTTAATTTTTCTCTTATATAGTGTTACTTAAGAGTTTATGTGCCAAATGTACTCTGGTTTTAAGTTCTGCGGAAATAGATCATTAGGTTCACTTTGCTGTACTATGGAGGGCTACAATTTTGTTCCTGCTCGTGTTGCCTCTTTATACTTGGGCTAACATTTTAGTCTGACGTTCATTTGCACTGAGTAATTGAAGGATCACATTTGTGTATGACAGAAGAATTATTCGGGTTTAATATGTTGATGTTGAGTGGCAACTGGGCAGGTTGAGTCGCCACTGTAAACTGCTTTTGATGTTTAATTGACAGATTGATCTGTTTTCTTGTGACGAAGCAAGATGCACGGTTTCTTTTCTATTCCTCCGGATTAGTTTTGTTGTGCTGCTGATGCTTCCTGAACCTTTCCGAGGTCGTCTAGATAAAGTTGTGCTTTCTCTTCCTGTCAGCTCCATAAGCTTAGTGAGTTACAGTTGAAGTTCATCATAGAGGCCTCGCAACAGGTTGTTTTAAACTTCATGTTAGTTGATTCAATTCAAAAATGAATAATGTGATTTTGAATTTGGAATGGCAATTACAGCTGTTATTTGGGTTAAAATCTGATGGAGTGGTCTTGATTTTTATTCTGTCCTGCTACGGTGAATCTGAAGGGTACTTCTGGGAGTCAATGTACTCGGAGAATTTCAGATCAAGAAAATCTATTTGATACGAGGAAAAAGGGTACTTCTTGGCATCTGTCTAGATGGAAGCGTTTAGGATTTGTTTTGGGAAATTTATGTGCCGCGTTGGGTATGTAAGTTTCCAGTAGTAAGTGGATCAGTTATCATTGCAAATGAGGGTAAAGACTAACCATAACGGGATTGTGCTTCTATTGCTGAATTGCAATAACATTAGACCAAACCATATTTTGGCTAGTTTTACTTTCTGGGTCAGAAGAATTGGTAATCCAGTTGACGTCACCATTAGTTGTGAGACGGTACAAGTGCATATGTTCAGTACAAGCAAGTACCTGAAACCTTTCTTGTGAGATTATGTTTCAACACTTTTGAGAAATGTGGACCCAACAGACAGAGTTTGGAATCTGCCATGGAGCATACCACTTTGTGGCTTACTGTATTATACCCTTTGAAGCTCTCGTAAGTAAATTGAGAATGCTGTGTCATAAAAGGGGCGATTGAACCGGTGTTGAGAGTTATTGAACTATGCTGAAGAAACGAAGATTGATGTGTGCCCTTTCAATAGTCCGCGTAGAGATTTGGAGTTCCTGCTTCTTAAACATTGCTGTGTCAGCTGTTTGCACTATGGAACGTATAGTAAAGTTTGCACGGTGCATGCAGGGTGCACGTGGATGTATGGTACGCGTGTTGCTGTACAGCTCTAACACGATACCTCACAGTCCCATCTGTCCATGCTTGCCAGCGCTATGCTTTGCAAACTTACGGTCCGATCTGTTATAACAAAAGCAGGATACGACTCTTTTGTGATTCCAGCTGGGTTAATGGTCATCTGGATGTTTGTTCAGTCTTATTCTTCCCCGTAGAATGGTTGACTTTTCTAATATTTGTTAGATCTGCCTGCAATGTCAACCTCGGTTTTAAGTATTGGCCTGACAGTAGCTGTGCAATCTGGATGATTTGTAAGCCAGTCTAAATGGAATTAATTAAACTTCACTTGTGATAGGATGGAAGTGTTCATTATTGAAAAGAAGCAGTGCATTTACCCTTTTCACGAAAGAGAAAAAGGAAAAGTAGGCGTGTTGTTGAAAAAGCTTTGAGAGATTTATGGTACAGAGTTCTGAGTTTGGTCAGGTTGCTGTGCTTGACTGTTTGTAATTGTGGTGGCTACAGAGGCCACCCTGGCTTGTATGATTCAGGACATGAAGCCGGACCTCATACTCATTCTCTTTCCTTGTGATCTTCTAGATAAAGTTCTACATTAAGCTCAAAATTAACAAAGCCTGGGCCAGATGTCTGTAAAAGAAAATGTAATTGATTTAATCAGCTGGAGGTATGACATGCCATCCTTTCTCCTTTTCTTCCCTTAAGATGCTCCTGCACATCTTTCTCGTCTTCTCAAAAGCTGCAGATTGGTCCAGAGGAAGAGGATGTGATGAGATTAGGCTTATCTCTGTCTCTCCGATTCTCCATATCTTCCTCACTAAGTAAGTATCTTTGTGTGCTCTTTTTTCCTAGTTAAGAAATTTCTACATATATATATAGGTATATTTCGTGGATATAGTCCCGCTTTAGTATGAATTCTGCTGAGCACATCAGAGATACTATTTTCATTCGCCCCGTGCATATGAGCCCTACATATATGGGATTGATCAAGTGGACCTCTATCTTGCACCAGGTTCACATGAAAGCTTGATCAGCCATTTGGTTCTCTGGGCTGCTAAGACATCAACAAAGGGACGGAATAAAACCAATGCTTGAATTTGTTCGCTGTGCAATCTCATGTCGCTGGTTGAACTGTACTTCTGACCATTGAAAAAGTACGTCCTAGCTGAAATAGTTTATTCTCAAATCTCCTTGGTGACAATAAGAACAACATTTTGCTTGTCAGCTTTTCTGAAATAATTTGATGTTCTTCTCAGGTTTAAGAGAAGATGGATAACTTTAGTGAAGAGGAAAACAAAACACATTACTGCCTCTTGTGCAGCTTCTATCAAGGCAGGAGCATGGGCTCGCATCAAAGACCGAGAACTAGAAGCTATCGATTCTTTTATGGGGCTGTGACGTGATGGCGATTAGTGAAGGACCTTGCGAAAGGTGAATGGAAACTTAAGAGTTTTCGGTTGATTTTGCATATAGCTTGTCGGAACTGCAGCCAGAAATTTTGGTTCTGTGGGATTAAGGAATGGTTTTGCAGAGGGGCAAAGGGTGCTTCTCATCAGTTTCTGCTTGCTCTGGTATTATCCAGTATGGTCCAAGTCGGAGCTGTATTTAGTGAAAAATATGCTAGTTGTGTTAAACTCTGTTTAATTAAGTTCATAGTGGGTGATGTGGGAGATTTATAGCATATGCTGAATGTGACGCGCTTTTCTTAAGGTCCATTTGCAGTCGGACATCTTTTAGTACATGAAATTAGCAGAACCTCTAGCATTACTGGTAAGTGCATTTCCTAAGCACGTGGGATAGGGAAGTAAGCGGAAAATGATTCTTTAACTTAAAAACAGTTTTGCTATTTCCATACGAAATTTGTTTAAGCACGCCCGTCTCTTGAAGGGGGCTTCTTGGAGAATCCTCCCAGCTTCGGCGGTTGCATCGAGAGGAGAATCTAGTCCAATTTGACAAGTCATAATCAACAATCGACGGAAGGACTTGATTTTACCAATTTGACAAGTTGCGGGATTTGATTACCTTTTTGGAAGTTCAAGTTTTAGGACTTAATTGTACTTTTCGACAAATTAGAAGACTCCATCGAACTTTTTTGAAAGTTTTATGGCTCAATCACACTTTCGTGATAAATTTTAAGACTTCTAACGTAACGTATCTCAAATTTTAAACTCCCATCCCGGTGTGAAAGACTCGTTGCATGGACAATCCAGAATAGGTGAGAGGCAAAGGCTGGGGGAGCCTTTCTGTTTATCCTCTTCAACAGAAGCAGGAGACCACTTCTGTTCTGACCTAATTTTTTGGGTAATTCTGTGTTGTCGGGGGCTAAAAGCAGATCAAAGTTGTGGGCTTTTCGGTTTTGCTGATTGCAGACAACATCCGAAACCTGCTGCTTTTGTATTAAACTGTGACTAAATACAGATAGACCTTGGGTTACCTGATTAGTATGGAAAATCTACTTACCATAGGGTGAATATTACTTATCACATAATAAGGTTGTACAATTCTTCGAGCGGAAAATCACTAAATTACCAATTACATAATTTTTTTCTGTTATACTAGGAAGATTTTCTTTTTTCAGAAGTGAAAATATTGACACAAGAAGCGAAGCACAAATATCCGGTTGAGTTTATTGGAGAAATACCATACAAAGAGTGCTGCTGATCACTAATATGCCATTTCCCATCGTCGGAAAGAAACTGCGACGAGATCGAAAGTTACCGAGATGTCACTGATAATCTATATATAATAAATAACTTCCCGCCATTTCCTATCGTCCGGAAGGAAATGCTTGACGAGATCGAAGGTTATCGAGATGTCACTGATGACCTACATATACTAAATAACTTTTCGTAATTTCTCATCGTCCGAGAAGGAACTGCTAACACGATCAAAGGTTACGGAGTTGCCATTGATGATATATAATAAATAACTTCCGTCATTCCCCACGATGAAACCGACGACGAGATCGGATATTACCGAGATGTCACCGATAATCTACATATAACAAATGACTTCCCACCATTTTTCATCGTTCGTGAAGGAACTGTTACGAGATCAAAGGTTACATGGGCATCACTTATGTCTAGATTAAGGGGAAAAAACGATTTTTCATCTAGACATGTAGATATACGCACATTAAATATATGGCCATATTTACCAAGATGTAGAAATTCACTCATGCTTTCCATTTTCCAAAGCCATTCATTCACTCTCACTCACTCTGTCATAAATAAAAAGCGCAAAAGGCCATGGAAGAGAAGAGGTCCTTCAGTGCCAGACCTTCCTCCAATTGAGAAAAGTTTCCTTTCTGAAGCGAAAAAGGGGGAACTTCAAATCCTTGCAAAAGACCCCTCTCGATTCCCCCTCAGATCCTCCCCAATTCCTTGATTCGCCTGCAATCTTGGATCAAACCCCCCCTCCTTCCTCTTCTTCGCAGAATCGATCCCCGGCCCCCCTTCTGGTTCTGCCCCCAATTCTTGCGCCCCCCCCACCCCAACCACCGCCGCTCGCTTGGGCCCCACCCCCCGCCTCCCGCTAGGGTTAGGGTTTTGCTCGCCATGGACTCCGACGACGATATGCACGACGCCAACGACGTGGAGTCGATGGACGACGATTTCTACAGCGGGGAAGCCGACGATTACTACAACAGCGACAACGCCGACGTCGATGATTACGAGTTCGTCGAGGACGCCGATGCTGATTCCGACGTCTTCACCGCTCGTCGGCATCAGGTGAGCCCGAATTCGGAGCTCTTTCCTTAGCCGCTTGTGGGTTTTGCCCGCCGTCCTGTTGTCTGTTGGTCGGGGGTTTTCGTTGGTCTCTTTTTGTTGCACGGGCGGGGACTAAGAGTGGGAAATCGGGTGGACTTTGGAGCTCCTGTTGCTGGTTAGAGCTTTCCATTTCTTCGTTTCGTATTGATTATAACGGCCTGTTCATTTGTTGTTTTGTGATTCTGTTGTGCGGGTTATTGGAGTTTGGGGTGATCATATTTGTGTTCCTTAACGATCGGACGGAGCTGAAGTTGCAGATGGGAAGTTTAGTTTTCCGTGTTCTTTTTTATTTTATTTATGGAGAACTACGGCAGAATTATTTTGTTCCACAGATTTCCCAAAAGGAAGTTCAGTTTCCATTCCCCAAACTGTCAAAGGCGAATCCTTTCATTCTTTAATTCGAAACGTCCTATTTGTAGGTCATTTATGGCACGCGGGAAGGATCTTTTGCAGGAAGGTTGGCTAGAGATTTCTTGTAACTAGATATGACCTCCAAATAATAGGATTCAAGGTCGGCCATTTCGAGTTTTGGGAATTATCATGATCATCCAGTAATAATGGATAAGAAACGGTCTCTACAACGCATAAACGGTTGTGAGTTCGCGTTCTCATCATCTTTCGTAAAATCAAGAATAACCGTTGAGGTGATGTCAGGACCTAAAAGATGGATAACAAATCCACTCTTTAACTAAGATTTCAAATAGCTGTTGTGAATTCAAATTAATTGCGTTTTGCCTCTTTACTCGGAGACATAGTAAATAAATGCTGGCTAGGCCGTGTGATGGTTGGGGTACAAAATGACGTACATGGCCGGGATAAACATTTCTTTTTTGTTTGCATAGGGTTTTAGGTGCGCAAAGGACGGATGACTTGCTCGCTAGATAATAGTTGTGTACTTGTTGTTGTAAATCTTCTTCTTCTTATTCCAACAGTCAAGCTTGATGGGCAAACGTGATTATGTCCTGAAAATAACTTGGAGGAATTAATCACGTGTCTTCAACACAATGGATGAAATGTCTTTCCTTTATCTGTTTCTGGAGAACTATAATTTGATTGAGAGAGTGCCTGGTCTTCGCCCTTTAATGTTTTTGCTGTTCTTTTGGTGTTTTTATTGCGCATTTCTGTTTGTCTGATTATGCTTTTTTGTATTTGCATTTCTTCAGCAAAACTATATCATCTTAAAGGAAGAAGATATACGACAACGTCAAGAGGATGATATAATGAGAGTTGCTGGCGTCCTATCTATACCTAGAGATGCTGCTATCACCCTGCTGCGCCATTATAATTGGTAAAGGGGTCCTTCATCGGTGCTTGAACTGTCATGCCTGATATTCCATATGATGTGGCTTTCTTGCCATTGTGTGTTTCTGGCGGTGCTTGGCATTATAATGCTTTTGACAGTAGACCTGTATTTGTAATTTATTTTCGTGAAAGTTGCATTAGTTTCAACTATGCCGCTTTTAGTGCTGATAATTGAGTCGTCTACAGAAATACTTGATGTCGTGATGTTTAGGTGTTCAGTTTAAATTTAAGTTTCTGCCTTTCCTGCTGTGCATTTAATCAGTTAAGTTGGCATTGCAGGAGTGTAAGTAAAGTTCATGATGCATGGTTTGCTGATGAAGATAGAGTGCGAAAAGCAGTGGGCTTATTGGAAAAACGGGTTGTTGAGCATTCTAATTTTAGAGAAGTATGCCATCTTAATTGTCTGAATTGATTGCTGGATCAGTTTCCTCTTATTTTCACTAAGTATGGACTCCTCTCTTTGCAGCTCACCTGTGGAATCTGTTTCGAGTCTTATCCATGTGATAAAATTATGTCGGTCGCTTGTGGTCATCCTTTCTGCATTACATGCTGGGCAGGTTTTGTCTGATTTCCCACTCTAATCATCTCGATCGTTGGGTTGCTATATGCTGTGTCTTCACAATCTATAGCTAGTTATCAAAAGAATGACCATTATCTTATCCTGTTTCATCATTTTGCTTTGTTGGATTTTGGTTCATTTGCTGTTTATTGTAACCTATTGTTGAATTTTGGGTGGGTCTTCTTCCTTTGGAAATAATCTTAGATTTTGGAGCATGTTTAGTGATTGCGGAAGTGTTTCTGTCTCGAATTGATGTTGTTAGAGCTGTTTTATGAACTTCTTTAATCATTAAATAGATCTTTCCGTTGCTATCCAAAATGAGGTTATCGTTTTATTCCATGTGGGTCTTTGCGATGTAATCATCAATTTAAGTCGGTACTTACACGTTCATACTAATTCTCTATCCAGCAGGCCTCAGCAAATGAAAATTTTCTTTTTGGATGTGTTCGTTAGTTTGGTGACCGCTAGATTTTGTTTTATTGTCCCTCTGTCATATCCTTCGAAGGGCTTCTTCTTGCAAAAGCTGCAGCCTGCAGGAGCTTTGAGCTCCTGTAGCCTGTATAGCAAAATGAAGATGTGTGAAATGTGAGACTGGAAAAGGCAACAGCACTCTGTAGCTGATCTTGGAGATTTGTTTCTTGGCTATTCTATTTCGAAGCATTTCTAGGTCTTTATCATTTTGGTGAAAAGAAGTACCGTCAACGAAAAGATGTGTGACTATTACCAAATATCGTCTGTGTGCGCGCTTTTTCTTCAGCTGAAAGATATCGCTCTCTTGGAAGTATTTCTTTGTATTAACTGTGCGTGTTCGAAATTTGCGTGTTCGAAATTTACATGCTTTTACTCCTGCATCTTTTGATGCCATTTGTTGAACGCGGACATTGTGATAGGTTACATAAGCACATCCATAATTGATGGTCCTGGATGTTTAACATTGAGATGTCCTGATCCATCCTGTGGTGCTGCCATCGGTCAAGACATGATAAATCTATTAGCGCGTAAAGAAGATAAGGCAAAGTACTCTCAATATCTTCTTCGCTCATACATTGAAGACAATAGAAAGGTATATGTGCAACCATGTTCTTTTTCCTTATCTCAAGTGTTTCTTATGTGTGATAATGACTTTGTACTACTGAGTGCCTGTTAAATGAAATATAACTTTCTTTTACCTCAATTTACTACTGCCAGACCAAGTGGTGTCCTGCCCCTGGTTGTGAATATGCTGTAGAATTTGCTGCTGGCAGTGAAGGTTACGATGTTTCCTGCCTATGCTCTTTCAACTTTTGCTGGAATGTAAGCTTCCCTATGGAAATTTTTTGGATTGATATATAGGAAGTAGTGTGTTGACATCCTTTGGATTTGATCTGCTGCAGTGTACAGAGGAAGCTCACCGTCCAGTAGATTGTGGCACTGTTGCAAAGTGGATCATGAAGAACAGTGCTGAATCAGAAAACATGAACTGGTACAGATAACCTTTAAGCATGTAGAATTTGCCGCCATTTGGGTTCCATGACAATGGTATACAAAGGATTGTGTGGTCTTTTCTCTTTGAAGAAACAATAATGTTTTATATGAATTACTAGCCTGGAAAAGATAGTCCTATTTTGGCATACTTTTATAAGCAACGAGGGCCTAAAGGGCTATTATATGCGTTAAACTTTGGACCTTCTAAAAGGTTGACCTTGAGGCTTATGGAGCCAGTCACTGTGTACAGGACTTGCTTTATGTGCCTTGTTTGTAGTTAAATTTTGAATCCTTGGAATTTCTTAGTAGATGGATATGCTTGTTCTTGCTATCATATGGTTATTGCATTCACGTATTTGTTCTGGAAGTGTCTAATAATGCTAAATTGTAATCATGTCTGGAGGATAATGATCTCATCATATCTTTTTTCTTTTTTGTTTTCCCTTGTTCTAGGAAAAAGCTATGTCTAGCCATGGGAATTCTCCTTCTGATTTATTTATGCATGTTTAGTACTCCCATCTGGTCCTATACAGATATAGAATGACCAGCCGGCTGGAACAACCATTTGCATGGATTATATAACGAGTCAATGCTTGTCAACCATTTTTTGTCTCTATGGTTCAAGGTTATTGTTTTACATATACTTGTGTGGAAACTTACTAATGTTTTATTTTGCATATATAGTTTTTGTGTTTATTTTTTTTTTTTTGGGGGGGGGTTGGGCGAATTCTTTTGGAGAAACCAAGTAGACTTTTTTTAAGTGTCTATTCGTAATTGATCTTACATTCATCATCCTCCTGACCGCAGCAAATGTATATTGATATCAAAATTTTATAGGATACGGTCTTCTTGTCTGTGGAGGGTGGTGGATGGGACCTATGGAAATGGAGTCCAATCACTTCACTCCAGTTTTGATTGAGCTAGGAGTAGTAGGAGGCTCCTCAATGGATCGAACTGGTATAGGTTTTCTAGAATAGCTTAGTGACTGATATGGTGTTGTCAAAATTAGTACTCTATTGTTTTGATAGCTGACATTGTCCTACTGGAGTCTTTTTATCCTGTTTCTGGACGGTTTTATCAGGCTTATCTCTGTTATTTTGTCTTCCTTTTGGGTGATACCCAGTTTATCACTCCAGGCAGGTGGTTCATTATGGAAAATATGTTTGGAGAGTTTGTTATTTGTAAAGTTGTCGGATGTTGACAACCTGAGTGAATGGAGTTGAAGCTCTTTTCTATAAATAAGATTGGCGTGTAGAGAATTTATGATGGGACATGCAAAATTTTGGTTAACCTAGTCTGGCCGGTTGTTTGCATCTTTAGTGATTTATTGTGGCAATAAGTTCTGTTAAAATGGGATGACACAATAGAGCTAAGGTTTTACATTGTCTGGAAGAATATGACTGTTTGTCTCATGTGAAATGTTGGGTAATCCTACCTCATGTTTGCCTTTGAGAATGAATTTGGACAGTCATGCTTCCTCCAATAATTGCCTTATTTTCTTCATTTGGATGCAAAATTTTGAGAAAGACATAACTGAAATTGTGATTCAGGTGTCCGGAAATGTCATTATGTGAGAATTTGTGGTTTTTGCTCTGCTTTCCTAATGGATATGAGATGATATGCAGGATTCTAGCCAATTCAAAGCCTTGTCCCAAGTGTAAGCGTCCAATAGAGAAAAACCAAGGGTGTATGCATATGACATGTACACCTCCTTGTAAATTTGAGTTCTGCTGGTAAGGTTACTTTCTTCTAAATAGTGCATTTTTTAAATTTTTTTTTGTCCTCATTTTTGCTGGGTCTATTCTTATTGTGAACAATGTAATTCTCTTGGAACCGGTATTGTACACATCTTACTTGTTTTATATTATCTGTTCAAACAGGCTTTGTCTGGGTGCATGGACTGATCACGGGGAGAGAACTGGTGGATTCTATGCTTGCAATCGTTATGAGGCAGCTAAGCAAGAGGGAGCGGTAGGAATTGAAAAACTTTTGCTCTTCTCGGGCAAAGTCATACGAACACCATGGCACTAACATTGTTGGTTTTGGTCCTTTGAAAATACCGTTTTGCAGTATGATGAGGCTGAGAGAAGAAGAGAGATGGCCAAAAACTCATTGGAGCGATATACTCATTATTATGAACGATGGGCGAGCAATCAATCCGTAAGTAGTAAATGTCTCCCTGGTTTTCTGGGTTTAACAACAGTCTAGTTTTCGCTTTCCCTTTGCCTTTCTCCGTTGTCATATTATCTCAAAAATTCTATTACTGGTTTCAGATGTTAAATGAACCTCATAAAAAACCCTTCTGGTTCCTTGACGACCTTAGTTTATTGCCATTTGTGATGTTGTTGATGAATGTCTAGATAAGTTCCTTTGATTTTCTTCTCAATTATATAATTGAGTATGAAAATATGCTGAAGGAAGGATTAGAGAGAATAAATTTTGTTTTTTTGTGTTTCAAAAGAACTAAAAAGGAAAGCAAGAAAATGGATGATGTTGAAAAACCAGAATTGACTGTGCACTTTTGGACTTGTATGTACTGTAGATTTTCCCGAGTCCTTGTTTGGTTATCAGGATATAATGGGATGAACAACAGGGAATCACAGTGGAATTGCAATGATTTCTTGTGATGCTTTTGAAAAGACTTAACTCTGTTTTGTGCCTTGAGAGTTGATATTGTATTTGCCCCATATTGCCTTATATAGAGATACAAAGGAAAACTTGCTTCTGAAATTGCCACACGAGTCATCGCTTATTTCGGTTGATTTGTCAAGCTTCTGTGTAGTATTTGAAGAAAAAAGAAAAGAAAGTGAGAGCTCCTGTGTAGTGTGTGATTTTTTTTCCCCAAGAGCTGAGGGAAAACCAAATTATATAGTTCTCTCTATTCATCTCTTGGAAGGTATTGTTTAGTCTAATTTATTTAAAGTCATTTCTCAAGGTTCTCCCTTATTTCGGGCTTGGCAGATTTTTTAAAGATTTCTTATTATACTTGGTAATTGGAAAAATAGAAATTTTCCTCTCTTCTTTTTTGGATTTCTTTAAGCAGAAGAGAGGGAAATTTCTATTTTTCCAATTATTTCATTTGACTTTTCTTTCCCTGCCCATTCCAAATGAAGCATTATTGTACATAGACGTGGCTGATGTTTGTCTTACCTATATGCAAAATCTCTCTTTCTCTTTTGCAGTCAAGGCAGAAAGCTCTTGCTGATTTACATCAAATGCAAACTGTCCATGTAAGTTTCCTCCAACTCAGCTGTAATCATGCTTTTTACAGGAGTGGGAATAGAGAGATTGGTGCTTGATGTTTCTTGTATGCTTGAAGCATCAGTATTTGACTCATTAATTATAGCTGCAATGGATAGCTGTAGTATGTCTCTTTTATTTTCCTTAGACTCTAGGTTCCTTCACGACATACATTTACTGAGCAAATCACGGCAAATTTTAGGAGCCATGGCTTTGGCTTCAGTTGATACTCGCTTGTACGACGAGTTCATGTTCAATTGAATACATAATTTTTTTATCAATACAGGGATGCCTGGTTGTAGTCTATGTAAGTTTCCTCATAAAAGATATCCACCATTATTTTATCCTCTCTTTGCTGATCACAGATATATGTTTACAACTCCCAAAGGGCTGGTGAATGCTCTTATTCTCCTATCTAGATGCTTGGGATTGAGTCATGCGCATAGCCCTCTGATGATGGTGGCATATCTATGTCCGAGTGATCCCATTCATAGACTAACCTAAAGGCCAAACATTGTTTGAATGGGGAAAAATAAGAGAACAGAGAGGGTGGTGGGATTAATGGTTGATGTGAGGATGGATTTGAATTTGAGATTCTCCACTCACATAAGTTTTTAAGTTTAACCCCATTTTCCATGCCGCCCTCTCAGTTTCCACCCCTCCTCTCTCCCCTCCCTCATTTCCGAACATAGCCTAGCTTCAGCTTTGATATTGGTGCTGTTGGGTCCCCATGGAGCATAATGTTTCCTACCATTGTTATCACATGGCTGATGCCTAAGCTCATCCGCTTGTTGATTAATCTTCTTGTACCGTTCATACATGACTTGTGAAATCTAAATAACAAAATTTTGAAATAAATGTCAAATTTTTCCCTAGGTGCCATCTTGTTCATCATTTTTGCTCCCTCCTTTTTGTTTATTGTTAAGATGCAAAATTTAATCTAAGTGGCGCGGAGGAAATTATTTACTCTATATAAGAAATCTATCTTGGTCTATCTTGCTTTCTGGTTTTAATTATGTTAGTGGCCAAGTACCATGGTTCCTCTATATCTGAAAATCACTTTGTTGACCCTTGAATCACTCTTTTTCTTCCTCTATCTGCACTAGCCAAAAAGTTGTAGGAAGGGTCATTTGTGGTTTCTTCCATTTGTCTTTGCTTTGATCCTATGCCTGACAAGAAAGTTGTAATACGGATCTTTTCCTTCCTTGAGCCTCTTAAAGGGTCTGTACTGAAAATTGGGTGGGTGATAGTTAGTCATCTGAGTCTATTCAGATCATGGAATCTTGCTGTTCGTGAATTGATTGTTGAGTCACATTGGAAGGAAAAAATTGGCCCATGTTGACTTGATTCAGTTTTTTAACAATACATGCCACGATTTTGTACTGTGATCTGTCCTTCAAGTTAATTAAGTTAATTAAGTTCCGGTGTTTGCGGTTCTTATTTCTCATTTTATTATTCATATTGTCAACATACTGAGACTTACCAGGAAAGAGAATGAACGGATGCGTAATTTCAAAGATTAAGATGTGGTTATAGTATGAATAACAACTTTAATAAACATTATATGATTGTTTAAGCCTATCATTAACGGTCAAGTTTTCTCTTAATTAATAATATCACTTAGCAGTTGTTTTTGGCAAATGGATTCTGGTTGCAAGTTCTGCAGAAATAGATCTGTAGGTTCACTTTGCTGTACTAGGGAGTGCTACAAGACCAGGAAAATTTTTTGCTTCTTTATGTGTTTGCCTCTTTGTACTTGGGCTAAAATTTAGTCTGACAATCATGGTATTGAGTAAACAAATGATTGCACTTGTGTCTGACAGAAGAATCTATACATTTTTAATTGACAAAGACGCTTTGTTTTCTTGTGATAGGAGGCAAGATGCATGGCTTCTTTTTTATTCATCTGGATTAATTATGTTGTGCTGCTGACCCACCGTTTGCTCTCGTCTAAATAAAGTTTTGCTTTTTCTTCTTGTCAGCTCGATAAGCTTAGTGACACACAATGCCAGCCGGAGTCACAGTTGAAGTTCATCATAGAGGCCTGGCAACAGGTTATTTCAAATTTTAATGTTACTTAATTCAACTAAGGTTAAAATCTGATGAAGTGGTTTTGATTTTTATCCTGACCTGCTTCTGTGAATCTAAATTAGACTCGTTTGATGTTTGCAGATAGTTGAGTGTAGGCGAGTGCTCAAGTGGACTTATGCATATGGTTATTATCTGGCGGAACATGAACATGCTAAGAAACAGTTTTTTGAGTACTTGCAAGGTTTGTATTGGAGAGTAATATTGCAGACATACAATGGCTATGCATATCCTTTTTGTTTTCCTAATTACTGACATGAATTGGTTTTTCTACCAGGTGAGGCGGAGTCCGGATTGGAAAGGCTTCATCAGTGTGCAGAGAAGGAACTTCACCAGTTCCTTAGTGATGAGAGTCCTTCTACTAACTTTAATGACTTCCGCACCAAGTTAGCTGGACTTACGAGGTATCTTCTTGTTAGATTCAATTGTGATAATTAGTTTGAGCGAACATATTGTCAGATACAGATTAGAATTGTGTACAGTCAATTTTATAAAGACTCTAGTCCCTAGATATCCATAATGAAGTGGCAACAAGTAAGGCTACAGTTGGAAACAAAGTGTTTGGTAAAGGAGAGAGGGGGGGGGGGGGGGGGGGTGGGGTAGGCATTCTGTCATATAGGAGAATGCCTGCCCATTCCATTTATGAATAGCACATGAAAACACTAGAATTGGAATTGGTGATTACGTTTCCTTTCATTCAAAAATGTGCCTTATCATTTCTAGAGAGAGAATGATATGTACCAATGAGCAGCTGCTTCCTGATAAATTGGAGTGTGTATGATATTCCTGCAGAATCTTCTTTTTGGCTTAATATACAAAGTGAAAAGTTTCTGGTGAAGTTCATGACTCATCCTGAGCATAGCATTCCTATCTCCTAATCCTGCTCTTTATTGTCAAGCTTTCGAGTTTCCTTTGTGGAATAATATTGACTCTGCACATGTATATTAAAAGCCTATTCGAGCCAAAAGCATTCTCACTTGTTCTTTTGTGGACTTACCAAGATTATGATCTTCCAGTGCGTATGGCATTGGGTGGTTGTTATCTGCTCTTGAATTTTTTTATTTTTAAAGTTCATTGAGTATTAGGGAAAACAAGATTCTTAGAGCTGATTTCCCATTGCAAAGATGTGCATCTCTTGTGACTAAATGATTGGTGGCCCTGTTTGCTTCAGCTGCAATGAAGTTTGTGTAGACACTTTTCTTTATAGCCTCTGTTGTGACTTCAGAAGTAGCGTCCTCGCGTGCACATATACATGCGTGACTTTCTTACATCTGTTTTTGTTGAACAGTGTGACCAGAAACTACTTTGAGAACCTCGTGAGAGCATTGGAGAATGGGCTATCAGATGTGGATTCCCATGGCGGTTGCAGCAGGGCAGCGAGCTCTAAGAATGGAGGGAGCAGCAAGGCAAGTAGAGGTGGCGGAAGGGGAAAGGGAACTGCCAGCATTCGTGCTGGTTCCAGCCGAACCGATGATGCATCTCACTGGTCCTGCGACAAATGCACTTATGCTAATGCCCGATCTGCAACCACTTGCCAGATGTGCCAGCATCGCCGATGAAAGCAGTGACTGGAAAATTTACATAGAAAGATGGTTTTAACTAGCAACACAACTTCATGAACGAGGAACTGGTTCAAGCGCACGGGCGGTGTCCTATAAAGGGATTCTTGGTATGAATTGTTCAAGTTGCCAGTGACAATCAATTATTAGGAGGCTCAACTGTTGTCTTAGTGTGCTGGGGGATTCGAGCAGCATCAGCAGCATCAGCAGCAGCAGCTTTTGGCCTGTGTTTAATCTTGGTGTGTGTTGATGGCTGCGGCTTATAATGCCGGTCCATGTATATAGGCTGTAAGGTTTCATTATGGGTACTGTATTTTGTTGACAAAGAAAAAGGAAATAGTAACTTTCACCGATCATTTAAATATTTTATCTATTTGCTGCTGGAAGTAAAAGGCAAATGTACTCATTTTGTCTTCTATTTCAAAGTATGACTTTGTTTATTTGAACTCGTCTGATCCTTTTTGGAAAGGAATTACACCAGAGGTCGTATTCGGTTTGATACATAGGGGCTCTCACTCAGACAGTTTCGCAAAACTGGAAGGATTCTGCTGCTGCTGCTTGTGTACGATGTTCTGCAAAAAGAGAATTTTTCCGAAGTAGAATTGCACTTTTCATAGGAACATGTACAATCGACAAGAACATATTGGTTCACAGACATGCATTACGTGAAAAAGTAATGTACTTTTTTTATGGAAACGCGAAGACGTGTTTGTGAACAACAGCAATAGCTGCTTTGAAGCTTGGATAACTCTCTTATGAAGCTTGTAATTTACCATAATTTATTTGCAATATTCAAGTTATCCGAGTTAAAATTTTGGTCTGTATGAGTAAATCTAACCGTCCGTTTGGTCAGTTTATTTGATATACGCCTATATGAAATCATTCGATGTAATCTATCTAAACCATAGCCGGTATCGTATAATCTATGGAGGGGCTCGAGAGGTGAATTGAATTTACTTCATTAAATTGATCGACTTATGGCGGTTTTACTCGATATGAGCTAAAAGACCTAATATACAACGATGTGAGATTTGTGAGTTAATGCAACTTCCCGATGACATTGTTCTGCTTTTAAGACCAAAAACCATATTTTCAGTACAGCATCTGCTCATGGAGATTGTCACATTGCTGCGATATGTGGTTCCAATTCCAAACTCCTTAATGTGATCAAGGCAGGCATTGCAAGCCAACAATGATCAGTAGCTTCAATTGATTTTCCCTTTAATGACGGGGAAAAAAGAAGAATTCGAATGCCAAGCAGTAAGAATCTCACTGTTTAGCCCCCATTTCTTCAAAATTTTCACAGCATTTATGTCCCTATATTAGCAAACCAATGCAATGATCTTCTTCTCTATTGCCACCTTCCCAACACTATGAGACTTGGATTTTGTTTCTTCTCGGTTCATCTGGATCAGATAGAGAAGCCACGGGTGGAACATCTTTTAGCCTTTGAGGGAAGGTTTGTCTTTGAACATCCTCTGGCTAAGCGCGTTCAGCATCGCTCTCGAGTACTGGCGCGAAGCCATTTTCCAGTCTATGCCCGTTTTCATCATGGCCTTGAATTCATCATAACTGATTCGACCGTCCTGAAATACATCCACCACAGAATAAGGACTCTATTTTGTATAGGAACAAGATTAACCATGGATTCTGAATTGCCGGTTGTTCTGGTTATGTATTACCTTATCTAGATCAGCATCGAAGATGATGTCTTCAATAAATTGTTCGTTATTCGGAGCAGAATTGTCGTCTATCAAAGCTTCTTTCAACTCGTCGAATTCAATATATCCGCTTCCATTCTTGTCGAAGAATTCAAAAGCTCGAGAAAGGTGGTCGTCGCTGCCAATCCTTTTCATGTGGACTGACATTGTCACAAACTCCTGACAGTTCAGCGTTCCGCTTCCGTCTTCGTCGGCCTGTTGTCATATAAGGACAGAGTCCAATGTTTAGATGTTAATAAGAGATGGTGACTTATCAAATTATCACAAGCTCACATGCTTTTGCAAGAAGTTCTATCTTGTGAAATTATGATACAACCTCATGATCAAATCTTCGACTAACTGATGAAAAACATCGTTCCATATTTTGTAATCCGTGTTTAATCTTCCTAATGACTTGCAATTTAAGCAACACAGCATGTAATGCATCAAAAGGAAGAAGACATCATAAATCATGTCAAAAACAAAATGTGCTAAGCTGTTGAAAAAGTGATCAGACCGCATCCATCAGCATCTGCACTTCAGGATCAGCAACCTGCTGTCCATATTTGTGCAGGCCATGTTTCAACTCTTCAAATGTCAGATCTCCATTTTTATCGGTGTCCATCACGTGGAACATCTCTTTGATATGATCCACTTGCTCATCAGGCAAATTGTCTGCTACTACCTACATTAACAAATGTCGGAAACACAATTCGAGTTTAATCTAGCACTAAGAACAAAAGTGAAAACCGACAAAGGCAATGTTTAGGGTCTCACTCTGAGAACTTTCTTCTTGAACTTATTCATCAAAGAGAATTGCTTTATCCTCGTCCGGACATTTTGTCCTAGCGAAATGTTAGAAGCCTTGTCGACGTTCTGTATCCACTTATGCTCTGCGCAAGTCAATTACAAGTTGGACAACCTTAAACTTATTTCAATGGGATGATTAACCTAGTTTTAGTTCAGAGAAGCAATTGTCACATGCCTACTAGGAATAATTGACAGGAACAAATTAAGCCTTGAGACCTTCCAAACCAATTTCTGTCATCATAAATAGCAGAAACAAGCTGAACAGTCTTAAGTCAGTTTACTAGATAAAACTGTCTTTGTGCCTTATTATTGGTGCTTACAGCTTCACCTTTCAAAATCGAAGTACCGTCTAAGATTTCTAATTGTTACAAATGACACAACTTATTGCACGTCAGTACTAGGAAGAGAAACAATGTTCTGAATGATATTTAGATTAGAGGGCAATGCATACCAAGGACTTCTTGGACCGTAAGACGACAATAAGGATTTGGATCGAGCATATTTTTCACTAAATCCTTTGCTTCTGCGGAAACCTTGGGCCAAGGATCTCGTTCGAAATCGATTTCACCACGGACAATGGCCTGTGCAATTCCTTCTTCAGTTTCTGCAAATGACATATGATATTACTCAACCTATTAGCCCATGGGTTCGAATTTATGGAATTCCGAGAAACTGATGAATCAATTTGGCAAAGAGTACTTGCCTGCCCAAAATGGAGGAACCCCACAAAGCAAAATGTAGAGAATAACCCCTGCACTCCACACATCGACTTCTGACCTGTAATCCCGTCTTAGCACCTCAGGCGCCATGTAGTATGGACTTCCCACTATTTCTCTAAAATGCTGACCTACCAAAAAATGAAATGTTTTAGATCTATAACCGACCCGTAAGCTGCAGAAATCTGATCATATGAAGTGCTGTTATGAAAAAATATTGATAATAAGAGGAAGAAGAGATACCCGGTTCGAAGAATGTAGAGAGACCGAAGTCAATTGCTTTCAAAGGAGATGATTCACTCGAATCGGCAAACAAGAAATTCTCCGGTTTAAGGTCCCGATGAATCACTCCATGATCATGGCATACCTGAAAGAACACGAGTCCTCATGATGAAGGTCAAATTTTTGTTTCATAAGTACGAAAGAGATGCACATAATCTGCCTTTGCTCTCTTGACCAAGCAAGCATATTAGAAGACCAGAACGACAGTATCTCCTGGTCTTGCCAAATTTTTTTTTTTTTCAAAAGAAGACCCCGGATTTTGCCAAAAAGTAAGTTTTGCATACCCTGACAATCTCCAAGATGGTCCTGGTAATTGTGACGGCGGCGCGCTCGGTGAAATGGCCACGCGCCACGATCCTATCAAAGAGCTCGCCACCCTCGCACAGTTCCATCACAATGTAAACAGCATCTCTGTCCTCAAAAGCCTCCTTCAAGCTCACGATATTCGGGTGTCTCGGCAGGTGCCTCATTATCTCCACCTCCCTCCTCACGTCGTCCACGTCGATTTCCGTCCTCAGCTTGCTCTTCGATATCGTCTTGCACGCGTAGGCCTCACCCGTGTCGCGCTCGATGCATTTGTACGTGACCCCGAACTCGCCCCTCCCCAGCTCCTTGCCGAACTCGAACTTGTCATGGATGTTGTCTCTGCTGGGGTTCTTGAGGATCGAGACGGTGCGGAGGACGATGGATTTGCGGACGGGGTCCACATCGTATTGGGGCGCAAACCGGCTGCTCTTCCTTGATGAGGAAGATCCTGCTCTTTTCGCAGGTGATGATACACAGCCTCCCATGGGATTCCAAGTTTTTTTTTTTTGGGGTTCTTGATTCAAGTCCTGTTGTGTTGATCACCTAATTACAAAACAACCCATGGGAAGATCTGAACACAGGAGACTCCTTTTAGCTCCGGAGATAGAGAGAGAGAGAGAGAGGGGGGGAGGGAGGGAGAGAATGAAAGGGGCAGTTTTTGAAAATTAGTTGTGGAAGGGGCAGTTTTTGAAAATTAGTTGTTCTTTCGTGGAAATTAGTTGTTGGTTTTTGTTTTCTCTAGAATGGCCCCTTTTTATTAGGGACCGTTGGAACGCCGTTACGCCATAGTGTCCAACCGTGACCCCCCGTTGACCTGCGACCATTGGGACTCAAGATTGCTGGAGAGGGTCTAATCGTAATTGTACACAATTGTCAAACGCTTTGGATATCTGCCTGGAATAGGTTGAGAGATGAACTATGTCTTACATGATATGAACATCACCTCACGAGGATGACTATAAGATCAGCTCATGAATGAATCACCCCTAGGCCGAGCTCGAGACGCGCCTGCCCTCGGTGCGCCGTCGGCCCGGTGAAGGCATCGGAGAGACCAATGCGCGCTTCGGCCCGAGAAATTGCTGGGATGGGTCGGATCGAATTCATTTTGCAAAGTCGAAACTGCTTCCTGCATGCTCGAATGGGCCGCACCGTACAAGTCCCTATTGAACACGATCCGGACTCGGGCTGCCCATTTTTTGAGGTACTCCATGACGAATGCAATCAAATTCAAATCTTGAAGGAGAGAGATGAACGTAAAAACTGCGGGAAAATTGCCCAAAAAGATGTAAATATATTGCCGAGACGTGAAAATATTTGATGTCAAATTGATCAAAAGTGCAATGAATTTTAGTACGTTTTAGATGATTTTCCTTTGAAATTGCTAAAGGGTTTCACCTCACTGGGAGCTCCAAATCTCCGATGCGAAAAGAAAGCAAACGAAATTAAAAGTAAAACCGACGAATCGAAAAGGGAAAAGGGCAAAGATACCAGCGCGACGACAAAAGATAAGACCAACAACGCATAGCGTAGCCTCCCTTACAGAGTTGCACGTGGGCAGAGGGTGCCCCAACCACACCATTTTCGCGATGAGAACATGATAAAAATTCAAACTTTTTGTCTTCTTCTTCTTTTTTTGGGTTGACTTCACAGTTCCATGTCCTCCGCCGCCGCCGCCGCCGCCGCCGCCTTCTTCTTCTTCCTCCTCGTCTATATATCCCCGCGCACTCGCACTCTCGCACTCGTACTGGAAACAAAGATCAGGGTCCAATGTCGGAGAGATGTTCTCTGCTTGGACGCACGCAGCATGATGGCACTCAACCTTCGTTTCTCTCTTCCTCTTCTTTGCTTTTCGCTTAGTCTTAGGAGAGTTCTTCTTATGTACATTCTGTTTATAAGTCAAAAGAGTTTCCAGTCCTTCTTCTGTTTCTTTCTGCACAAGTGTTTCGTGTCGGATTATTATTGCAGGGGAAGAAGAAGAAAGCTCTTTTCAAGATCTTTCGGTGAAGTAGCAATGGAAGAAGTTGATGTGTGTGCATTTGTAGGGAAAATTTAATCAGTATATATATATTTTGTTTCACTTCATGTGTTGTTTCTAGTTTCCGACTTCAAGTTGAAGGTGAAGAGGAGGACAGAAAGGTGGCCGTTAGCTAGAAGCTGCATGATGCGTACTCGGATATGAGTATGATGTATCTGTTCGTGGCTTTGTCATTCTGTTTTCTTTGCCTTTTTTTTTATTATTTTCTGTATCTTGTTCTTAGACTTTGATCGTGTACTTTGGTGAAATATATTACATAGACGATTCCTATCGATAAAGCAGGTCGTACGTGAGTGTTCCGCTTTGCCTGATCTGAGGGTGAAGATCGGTTCATCGAGATCTTACGGTGCTCGATGCCCGCGATTTCGAATGCATATGAATATCGCGACATGCTACAAGCATATGTTTTAATGACCAGTTCACGAAGAAATCATGCCCAAAGTTAAAATGCTTGGAGAAGTGACTAAGCCGAGAGTCCATTCCAAAGATCCTCCATGCCAAGAATGCAATCCGAATACTGAGAACGGAAATTGCGCATCGGTTGATCAAAGTCGATAAGCAGAGCCTCATGGAGACTTGAGCGAAACAAAAGATGAGAGCAAATTGGCAAATAATCAAAAGATCAAAGATGAGAGAAAGTGGTCTTGATGACCGAGTGGAACGCCTTCCTTGGTGAAAGTCGATTCTTTCATCGCTTACCCTTATTGTTTTTGGTCGAACTTTCATCTTTAGACATCAATACACAGCCCTAAGTTCTGTGATCTCACAAGTGCAATCTAATAAGAGCCTACTAGCTATACAGAATTTAGCCTGAATAGCAACTTCATCGAGCGTGTCGCTTCCAGTGAGGAAAATAGAGGAACACATGTGCACGCGAAGAATGAAGTCAACTCCGGGTTTCTAACCCGTTACCATCCAGTCCTCAGCTCAACTTCTCAAAACTCCCATGCCCTGTCTTCCCCCTATTTTATGGCCCATTGCAAACATTCAGAACGCAAGCAAACCGGAATTTGATAGCTCGAGAAGACACCTGAACCACAATGTCCTTGATGTTTCCATTTCCTAGTCTAATACAGCTCGCCAGTAAAACGAAACAGCAAGCCATCTGACACAGAAGCTTCACATGACCTTCCCTCTTTAATTAACACCACCAGTGATAGAACAGAAAATGATTGAATGCCATTAGAAGCAGCAATGTCCAGAACAAACTCTCAAGCACATATATGAATTCTAATCTACCTCCATTACGGAAATGGCTTCATCTATAATCTCCTGAAGTTCCTTCATTCTTTGCCTTGTCAATGCAATGCATTCCTGCAAGCACGTCAACATTTCCCACCATCACATTAAAGCTACCATTTCAACTACTATACGATCTCTATATGAAAGGCGTCGATAGGTATACACCTTTTATGCATAGTTTTTCCCTTTTTTTCCTTGGGATGGAAATAGATTTATTTTAAAAACCAAGGAAATGAAAACATTAAAATGAAGATCAACCAGATGGGCCAAGGAACTGCCAACACCATAAAGTCCATTAATCCCGGCAAATGACTACATATGTCTAATCATGTATATAAAGCAGACAGTAGTTTACTCAACAGTATTAAAGCCCTTAACTGTTTGATAATATCCCACTCGCATGAATCGGGGTCTCTAAGTAAAATTCTCTAACAATGAACAACAAATAAATAAAATGAGAAATAAGGATAAAAATAACCTGAATAGCTGATGTATGTGCAAGAACCGGTCCACCCGGCTTATAGAGAGAGACAAGCTGACCAGATGAATTCAAAACCACAGTTATGAACGTTTCCATTATGGACTCTTCTTCGAAAGTAGGGTCCGCCAAGATGTAGTTCTTGTGAAGAATGCATGTCAGGGAAAATGGAATGCTGTTCAACGAGAGTTTTCTCCTCTCTTCGTCGACAGGTTCTTTAGCCAACTTTTCACCCTCAAGTTCCTTAGAGACCACCACCACTCTCCCTTCATCATTCAAAGAAACCACCGGGATACGCACTTCAAGGTCCAAAACAACACAGTTTATCAAGTGATCATCCAGGAAGTGAGATGAAATCCAGAGAAGACTAGATGAAAAGGAAACAAATTGCATTAATATGAGGATGCAATCTTTGGTACCACACAAGAATATCGAAAGTGAAAGCGTAAACAAGGCATGACAGATTAGCGAAAGAAAAGAAAAAAACCTTTTGAATGTTCGTCAACTGAAAAATCAGTAATAGTAGCTGGATCTTTCTTAATAATAAGATTCAACCTGAGATTATTGCACTGGAAACCCAAACATCTAGGATGGTGTTCAATAGAATTCCAAGACTTTCTGAATTTTCAATGAAGCCCTTCAACTTCTTAAGAGACTGCATGAGCATTTTGAATAAGAGAAGTGCTCCTATCTATCTCGTTGAAGAATAGAGGATTACTGAACTGGGTCCTCCTTTATTAGCAGAAAAATGAGAAACCATGAAATGTTCAACATCATAGACTTTAGCCAAGGCAAGTGAGAATTGCAACTCTTCCTGCCTTAGGTCATTCATATTGCTATTCTCTGTTAGCAATTTGTTCCAAGTATCTCTTTGAAATGCGAATCCAAGATGAGGTGCCGTGGTGTATGCTATTTGCAGATGACATTGTGCTCATCAATGAGACAAGGGCAGGGGTTAACGCTAAATTAGAATTATGGAGAAGTACGTTGGAGTCCAAAGGGTTTACGTTAAGTCGAAGTAAGACCGAATACATGAAGTGTGAGTTCGGCAAGCCAAGAGGGGAGATGAACCCGTCAATTTGCTCGGACAGGAGGTACCCAAGAAAGATACTTTCAGATATTTAGGATCAATATTGCAAAAGGGGGGAGATTGATGAGGATGTAAGTCATAGAATCGGAGCGGTTAGATGAAATGGAGCAATGCATCAGGATTTTTGTGTGATCGCAAAATCCCTCTTAGGCTAAAAGGAAAATTCTATAGAACAAAATCTACTGAGCTGAATTTTGGCCAAAGCAGAGGCAACATGAGCATAAGATGGAAGTAGCAGAAATGAGAATGCTAAGATGGATGTGTGGTCATACAAGAATGGATAAGATAAGAAATGAGGATATTCAACGAAAAGTTGGAGTAGTATCGGTGCAAAAGATGAGAGAACATCGTTTGAGATGGTTTGGACATATTATTCGAAGACCCCTAAATGCTCCGTAACAACGAAGTGTGTTATAGAGAGTATGACATGAGGAAAGGGAGAGGTCGGCCGAAACTTACTCGGGAAAAGTAGTAAGACAAGATTTGTTGGAGTGGGATATAGATTGGCGTCTTGTTTGTCTTAGAACAGAGTGGAGGAAAGCGATTAACATTATGGAGGGGCAAAAATTCCTATGTTCCCGATTTTTCGAGTCCTAGCCCTTTGTTTTCTTTTCTTTATATTGTTATAGCTATGTTATTTTATTTTGTTTTATTTTATAGCTCTTTCGGTCTTGCTTTTTTGGGTTCATCGACCGCCGACCCCAACTAGTTTGGGTTAAAGGTGATGTTGATGATGTTGATGTTGATCTCTTTGAAATGCGAGTCAGTCAAGCTAAAGCCCATTCATAATCAAATCACCCTAAGAATATATTAAGATAAGAGTCATTTGACATTCATAAGCAAGTCACACATGTTTTACAATCATAGGACAACTGCAATGTGGAGCATGATCACAGGATATAATATATTGATGACCCACTTTATACCAACTCACGAAAGTCATCAACCAAATTGCAAATAGGCTATGCAAGAAGAAGAAAGCCGAAAATCGAGTTAAACAAACACATCAGCATCTAAAATGTGAAGGATGAAACATCTTACAATGAGAAAATGCAGCAACCGCTGAAAGCAATGCAGCATCAAAAAGAGCTCCATCAGCATCAAGACAATATATATCCTGCAACACATGAAAAATAAACCTAAGTGACAACTTTTCGAGGCAACATGTATGGTATTTATTGAAGTAGCTCTCTCGGCAAAAACTTGCCCTCAGCCACAAGGTCCAAAGACACATGCAGCTAAAGGGAAAACCCTGCACTATATGCACTTTATCCTAAGTTACACATCACAACATCTTGCATGAAGTATTACCAGGTATGCCATCCAAGCTGCTTTTCCTTTGACCAGGGATAGCTCCTTCATATCAATCATCCCAGAGCTGCAACAACCAAATGATTACTGATTCCGGAAGATGGCTATTAAACAGCACGACTCAAGAAGGTATTGCCACATAAAAACATGTATTGCTTAAGCAAACTGCAATATAGTTGTCCGTGAATCAAATGACATAATGACTAGGTCCTTGTCAAAGGAAGACAAAAAAGCACGAATCATGGAGTTGAGGGAAACCTTATGACCAATTTAGTAAGGTGTGCAGTATCAATTCCACCAGCATCCTCTGATGATAATCTACTACCTCTGAACCTATGGGTTATTTTGTGACACAAATTGATCATAAGTGAATATATGGGAATCTGGACTTGGTAGAACCTTTGGGAACCCTTCCATGTCTACTCGAAAGGTATCTGCAACTAAATTGAAGCTGCGTAGAGCCAACATCTCCACGAAGTAAGTGGAGGTTACACTTAAAAAAAGATTGGTTTTTTCTCCCCCTTCACTTCAAGAAACAACTGAAAAAGGTTCCGACTTTAGTCTAGAATTTGGGCTTGAATACTAGAAAACACGCTAGGAAAGCCAGAGTACAGAGAAATCAACGTTTTCCTGTAACCAAGAGCAAGGTTAGTTTTCACATAATCTTCATCCCGAATACAAGTCTAAGTGACCACAAACCCTCTTATTGCCTTTCAGTAAACTTTTCTAAGAGCTATACCACTCTGTTTATTTGAGAGTTAGCAGCAGACTTTAAAGGGGGAGGATTGGTGCTACTCCACATAATCAGTCGAAACTTATTGCTACATGATCAAGTAACTTTCTGAAAATTTGCCTCAACCCAAGAGTAACAGGTTTGCACACCACTTTAGTATACCAATGAGATATTCCCTACTGAAAACAAGTAAAAAGTTCAGTCAAAAAAGTCAAAGGCACAAGGTGGATCCAACTTAAGCTTATTGTATACATTAGCAAGACGGCCGCAAATATGCAGATGACATGCAACCAGGTTTCGTTAGCAGCATATCAGCCTTCCACTGAAGCAACAGGAGGAAAATAAAAGATTCAAGAAGTCAAAGCAAACTAAAACAAAAAGAAACTTTACCAATTTCACGTGCCTTAATAAAGAGTCAAAAAGTTGCTTCGATATCACAGGTGCTACTTCAGCAGGCCTACCTGGCCTCACAACTGGAGAGCATATAGGGGGCATATGAAACTCAACCGCTGAAAATAACACAAAGTCACATCTGGCATCCATGCCTAGAACCTTTAAGAAGAAGAAACCCCAGTAAAAAGAAAACTGATTGACTGGTACATGTCTGCTTACCTATACTGCCTTCATCGGGTGAATCAACAGAAGGAGTCATGACTTCCATTTTTATAGCAGCCAACATTGTCTGTGGAAAATAAGATTGCACGTGTTTGAATTAAATGTACTCGTAAAAGAGCAAACACTATGATTTCCACAAGAATAACAATTAATGTCCACCTTAAATGGATCCGCATGCAAAATTTAAACAGGAAAACAAATAAAAAGGAAAAGGATAGAACTCGTATGTTGGTTCAGCTACAAGTAAATACGATACAATTAATTTGAACATGCTGAAGTGCAGGAGTGCGTCGGCATGCATCATATTCGTACACAAGAGACTGAAGAGGGGAAAAACTCACAGTGGAACCGATCTTTGCCAGCGCAGACCCATCAGAGGATGCAACAGCCCCTGCATTATTTATACTAATCAAAATATAGGAGGAATACAACTATTGCGGGCTTGATGAAGGAGGGAAAAACAAATCACCAGATAAACAAGGAACTAAACGAACTGACCGAGGGACACAATTGTATCTCTGGCTCTTTTGAGGGGTCTGGCATCGGGGCGTATCGATTCGGAGAGATGCCGCTCATAGTAGCGAAGAGGGAAGAGGCGTCTGAAAGCATCAACCTCCATCTCCGACGACCAATCTCCAGCAGCATTCGGCGCCCCCATTGCTATGGGTATCTACAGATAGGGATTTCCGGCAAGGAGAAATGTGATTAAACCAAAACACATTAAGGTTTATCCAATATTAGTCCCAACTTTCAACTAAAATTTGAAATTTTAGTGCTCAAAAGAGAAATTCGTCCCAACCCACAAGCGCAACTGGTTCCTCAAAAAGGATGGGTTTTTTTTTCCCTGTCTGAGCAGGTTTTACTCAAGCATACTGGACATACGCAGGTGAAACGCTTCGACGAAGTACTCAGTTCAAGAGCCAAAACAAGCAGGTGGAGATATCGTATACAAGTAAAGAGAGTAAAAATGGAGTCTTTCCAGAACTAAGCACCCATCTCCGAATTAAACCCGTCGGTTACCTGTAGGCTCGAAGGCCAGCTCCGACGCCAGTAATCAGAGAGAGAGAAGAGAGAGCTGCAACTGTAAGGACAAGGGCAGGGCAGGCAGAAGACGTTAGGTTAAGAGACAGAGTGAGGTCGGCGCGAAAACATTAAGGAGCGAAGAGAGAGCTGCAACTCGACCTTTTTCTTTTCTTTATTTTATTTTACGTTTTTTTTTATAGAAGCAACAATGATTAGGGATGAGCATGATTCTAGAATCAAAAACCTCTCACTAAAGATCAGTACCAAAAAATTGAAATCACGAAACCCTGTTGGCTCCATGGATCCACCCAAGAATGGACGGATCCATGGAACCGATCCCACTAAGCAAATAAAAGCGACTTAGAGAGAGAGGGGAGGCAATGAATGATAGGAGGAGCATAAAGAACGAAGGTGTTTGATTCTTGATCTCAACATATGATTGTTGAGATGACTTTCACTATATAAAGATATTACAAAGTCTTATATAAGGAAACAATACAACAATGGAAAGATAATTATATTACAAAAGTTGTCAATCACTTAATTCTAGCATCTTCAAGAATCAGTGATTGTGATTTTGATTGATATTTCCAAATTCTTATCCTTTGAGTAATAAATCAATGCCTTTACTCCCCTCAAATTGAGAATGGGAGAATCCCGAATTCTCAATTTGCGACATAAGTTTCCAAATGTGTTCTTAGAGAGGGGTTTTGTGAAGAGATCAACAATTTGATGCACGTAAGGAACATACTTAGTCACAAGTGTTCCAAGAGCCACTTTTTCTTGCACATAATGATAATCTAATTCGATATGTTTAGTTCTTGCATGAAATATTGGATTAATCGACATATAAAGTGCACCGATATTATCACAAAATAGTATCGGTGGACTTAAGAGATGAATACCCAAATCTCTAAAAAGGAATGACATCCAAGTAATCTTTGCAAATTGCGATGCCATTGCATGATACTCTACCTCGGCCTTTGGATCGAGTTACAATTCATTGCTTCTTAGCGCTCCATGATATATAGTTGTTACCTAAGAAAGTACAAAATTCAGTAGTCGATCGTCGAGTCAAGAGACAACTCGCCTAATCTGCATCACAAAAGCATAGAAGTCCAAAGTCAACTTGGACAAGATATGCATTCCTCGATCTGTTGTCTTTGCGATAAAACGCAAAATGCGCTTCACAATTTGAAAATGACTCATAGTAGGTTGATGCATGAATTGACAGATAAAATTGACCGCATATAAAATATCCGGCCGTGTAATCCCGAGATATTGAAGAGCTCCAACGATACTTGCGATATAATATAGGATTTAAAAATAATGTTGCATCTGTTCTAGAATGAGAACTAGAGGCCATAGGCGTGGAAACCGGCTTACGGCCCTCCATTTGTGCACGTTTAAGGATTGATAAAACATATTGTCGTTGGACCACGGCATAAAGACCACCAGAGAATATCTTAACCTCCACACCTAGAAAATAGTGTAGCGGTCTCATATCCTTCATTGCAAATTCGCTACTCAACGTAGAGATGAACTCATCAAGCAATTTCGAATTATCGCATGTAATGATCATATCATCTACATATAAAAGTAAAGCTAGAATGCCATGACCCGATTTTTCAATAAACAACGAAGGATCCGAATCACTGCAAAAGAAATCGAATGCCAAAAGAAATGAGCTAAAGCAATCAAACCATGCTCTTGGTACTTGTTTGAGGCCATACAAAGCTCTCTCCAGTTTGCAAACATAAGACGGATGATTTTTCTCCTAAAAACCGGACGGTTGCTCCATATAAACAAGCTGTGATAAAAATCCATGTAATAATGCATTTTTAACATTTAATTGTTTGATGGGCCAACCTTTAACGGTAGCAACGGTGAGGACCGTTCTTATGCTTCCCGGTCGAACAACCGGCGAGAATGTCTCAAGGAAATCTACTTCGCTATCCGAGTATATCCTTTGGCGACCAATCTTGCTTTCAATCTTTCTAATGTACCATCGGCTTTTAACTTAGACTTAAAAACCCATCGACATCCCATAACATTAGTATTTGGAGGATGTGGAACAAGAGTCCAAGTTTTATTACGATGCAATGACTCGAATTCCTCTTTCATTACTGCCGACCACCCCGATGCTTTAAAGCAGAGCGTATATTGTTCGATTCCGTTGGTATAGAGTCCATCATATGAAAATTGGCATATTTTGAATTAGGCTTCACAATACCAAAGCACGTGCTCGAGTAACCATTGAATGATTTCGAGTGGGAGACCGTGCTATCAAGAATCATGAAGAATATCCAAAGAGGAATCTCCATTTGTCAAATTGTATGAAGAATTAAGCGGAGCATCGGATGAGTCACCAATTTCACCATGACTTTGGTGAACATGTGATTCACCACCATCAATGTTGTCTTCATGAGAATTATTCCGAGTAACATAATTCAATAAGTCATCATACGATTGATCGAGTTAGCGAGAGGACGCACCTTGTTGCAAAAACAAAAGTGAAAATTTTGAGTTGGACGCTGAAGTGTTTTCATTTGGCCACTTATAAATTCAGATATCTCCACTTTATCATTTTGGTCCCGAAATAATGAGTGGGTACAAGGTAAGGAAATATGGTCTCATCAAAGACGACGTGCCGCAATATATAAACTTGACCAGTCGGTGGATATAGACATCGATATCCCTTATGCCAATCACTAGCCGAGAAATACGCATGGTAATGATCGAGGATCGAACTTATTCTTGGTGTAGTCCCTAAGATAAGGAAAACACCTACAACCAAAAACTCGCAAAAAATTATAATCTGGTTTTTCTGCCAAATAAGAATTCATAAGGTGATTTCATGCTTAACACCCTTGTGGGAAGCCGATTCAATAGAGAAATTGCTGTTTGAAAGCTTTCGACCGAATACTTTTTAAGAATTCCACTTCGATGAAGTATCGTCAAGCCGATTTCACAAATGTGCTTGTGTTTTCGCTTGGCTGTTCCGGAGTATTTGGACAAGATACTTGATTAACAATCCCACTCCTTTGCAAGTGGATCGGGAAATATGCTCGGTTAAACTCTCCTCCTCCATCGATTGAAAAATCTTAATATGCCTTCCAAATTGCCTTTCCAAATATTTCTCGACATTGAGAAAACATGCATAAAAATCATATATTTGCCGTAATGGAAACAACCAAGTATAACGCGTATAATCATCTACAAAGCAAACATAATACTCGAAACCTCCGAAATGACATTATCGGAGCCTTTCCCCACAAATCACAATGTATCTTTCCAAAAGGCTTAGTAGTACTAGTTTTGGAAGGCAAAAAGGGAAGTTTAGATGCTCGCCCCATTTGACAAATACTACATATGGTAGTAGGTTTATTCCAAGCGATAATGATAATATCGCCTTTATTTTGCGGATGACGAAGTGTCGTTGGTTATGGATGTCCCAACCTTTGATGCCAAGTACTTTCATCGGCTTTCCCGAATCGATTTGAAAATGGTGCTTCTTTTGGCGCCTTTAAGGTATACGATCACCTTTACGGTTTCCAACTATTAGAACCTTCCCCGTTTTCCCGTCCTTTATCACAAAACTAGTGGCGAGAGAACTCAAAATTTAGAGGATAGTCGAGTTATAAATTGGCTCACCGATAATAAATTCTTTTTCATATGAGAAACAAGTAAAACATTTTTCAAGTCAACATTCTCTTTGCCCAAATTGATCCGAGTATTGCCAGTATGGGAAATTTCTAGTGAATCACCATTTCCAACCATCATTCTATCTTTTCCCATATATGGTCGTAAGTTGAAAAGATTACATTCATCGCCAATCATATGATTTGAAGCTTTGGTATCGGTGAACCATTCGAATCCCGACTATCTCGAATAGTAAGTGCAGCAAATGCCTTTGGCACATCCGATGGGAGGAAAGATTGATTAAACCGATTAAAGCAATCTAAAGCAATATGTCCCCGCTTGTTCTGATTTGACATGAAATGATTTTGTTTGTTCCTTTCCCAAGCTTCTCGATCTTGCTTTGATTAAATTGTGGCTTGTGACCTACGAATGCATAAAATCAGCCATAGAATTTTTTATTCTAGGACTTGTTGTGAGAAAACCCCCTTCCATGTGAAGAAAAATAATTGTTGTTGGAATGTTGGAATTGCTTTCCCTTCTTCTCTTAAAATGCTGCTCTTAAAATTGCTTCTCTAACCAAAGAAAGCCGTCTCATGTTGAATTACATGAGAACTTTTAATTACCGAGACGACTCTCAAAGCTTTGCAATTGCGAAATCAAGTCGAGAAAGTTGGCTTTGGAGGCTTCAACATGGAGGTTGTGAATGAATCATATTGATCACCTAAGCCATTCAAAACAAAAAGAGCCTTCTTTTTGTCCTCAAGGGGACATCCGATAGCGAGATAACTCATTAAAATATCTTTGAAAAGCACCAAGATACTCGTGAAGAGACGAAAAATTATCTCTAAAATTTTTTTGGATTTGTAGAAAAATTGAAACTTTACGTTCCTCGAGATATCTTGGCAAAAATATTTTGTAAAGCTAACCACACCTTAGCGAGATGTTGTAAAGTCTACTACTTGAGCAAGAACTTTTTTGGAGAGGGTCGCAATAATCCATCCCCGTAGAAGGCGATCCGACCTTCTCCATTGTAAAAACTCTGGATTTGTCACTTTCTCCGATATTCCGGTTGCTCCTCCATTAGTAGAGGAGTTAATTGTTGGACTCGGCATCCGGTATTCGCCATCAATGAATCCCACTAGATCCCGACTTTTAATCGGTGCAAGCATTTGTGCTCTCCAACAAAAATAGTTTGTTTGTGTCGGCTTCAGTGACACAAAATTGCTAATGTTCAAAGATGAGGGGTAGAGATACTTGGCGGAAGCCATGGTTAAGGATCAATTTCTTTTGAAAATTTGCTCCGATACCATAAAGAACGAAGGTGTTTGATTCTTGATCTCAACATATGATTGTTAAGATGGCTTTCACTATATAAAGATATTACAAAGTCTTACATAAGGAAACAATACAACAATGGAAAGATAATCATATTACAAAAGTTGTCAATCACTTGATTCTAGCATCTTCAAGGATCGAGTGATTGTGATTTTGATTGATATCTCCAGATTCTTCTTCTTTGGGTAATAAATCAATGCCTTTAGAGCAATCGTGAGTTGATGCAATCGAGACTTGAGGTCGCGAGTCGATGGGAATAAAGCACGTGAGTGAGAAGGGAATTTAAGAATTTTTTATTTTTTTAAAAAAATTACAATTAAATAATATATATTATATATTATCGATTCGGTCTGGATGGACGAGTGGGCAATTTCACACTCGAACCGAAAACCTATCATGTCCCTTTAGAAACCATCGGTTTCGGGCCAATTCGATCCGAGTGGTTCTCAATTCCTTTCCAATCCCCTAGCAATAATCCTTAGGTTTCACAAAACATAGAATTAGGTGCTTGAATTTGTTTTATGTCCAATTGAATTTCGAATCAGCGTGTTTCTCTGCGTACACATAAACATTACATGGAAGTGCTTATGGGGCAAGAGTTACCGACGTGGAAATAAAAAGGGAAGAAAACTAAATTATGAATATTAATATATGAATAAAAGATCCTAGAGAGAAAGGAGGAGAAAAACAAAGGGAGTGGAGGAGGGGAAGGCAGGGGTGGGGTGTAAGTGTGTTGAAGGCTACGAATTTGGTTGTCGAGTGGCGATTTAGCGTCGGTATGCTTGAGCGTGGTCTTTGGCCGCGGCAACGACGCCAAGTTCTAGTGTTAGGTTAGTGGAAGGCTTCAAATTCCCACCAATGGCCACGACTAGGTCCGGCATGGTTGCTTGAGATTGGTCATGGTGGTGCTGGTGGCAATGCCATTGTTAAATCGCGGTGTCGGCCGAAGGGAACCAATCTCAATACATACGTAGCGGAATTACAGCAGAATTAATATACCCAAGATCGAACTTGAATCACCGATCGTGAATGAGTATATCACAAGAGAGACATACCGTGATTTTCACGGATTAAATATTACCCGTTGTAACCCAAAAGAGATTGTTCGTTCGGAGAGATTCATCGTCAATTTTCTCTTATTAGTCTTCAATATTCTTCTTCATGTTATTCACTGCAGATAAAACCATCACTCTTCATCTTAAACGTGAGAAATCAATGTGAACATTATCACGTTTTAAAAGCGTAATTGCCTTTGACAGTTAACTCTTGTGGGTAATGGGTCAAGTTAGCCCATCTTGGGTGATCCACCCATCTATGTAACTCAACAAGTGGTGAGCATTAAAGTTAGTGTTGCTTGGGAAAAACATTAAGAATAAAAGGCACAAATGATTACGTTCACTTGCTTTTGTGGACTTCACGCATTGTTGTGATAGTTGCACGAGATTGGAAAAAATGTGTTGCATTTATTCCTAAAGACACATTTGCATATTCAAATTATAGCTCTCACTAAAAGATTTTAAGAGCCCTAATTCTCATCACTCTCTCGTGTTCTATTTATAGGAGGAGCTGCTATCGTCCTAACCCTATTTGTCGACCATCACCATCTCACGACTAGGGGTTATAAACGAAGATATGGAATTACTCCATCAAAATCAAACATGAGAGCCGATCAAAGTACCTAAAAGCTAGAAGATTGTTGAGAGCAAATGGTTCTTCAACAAAAAAGAGCATTATTAGTGTCGAGGCAAGAAGGTATAAGACAAGACTTAATATGTCTACACAATTTCGATGTTAGTGCCCCTTCGTTACCTCGAAATAAATAGGGTGATCTCTAGCTCAATGTTCTTGATTATAATATGTAATTTTCAATAGATGAGATTAAGGGCATGCATGGTAACATTAACGAAAACTTCCGAGTAGAAATTTGCTTGGTAATACAACTTATGAATTAGAAATCCGTTTGATTACGCATAATTACATTTCTACTTTTGAAGCAAATTTCTACTTTTGAAGTTATTTTTGAGCAAATTTCGGAAGTTAAACAAAATTATTTCTCATTTGATAGTAGAAATCTATAAACATCAATATATCTTATTTCGATCTCTTTTCATTTTCGCGCCTCTTTCTCTCCCAACCATGCCTCCCCATCGCCGCCGCCACCTGCCCCCGCCCACTATCGCTCGCCGTCCCCCCGCCCACTACCTCCCCCGCCGTCCCCCACCAATCGCCCATCGCCGCACCATTGTAACGACCACCGCCCCCATCGATCGATGCCATCGCCCGCCATTGACCTCCGTAGATTGCTATCGACCAACTCCCGTCGCCGCCCAACGCCCGTTGCTACGGTTGAGTCACCATCTCCGACCTCCTGGAGTAAAAAATAAAATTAATGTTTTATTTTTAAAATGTAAATAATATTTTTTAAAAATAAAAAATTATTTTAAAAGAAATTAAAAAAATTAAAAAAGAAGTAGAAGTTTTTTGTCGCTAACAAAAAATTTTCGTAAAAAATTTTGTGTTAGTATTGTTTCAGAAATAGAAATTTCAACCGTTATTAAATTAATTTTTTTGATAAAAATTTAACTTTTAGAGTAAAGATAGAAATTTTTTTTATTAAAAATTAATTTCTAAAACAGAAGAGTATATATCGAAATCCAATTCTACTTTGTCATGTAGGATTTTGAAAGCATCGCTCTACGGCACGTGGCAAAATCGGAGAGAGTTGACGGGAATTCCCCCGTTCTACACGGTCAACAAATTTGAAGGCCACGGCCGACCCGACCCACGCTTGACTGATCCCAAAAAGCGTTCCTACTCCGAAAATGCCGTCCTCTTTTCCGTTATTTACCTGAGTGCCCTCCTGGTCATCGCCGTAATTTCGGGGACTCCATAAGGGCCGTTGAGTCGAATACGGAGAATTGGAATCGTCGTCCTAGAAGCGCCAGTGCAGGTACGGAGCGAAGAAGCGAAGCTTCTCTGTGACTCTCTTCTTCTGTCGGGCGATCCATTCTTTTTGACTCTGCGATGAAGAACGGTCGGCATTTTCCGGGAAACTGCCCGATTTGCGGGATTCTTCTGACTCGCGACGCGTGAGAGATTGTTCCATTTACGCTCGGGATTTTCTGTGCCGAGTCTGCAGACATTCGCGGCATTGATTGTGGTGGTAGGTGCGTGGTTCTTCGCAGATTCCTCCGTCTGTTGATCCGAAGCAGGTCAAATTTCCATTTGATTGGGGCGATTCGGGCGTCTTTGATTGTGCTGCTGCTTTTCGATTTCTTGAATGGGTTCCGGTAGGATTTTTTCAGCCTGTTTTTCGGCGAGGTTTTAGGTTTCGCTTACCCGTATCAGTTCATTGCTTCGGCAATGGAAGCGACGTTCATTCCATCTTGATGAGTAATCGCCCTGTCCTACTTCTCATTAGCTGCGTGTTTTTGAGAGATGATGCCAGTGATTAGGTTCAATTGTGTGTTACGCTTGCATTTCGACGGTGTTGCCGCTATCCATACGCACTAGCACTTCAAGTTAGGGTCTCGGCTTGGAATGAAGATATGTTCTTCTAAGCATAGCTATTCGGTTCGGTTCCGTATTGGTATCTAGCAATTTGATTCTTTTAGCTGCCGGAACATGGTGGTTTCTGATTCACCTTTCATCAATTGGCTAGTTTTAGAGTTCCTTATTTCACTGTTTAATTGGCTGCTGAATAACATCATGCGTGGTTGGGCTATACATGACTCCTGGAAACTCTCTTCACCAGAGATGTGGGCGCAGATTCTTGGTTTTCCTCCATACCTTTGTTGGATAATGGATACATCATTTCTTAAATTAAGAGAAAGAATCATTGGGCTTTTTGTTTTTTTTCTGTTTCTTTTGTGATTGATAATAGGTAACACCCTCGTGTGCTTGAGCAGTCAATTTAAATTTATGTCGGTCCATCTGGTGTTTCTCCTTGTCTTATTGATTGAGTTGTGTTCTTCTACTTTATCAAGATTAGATTGTGATTATGGTATCACTTTGCGAAGTGAATTAATGAAATCGGTTTTTATAGGTTGATCTCTCGTCCTGATCAGTTCTCACAGATTACGGTACAATGCGTGCACCATCCTTGCTTGCACAGTGTTTACCTGGGTTCACGCCCAATGACCGTGGTAGTCAGAATGTGCCATCTATTCCGGAAAGAGACTTGGGTCTGCCTTCTCCAGCTGTGGAAATTCTTCCGTCGAAGGTAATGTTTATAGTCTGTGGTGTATCTGATAGTGAATTCAACCAGTGAACTTAGAAAGATTCACTTTTAATGCTTCATGAGACCTGAATATTCTTCTTGTCCAATGTGCAGACAACTCATCCTTACAAATATGCTGGAGAAAGTGTTGACATGCAAGGTCTTACCATGTTTAAGGTATGTATATGGAATTTTTCTTTTTCATTAGTAGGTATCTGCCACTTATTAAAGGTGTGTCCATTATATACTTCTTTAATGTATCGAGCCTTGTATGTTGCTATCTACCATGTCAGGGGCATATTCATATTTTCAGGAATGTGGTCACAAATTCCATTAGGGAAGTTCATGCGTGTTTAAACTCACAAAACGATGAACAACTTAATCTCTTCCCTGTGCTTTAGTGCCTGGAAAAATATCTTGGGTGGATAACTTGAATGGAGCTATGACTTTGCTAATATTCTCAAAGTTATTGTTCTTTGTTTAGGCGTTTGAAGAAAATTATAGTGACACGTTCTTGTTATTATGACAGGGAAGACTTAGCGTTGCTGACATAATTGGGTTCACCGGCTCAGAAATGATATCTTCGAAACCCGATGGTATGCACTTTATGTGGAAAATTGTGAAGTTGACTGGGCATATTCTCAACATGTATAAACTTCGTTCCAAATTAAAATTCATATTGGTGTCATGTAGTCATGTGTTTGTCTGGGTTTGCAGGGTATTTGAAGTCTTGGGACAATTCTATTGATCTTGTCAATGTTCTTAAACATGAAATTCGGGATGGACAACTGAGCTTTAGAGGCAAACGGGTACTTGAGGTATTACTTCTAGTATTTTTGAGCTATATGGGTGTCTTGTGTGGATATTCTCTAGATTGCCTTAAGTGCTTAGAAAGATGTAACTTCTGGATGTCGAGCAAAATAAATGAACTATTTGTTTATCACTTTTGGAAGGGAGGGGAAAAAGATATAGTAGCAACTTTATAATTTCGAGGCTCCCTCCACTTTTAACTCTCTTGTTCTTTCCTCTGTGCTATATTCTGATTTTGAGGTCACAGTAGCTTTTTGAATAAGCCGTTAAATTTCAGCAAATTTTTCTGGCTGCTGTCTAATATCAATTCTTGTTTTGTGAATCTACAGCTTGGTTGCAGCTATGGACTTCCAGGGATATTTGCCTGCATGAAGGTACATCCCGTTGTATGATGTTTATCTGGGGTAACTACATCTGTAATCTGTTGATGTGGGGAATTAATTGTTTGTTATTTTGATCAGCTTTTAGTTAAACTTAAATGGCATAAAGTACTTTCTAGGAGCCGCCATTAGGAATCTAGGTTGAGATCAAGTGGATTAAAAAGATGGTCTCTTGATGCATTAGAAGGGATGGAAGAACATCCCGAAAAGCTAGCGTGCTAAGAGAGTAAACTCAGCCCATTATAAGTCTCAAAATATCTTCTTAGTTGCTTGATGTGGGACTTTGCTCGCATTATTCGATTAGCTTGAATTCTCCATAAGCTACCTCATGTCTTGGATTTCTTGTTGTGCTATGTATTTAATATATTTTATTGACACCACTAAAGAGGTTTGATTGCATGTGTTGAATCACTTGGTTTTTTGCTGCTGAAGCATGTGTGAGGAAGAACATGCACAAGGATTTCCATAGAGGCGTAATCATGCACGTGATCATTCGACGGACTTTGCATCTATTAGTTTAGGTTTTTCGGTTGGACTCTGATCGTTGTATTAGAGTCATGTTTCGATGTGTCGTGCCTGATCTATGTAAATGAATTTAACTGAGTAGTCCCAAAGAATCACCTCTTTCGAGGACATATGAGATTCTGGATAACTAGAAAAGCCCCCGTCATATTGCAAAAATTGGATCTGTTGAATTCTCGCAGAGTATGCTTCAAGCACCACTTAAGCATATATTTACTACTCACCATGGAAAATCCCATTTGCTATGATTTTTTTCACCTTGATGGCTTGCCTTTTATTGTTTTTAATTAGAAAATATAAAAAGACATAACTCATCTTTCCCCTAATAACCACTTGCACACCTCTACTTTTAAAAATACCACATATATGCATGAGTTTTACCTTTGGGGACAACTTTTGTTGGAGAGCTTTTAGATCCCGCCCTAAAACGCCCATTCTCCTAGAATTCTGCAGTGATCCTCATTATCAACGCAGCCTTCTTAAGCCAAAAGACGGCAAGAATCTATTTTTTTTTGGTAGTACGAAGGGGGAGCAGAATTGTATCTGGCAGTGGTTCTTCGGATCGATCACGGATCCTCGGCCCCCTCGTTTGGCTTCCACTCCAGTTGACCTCTCTTCTTTCCATCCCCCCATGAGAAGGTAGAGAGCAAAACCAACCCAGCAAAACGCTAATACTATGCCCCTATTTATTAGTAAAGCGTGTACTTCTTGCAAGGCTTGCTGAGCTTCTTCATGTGACAGACATCGCAAAAGTATTCCGTCAAACGATCGCCGATAGAGGGCATCGTTATATCATAATTTACGAAAATGCAATTTTTCTCTCCAAAAATGCCCATCCGTAGAAATTCTTACTCACCCAAAATACTAAAAAAGTGGCGATTTGGTCTTTTTGATGTGGGGTTTTTCTAGAGATATATGAATAGTTTTTGCAAAAATAAAGGTATGTAAGTAATCATCAGATCAATAGGAGGTCTCTCTCTCTTGCTCTCGCTCTCTCTCTCTCTCTTTTTATACTTTCCCTGATTTATTATATTTGACTGGTCAAGTTCTCTTATAAAATGTAATTCTATAGTGAAAAGCAAATGATTGTGCAGATTGTTTCTTTGTTGATGATTATTCATCTTAAGATAAAATAGCTCTTCTTATCATTTCTGTTTGCACAATGCCCTGTTCATGTCTAGTTGAAGTTTAATATGGTTATTGTTCCATATTCTTTGTTCAATGTATCTCCTTCATATGGTTTCTCTCAGTTTTGGACGTACAGGGTGCTAAAGGCAATTCTGCATTGCTTGTTAGCGGGATTTGTCATTGATGTCTCCCTTCAACTAAAAATATAAGCATTTAAATTGGTTTTGGTGAAAACCTCATTCACCTTATTTTGCAGGGTGCTTGCACAGTGCACTTCCAAGATCTCAGTGCAGAATCGATACGCTGCACTACCATACCTAATGTGCTTGTCACCCTTGAACAAGCGAGGGAAGCGCAAAGCCGACAACCAGAAAGCCCCTTGACTCCATCAAGGCAAACTCTTTCTCCATCTGTGCATTTTTATGCGGGAGATTGGGAGGAACTCCACACTGTCTTGTCCATTGCAAGGAATGAAGGTTCTGAACCAAACACAGGAATGCGTCTAAGCTTTTCAGAGGAGGACTTTATGGATGGGTGCAGTAGTCAGGAGGGAAGCATCGTTGGGCAAGAGTTCTCCTCTAGACGTTCAAGGAAGCTTTCGGGAAGCCGGGCATGGGAGAGAGCTAATGAGGCAGATCATGGAGATGGCGGTTATGACGTGATTTTGATGGCGGAGATTCCGTACTCATTAACCTCTCTAAAGAAGTTATATGCACTTTTAAAAAGGTTGGTTCTTGTTTGCTTTATGGTACCATTTTTTTTCTCCATTAGGCTACCTGAATGGGATGTTTTTTTATGTGAATCCATCTTCTCTGTGCTCGCTGCCCAAATCCTCATGACTCATCTTTCTCCTGCCACCTGTTGGAAAGGGCATGTTTTCTGGTCCTGTGGTTTACCTGTCAAGTTCTTCCTTGCTAAGCTCTTTTGCATGTTTCCATCTTTGGTGATTTTATTTACTGTCTTTAATGTCTTTGACAAAACAGTGTTTGAGACCTCCATATGGAGTAGTGTACTTGGCAACAAAGAGGAATTATGTTGGCTTCAACAGTGCAGCAAGACACCTTAGAAGTTTGGTTGATGAAGGCGGCATTTTCGGAGTGCATCTCATCAAAGAGATGACTGACAGAGATATATGGAAGTTCTTTCTCAAGTAAAGCCGGGGTAGAAAGTATCATGTATCCCAATAATCAACACAGAATTTTTCCTACTTGTATTGACAATACTCAGTATATGAACCGTGTAAATGAGGATATATCCCTAAGCTTTTCTTTTTTCCGCAAAGAGAAATAATAGAACTAGAGTAGCAGATACTTAGCGTGCATCAGATAAGTTTGTAACCTGTTCTCATATTTCATTGATTCTTTCGTCCCCTGCATTTTTTCCCCTTTTAATCTGTAATTTTTTAAGGGACATTTGTAATGGCTGCAAATTAATGTTTCATTGAAGTTGTCATCCATATTTTTTTGGTTGTTTTAGGTAGGGCACTCTTGGTTAATCTACTTTGCCAAGGAAAAAAAAAATGTGTGCTCTGGCCGGTGCTTTTATGTTAAATCTGCAATTATGCATCGTGACGCTTTTGTATTAGATTTTCTGTGGTCATACCTGCTCTATTAGATGAAGCAAGTCTCGGAGCTCGATAGGCGATGATGGCAGTAACAAATCGGATTGGGAAGGTCAGGATTGGTAAGGTACGAGTCGCAGAAGATGAGAGCGAGTCTTTTTAAAAGTCCTTATCTGATGATTTACCTTCTTAGCCTATGTTCGTTGCATGAAAAATATGATATTTCTGAAAAATGTTTTCGAAGATATCAATTTTTAAAAAAATGATAATGTTTTTCAGTATTTGGCTGAAATTTAAAAATCACCCGAAAAATATTTTCCATTAGTTTGATAAGCAAAATTTGCTTTTTTTCTTTCTTTCTAAAATATACATTATTTGGGCTACCGGAGAAATAGGTACGGGACCAAGGTCCCCAACTGCACGGGCCCAAGACCTCGGCAGTTGTGCCCGGATCCCTGGTGCTCTTACTTGGGTTCATCCACGGAAGCCGAGTGGACCAAATTGCAAATTTAGTGTCATGTTTCAGTACACAAGGGCTCTCCATGTGGTGTCCCGAGTCTCCTGCGCTCGATTGGACTCTGCAGCACTCTTCAGTCGGGCTCGGGTGCTTCCAGAGGAGCTAGCCGGCAAGCTCAAGGAGGGCGCCACTTGTTCCGGCAACGCCTTCGCCTTCGCTTCCTCGGAGAGTTCGTGTGTGTGTGTTTTTTTATTTATTTCTTCGTGCTTGTCTCCTTCAGCCAAAAAAAGTGCTCTGTTTTGTTTTGATAGCAGAATATTGCTCTGTTTTCTATGTGAAATCATGAATAAAATCTTCATGTTCTTTGACTTCTTCAGATCCTCAGCAGATAAGTCCTCCGGGCAATGCAGATCTTACTGCAGAAGCAAGACATTGCACTAGAAGATGATGCCCAAATACTAGAGAGGCAGCGAGCGCTTGTGTCAGAGCGAGCTAATAAGCGAAATAGTTGCACGTGAAATAGAATTGACCCAATAATATCCGTATTACAAAAATTCTCAAAGTACTAACGACAATAAAATAAGAAGTAAAAAAGTGAGTCTTTTGGCAACAAAACTCAATAAAATATCAATAATTATGTTGACTGTTCGAATGGTTCTCAACATGATGGTCGGGCTCACAATCAACGCCAAACCTCTCATTTGTTGTATCAACAAATCGATCAATTGAAAAGGGTTGGAGTACGCTCGAAGGCTTGTCAAGAATTTCAATTAGAACATGTTCCATAGGCATAGATCACCTAAATTGCTTGACCTTCTCATCATACGCATTACTTTTATCCATCATGATAACTATGTAACAACTTTAAACTGCATAATCAGAAAAAATCTAATGAAAAAGGACGAGTAGTAAATATTTAAAGATCATTTAACATTAAAGAAATGGAAATAACATACTCTAAATGAAGCACTCAAAAGAAACAAAAGGAAAACTATTGGCTTCTTTCATATTCTGATCAGTAATTCACATTGCATGCGCAATCCTATCCCTTTTTTTTATTCAATATCCTATTTTCTTCATTTTCCTCATTTTCCTCTCTTTGAGAAAGTTGATCCTTGAATTTCCTCTTTGAGATTCCACTTGTCTAGTCATTTCTTTCATGATAGAGTTATTGGGATCAAATCCCATAATAAAATTGTGCGTGATACAACCTGACTAATGTTCCAAATGACCAAAAAGGTTAAGAATCCAACACTTGAAAACACTTCTTTAAGACTCCAAATGCTATTTCGACTGTTGTTCATAAAGATGAACGGTGCCGATTGAATAGTTCCTTTTCATTTTCAGGTGAGCGATCACCGAACTCCTGCAAATGGTATCTAACACCATACTAAGGAGAGATGATGCCATTTTTAATTCCATAACCAGCATCTACAAGATAATATTTTCCTATGGGTAAAAAATAAGTTGATTACTAAGATAATAAGCTCAATTCAAACATTGCGTATAAATTCCATGTTCTTACCTGTAGAAATGTTCAATCCATCCGATTCTAAAAGTACCATCAGATAAAATATGTGATTCATGTGTAGTAACCTCCCAACCAACTAATACATAAGAAAACCTCAAGTTAAATGTAATAGAGCTAATACAGTATATGTTGTTCCATCGTCCAACCACGAAATCTTGCATGAATTTCAAGAGGAACTGATGCACGTGCATGAGTTCCATTTATTGCTCCGACACAATCCTAAAATAATTAATATAATTATCAAAATGAAACTTCTCAAGCAATGTATAAAGAATTTTTTTTTACAAATTTCATACCTTAAAACATGGATGAAAATGACTATTACTTATTTCAGGAGGAGCGAAATTGCTCAATTCTTTCACCACACGTTTGTATAATTTTAAAATCGCTTGCAAGACGATTGAAATATCTATGCATGGTTTCTATTGACCTATGGAATATTCTCCTCATAAGTCTAAACCTCACATTATGTCCAATGATATGGCAAAAGACCAGAACTTGCTCCCTAATAGAAACATTTGCTGCAGAGCCCAGCAAGCTACTTGCATTGAGTGCCTTGCAAAGCTCTAAAGAAGTATTGGGCATCATCCGTATTTGATTTGTACAATGAGTATCGCCAATGTATAACACTCAATTCATATACAAGTCTCTCGCAATCTCGATTCACATAAGGCTCTCTCAACATGTGGTTCTCAAAATGATTATCATCATCCGCAACTAATGTGCTAATTGTCATAATTGTTGCAGATGCACTCTGTTACCACCACTAGGATTTTGATCTTATCCATCTAGATTGGAGCACCCTGATCATGAAAGCCAAAATGCAGGTGAAGTACTAGAAGGGCAATACTAGAAGAGCCAGAAACGCATGAGACAACACAAGCTACTGTAGTGAGGTTCTTTGCTACGAAGACATCTAAAATATCATATCTCATACCACCAAACTACATTACGGTGAGGCACGGAATAGAACAAAGTAAAAGAGAACCATAGCTTTAAGTAGTAAAAGCGATGCACGGAAATGGGAAAATAAAGGTTGTAAGCAAGAGATAGTCAAAGATAAATCCCCAATGTCCTATTGATGATTAAATCCGTCCTGCAGCAATCAAAGGACAGAGCCCGACTTTGCCAAGCCACAAGAAGCTTCTCTGCTCAATTCCATATCCATACACGTCCATACCACGTTAAGACCAAAGCATTCGGACCCAATAGCATGAAGTAAATGACAATGAGAAACTTCATTTTCTAACCCAAAACAAGCGTACCTATCGAGTTATCTTCCCTTTTTTCCTGATTAACATGTGCATCATTCAAGGTTCAATTGTCTTTCAAGTTTCACCCAACCAAACAAAAGCAGCTTTGTTTATACAAGCAAAATGAAATTGAGGAATCTTTTATCTGCCCTGAACCCTTTAGCTCGAAACACCCGCATAATCATAGTTTATCTACGGGTGATTCACCACCTAAACTAACTACAGCCATCACACCAAAAAGGCTCCATTTCAGATTAATAGCATGGGACACGACAAGCTGCACCAGAAACGCGAAATAAATGAAAAGACCGCAATCTGTAATTAGAAAACAAAAGAATCACACAATGTTCCAAAGACCAATGAACAGACAATTAGACGAAGACCCAAGACATTGCCATCAAATTAAACTTGAAGTTGGTTTCCGCACTTTCTTTGAATCAAAGATCGAGCAAAAAGATAGATTTACAGAAATGAGAGTTAATTACAGTGATTACCTCAGGAATCGTATCTCCATGGGATGAGATCAGAGACGAGACGAAGAGCGAGGCAGCAGCTCTGGAGACGAGGGACGAGACGAAGAAGCCCTAAGTTGCGTGAGAGAGTTTGGGAAAAGGAGCAGCTCCAGAGAGAGGAGAGCACGCGTGAGAAAGAGGGGAAAACAAAGAGAGGGCGGCGAAAGCGCAAGAGGGCTACACGAGGGCGAGAGGACACGAGGCCTAGCGAGAAAGACTGGAGAACGGACTAGTAAGTAAATAATGAAAGGAAACAAAATTATAATAAAGTCTGAACATGGATTTTAAGACGTTGCACTTCCCAAATAACAGAAACTTTAAGGAAGAAGCAGAACGGACTACCGAAAAAAGAAAATGAGAGGTCACTTTACATCAAATGCTGCTTTACTATGAGCTAATTGTCACAGCTTAGTTTTCTGTTAATCTTCTCCACACCATCTTCCCACAATGCATCAAGGTCAAGACCACCATAACATAAAGAAGAGGAATTCCAACCAGGCAACCCTCCACAGCGAAATTCACCAGTGTCTGCGAAAATGCAGAAGTGCAAACGATTAGTAGACTTAGAAGTTTGAGAAACACCAGCAACCCAACCCAAAATCCAACAATCCAGCTATGTTAGCAATCCTTGTTCAAGCGAAATCAATATTGAACATGAAACAAAACTTTGTTCTGTTTCTTTGATCATTACATGCAAATATCACGTGCATCAAGTGCATGCGTCCTCATCTATTTCGCTTGCCTTCACTAGATCTATAACAACTATTTATCATTATGAGCATCGATACCCTTGGATGGCTCAGTTTTAGTGTATTATGAAGCATTCAGTATGCACCCGGCATAACTATATTTAGGTGCATATACAGGAGTGCACAACGCGTTGCCTATCAAATTCATTTTTCCATCTAATCAAGGTCCCGGCACACCATTACGTGAGATTCATGAAACAACTCAGGCCGTAAGGAAAGATGTTTGGACAACTCCATCAACTCACATGAAAGATATAATAGCACATATAAACATCTAAACATAGAGTAGGCAAGTCATGCACTCCGCGAAAATAGATATGATCTGTTAATTTATTGCAAGGGAAACAAAATGCAAGACATATGATAGCCATAAGATAAGGCAGTAAATACCATCAATGCTGCCACCATATGAACGACAGGAACAAAAACTTGGTCCACTTTATTCTGTTCGGCATACCCATTGAAGGCAATAACCATTGAGAACGTATGAATAGTGCCAAAGGCAAGAGCGATCAATGCTGCCAAGAACAAAACAATAGTTAGAGAAGTATTATCAACAAGAGCACCACTAACAATCTTCTCGCAGGTTCTGATTTTCCTATCCCATATATGATCTGTGGCTTGACTTATGACTTAACAGAGAATGACCACCCAATTATGCAAGCCCCCTTTAATTTCTAAAAATCCCCAGTCTTAATCTGCAACTGTTATTTGTAATCCCAAAAGCTCTCACGACATACATGGAATGAACAAATGAAATAAAGATGGATGATCTTCAACAAACATTCAACCCTTACCAGAAACGAGGAAAAATGGCATCTTTGAGCACCTATCAATGAAGAAAGTGGCAGGACCAAAAGCTGGTGTCAAGAGGCTCAAACAAAAGAACACAGCATGAGCCACACCATGGCCTAAACCACCAGCTGCATGAGGTTTTTAAAAAATAAAATTTGCAAAAAGATCAGATCAGCTACCAAAATGTCTCTATGTACCCACAAAAACGAAAAAAAGCGACGGAGAATGTGAGAGCAAGTAGCTCTATATCCATGCAAATAAAATAAAATAAAAAAGTTAAGGGATTCAGAAGCAGCAGAACCACCTCCAACTTAAATCACCAAGTACACAATATGCCCCTTTAAGCAACAAGGAGCTCATGAAAGGTAAGTTATTTACAAGAGACAAATGCCTTAAACACACATGACATCTTCCAGATCAATAAAAGCACTATAAACTTCACAACATCAGCTGTTATCATTATTCAAGGACCATAATTCGCTGAAATACATCTCAATTACTCTCACAGGTTCAGCTGCTCCTGTGCATTGGAAATATGTTGTCCTTACAAGAAAGCTACATAAAAAATTTATCAGAAAGATACCGACAGACTACCAACCCAGTAAAAAATTACACAGAGAGGTTACCAAGTCTAACAAACTATCCAAATTAAAAAGTGGGCAAAAAATATCATTTATTAAGAATCTTACCCTTCTTTACGATTAAATGGTCGAATACTTTCCCCAGCCACCTACCAAGCTAATTGATCATCACAATGCCATTAATGCTTCCCCTATTTTATTCACTAACAATGGGAACATGAATAATTATCCAGATTTCTAGGCCCAATAATTTTAGCAGGGAGATTCTAACGGTTACTTTTCAAGATCTGGCTTTTGGCAGGCTTAAATTCGTAGTACGCTGACTACAAAGCTCATCATACATGTTCGTAATGAATCTTGAAACTAGCAAGCTAAGTCTCTGGGTCGTTCACATTTTCAAGGGTGAAGACCATTTGAATCAATTGCGCAGTCATGCATCTGTAAATGGGTTTTGGAACATAATTGACAAAGGAGGAATTTGGTCTATAGTTGTATCACCAATGAGAGATTATCAATTTTGTTTATCAAACCCTCTTGGGCTTTTCTTTACTTATAAACAACAAGATAACTCGTAGCTCCCAAGGTTCACAGTAAAAGCTTATCAAGGCTGCTGAACAAGGACTTGTTTCTAGATTCATGATAGGATAGAGATAGCACATCAATCTCCTTCCGGCAATAGTAGGTTATGTGAACAAATAAAAAATGTTTAAGGTGCAAACCCCGAAATAGTTAATTGAGGTAATTTGCAATTATACCTTAATAAAGGTAACACAAGAGCTGACAACTAGCGTGGTTAAAGTAATAAACCTATCTATCCATGTTATAGGAAAAGATGACAACTAATGTTGTCGTCATTGTTGGTATGGGGGTGGCTATTGATTGTAGCCGGGTTGTATTGCTGTGTGTGAGGAGACAGAGGGCAAGGAAAGGAGTGGGAGAGGGGTTTGGGTGTGCATGAAGCCAAATGGGTTTTATTAGGATGGGAAGATGTAGAATGTAGGTTTTGAAATGATGGTTCAATAACAGTTTTCGCCGGGCCGCCCCGGAGAAATGGGAGCAGAAAGGAGGTTCTAGCACTGCATTGTTGAGCAAATACCATAGCACATAGTACTAGGAGCCTGCAAGGAGGGATATGGAGAGCAAAGTTGAGGATGGTTTTGGCAAATATCTCCTTTTTATAAAAATCAAAATCAGACGTGGTATTTCTAAATTAGACAATGTTATAAGATACATATTTTTGTAGAAGAAAGTAAAAGGAAGAAATGAAGAAGAAGATGAAGGTGAAGAAGAAGAAGAAGAAACTCGTGCAACAGGGCATGTCATTGGTTCAAAGATAACAATCATCTTACTGATCTAGATCAATAAATCCCTTCCGGCCTGGAACTTTCTGAATGTCTTTTGCATTGCATTGCTCTTAAAAGAGCATACAATAGCATGATGTAAGAACATAAGAGGCACAATTGGTATGGTTAGATCTACAAAAAGGAAAGAGCAACCTTAGAGCTCACCCAGTGCAATCTGCATCTTGTCCGTAAGAAAAAGGCGAGGCTTTGAGACTCTTTCAGCAAAAGTATCCAGAATATCTTCCAGCCTCCTACATAAGAACATTAGAAGAAGTTTAGAATGGCTAAGAAAGCAGCCTCAAATTTAAGCAGTTGGTCTCCAATAAGAGCAAGTACATTCATTGTACAGAAGCATATGTCACAGTTAACTTAAGAACATGCAAACGGATAAAACTCCAACCAACCCAGAATTGAAGATAATCCCATTAATGGTAGTTGGCTATAGAGGAAATTTACCTAACCAGAGAAGCTTTTGAAAGGTAATATTAGGCAAAGATGCTCTAGTTCTCTTTAGTGTGGTGCATGTCTCTAGTTTTCTTTAGTATGGTGCAAAGTAAAGCAACAAACATAAGGATTGCACATGATATCCAGATATCTGGAAACAGCATATCATAAGACTCCTAAAATGATATGTAAATAAGTGGTGCCTTCCGTAATGGTACATGGAGGGGTAACAAAAGATTCCAAATAAACACAGAGCTTTTGTAAGCTCCACAATGATTCTTTTTCAACACTTTCCAATGATGAAATTGTGCTAGTAGATGAATATTGTAGAAAACTGAATGCAAAGCTAGAATTATGGAGGCTATCTAAGTATACAAGGGCTTTTATTTATGTCAGTTAAAGACAGTGCAAGGAGTCCAATTGTAGTTTATAAAGAGGTTCAAAACAAAGCTATGGTAAATACTGAAGATCAGTAGACACAAAAGAGCAGCCAACATTGATGTCTTGTGCAGACAAATAAGATGGCCGAAAAGGACTATCTTCACGATATTTTCAGTCTTGAAGAAGACAGAGTAGTCATATCACTATCCCTTGCCGTCTAGAGAAAATTGTGGAAACAAATAATAGTCTTTACCCTATAGGGAGCTAGTCAGTAAGACATTTGACAATAGAGAAGCTTCAATAAAAAAGTCACAAATGTTAAATTCCCAACAAACTGTTCAAATCATAGATGAAACAGATTTTAATTCTTGAAACTGCTCATTTTGCTCATTACCGAGCACAAGACGCGGTCATCTAAGACCCAGTGTTTTCTCCGTAATAAATCTTCTGATTCTGGTTCTGAAGGAGATGAGACAGACTTGAGCACGTTAAAGAGACAAGATTCATTGGAAGATTAAACTTCACACTTTTGAATACTATGTCAATCAAGTTCTTTCTACAGCTGGAAAATACATCAATAACCGAGTTTTGAAGCCTTCTTCAGCAACGGTTTTATGCTTTTGAATTCCTCAGAGATCACATTGTGCCTTACTACATTTGCAGGACCAATAAATCAGGTGGACTAAAGGAAAGTCAACTTACAAACATCCCAAGTGTGCGTAGGCAGGGTACCAATGCTCTCTTTTCCACAGTACAACAGAACTGTTTACATGTTAATCTAACCAAGAAATTCCATATTAAAATGGACAGAGGAGAACTAAATGACTAACGTAGGATATCAGTTTTTGGCAACAGAAGTTTCATAATGAAAGATTTTCAAGTGCCAAATAAACTTTATAAAAATATACTGAAAGTCATATCTATAACAGTCAAGATATGGCAATGTCAAGCTGCTTTAACATGCTTGAAAAGGAACATACAGGAAGACTAGGACCTTACTTGTAAGCTCTCCATAAAAAGATTCGAAGCCCTTCTTGCAATCCAACAGACGTGATTATAAGGATTGCATATGGCCACCAAATTGTTGACTTCAGAGGAAGAAATGCCCTCCATATTCCCGACAGCACAATCAGACTTATAAGCCATAGAAGTGTACTGCAGAAGTTTGAACAGACCTGACTTTCAATGTTTCATAAGACTACAAATCCACAAAAGAAGCATGTCTCTCAGAATATAGGAATTTTTTTTTTTCACACTAAAGCAATTTCTTGTTGGGATATCTCCCTCTCTGCTATCCCTCTTCTGGTAGAATAGGATGTTAACTGATCAAGTCAGGGTGCAATCAATGCAAACAGGAAAGAAGGTCACCTCAGTAAAGATTAAGAAAACAACAATGGGCACACCCACAACAAAGACAAGATTAGCCAAAAGAATTCATTCTGCAACAGTTTTGCGCCCCTCAAACAGCAGATCCATTTTCCTCGAACCAAATGTCGTATGTGTGCATTTAAAGTAGAGATCTCCAAAAGTTTGGACCAAAATTCACAACCTTGCACCATTTATGGGAATAAAGGCCATCTTTAAAAAGCATCATAACCCAAAGAACAAATTACATGAAGGCCCTTTGGAGGTCCATTCTTCTTTTACGAAAAACTATAGTGACCTTGGGCATTGAGAGGAAATTACTACTAACTCCAAACGAAAAAGTTCGTCAATGCTACTAGCGAAGACACCTGTAGTTGGAAAACATGATGTATAAAGGCCTCGTCAGTAGTTTGATTACGAAGCTCGAACCGACTTTGAAACCGAGCTCAAAAGTGCAGATACACTACAGCACTTGAGCCAAACTTCCCCGAGTATCGAACTACGAGCGAGCGAAAGAACAACACAACGGCTCGTTCCCGGAATCCACGGTGGAAATCAATATCGCCGATTCTAGACGCAAGCTTCGACCTAAGTCGAAATCGGCAATCAATCGCGCCATCCGAGAACGAATCACAAGCAAAGTTTTGCACCCGAATCCGACCACGAACACAGAGCAGGAGAGAGACAGAGAGAGAGAACCTGGAGAGGAGAGTGAGGATCAAGAAGGGCTTCTTGGAGACGACGGAGACGAACAAGGCGAGAGACGGCCCCAGCGCTATCAGCGCGTACCCGATTCCCGCTTCCACCGTCATCTCTTCATTCGACTCTTCTCCTCTCTCTCCTTCAACTCACATTTTTCAACGGACCAATTTATAGTATAATTGGAAATATAAAAAATAGCAAATTTCTTTAATCGAGTTTTTTTTCTTTGTTGAAATTTAATTGAGTTGATAAAATCATAGCCTTTTTGTAAATAATAAATATGTATTTTTTTGGGTCAAAATTTAATCGAGTTGCTAAAATCCTTTGCTTTTTGTTATGCGACGATTCTCTTGCAAAGCTTATAGTAAAGTTATATTTTTGCACATCGAGAAAAAGGGTATGGATCGGATTTGCAAAGTTATATTTTTGCACATCCAAAAAAAGGGTATGGATCGGATTTAGGTCATCCATTGCTTTGGAACGTTCAATTTAAGGCGTAAACAATGCAAGGTGCCATGAAAAAGTCCCAAGAACGAATATACATTTAAATTCAATCCCATCTTTCGTGGACCCATAAACTATCTTAAAATTAAGCATATATATTGGAGAATCGAATATTTGACATTAGAAATACGAATCAAATCTTGAATCACTCAACTAACCATATAATTCGATAGTAAATAAAAATGGTATAGCTATTTTCTAGATATGCCTTAGAAAAAAAAAAAAAAACAAAAAAATTTAAAAAAAAATAATTATTAAAGTTATATAGTTGTCACGTATATATATATATATGTGGGAAATATGTATTTGCTATTTTTTCCCAGCTAAAGTACCGTCGAGAAGAGTTATCATCCCCTGCTGTAATGTTTAATTTGATTTTGAAATTTTAATTTTCCTCAATTTGTCTATTAATATTCTTTTTATTTAATTACAAGTTAGAATCAATATTTAATATTATTGTTGTTTTTCCTTTTTTTATTTTTATACCGGCTCACTTTAACTTCGCACGACTCTGAAGGAGCTCACGCAATCGATCAGAGCAGAGCGAGCACGAGCGAGTGAGAGAGAGAGACAGAATGGCTTCGTCGTCGTCGGAGGGAGAGGATCGGAGAGCGTGGGTCCCGCTCAGCTCTCGGCCGGATTTCGCCGATGTGACGCCGTTGCCGCAGGACGACGGCCCGAGCCCCGTCGTCGCGATCGCCTACAGGGACGATTTCCGGGAGACCATGGATTACTTCCGGTCCCTCTACAGCTCCCGCGAGCTCTCTTCTCGCTCCCTCCTCGTTACCTCTCTCGCCATCTCCTTCAACCCTGCCAATTACACCGTACTACTACTACTCCTCCTCCTCCCCCCTCTCTCTCTCTCTCTCTCTCTCTCTCTCTCTCTCTCGTATTTCTTCTCCATGTGGCGATAACGATTGGTTTCCCAAGTTTTGCTTTTTAGCTTACTACGATTGCGATTTCCTTTTGTAGGTGTGGCATTTCAGGCGTCAAGTGCTGGAGGCGCTCAATGCTGACTTGAACGACGAGCTTGACTTTACCGAACGCGTGGCCAAGGGGAATGCCAAAAACTACCAGCTTTGGTTAGGGAAACTCGTTCGATATTACCTTGAATTGTCTTCTTTTCTGCTCTGATCTATTAAATCCGCTTGCTGAAAGGTTAAGATCCGATCAAGAATGGTGTTGACAATGCTGTTGTTTTGATCTGGAGTGGGTTCCTTCTTATGTCTAACTAGACTTGCAAGGCTTCTGAAGATTTTCAGGTTTAGTTCTTAGAATAATAGTTCAAGCGTGTTGCGCATTCGTGGATTTAGTATTTTCAAAAGGAGCTTTGAAGTGGGGAATTTGTTAAAATTATGGGGGCATCTTCAGTTACTTCTCATTCATATGCAGAGGATTTTTGGGACATTAGTTTTCCCATTACTCTGTTGATAAGTTGGAGCCTTTTTGGCTTTCATAACATTGCTGGATGCTAGCTCCAGACTGATGGATTTCATAGAGGAAGAAGCGAAACTAATTCAAAACACTTGACCCGAAACTCTTTGAGCTCTTTTTGGATGCAGGTTCACACTCCCCTAGTGCCTCCTTAAATTTTGTACAAAAGGGAAGAGCTTGATTACATATGCACAATATTCTCCTCCTTTAACAAGTTTGCTGATCTATGATTGTCCACCTTAATGGACACTCATGATGATTAGTTCCTGTTAGGCCTTCCACTGAAAAGCTGTCGAAACACATGTCTTGCATCATATTATAGTTCATTGAACATTCTGCTATACGCTCAGTCCTTTGAACATCAACTACATGTTTACTTTCCATCATTAGTGCAAAAACTACTCCTAAATATGCAAATTTAGAGAGAAATGATAACTTCAGTAGTGGCAAGTTTCTAAGTTGTATGTTGGAAGGGATTCTTTTGCCCTTCTTATCAAACAGCAAATGCCAAATCTATGATTTAAACTGAGTTCTTAACCGAACTGATGATGTATTCTTTCAGTCAGCATTAATTCTATTGTCTTATTTTTACAGGCATCATCGGCGTTGGGTTGCTGAGAAGTTGGGATCTGATGCTGCATGTGGGGAACTTGAGTTCACAAGGAAGATATTCTGCCTAGATGCTAAAAACTATCATGCCTGGTCTCATAGGCAGGTCTGTATCTTTACCATCGTTCATACCTTACATATGTGCATCATGATAAATATGTGTCCGTATGTGTGTATATAGCTTTCGATCGTTAACTGTCACTTCTCCTACAGTCTTGTCTTTATGGATGGTGGTCAAAGAAAAGTGTGCGCACACCTCAACTGAGTTAATTATACCCAACAATTTGACTGAACTAGGTTTCACCTGGTTTTGAACTGGTAAACTATCCAGCAAATGTTCGATAAGAACCATTTTGTGTACTATATTCCCCCATTCTTAGGAACTGGGCTCAAATCCCTATTCTCTGGAGAGTTGGTCAGAACTCTACCAGTGGGCCATTCGCTTCCTTGTCAATTAGAAATCATCCTGTATAATAGCAGAAACAGGAGTTGATCCCTTCTTGTATATGCATTTTTAAAACCATAGTCGATAAACACACCTATGGGTATCATATGGCTTGCCATTGAAGTAATAGTAGATCAATTGAGCCAGTTGAACCAATATCACCCCCATAACCCCATTCAATCAGCATTAAATTTTCCATACATATTTTTTTGGTGCAGTGGGTTCTTCACGCTTTAGGCGGTTGGGAGAATGAACTTGATTATTGTACGCAGCTCCTTGAGGAAGACATATTCAACAATTCTGCTTGGAATCAGGTATGCCTGAAACTTTTGAAGATGTATATGTCCTGGAACGCATTCAGAAGAAACTTGAGGTCTTAAACACACAGTAAAGATTATGCATCTGTTAAACCAACTCCATGCATCTGCTTTGCAGAGGTATTTTGTCATCACAAAATCCCCTCTCCTTGGAGATCTGAAAGCTATGAGAGATTCTGAAGTTGATTATGCTATCGAAGCTATCGGCGCGAATCCAGAGAATGAGAGCCCATGGAGATACCTTCGTGGCCTTTACAATGACGAAAATGATGGTTGGCTAAATGATGCTCGAGTGCCTTCTGCATGCCTTCGTGTTCTGAAAGCCAAAAGAAACTTAAAATTTGCTTTGAGTACACTGTTGGATCTGGTTTGCCTCGGCTTCAAACCTAACCAAGAAATAAGGGATGCCATAACCTCTTTGAGGACTTCATATTCGGGTGAAGTAGGTTCAGACTCAGATCTGGCAAAATCGATTTGTTCTATCTTGGGACGTGAAGATCCAATGAGAGCCAATTATTGGACATGGCGAAGCAACAAGCTTCCTCAAGCAGCTGAAGTCTGATAAATCTGATACAAACTGGCTTTTTGTCTAAGCTATTGGCTCATGTTTTCAAGTTTGCCCCAAATCCGCTTTTAGAAGGTGTTAGGAGGTGAGGATGCGTACTTAAGTTATAGTAAATTGCGAGGGCAGAGCTGTAACTCAAGGCCGTATAGTTTCGAGCAGATTCGATACAAGCACCTGTGCATTACTAACATGGCAGGCACATATTTAGGGGTTTGTATATTCAGTTTCTATTTCATGTGTCAGATGGCTCTATGACATGAGGAGTCCTCCTTAACTTGAACTACTTGCTTGTTATGGACTCTATCGATGTAACCGGAGCATAATTCGATTGATAAAATTATTCTTGTTTCGCATCTATGCAATTTTAGCTCATCGGTCATGGGTTTGTGCATAACAGTCAATACTAGATTTACCAAATTTATGCTGCGGTTTTCTTTTCTGGAGGGAGTTGTTGCTGGGAAGCAACATTAACAGTTCCCTGCGAGCATTGGCTCAGCCAAACTGAAAAGAGAAATCAAATCGCGAGGGCGTGCATCCAACAGTAAAAATAGGGAGCAAGTGCAAATACAAGTCCTTTAGAATTTTCCCTCTCTGGCAAATTGAAGCATTAAACATTGTATTAACAGAACCAAGAAATAACCATGTGAGAGACACCGCATGATCCTGAAGAGGATATACATGCATACCAATGAGGTAGAGAAACAGAAGTAAAGGCTGTTACCACTCAATTAGTTTTTTCCATTAAAAAGAAAATCCCGGACTGTACAAGCAATTCTTCCTATTCTTCTTTTTTTTTTCCTCTTTTTTGGACTATTTTGGAAAAAGAGAGGGGAAAGGGAACAAGAAAAGAGTTTTAAGAGGAGAAATTTGCCTCATCCTCCGCAAATTTCAACAAATAACTCAAAATTGAGTGCTTGAGATTGCCCTCGACTCCCTTTCTGAACTCGAATACTCCCTTTATAATCCTAGTGTAGAGCCTTTCCAGCTGAGGAATGGCATAATTATCTGTACGCTGGATGAAGAGCTGCTTGACAGACGCCACTTGATCTGAAACATCAGAATCCAACATCGATGCATCGTTCGATCTACCGCTGTCATCTTTGTATTCGGGAGCTGCTTCGGGAGGTTCTGCAATGCTGGCATCAGCAGGAGAGGGTTCAGGACTCTCAGGAGCCACATTATTTGCCTCCAGATCATGGGACGACTTTGACAGACCTGAATCTGGGTTCCGTAACTTTTCTTCCTCTGGGGATACAGAAATACCATGGTTTCCATCTTTTTAGACAAACAATAGGCTTAGCTTAAATATGAAGAGGCCTACAGAAAAGAATATGTTCGATCTCCCAGCCATTTCACCTCGTGTAAAGGGCATAGTAAGTGGAGAGTAGATACTTCAAAAGACCAGATGCCACTAGGGAGTGCACGAGGGAGCAGGACAAATTGGAGAGACTTGGTATCTCGATCGTATTGATGCAAACACGATAGTATCTGTAAGGAGTTGCTACAAAGTGCGCATCCAATACGCAGTTTTCTTTTTCCACACGTTAAACAACAAGCTTAACTTGGAAAAATTGCACTTTCGAGATGTTTCTGCATCCATGTCCAACTATTTTATTTAAATTAACGAAAAACTAGTACTCTGTTCAATGTCCTAAAGGAGCCCCTTATAGTAATATATATTCAGCACTGCCACCTATGTTAACTATGAAAAACTCTACTTTTCGTCCATCTGCTTTCACACTTTTTCCATATTAAGGCTGTGTTCCCTAAATTAATCTAATCAAGTCCTCAAACTTTCGCAAATTTTTAGTTAAGTCCATCCAACACCACCTGACCAAATCTAACTAACGTTTCATTATGTGATGTTAGAGGGGCTTGACACGAAAATTTGTGAAAGTTGAAGGACTTGATTAGACATATTAAAAAGACAGGAATTTGATTAGAAAAAGCGTGAAAGTATTAAGTTGAATTTTCCCTAAGATCTTCATGCCTTTGAAAATAAATCTACAGAGAAATTGCTCATGCAGCAAATTGAATAATATAAAGATTGCTAAGTAAATCTTGAAAGAACTAGTGGCTGCATCACTATATTTTTTCTAGCGAAAGTTTCATTGAAACATTTCCGAATAGATGTGCAGGAAAGTGATTGTACCTGCATGTTGGCCATCGAGGTTCTTCTTCGGTCGTTTCAGCGCCACATAGCTTTGGTCTAAATTTAAGTCTGGCTGGACATTCCGAAGTCGAGCGCTTGCTCTAGTACTTGTTCCAAGATGCACAACAGGGGTCGAAGGAAAGGTTGACCCAGCTAAATCATCTGGCAAGTTGATTGGGCCCCCTTGAGCCGCAATCTTGTCACAGAATGTAACCAGCGCAGGGTCCATCTGTGACAACATTCCATGAACCTGAAAAGGGGAAAAAAGGGTTTAAATTATTTCCATGTACAGCAACCTCAATGTCGCAGAAAAAGTGGAGGAGGAGAAATTACATACCGCATCCACGAAGCTCATGAGCTCTGCTAACAATTCTCGCACCATTGTAGTCATCTCCATTATAAGCCTGCAAGTAAGATATTAAGAGGAAAAAGCTTATAACAAGGAAACTTGACATGTCTCAAAGCCCAGTAGGCATAAGTCATCACAATTTTGAATGGTATTTCTACCACTAAGACATAATATCCAAGCCAAAGGAAGCAACATTCTAGTGCCAATATGCTGAAAATGAGGAGGGCAATCCTACAATGTCAGCTGACTGTTAAAAAATGCCGATATACTAAATACTACCATTTTATCATAACATCAAGTAAGAAAAATTTCAGATCCCTCATGTAAGACAAAAAATTTGCAGTCTGCCTTGAACCCATTAACTAGTTGATGATTGGTGCACCAAAAGACATCATTGTGTAGAATCTCTAATAAAGGCAAACTCCAAGATAGGCACCACATTTTTAAGAGAGATCAGAAATATGTGTAACACATGCAAAATCATAATTTATTACAGTATATATTAGAGGAGAGTGCAACACCGGTCAATAATATTAAAGACAACATTAATGATCGTGTAGAAATTGCCAATTAGATCAATTTAAGTTTGCAGGGTCACAAGGAGACAGCACCAACAGTGATAAATTCACAAATTCAAAGACAATCAAATGAAATAAGGTGCATTTGAAATGAGCAAAGTAAAATTCTTTCAATTTCGTCAGAGCATCTAATCTTATCATAAATCAAGCATGAGCTCATTCTCTTCCGTCTTCTCTCGAAGTTCTATGATTTGGTAGCAAGCAGGTAAAGCTAATCGGTGGAATAAGGTGGTAAATACAGAAATTAAGGTGAAGTTATGATTCTTTATTAGTACATGCTCATATCTCTCTCAGTCTTATCATATATGCACACCACAATATGTCCTCTTTAGACAGCTATGGCAAAAATCACATATCTCCATCCTATGGAGTTTGCTATCCACAAGTTACCCAGGGAAATGCTTCAATTAAGAATTGACATAAGGACGAGAACATTCTGTGAGATACATATCAAGAGACATACTTTTGCGTTAGTAACAATCAGATCCATATCCTGCAGGAATGCTAAACATGTAATGTACTGTCCAGAGTCAACACGCTGCAGTACAGTGGATACGTCCATCGGGTTCTGAATGATTGAGCGATAGTTTGGAGCATCTTCATCTGTCACTGGATAATGAAAGACACTAAATCTTTTGTCATACAGAATCCTGCAATCCACCACACAGCAATGTCAGGGAAATTAGAGAATCTCTCCTGTGAATTGTCTGTTGCTTAAAACCACTAGCTCCTTCACTTCCAGAACATCATTTACATCTTACTAAAAAATGCCCACTATCCAGAATTTTCATTTTATTGCCCACGGCCACCATAAGCACGAATTCGCATTGATCAACAAAATAAACCCCATGGTCTGACTACAGATAATCCATCAATCAGCCCAACATTCTCCAGGAAGAACTTACCCCAAAAGGAAAAAATAAATTGTGGAGTTAAGAGTATGATCAGTATACCTATTGCAAACATCTCTAAGGCACATGCGCAGTCGTCGAAGTGCATGCTGCTCAGCCTCAAACTTAGCTTTCAGTTCAGAGGCTTTTGGGCCAGTTGCTACTTTAGGCGCCTTGGGAAGATCAGGAAGAGACACAGATCTTGGGTATTCTTTTGTGATAACATCAGAAGAGACTGACAAGGCAGCTTCAATTAAATTGTCAAAAAAGGCATCTCTATCTTCGACGGATGGTCTCTCCACTTGATAGCTGATAAAAACAAAATTAAACATATAACTATCTTACAGCCATGCATATAAACAAATGACTTGATTACATGCACAGGTGATCTCGTACAAACCAACTCAATGTATCATAACTATTGCCGGCTTATAAGCAACACATACATGGTACGCGGAGGGAATATTGAAGAGACATCCTTATCAAGCTGGTCAGGTGCTTCTAGTGATACTCCAAGCAACAATACAGGCAAGTCTGATGGCAATTCCTCCAGGAGAGTCAGTAGGACAGCCCTCAACTGATCATGTGCCTGCAAAAATTAACCTATCAAAATCATTGGCAGAAGAACATAAACCAAAAATGCTGTATCTAGTATACACAAACAAACGATTCACATTGAATCTCGAGAAGGGTCAGTTGTTACATCAAAAGGTATAAGCTACAAATGCATATGCACTCACTGTTTCCCACCAAAGATGGAATTGAGGTAAATAGAGTATTGATGGGGTAGTTCTCCTGGCTTCACCGAATATATGAACCAATGCTTCTTCAGGTGTCTTCGCGCTAGGATCTGAAAGAAGAGACGGAAGTCCAAGAGAATGTACGGGGAACTTCTCCAGTTCATGCAATATAGCAGGCCCGAGATGATCCTGTCAGACTAAAGCAGTAAGTTTACTTAGTCTAATACTCGCCAAAACAAACTATTCAAATCAAGTGGTTCCAAGCAAATTACCAGCCCAACGCCTTCATTACCACACAGCAGTAGCCGAGGTCTATACACTAAAGGGATTGCAGAACCATACGATAGCATAGAAAGCTTGGTTAAATCGGATGAAACTGCTAGAGGAGGAAAAATATCAGAGATGCAGGCCATGGCTTTCTGCAGGTGTCTCTTTAGGCATGGTGCAACTGCTGAGGACAATGGTCTAGACTGCACTATGGAGCCTCTATGAGCAGCGGGCGTAATTGTCGACATGGCTTCAATAAAGTGATCTTTTTCAACCTTGACAGAATCAACATCTATCAAAAATTTATCGTCGCTGGTGTAAACTTGAGGATATCTTTCACGGAAGGCACGTATGGCAGCTTCAGTGCACAAAGCCTTCAAGTCCGCACCGCAATATCCGACACAACTAGCCGCAAGTTCCTGCCTCAGCTCCTCTGATGGAGGCTTCTTCCACTTGCGAGTGTGTATGTCTAATATTTCTGCACGTGCCTCACAACCCGGCAGAGGAAAGTTAAATTCACGATCAAATCGTCCAGGCCGTCTAAGAGCCCCGTCAATGGCATCAATCCTGTTGGTAGCTCCAATCAGAACAACTTGCCCACGAGAATCAAGACCATCCATCAAGGCAAGCAAAGTCGACACAATGGAATTGTGAATTTGTTCTTGCTTGCTAGACCGTACAGGCGCAAGACCATCTATTTCATCAAAGAATATAATGGAAGGTTGGTTCCGTTGCGCCTCCTCGAAAAGCAGCTTTAACTGTCTCTCAGCCTCACCAACCCACTTGCTAAGCACATCAGCACCCTTCCGCATATAAAAGCTGACTTTCTGACCAGCCCTTGAAGCAGCACAAGCTAACGCCCTTGCAATCAGCGTTTTCCCTGTGCCAGGTGGACCACACAACAACACTCCTCTGGGTGGAGTTATGTGATAACTTGCAAAGAAATCGGGATATAGTAAGGGAAAGAAGACCATTTCCTTCAGAGCATCAATATACTCAGAGAGGCCACCAATATCATCAAAACTCACACTATCATCGACCTGTAAAGGCTGTATATCTGCCCCACCCTTAGAACTAGGGCCAGCAGTTTGGATCCCACTAGTCAAGGCCGCAAGGGCATCACCCTGATGACCCCAACCAGATGCAGCAACATTCAATCCCCAGGCTGTTGTGCCATGCATATCTAGTCCCCCAAAGAGCCAAGGAGCTCCTGAGCGGTTTCCACCTCGTCCCCAGGGAATTGCGGGTCCTTGATCTAGCTCATCTACAAGAAGTGAATCGTCGGAATCTTCGGCCCTTCCAATACGGTGCCGTTTATGAACCCGAGAGGTACCCTTTCTAACATCTCTACTGACCTTATTCCCCATTCCTTGATGCAATATTCTTCTTGGAGATCTTGGTCTTTGCTTCCCAAGTATCCATAGAAAGTCTTCGCACTTCCGCACGGTTACGAAGATCGTACCTTCTCCGACCCTCCTGTTCATCTTCAACCTCGTCATCATCAGCATCCTCTTCTCCATCATCTTCACCATCACCTTCACCCCTGCGATCACCCTCATCCTCCCCATCCCCCTCATCCTCATTCTCAGCATCATCTCCATTGCCATTTCCAGCTCCATCTTGGTCAGCCTTCTCATCAGATGTACCCTGTTCTTCATCATCTGAATGCAAATTATTTTCTCCTGCAATGGCATTTGAATGACGTGGCCGCAAGCCTTCACGACGAGGCGCTGATCTCTTCTGCACAATTTTTCTACGTTGTGGAGTTGATAGCTCGTCATGACTTGCATTATTATCTATCCGTCTCCTTGAAGATCTATAACTCTTTATCTGAGAAAAAAAGGTTACTAGAATTCAGGGCCATATACTAATTAAACTAGGACTACTACTTACACGAAAAGTTTGACATCCAGCTACCAAAAGATGATTCCAAATTTTTATGATACCATGTTGATTCAAAAGAAAGAGTCAGCTCACCATCAGGTCTTCGTCCTCCATGCCAGAACTGTCTGTATAGCCATCAAAATGAACTGAGACCCTCTTCCTGGAAGAACGCCGGAGGTTGGTCGCCATTGACTATGGAACATACGAGATACCATTACTTCTTAACTTAATTCAGTCTTACTCCAAAGGAAAGTGGGGAAAAGGGGGAACGCAGTCAGACGTCATCCGGGAACCCACACAATCCATGAAAAAAAGGATAAGGTACAAAACATGCATTACGTAAGTGCATACGAGAAGATATAAAAAATGCGCGTGCAATGTGGCATGTGTATCAATCTCAATCTGCAGACAAATCAAGTTCCTCCACGCGCGCTAGTGATGAACCAGCCAACATTCCAAGTCGCATGGCTGCAAGAGAAAGCACCTACCGTGGAATTAGGGGTTCGGTCGGACCGAGTCCCCGGACGCAGCAATCTCGCAATCTGAGAAGCTGCCGTCCTCGTCTTGGTCTTGCTCTTCTTGGTGCGGATGATGGACGGATTGTAGTAGAAGTAGGTGCGGCCATAAATCTTCGGCCTCCTCCGAAGCCTATCGCTGGTGCGCACAGGCCTCGGGACAGGTACATCCCCTTGACTGGACCGCTTGGGATACATAGCCAGTCGCTACCCGCTATGTCTTAATTACCACGCACTCCCATTGGAAAGACGACATTGATGAGCACTACACCTCGCGGCCCCAGCGGGACACGCCGCAACCTAGGGTTACCAAAATCGCTCGTGAGCCCGCGATCTGGACCGCCGGACGTGGCGTCCTCCAGCGATCCCGTTGCTGGAAGGAAGGGAGGAAGGAGAAGAAGAGGAAGGATGGGCAAGGAAGAGATGGAAGAAACTGATGCAAGACGAAACCCTAGGAGCTGTTTAGCTGAAGGAAGAGGAAGACCACCTCGCGTCACGTGCTGGCCGCTGGGCTCTCTCTCTCTCTCTCGCTCGCTCTTTCTCTCTTGGGTTTAAGGCTTAAGAATGGGCTGAGCTCTAACATGACTAAGCAATTTTATTATTATTATTTATTTATTTATTTTCTGCTCTTATAAATTAGGAAAAATCTCTGAAAATGCGAGGGTGAGTGTCCTAAATTATATCAAAATATCTAATATTGTCTATGATCTTAAATTAATAGAATGATTATATTAAATATTTTTTTATATAATTCAGGGATCCTGAATATGTATCAAAAATTTATAAATTATATTGAACAAATTAAAAGTTGATGGTAAATTAAATTTTAATTTAGAAATTATTTGTGTCGCCATCCGTTTATGTTATTGGTCCGAGCATGCGTATCCCTTACACGGAGCTATACGATGGACGGTCAAGATCTCTTTTCCGGAGAGAGAATTACACGTGGCGATGACCCAAGATGAAAAATCGACGCGCGGTTGATGAAATCCGAATCCAAATTCCACGAGTCCCGCATCCTCTTCTTTTGGCATATTTTATAAACATGTGATCCAGGTTGGGGTCAACGACTGCCCGCAGTAGCCAGAAGCCAGCCATAAGAATCCCCCGCAAGGTCGGTCGGCCGGTCAAACCGTTCCCAAGCCAGGTCGTTCGTGGCGATTCAATCTTTCCTAACGTGAGCGATTCCGAACGAGCAGCTTTCGTCTTGTTTGCGATTATAGCTCGGGTAGGAGCTCTGGAATCCTGCGGCGGCTCTCCGTCTCTTGAATTTGACGCTCGAATGTTGTTTGTTTTTTTCAGGTCATTCGTTGGTCGGATTGACCACGCTCTGGCCGGTCGTCGTCGAGGCGAAATGGCGCTCTTCTCCAAGAGCGTGTCGGCTCTCCGCGGCTTGCGTTCTCGCGCTGTGAGATTCCCGCCGCCTCTTCTTTTCCGCCTTCTGTGCTGTCTTTGTTATCGACCATTTCGTCTGCCTGTCGTTGGTGATGAGTTTGACGTTCAAATTCTGGCCTTTGATGCTCAACCTTTCTGGGGTTTGATGAGCTTGTTGGATAAATTTCTTGAGCACGTCGTCTGATGGAAGATATTTGATAATGTTCCGTTAAGCGCCCCCCACCCCCCTCTTTTTTAAGGCTACATATAATGAAGCGTGGAGGACATTATCCTCTTGTTTTTCATGGTCGAGATAGAGCATTTTCTCAAGACGATCGCAAATTGTGTCCATCCATTCTTAACATTACATAAGAAGAAGTTTTTATTTGTGGAGCAGGTTGGTTCATACTTGCTGAGTAGTTGTAAGATGGGAGGTTCATTGGATCATTATGGCTCGACGATGTATACGACCTGTGCTAAGCTGTCTGAGGATCCTTCGAAAGAGAGCTCCCCTTCTGATATGTTGATCGATTCTTTCGGAAGACTCCACACTTACTTGAGGATCTCATTAACGGAGCGTTGCAATTTGAGGTGTCAATACTGTATGCCAGCAGAAGGCGTGGAACTTACTCCGAGCTCTCGGCTTCTTTCACCAAATGAGATCGTCAGTTTAGCAAACCTGTTTGTTACCTCTGGGGTCAACAAGATTCGATTGACTGGGGGAGAGCCGACCATCAGGAAAGATATCGAAGACATATGCTTGCGGTTGTCTAGTCTTAAAGGGTTAAAGACACTAGCTATGACAACCAATGGAATCACTCTTGCCCGGAAACTTCCCAAGCTTAAAGATTTTGGCCTTAACTCTATCAATATCAGCTTGGATACACTGGTGCCAGCCAAATTTGAATTCTTGACCAGGCGCAAGGGGCATGAGAAGGTCTTGGAATCTATCAATGCTGCTGTTGGTCTTGGCTACAATCCTGTGAAAGTATGCATCTTCTCCAGCTCAGTTCATTGAATAAAATTCGAAAATCGACAATTGTTAGCTTATGTTTTCCCCACGCTTTGTCATGCTATATAGTACACCAGTAAGTTTATTTCGCTTTTTGACTAGCCCAGTGATTTACTCCAGGTGAACTGTGTTGTTATGCGTGGTGTGAATGATGATGAGATATGCGATTTTGTGGAGTTGACTCGAAGTAGACCAATTAATGTGCGGTTTATTGAGTTCATGCCATTTGATGGAAATGTTTGGAATGTGAAGAAACTAGTACCATACTACGAAATGCTAGATAAAGTGGTAAGGTAAAACACAGGTGATACTGCACATGAATTTTCTCTTGGTCTCTCAGTCAGGCTCTAAGTATGTTGTCCCTCTGAACAGGTTGCAAAGTATCAAGGCCTTCAGAGAATTCAGGATCACCCTTCAGAAACAGCGAAGAACTACAGGATAGATGGGCATCACGGTACGGTTTCTTTCATCACGTCAATGACTGAGCATTTTTGTGCTGGTTGCAATAGACTGCGACTTTTAGCGGATGGGAACTTCAAAGTATGCTTATTTGGGCCCTCAGAGGTGAATTGCGTCTCCTGCTTGTTAAATTTTGTTATAATTACACGTGGCATTCATTTTAGCTTGTGGGAGTTTAGTCTAATATCTTTCTAAAAAAATTTCTTCTTTATCACGTTATGCGTTAAGATGGACATTGAGATGGCTCCACGGTTGTGACGTCCTTTTTTATTGTGTCAATTCATAGTTAACGCCACCCCTCCTCTCAAAAAAAAAAAAAGTAGAAGAAACGAAAAAAGAAAACACACACTATGCTGCCAAATTAGGCATTAAACGTCTTAGAGATTATACCTTCCAACCGATAGTTACTTATCTTTTTGCACTTATTTGCTGTCTGCAGGTTAGCTTAAGAGATCCCCTTCGTGCTGGTGCTGAGGAAGACGAGCTCAGGGAAATAATTAGTGCAGCGGTACACAGTTTGCTTCTAATGATTCCATGGTCTTTACCGTCCTAGATTATTTGCATAAGCGACAGTTTTCCTTTCTTCTATTTTTTATTTGAGGCATGATGGATAACAGAAGGTTGTGTTGCTTTGTTTAAATTAGTTCCATGCTACTGGCTTCTGATCAACGTTGCACACTTCCTTGCCTTAGGTCAAGAGAAAGAAAGCAGCGCATGCTGGAATGTTTGACATTGCGAAAACTGCGAATAGGCCAATGATACATATAGGTGGCTAAGAAGAGGTATTTACTGAACTCCCATTCTTATAAGGATTTTGTTGACAAGTGCTATCTCAATAGAGAAAATTTGTAATTTCTAAAGCAGTGGTTTCTTGTGTTATTTGTAATCGATGCATTGGAATTTAAATTTGTCATTTCTAAAGCAGTGGTTTTGTTGTGTTTTGTGTAATCAATGCATTGGAGATGAAAATACTTCTTTATTAGGTCTAGTTAACACGTGTCCTGGTGGCACTCATTGACAAGACCATTCTCATAAATTCTCTATCTCTGAGCTATTTGAAGTTTTGAATATTTTGTTGATTCGTATGCCAATTCTATGCGCTTAATGGTATGTAATATTGCCAAACTTCCATGTCAGATTCCTCAAATTCTGAACTTAATTTTCTGGGGCACACAAAGAAGGATGCTGGGAAATCGCACGCAACCTGGAGAATGCTAGACAGCAGCATGGCATGGCATGCCATGTCTTTTTGTGCATACATCTTTCTTAGATGCCATGTAAACATGCAATGCCTACCTATTTTGCCAAATGATTTATTGGCCATACTATAGAAATAGCTCTTTCATAAGCTTTACTTGTCTTGCAATTATCAGGTAAAATCAAAGTTGTTACACCTCTTTTCTTTCTAGTGTAAAAAGGTGATATAAGTCTGATCACCAAGTTAGATCTTTCAGATCTTTTGCACCCATCTAATAGAACTGGAAATGTTTTACGACACTAGTCAATTGAGTATATTTCAGGGGCAGGAGTTTCAAGAAGGGATTGCCATTTTGGGGGTTATTTTTTAATGGGTTCATAAGCACTGATGGTCAAGTTAAATTTTTGGAAGTGAAGTGTGCTTCTTATCTGTTCTAATGTTCCAGCTGTTCAAACACAGCTAATTTGAGAATTTGCTATCTTAACTCAGAAGAGTACGAGGATTTTGCTAGTGAAATTATTCCGTCTCAGCTAAAGTTCACATCACAAATTCATTATCAAATGGTGGTTCTGTCATCACTAATCAATACACATGAGGCATGATGTGCTTATGAGACGTGTTTTAAAATTATATTACTTGGGGAATAGAGCAACTTGGCAAAGTAAGAAACTAAAGAGGCATGAGCATGTATTAAACATAATGTATGATTAAACGCGAATAGTAAATGTACTGTACTTCTCGTGGATATGCTCCTTTGCATTCTTTTTTTAGTATTTGGTACTGTGAAATGTAAGATTTGTCCTGTGCGCCTGTCAAATAGTGATTTTTCACTCAACTTGCAAGGCACCACAAGGTGTATTGCTCGTGGCCCTCGACCATAGCAATATAATGTAGAACATCATTGTCAAAGTTTTGCTGGCAGCATGGTGAGATTATAGAGATTAAACTCAGAAGTCGTGCATCATGGAGGAGGAACCCCATGGATTTGAGAATGATGGAGAGGAAAAACTGATTGCTGTTGTTGGGTTAGGAGATTGTTGATGACGTGGTAGGAGGGCCGTTGTAAGTAAGCCAGAACCAGAAGTGCTGATTGACAAAGATATCGGAGTGGATGGTTGACCATCATTTGAGGGAAAGGGGCTGAGTGGGTTTGACAAGCTGGAGGGCGGTGGTACTGTCGTCTCTGGAAAAAGATGGCTGCGTGCTGGACGAGGAAAGGCCGCGAGGAGGTGAATGGAGTGGATATCGATGAGGTTGGCAAGCTAGAGATAGAAGGCAAAGTCGGCCCCGGCAAAGACTTTGAAGATGGCAAGTTTGATGGCGGAGGCAATGTTGAACCTGGGAAAGATGGTAATGTGGCCATTGGAGCAGATAATAAAGTCAAAGGGCCCGAACTTGTTCCTGGTAGTGGTAGAGATGGTTGGATTTTTGGCAAGGAAGATGGTGACATGGCTGCTTGGGAAGGCGACAGAATAGGCAAGCTAGAGATAGGAGGAAATATCGACCCCAGCAACGATGGTAGGACGCCAGGTGAGAAACTTGGGAATGTGCCCACTGGAGTGGATGGCGAGTTTGACGAGCCGGAAATTGGGAAAGAGGGCTGGACAGCGGGTGATGACGATGGTAATGCGGCCATTGGAGTAGATGACAAGGTTGGCGAGCCTGAAAGAGGCAACGGTAGTGGTGACATGGCCACCGAAGTTGGTGAGGATGGCGATGGTGGGGAGGCCAGTCTAATAGATGTTTCTGGCGTAGGGGATGGGGTTTTATCTAGCATACAACGGGCATCGAGTAAATTGGGGGTGCTCAGAAGTGCAAGTACCATGAGTAAATGCAGGACGGCCATTCTTGCAGGGCTAGGATGAATGAGTGAAACTTTTGTTGAGCTGTGCGAGGAAGCAAAAGGCTGTATAATTGGTTTATATAGGTGATGGGGCAGTGAAGTACTTTTTTAAATGACCATTGGCAACAATAGCTAAAAGAAAATCTCTGATCTCTTTTCCTTTTCTGCTCATCTGCCTAACTTTTGATGACATATACGAAAAGGTCCTCATGGGGAGAGAAATATGATACAGAAGTTTACATATGTGAAACAACACCAAATAGAACAGATATGACTATCTATCATAACCTCGAATGCCATTGTGATCGGTACATGTTCGCCTGTTCAGGGTTTCAATGGTACTGATCATCTCCAAATTTTTGTACAGCTAGTTCAGAGGGTTCACATGGCAACACTGTTTTTGCTATAAAAATCAATTTCCGGCCAGAAGTTGATTTTCTAATTTTGCTTCGAGTCATTTTTTTTTACTTGTTCAAGTAGCTCCAAAATTACTTCCGAACAAAAAAATAATTTAGTAATAGAAAAATGAAATTGCGCAACTAATCGGATATTTGCTCCGGAAGTTGCGTTATTAAATATATTTCCGCTCCAGAAGTAATTATCATACGCACCCAAGAGAGCATAGAATGTGCATTTTCCAAAAAAAAAAAGTGAAATTATTGTTCATGCTTCGTTATACAATATCGACTCAATCACTTAAATCTATCGAAAAATCGTGACATTCAGGCTGTGGATGACGAAAAGGTACATTCTTTCTCACTTTTACACACGGGATTGTCACGAAGAAGAGTGGACATTGTCTGCTTTTACTTATTTCCCAGGGAGCGTCGTTTCAGACCAAAGTCTGACCTGGGGCGGCGGGCGCAAAGCCCGGATGCAGACTGTCAAACTTCACCCGAGCTAGTTCCCCAACAGTCCACATAATTACTCGCCTTCTGGAACTAAGCCCGAACCCACCATCTCAAATATAAATAATCCGAGACCCAATATATAATGATGGCAAGAGTTAGATTAACCTTGTGTTGGGAGAGATTAACAAAAAGAATCTAACTTGAAATTGACAATCCATCAACGCATTCTTTAGCCGTCCTCTTGAGAAAGGTATAGCCTCTTTTCATCTGTCTTATTTGGGTCATCTGCCGAGATCTTGACTCGCGTCTTGTTTAATCCATGATATTAGTAAATTAATTCATGAACAAGGGATTCGTCGGAAATTATTTATGATTAGCATACTCAAGACTTTCGAAGAATTACATCACATCTCCTTATGGGTTCTTGTTTTAAGGTTTTTTCTCAGTATCTGTCCAACACACTCCTCAGCTATGGATGTATATTGTCATTCTGGTCCTTATCCATCCGGATATTATTTCATCTGAAACTAAACCTCTATCGATATACGTATCACCTAAATATTAAATGAAACTGCCTATTCTAGGCTAATTGAAATTTAGAAATAACAATTCTCGTACGTGTACCCCATCCCGCATCAGTGATTCACCTAAATCGGTATTTGAGCAGCACCAACGGCAACCACCATTTAAGTGAAAATCCAAACACAAGGAGATGAAAGTGCTGCAGAAAAAAGCATCAGCTTCAATGCCCTCAGGATGCTTCAGCAAACACTCCCCAATCCCAAGTCTATAGATGAAGACTGGGCATCCTCTATTCTTTACAAAGTCATTTACTGGCGGTAAGGCAAACTAGAGAAGACTGGCATTTACAGCTCGTTCCTGAGGTTCATTCCATAATGACGAGCTAAACGATCCGCAGTAGCATCAGCCATGATACCCTCGATCATCTCGTATTTTCCAAAGTTCGCCTTAAGATTGTCTCCCTGCTGCTTAGCAAGCTTCTCCTCTTCCTCCATTTGCACCTGAGAAGGTAGAGATACAAACCCGATTAAAGAGATTATCTAGATGTCATTCCCCTGTTAAGATACCATTCATAATTCCAAACTTAAAGCAGCGCTGAGGACATAAGTTCTCGCAGAGTGAATGGGTTTCTCTGCCATGTAAGGGGTGTGTCCGAGTGTACATAGCAATTAAGTGAAATCGCCCATATGATTGAAATTCTATTTATTTACCAACCATTTATGAAGAAACTTACTTTTAGCAAAAATCGAGCTTCAGCACTATGCCTTTTAACAAAACGCTTCCACTTCTGAGCTACCTCAAAGTCGGGATCATTTCGATCCAACCAACGGACCTCTATTTTCCTACCAGGCATTGCTGGGTAATCCTCAAACATCTCCACTTTAGCAGCACAAGCTCTCACAGGCCTCGGCATCCCAAGTATCATCATCGGGCAAGAAGCAACGAGCTTCACGATCGCTTTTACCTGCTCCTCATCTTCCATCTCAACGAGAGCATGTTTTGGGATGTTCTGCTGCTGTGAGAAGTTCGTGATGAACCGAACACTCTTGACTGTTCCAAACTGGTCGAGAGCAGACCTCAAGACAGACTCAGTGACCTGGGGTGATAGGTTGTCGACATAGACAGTCCGTTTCACCTTCTCCAGGAAGGCAGCATACTCGGTCTCCACAGTGCCCGCCATGCAATCTAAACAAAAGATTCAAAAGCTCAATAACAGGTAGGCAACAAATTAAAGAATTATCGGCAGAAGGGATCGGCTTTAGCTCCATATTTTGTGAAGAATAAGGCACATCAATGCATGATATGGTATACAAGTTCAATGCCATTCCTGGACAGTAGTTTCTTCTTAGGTGATAAAGCTCCTCACCAGAACCTAGCCCTATGTTGGTGCTGCACAGCATCTGATGCAGGGAGTGTATGAGCTACACAGCACCAAAACACCACCAGTAAAGATGCACGTGCTACTCATTTGGCGTGCGAGAAGATTTGGTGTTGTCGCATATGATTACCAACCACACACAATGAACGTAGGATGTGCTAAGAAAAACCTACTCCTACATTTTTAATTTGCTAGAAAGGACATGTACAGCAACAACACTGCTGCTAGCAAGGCAATGATAATGTGATGCGCAGCAGCAGCAAATGGACCTCCTGGGCACCTTTCCGAAACTCATACAATGCTGCTGCTGCACATTTATCTGATCAAAACGCCACTTGTAAAGACGCAAATGCTGCTACTGTTTGGCATGGGGAGATGATTTGGCACTAGCCAAACATAAATACACAAGACACGTTTCGCAAGAAAAGCTTGCACCTAGAACACAGAGACTAGACCAGCCACGAGCACATCACACGACAATGAACATGTAAACCCCAATCTCTTTCACATCAATGAAAAGCACTCAAATTCAGGGAAAAGCCACTATTGCAGAAATTAAGTAACTACTACTAGCAGGAACCGTTAGTGAATCCAGTAAGAGATGGCCTCATAAAGTTGATAGCTAGTCAATCAGTAAAAGAGAAATGCAGTTCTTATCTGAGGTAAAGACTTTGGCAAAAAAATCGAAGGAACCACCTGATCCTGAATAATCTAGAGGAAAAGAATAGGATTAACTTCAAACCCACCAATCTGTCATACTTGTGAGTTGCCTCCCACCAAATCAATAAGCCAATTTAGCCAAACGCAAAAAAGGACCCAAGTGCTGAACCTAAAACACTCAGAGCCAACGGAAGAAGCATCGAGCACGTCGCTCACTGTCAAACCCAAAACATTCCCGACGCAGGTTTCCCACACTCAAAAATTCGTCAAATCGAGCCAAGCCCTCTTCCAATTCTAGAGCAATGAAGCCGAATTTGTCGAAGATGGACTGATACACTATGTGCCGATGCATGAAAACCCTAGGGGAGGAACAGTACTCGGCATGCAATTGAGAGAGAGAGAGAGAGAGAGCGCTTCAGAGGCGTTGCGCGAGGCGAAACCTGGTTGTCAGAGGAAGAGATGGCGGAGACGGTGGACCCAAAAGCTGACCTCCGACGGTGCACGACTGTTGCTCGGCGGTGAAGGGGCGGCGAGGCTGAAGGCTGGAGAGTTTTCGGGTTGTCTTCGTCAATCGCATGCAACGGAGGGCCTATTTTTCTTAGAAATTTAGGGCGCGCATGTAACACTTCTGCTTACGATCAGAAGTCAATATGACAGACACATCCGTTTGATAAAAATTTTGCCGAAATAGAAATTCATTTGGTAAAAAAATTAACTTATGGTAGAATTTTTAACTTCTGACAGAATTTTCAATTTCTGACAAGGTTTTTGGTCAATTTTGAGAAGTAAAAAATTTTTACTTCTCCGACTTTAGAATCACTTCTTCGACCACACCGACCTCCGCCGACCATCTCGGCCGCCAATCGCCGCCCGCAGCGCCCGCCCGCCGGCCAACCTCATGCCGCCGCCCGCCCACCTCTGCTCGGCCGACGGCCCGCCGATTGTGTTCGCCGCCGATTGCCCACCATCGACCGCTCGCCGCGACCGCCTCGCCGATGACTCGGCTCGTGGGTTGCTCGCCCGCCTCTGCCCGGTGACGGCCCACCACCGATCGCCAATTGCCCGCCGCCGACCACCCACCACCAACCGCTCGCCGCCGCCCGCCCGCCACGTCGACAACACCCGCCCGCTAACGTAGGTTTTGTTAATAATGTTGCAAAAGTAGAAATTTTTAATCGTTACTAAACAAATTTCTCTAATCGGAAAGTCATTTGAGGCGAAGTAGAAAAATCAATTTCTACTTTTGAGAAAAAATAAAAAAATCAACTTCGTCAAAGTTAATTTACGGTAGATAAGTGTTAATGCGCGCCCTAGGCTGCATATAAACGGTAATGTTTTTGTTCTCGAAACAATTTTTAGAATATAAATATTATTTTTATTTTTATTTTTGATAACGATTTTTGAAAATAAAAATGCGTTTAGTAATTATAAAAAAATTATGTTCTTGGAACAAAAAAAGAATAGAAACGTCTTGATAACTACATAAAATTTTTGTTCCTAAAACAAAATAAAAAAGGAAAGGAAACGCGTTTGGTAATCGCAAAAAAATTATTTCTAATTTTTTCATTAAATTAAGAGTGTTATATATATATATATTAAAATTGAGATGTCTTTATCTTTTTAACTTACTAAATCAGATTAAATCTCATTTGTTCAATTTACTAAATTAAATTAGACTAATATATGTATAAGTAATTTATGCACAATTTATTAAATTACAATATGGATGAGATTAACCATAAAAAAAACTGAAAGAGAAAACAAATTGGAATTAGATAACGAGAACATCATATATGTTTTTTATAGATAAGAAAAATTACAATTATGAGTCACACATAAATGTTCATAAAAAGTTAAAAGTATGATTACCTTTAAATAGAGGCCCCTAGAAAAATATTAATTGCATTTTGAGTAAAATCGGGGACTAAAATGAAAAATATTTGTGCATTTAGGTCCTTTTAGTCTAATTGTGTAATTTTTCCAAACTTGAGAACCGAAATGAGATGCGTGGTATCAAATTCTTATGTCATGACTCTAAAAGTAAAATTTTCCGGCTAAAATAATTTAAAATGAAAATTTTTAGTCAATTTAGGATTATATTCAATGAAGAGGCATGTGGTCCCAAATTGAATTTTTAAAAATGTAAGAGGCCAAAATGAAAAGGAAATTAAAATAAAAAATGGACTATTTTTGTGCATTTTTCTGACCACGAATACTGTTTTTCCTAATTTTCGGCTTTTTATAATTAAAATAAATCCTTAAAATGTCAAAAATTACGAAAAAAAATTTTTATTCAAAATTGGTTTCTAAGGCTAGGCCAAAGCTTCCAAAGTCGATTTTGTAATTTTATAAAATTTTTTGATATTTTTAATTAATTTTCTAAAATAAAATGGTCAAAAATCGGATGTCCACATCATGCAAAAACAAAAGAGACGACAATGTGTTAAAAAACAAAATCTTTCCCAATTACTTCTAAAAAATGTGCCAAATGTATTTCTAAGAAGTGTTCCAAGACCATAGAAGCAAATTTTTTTTTGTTTTTTATTTCTACTCTAAAAGTGTTTACGTTGGGAATATTTTTTTTTACCATGCGTTTCTTTTTTCAAAGTGTTCGGATAACACTTTAGGAACAAAAACACTTTTCCGGAGTGTTATCATACGCAGCCTTAACTTTCAACGCTTTGGTTTTAAAAAAATAAAGAAAACCAGATTCTAAGACATAACAAATCCCGTAAGGGCCGAGAGGGCTTAAGGCCTATTTAGTTCAACTATGAGAAAATATCTTAGGAAAATGCAAATATTTGTAGGCTAATTTTTTTTAAATACAAATAATGTTTTGATAAAGTGTATTTTAAAAATACATTGAAAAGTAACTTTGCCGTTTGGCAAAAAATACCATTTATAAATATTTTTTTTTTTATTTTATTTTTTTTTTTTTGCTAATCAATATTATTTTTTATTTTTAATTACTTTTAAATTAATTTTTTTAATTTGTTTCTCATTTTCTTTTCCTTCTTCCTTTGTTAATTTCTTATCCGTCCGTCATCGGACATGATGACAGCTAGCGAGCCGAGATCAAGCCTCACCGGATCTAGCGAGGCCGGCCTCGTTCCCTCAAGGCCGAGCCCGCTAAGCCAAATCCGGCGAGGCTCGATCTCCCTCGAGGCCGACAACGCCGAGGTTCGCCTTGGTCGCTCGAGGCCGAGCTAGATTCGGCGATGCCAAGGCTCTCGTCACCGAGGCTAAAGCTTGTTGGCTCCGCATGTCATAGTCGATCGTGGGGTGGCTACCGTCACTGAGATTTGCGATCATAGGAGGAAGGAGCAGCAAGAGGAGGAAGGAGGAAGCAAGTGGAGGAAGAAGGAGAAAAGAAAAGAAAATATGAAGATTAAAAAAATAAAGAATTGTAGTTATATTCGAAAATGCAACTTTCCAAAAGTACCTTCAAAGCTATTTTGGGCAAAAAGCTTTTGGGGCCTTTGGAAATACATTGCATTTTCTCTAATTTAAGCAACAAAAAAAATAAAAACCAAACACTATTTGTATTTGGTCAAGGGACTTTTGAATCCCAAAGTATCTTTCAAATCTTGAACCAAATAAGCCCTTAGATAGCAAATTACGACGTAGACTTCCTCGCGCATAAAATTCACAACTTGATTAACGTCATGTGGAGAGTTTGACTATTAAAATTCCTTTCATTAAGGCCATCAAACTATTGCACTCTTCAAATGGGTCAAAGGGCGGCCGACTCGCAGGTCACCGATGCCTCGCCCTAATCTAAGGAGGGCCGGCGGCCATCGTTGACATCTTACCGCAGAGGTTACCTTCCGGCCCGTGTTATTTTTCTTTTTTTTTGTTATGCTTTTTTAAAGTTTTAGCTTTTTCTTTTTAGTTTGTCATTTGTGATGGAAAAGTTTTGGAGTTTTCAACCTAATTTAATTAAGATTTTACGTAAAAACTAAGATTTGAATCAAAAGGATGCCATTTTAGTACTTTTAGTTAACCTTAACAGCAACAAAAGAGAGAAAAATATGGAAAAAAAACCATGTCAATATTCTTTTGTAGTCAAATTGGACGAAATTAGAGAAAGACTCGATTTTTATGCAAAATCGAGTCTTGGGCTAGGCCCTCACCAACCGCTGGCGAGGGTGCCTAGCCAAGCCCTCGCCCAAGTTTGGTGAGGGTCAACCTTGCGCGTGGCCAATGAGGGTCGCCTAGGCAAGGCTAGTCCTCGCCTATGATATTTTAGGGTGACCTCGCCTATCTCTTTGTGGGTATTACGACGTCCAATCATCACTTGATCATTCGAATCAAGCTTACCAAATTAGATCCTAAGTAGGACATATACGGATATTACCCAAACTTGTCAATCGGCCTTTGAAGCTCATGCCGGCCATCCACCTGTTGATTAGCAAGTGATACGTTCAACGTGATTGGTAAATTCATGTGCCCGATCGATCACTTTTCAAGATTGAAAAAAAAAAAATCCGTAACTCATTTCCTAACTCTTTCACATTAATAATAACATCTATGGAAACACAGATTCAAGAACCTATGGATGACTATTAATTTCTAGTCATAACTTTGAAAATGTATATCTAACCAGAAATTCAGCAACTGTTTTTAATCAATTTCTGTATTCCTCCAAAAAAAAAAAATTAAATCTTATAATCACGCAACATTTGATTTTTAGAAATTAGTAATTCAGTATAGATTTAATATTTTCGTCTCTTAAAAAAATCCCACTGATTCAGCGCCACCTGCGTCAGCTTTTGCTTCCCTCTGTTTTTGCTTGCAGAAACCCCATTCTTGTTTCCTCTCCACAATCGCTCCCTCCGCTTCGCTTCCACCGCGATCGTCTAGGCGCATCTCTGCACCTTCAAACGCTTGGCTTGAATCCATCCTATATTTCTAAGGTAATTCACGAGTTTCTGAACGCAGCGCTCGGTCAGCTGGGCAATCGATCCAGCTCCGGAGGGAGAGAATTGATTGCGGGGAGAGTGTGGGTCGAGTGAGGTCGAATGGGTCAGAGCTCGAAGAAGAAGAAAAAAGGAGGGAAGAGGAGTAAGGGGAGGACTCCTTCTAAGGACAAGCATGCTGATGAGGACAATGAGCTCCTCACCGAGGAAATCACTGCCCTGTGAGTTGATTCTGTTGCTTCGTAAATGATTTCCGCATGCCTTTTTAGTGCCGATCGCGTTTTCGTATTCGTGGTGATCTTATCTGGTTGAAAGAGTTTTAAGTTTGTAAGCCCGGCAGGGGCACATGGTCTCGAGTCTTGTTTATTCTACTTTGCCATTCGTGGAGTCTATGAAGTACGATGCTCCTTCATTTTTGTTCATTTTTGTTATTGCGTGTGCATTGGGTTGGCTTAGTTGATGGCTTGAAGCAAACAAACACCCGAAGCATGTTGTCTTTCTATTTTGCAGTTACTGAAGTTACTAACGGGCAATGTCCAGGTGTGCGATATTCCAGGAAGATTGCGATGTCGCAGAAACCCCTCCGAAGATCATCATTAAGCTCAGGTTTCTTTTTAGTGGGAGTTCTGTTAATTGCATGGGTTTTGATTATCTATCATGGTTATGGATATGTTTAGCTGGAATAAATCAGGCCCTACTCAAAAGACATGGGTTTTGATGATCCGGACGTGTCAGCCCTTCTTTTCGTAAGGTCAGTGCCTCTAAATTTGGTGTTAACACTATCTCTCAGAGTGTCGGTAATTATGGTTTGGCTTTCCCTTTATGCCTTTTCTAATATAGGTGCTTACCCGGATATCCTTACAAGTGTCCAAAGTTGCAGATCATACCAGAGAAAGGTTTATCTGAAGCTGACGCAGATAAGCTTCTCTCTCTCCTACATGAGCTGGTATGAACTGGTTCTTGGTTTTAAACAAACATGCTCTCAAGAGGCCTTCCTTTGCTTTTCCATATTCCTTGTCTGGTTGGGGGTTGATTGGGAGGTGTTAGACAATTTGTTTTTCCCCAGAAGCCTAAGCTGTGTGGAAACAAGCCCATAGGCACTCCCTCTCTTATGTAAGCGGATCTTTCATTTAATGCATGGAATGTAAGCACAACTATATCAACCGACACATAAGCATGATAACAGGACTATTAAAAGGGTAATGGGGTACCACCCCGCTAAATACAAGAGACTTGTCTTTACAGAATATCACAAGTTCGCCATTGGAGAACTTTTTAATATTCCCCCTCAAGATGGAGCACGGATATCGCTCATGCCCATAATGCAAATAGGAAAGTACGGCATAATTCTTCTCAATCCATTTTGACAATATCTGCTAACTAGTCTATGGACTTCACAAGGGGTACTTGAATAAGCAAACCGTCTAGTTTCTCCTTGATGAAGTTTCTGTCAGTCTCAACTGACTAGCTTGTTGTTGCTGTAGCTCTTCCTTCTCACCTACCTTTCCCCAAATAGATTTGCTTCTAATTTACCTTCTATTGTGTGCCTGCACATCCAAAGAAGCATTATGATTTCTGCTGCACTCTGTTTTGTGCACATATTGGTGTTTTAAATCGTGCAGCATTTTGTGCCATGGAGCATTGAAGGGCTTATTGTCATCCGATAGAATTATCCCTTGGGCTTAAGGAGCATTTATTATTGCAAAGGATGCTAGAAGCACTTTTCTAGTTCATCCAACTTGCTTGTACTCAGTGGTGAGAATTCATCCATTTGCACCATCCTTTGGCAAAACAGATCCAACGTATCAATACTGTACTCTTTTCGGGGCTACCTAGTCCCTGATTCTCATCAAGGGAACAATTTCAACTTTCACTCTCACTCAAGTAAAACTCAAAATACCCTCGACTTCTGTGGACTTGAACAAAAACACATGTTTGTTTAGCAATCATGGAGGGGAGGGACAATGAAGGAAAATTGTAAATTAATCCCCCACAAAAGTTTACTTCATTTTCTACACCCACCCCACATTTTACCTCACTTCTCCTCCTCACCAAATAAAGCATTAAATTCCAATGTTCTTTTCAAAATTCCAATTTTTTTTGTTTGCTCCCACTTGGTTTGATGTTCTCTCAATATAATGCAGAAGGCATACATTGAAGGATATGAAATTGAGAGAAAAAATGGAGTTTATCATTTAGAGCTCATTCTTGATGTAACTCTACAATTTTTCCGTTTCTCCTCCATGTGTCTGACTAAGGTCATGATACCATCATAAATATTCTGAGTACGGCATTTTGTTGATCGACTACTGATACCAAAATAGTGAGTGATTTTTTAACAAATTCATCCCTTAAAGCAAAAGTGGGACTCACAACTCGCTTTAGCATCCGCACATACAAATGGGTCCGAAAATTTCATTGGAGGAACCTACTTTAAAAACGTTCTATAAGTTTAACCACTGAAGTGAAAAGTAAGTTTAGTTGGAGGATCACATTGAGAAAATGCAATGAAGTAACAAAAACATGAATCATCCCCCTTTTAGTTCTTAGTTAGAGTAGATAGTCAGATCTGTTTTTTTTTTTTTTTGGGGGTGGTCTTGATTATGTATATGTTATCTTTGATCGTCTTCCAGCTAGCTTTGCAAGTTTGTCATATGCCCTTCCCAGACATTGTCAAATTTATTGCAGTTGAGATGAAACAGGCCGTGGACATAATACATGCCTATATTTCAGGAATGCTATCTTTTTGTGCAAAAATTTGAAGTATGTGCATATGCAAGTAGTAAGGATGGACTAGCGATAGAGCAGCTAAAACTGGGGTTAAATGTTGGTAATGTCTCTCAGTTTAATACCATTTGGGGTCTTTTTTGCCTGATAACATTGATGAAATTATGGGGCAGTGTCCAAGGAAGTGTTTATAAATATAAAGGAATAGAGAAAAATGCAAGACTTCTACTCTGCCGGTCTATAACATGACTACACTTTGCATTACGTCATGTTCATAATATGGAGACTTCGGATGCGATGCATTTTCGTAATCAGCACTCCCTTTTGTACTCAGGCAAATTCTAATGCTCGTGAAGGACGTGTAATGATTTTCAATTTGGTGGAGGCTGCTCAAGAGTTTCTGTCTGAGATTGTCCCACTAAGCCAAGCACACAAATCGGTATGCTTGAAGACTCATTTCATGTAGTGCAATTCATGATTTCAATACAGTTATGGCGGAATTATCATTTTCGTGAGGTCCGTTTTATGCATAAGTTCGATCCGTCCTTTTCATCCTCTTCTGACCTCTTTTTGAAAGAACAATTTGTTGTGTGGCAGGGACCTTTGACAGGATGATAATTACAGTGTATTTTCTTCGCCCTTAAATTGTCAACGGTGTGAAAGTGAATTTTTATGCGCATTCATCAGCATATGCAGCCTTAAAGCTGTATTTGAAAATAAATCCATTTTTTCTTATAGTGTCTAAGGAGGGGATAATATGTGATGTTCGTGGGAAGGTGGGAAAGAGTGCTTCATTAGAGTGATGGCTGTAGCTATATAACGGAGTCTGCGCACCCTTAATATGCTGTTTCCTTTTTAAACTTTGATATGATTTAAGGCTATCATTGAAAGACTAATAATTCTATTGGGATTTGTGCAAAATCAAATTCTTTATTAGGGAGAACTCATGAGAATAATTAGGAAGACCTGGTCCTCATAGCATATGTCATTGTTGTTGAACGCAAGATTTTGCCACTATGATGGCATCTTGTATATGGAAAGAGTTGATGAAAAAATCACTCACTTTGTGGATGAGAGGTATTGCTTCCAATACCATGATAGAAAGTTCAACTAAAAAAGTTTGTCTTTTGGTGGAGGGAGACCCCACACACGCTCATGCACTCATATATATATGTGGGGGGGCATGTATGCGGCGCTTGTGTGTATGTATAAGGCCTATATAAAACCCATAGACAAGCGATTGGAGATACTTGACATGCACATATGCATGCATGGATCCATTCATGTTTCCAAAATGGAAGTTTATGTTTAAAATTTTTCTATTTCAGTTAATGCTCTGGTTTCCTTATCGAAATTTTGAGTTAAAAACAGTGCTTGAGGAAAACAAGTTTTTGTATAATTATTTTAAAACTTTGTTAATTTGGTCAAATTTTGGCAAAGTTGTTTAAGATCAAATTATGGAGGACGCCTGTCCACTTTTCAGTTATCTAGGTACAGATTACAGTCACATCTCCACAATAAATGCCTGAAACTTGCTAAAGAGTAAACTAAAGAATATTTTCTCTCTGTAGATTTACACATTCAAAGAACTTTCTGTTTTTGTGCCTATTTTAGACTAAATATATTTCATGAATCCGGTTGTATAGGTTGTATAAAACTATATATTTTTTCTTGAAGCTCTCTAATTTTTTAATTTGGATGAAGTTTCCATTTTCTTTAGCAACTTTGTTTGTGTTAGTTAAGAAATATTTAAGCAATCTAGTTTAATGATTTTCTCTTTCTTTCAAGTAATTATGTAATAGAACTTTCAAATTTTACATAGACTATTGTTCCCCTTGAGCAAGCATATTGTTTTTGTAAGTTTTGCATTTTTGGAATTCGAAACTGTTATGATCTTTGTATAGTCTCTTTCTTGATGTTTTTCTATGTAAGTTTGATTTGCTATTTTTCTCAAATAAACCTTGTCAACTGTCATCCTTCTTTGCTCCTTGAGGGACAAATAATTCCTAAATTAAATTTGACGTCAATTTAAAATTGAATACATGAAAAATCCAATGGATTGTATCTCATAAAATATGCTATATTGTCTCCTTTTTACCAAAAAAATTATAATGCCATAGTTTCCATGGCTCTTCTTATGGAGGTGAGAGTAAACTTGTCAACATAGGAAGCTAGTGGGCCTAATTGAGTTGAATTGAAGTGGTTAATGCTCATCATCCTCTCTGATAGTTTTTGACAGTTCATAGATGACTTATATGAGTTTGAATGGTCTACATTACTGTTCCTTACTTGAGGGGTAGGCAAAACCTACTTACACAGTTAATATCTCGTAAGCAGCTTTTGGAGGTCATCTAGCATCAGGTTTTTCCTTATTTGATCTGTTACTGCTAGTGTGTAATTTGTTGATAAACAAGTATGCCTAGTGACATGTAAAATTGGTGTGCACTCTTGCACGTTTAATGACTACTTTTTGTGTCTTAATGTCTGCTTTGCGGACCTAGGTCTGTTTAAACTTCTGATTGGATGATTTCCATTTATTTCACCAATTTTAATGTTGATGATGATACTAGTGTGGAACACTTGCGGACAGTTTTGTTGTTATTTTTACCGTATTGAGTGGTTTTGTCCTGTCCTTTTTCTGAAGTTGCCATGCTTGACCAAGGATGACAATGGCCCGTTGTTTCAGAAGGACATGGCAGCTTCTTTGAACAAAGGTGGCTCTTCCAGAGGACCCTTTGTATATGGTTTTGTAGACCTCTTTGGCAGCTTCGGAGAGTCCTGGCATTGGGGTCTGAGTATGGATCATAGAAGTGAGACAAATTCTTCTGTACAGTTGCATGCATCGAGAGTTTCCAAAGTCCGAGCTGAGTTTCCGGATAAGAAGCTTAGCAAAGGTTTAAAGCTGCAGAAAATGCTAGATAAGAAGCAACCATCAGTGCTCTTCCCTACAAGCAATTTGGAAAAGCTTGAAGAAGAAAATGATGATGAGAAGAGTATATCTACTTCCACTTCGATTGAAGAAACGATGGAGAAGTTCGTAGAATTTGGTTTTAGAGGCGTGGAGGTAAAGAGTACTATTTTTGGTTGCACAAATATGCAGAAGTGAAATGTTTATTTTCCTTAATATCTTTTAACCGATTTTAATGAACAGAAATAATTCCTGCCTCCTAGTTTCTAATATGTCAACTTGGAGCCTATTTAATAGTGCATTTTCTTTGTCCTTTCCTGGTTACCTTGAATGAAACATAATAAATGCATGGTAATGCAGAATGCAGTTTTCCAGGAACATGCATCTGATGTTGGCTATGAAGATGGCAATAACGATGACGATGATGCAAGCAGCGGCCGTAATTTTGATGATGTGGACGATGATCACAATCATGTTCATTCTGATAGCCTGTCATCTGAGTCCGTGATTCATCGTCAAGCACCTCAAATTATTAAGAAAGATCTGATACTGGTGGTGTTTTCTTTTCTATTTTTTAATGGTTTTCCTTGCTTTGTAATTGCACCAAATCAAAGTATTCTGATATTTATGTACGTTGCAGGTTCATCTCCTTCGTCTCGCTTGTGCTTCCAATGGGCCATTGTCTGATGCTTTCCCTCAAATAGCCTTGGAGCTATACAATCTAGGAGTATGTGATTAAGGTGCTTTTTGTCCTTATAATTTATTGGTCCACTGACTAAACTGTGCTTTTTGGTGGTTTGGTTCAGATTCTTTCTGATTGGGTACGTGATTTGGCATTAAAACAGTCCTCACCGTTTAAGAGAATTTTTTATCATGCTTTTCAGCAGCATACGGTCAGCCTCTCTTTCTCTCTCCTCTCTTTCATCTCCTAATATTCGATAGATTACTCAAGAGTATTTTATTTATTCCGTCTTGTTGTTTGTTCTGCAGACATCATCAAAAGTTTCTCAGTTTTGGAAGCCTGCAGCTGATATTGTGCAGCCCAGTACACCTCCTCCAAGTTCCCGCTATCTCAATGACTTCGAGGAGCTTCAGACTCTCGGTAAGCCTTCACAACTTTTCTTCTTGAATCTTGGCATAATTTGAATGTCATGATGTCGTTGCAACAATATAGTACCTAGTGAAAGATTTTGAACTATGGTATTGCATTGTCAGTTGATATGAGTGGAGTTGACCGACTTAGGAAACACGTTGAGTAACGGCAGTGTTATTTCTGTTTGATTTGGCTACTGTCATCTCTTGAGAAATTGGTGGCTATCACTTCTCCAGTCATTTTGTTTCTATGCATGACTCCCTTGGAACTGTTTCTCTTGTTTAATATGAGAATTACTGCCTCAATTTTCTTTTTTGCATGGAACACAGGTAGTGGGGAGCACTGTTTGCTGTTGTCTTACATGCCTATTGAAAAATACATTCTAAAAATAAAGGGATACCTTGGGATTATAGCTTTATTAGTTGAATTCAGAGTTGATATAAAATTCCCAAGTATATCCCTTCTTGAGAATGATCTTGTAGAGCAATCCATGTCGGGCAAATTGTATCTTGCTGGCTGCCCTTTCTTTTCCATTTTAAATTACATGTTCAAACTTTAAGCTTTGGAAGCTCTTCAGGTGTATAGCTAGATTTATAATTGATGACGAGGAGGCAGGGCACGTACTAATAAAATTAATATATCCCTCACAATGATCTTGTAGAGCAATCTGTGGGCAAATTGTATCTTGCTGGCTGCATTCTTTCCATTTTAAATACAGCACACTAAGCTTGGCTAGGTGCTAGCAGATTTATAATGATACAGGAGGCAGGGCACATACTAATAAGAAAATTTTGGTCATGCTGATAGGCTTACTTGTACAGGAGAACAAATAGTTGATAAGTGAAGAGGGAGGAGCTCTAGTTTTTGGCAAATAATGGTTATTATACTGGAATATTTTGGCAAAAATGGTTGTTGAACTGGAATATGATACCCAGACAGTGTCACACTACAACAATGCAAATTTTGCAATGGAGAAATTGTTAGGCTCGGACAATGCAAATACTGCAGTAATTTCGCTTTCAGCAATTCTTTCACTTGTGCCATTTGAGGAATTCTACACTGATTTTAAATGTAACTATAATGACATCAAAATGGATTCTATAGTACTACCTAAATGTAAGAAGGACCAAGATAAGATTTGATATCTGCAGGTCAGTTGTCCGTTGAGGTTCTATCTAATCACTTCTGCCATACTTTGAAGAGTGTCTGCCCTTTTCAAGTGAGAATAGTTTTAAGAAACCCTTTTTGCAAGTCAGGATGAGATTGAAATGGACTACTTGTTAACCTTTTGAATTTGTTCCATGTAAAATTTTATTTTTCCTCTCATCTAAAACAGGTCATGGTGGTTTTGGCCATGTTGTCCTTTGTAAGAATAAATTGGATGGTAGGCAATATGCAGTGAAGAAAATCCGGCTCAAGGACAAAAGCTTGCCTCTGGATGACCGTATATTAAGGTAACTTCTTATTGATATATGAAAAGCTATCTGAGAGTAAGTTTTTCTTTTGATGCAGAACTTGCACCATAATTTGAGTAAACATGTTGAAAGCCACTTAATCTTGGAATTGATGATATATCCTTTTGTTGTGCCCGGACTATCTTTTAATCTTTACGTGGGGAGTGTTTCTAGATTACGTGATTGACCATGAAGAATTTAGAAAGTACTCTTCTTTTAACTGAATAAGTGATTGACTTCGGAGTGGAAAGTTACTGTTTTCGTTAGGCATTTTACTGCACAAATGATTGTAGATCAGAAGGGTGTCTATAGCACTTCCCAATGGTATCAGTTCAGTTTTTTCTTCTCAACATAGTATCGGAGCCAGTGGTAACCCTTTCGTGAATGTGCGTGGTAAAATTCCACGTGCATGTGCGTAGTCAAAATTCCACATGCCGCTCATAATCCGGCTTGCACGTGAGAGAGGGTGTTGAAATATGTCCCACATTGCTTGACAATGGGTCTTAAATGCTCTTTATATTCATGTAGTCTCCCTCCACCTATTAGCTTAAGCTTTTGGGTTGAATTTTCTATTAGGTTTGTAGAGTAGTCATCCATTCGTCCTTTTTATTGGTGCCTCATCAGCTTACTGTGATTGCTGGTGCAGGGGATTGTGAAGGGATGACAATGAGTTTATATAGACCATTTGCTTAGGTTAATGATAGCTAGCTGATGATACTCAGGTAAATTACTGGCAGGCTTGTCTATGATAGAGTCCCCCTTTTGATCTAATTTAAGGTCTAGGTGATTCAGTAGTTTTGTTTGACTATATGGAAGATTGAACGACATGAAAATCTGTCAATTCACTGCCAAATTCGTCAAATTTGTTATAGCAACTTATATTGCCTAATAATATTTAGTCAGGTTCTGTCTTCTCTGAGGAGCTCTATTAGTATTATACAAATCAAAGAGAAAATGTTAACTTCTTATTTCTTGTTTCAGCATCTCAAGTTTTTAACAGTCCATTTACACAGGAGAAGGCTTCATTCTGTTTAGTGCACTTTTCTACCAGGATATCTTTTCCTGATGTTGATATGAGCTTCTCATTTTTACATTACGTACTCAATTAGTTTTGTATTTTACTACTAATATGCTACTTTGTACAAAACGATATTATTTTCTCTAAATTTGTAGTCAGGATTATCCAACAATGAATTGTTATTTTTTAGTGCCATAAATTGAGCATTGCTGGTTTTATATACATGGATAGCTGCACAATGTGTCCACTGGGAGTACAGTCTTATCTTTTCTTTGCAGCCCAGTGGTTAGAGAATGCTGATATCTTCTCTTCTTTGGCAATTGTTTCCCCTTGAACAGAATGATTGATTGGATGGGGAGGTTTGAAGGAGAAGCTGTAGTTTGCACATTTGTTGATGCGCTTCTGTAGTATTCTTTGAGCAGCGTTTGTAATTGCATCACTGGCCAAACAGTAGTTGCTAAATGGCACAATAAACAAGTCATAAAAGCTATGCAGATTCCTGTACACTTGCTATGTACAGTTTAGTTTTTCGTTCGTGTAAGGATGTGCCATGCAAAATCTTGTACATGTTAGAAACATTGCACATTGTTGACTGGTTTTCTTGGTGATATTGACTCACAAAACCTCTGGAACATATAGATGACCAATCTGGAGAATGAAAACTCTGTTGCATGAAATGCTTAAGCAAATGGAACAAGCAAAGAAAGTGGTTATGTTTCCCATGTTCTCCGACTCCCATTTCCAAATGTCCATCTAGTGGCAGGCATTTGCTAATTTGGTTATCAATGTATGACACAGTATTTTTCCTCTGTGGGTTAGAATAGTTTATTGTACATGTGACATTTGGTGGCTTGACTTTTTTTTTTGGAGTTTTATTTTTTTCATGCAGTGCTAGAAATTTCACTGTCCAGATTTAATGTGCTCTCCTCATGTGTGCATATGCATAACAATGTGGTGGTAAACAGGGAAGTGGCCACTCTATCACGTCTGCAGCATCAACATGTTGTACGGTACTACCAGGTAATCAGTAACCTTTCCATGGGGTTTCTTTTTTCTACTCTGCTGCTCTTACTTCAGGCTCAGAGATCAACCAGTTTTGCCGTTATAATCTGTTGTTACTCTTTGTCAACATTTGAACTTATCCATATAGACATGCTTCATTTCTGTTGCTAGTGCGGTTCTATCCAAAATACACGGTTTTCATTTTTTTTTAATGTTGAATATGTAAATCGTTCAATGCAAATGTGATTTGCAAACCTTCCAGGCATGGTTTGAAACGGGAGTTGCAGGTTCACATGGTGATGTTGCTTGGGGTTCTATGACTGCAGCAAGCTCCACTGTAAGTGACCGGAACACAAGCTCCATTGACGTCTATGGGCAAGATAACAAACTTGAATCGACGTACTTGTACATTCAGATGGAGTACTGCCCTAGGTATAGTTCTTGTATGTTTCACTGATAGAACTATTACTCAACTATAATTTTGCTTTGGCCAAATATCGCTAGATGTAGAAGTTGGGAAAAATAATTATGGTTGCAATGACAAGTGCTGATTTTTGGATGCATCTTTTTTCCTTTTTTGTCATGGGTGTGTATTCTTCATCTTGCGTAACATGTTCACGGTAAAAAAATCCTATTGTTTCCACTCCATTAGGGGCATTTCCCCGTTAAGCCATCTAAACAAATTTTTGCTTGTTTTGCCAAAGGTGTTTTTTCGTGTAACTTGACTATTGACTGAATTACCATTGAGATACCTTAGCACCAATTATCTTGTGGCAATATCGTACTAAACTATTCTTGCAAGCAAACTACAAATTGGAATTTAGATCCTGTTTAACCTTTGTGCAGAGGACGTTTTTCATGTTAAAGTGTTATCGCACGTCATTTGCAATGGTTTATTATAGCCTTACATACATGTAGTCTCTTTCCAGCGTGTGGCTTAAGCTTTTGGTTGGACATTGTCTGATAATATGAGAGTCAGGTTTTTCATGCCATGTTCAATCTCTTGTTTGTGTTTTGATGAAGACAACTGTAGATTATGTATTCATCTGAAATTCTCTTCTCGCTTATGCCTTATAGTTATTTTATATGTCCCTCCGCTTGACTCCAAATACGCATGTATGAGCTCTTGTGATTGATACACGTGTATTTTGTATAAGAGTGATATATTTTACCCGCTAGTAAGAAATTGCTTCCTTTTTTGTTTTGGCTTGAAGGACTCTTCGCCAGGTGTTTGAATCATATCAGTTTGACAAGGAAGTTGCATGGCATTTGTTTCGCCAAATTGTAGAAGGCTTGGTACACATACATGGACAAGGGATCATCCATCGGGATCTTACCCCGAATAACATTTTCTTTGATGCCCGTAATGACATTAAAATTGGAGATTTTGGTCTTGGTACGTTTTGGCAATTAAATTTTTCTTTGGTCTGATCTAAAAGGCAATATAAGGTTTTCTTATGCATGGAAAATGTTCAACGAGAGATGTATTTGGAGTGATTTTGATTACTGCTATGTTCCTATCGAATATCCTTTTTTGGTAAGGGCCATATACCTGTTCAAACTATCTTCTTTAAGAGCTGATATCAGTAATTGAGATTCTGCGGTATGAAAATGTTAGAAAGTCCAACCCAAAAGATTAAGCTATTAGGTGGAGGGAGACCGCATGAATATAAAGAGCATATAAGACCCGTTCTTAAGCGATATGGGACAAAAACTTCAACACCCCCTCTCACGTGCAAGCCGGATTACGAGCGGGACACGTGGAATTTGACTAATGGGGGGTGGACGCACGCACATTCGCGAAAGGAATAATACTGGCTTTGATACCATGTGAAATTTGGTGGGACCACTGTCAACTGTTCTAAAAGTTTAAGCTTATAGGTGGAGAAAGACCATATAAATATAAAGAGCATATAAGACCTGCTTCTTAAGCGATGTGGGACAACAACTTCAACAGAAAACATAAATGTGCTGCTCATTTGATATTTATTTTCGTTCATTGTGAGGTTGAATTAGTTTTCCTCCTCTTATTTGTTCTCGGTGTCTAGTGATTATAGCAGTGTAATAAATAATACAGGAGCTCAAGTAAAAGAAGGCGTTCGAGCTTTGACTTATGAGCATATAAAAATTGAATGGCAAACGTCAATTGATTTTGTCTATTCTGTTGTTGGCTTTCAGCAAAGTTCTTAAAACTTGAGCAGTTGGATCAGGACCCAGGTTTTCTAACTGAAACTACTGGAGTTTCCATTGATGGTACTGGTCAAGTCGGTACCTATTTCTATACCGCCCCAGAAATTGAGCAAGGGTGGCCAAAAATTGATGAAAAGGTACATTGCCCAACTTTGTCTGTCTTACTTAAGCAAGTTCTGTGATGAATTTTCCACCTGCTTCATGGCACTCTGCAGTATCTGCATCTTTAAAGGCTTGACTGGTATTCAATGCAGGCCGACATGTATAGTTTAGGGGTTGTGTTTTTTGAGCTGTGGCACCCATTTGGGACAGCTATGGAGAGGCACATTATACTTTCAGATCTGAAACAGAAAGGAAACCTTCCTCCTCGTTGGGTTGCTGACTTTCAAGAGCAAGCTTCCCTGCTGCGGCGCTTGATGTCTCCTAGTCCTTCTGAGCGTCCATCTGCAACTGAGCTTTTGCGGCATGCCTTCCCACCAAGGATGGAGTATGAATTGTTAGACGGTATTCAAATGTGTCCTTTCTTTGTGTGTATGTGGCACACGTTACTACATGCTTGTTGCAGGTGCTCTGTGCACAACCATGCCTGCATGCATGAACATCTTCTTGCTTTAGAGACAAGGCCTCAGTGATCATTGAAAACTTTTTTATGGTGAAATAATGAACAATTGTAAAACAGGAAATGACAATGTTTTACTCATGTCATTCTTTATGAATATGTACAGATATTCTTCGCACAATGCGAAATTCAGAGGATACTAGTGTGTATGACAAAGTTGTGAGTTCCATCTTTGACAATGAAGCCTTGATGATGAAAGACAAACAGCAGAATGGAGATGGATTAAATTTGCATAAATTTCATGATTACTCTATCCAGTACCCAGAGTTTGACACTGAACTACGTGATCATGTCATGGAGGTCTCTAGGGAAGTCTTCAGACAGCATTGTGCAAAACATTTGGAGATTGTTCCTATGTGCTTAGTAGACGATTCTCCGCAGATCAAGAGGTTACTTTTTTTGTGATCTGGGTCTACTCATCTTACAATGAGAATTGTTTTATTATGCTTTCCTTTTCTTTGCAAAACCAGATGTCCCTGACTATCTCAGTTTTTGTTTACAAGGAGTTCTGTCAAAGTACTAACACATGGTGGTGATATGCTTGAACTTTGCTACGAGCTGCGTTTACCATTTGTTAGTTGGGCTGTTACACAGCAGGTATCACTTATGAATTCCCTCCACTCGACTTATTTTCTTTGACAGGAGTTATCAATGTTTTCTGGTATTGTTGCTTTAAATTATGGTTGTCCATCAACTTGTATCCTCATAAAAAAGGATGCGGATATCTTGGTTTCCTCCATTGAAAATTTCGTTGTGTTCTTTCTTCTCTTCAGCATGTTCTCTTAGCCTTATAGTTGTGCTCTCAACTTTGCCAATTCCAGTTGTGGTGATAATTCATTTGCTTACTTTAGTTCTTAGTTTGTTTGTTTGTCATTGTCCTCTCCCCTTGGGCAACACTTTTGTTCCTTAAACCACTACAAAAAGTAAAATTTAATGGAAGAATGAAATTTTTATTTTGGATATATTTTTCGCTAATGTTGCAGTATATTTGTGAATTTTAGTTGGTAGTTAGCAGGTGGCCATAAATGAGGTAATTAGGGTTCTTATGTGTCTCTCATGATCTATAAATATAGGCATCTTATGTACTCTTTTATTAATCTATTTAACAAAGATGTAGCCTTTGAATCTTTTCTCTCTCCCTCTCTCTTGAAGATCCTGGAATATTTATATGGTATCAGAGCCACTAAGACAGAGGGTAAACTAAATTGCGTGTCAATGATCAGCTAGCTCTATACTCCCAGCAGGAATGATTCCCCAGTGATCTTCTAGGGGTCATTTTATTTATGCTGTTTCTGAACAGATACAACACAATTAAACATGAAGTGAAATTTATCTTGCTGCTTTCGCTTCAATGATTTTTGAGAACTTTCTCAAGCCATATTAGATCCTATGGCTACAGGATTTGGATTTAGCAATTGAAACTGACCATGCTTTTGTCAATTATAAAGAAATCTTCATGCAAGCGATATGAAATTTCAAACGTCTTTAGGAGAGCTGTTGGTCATTCTCCACCGACTCGCTACCTCCAGGTTCTTATATGAACAGTTCTATAGTTATAACCCTTATGAATTCTTTTGTCTCTTGAAAAGAAAGCCCAGAAAGAAAAGTTAAATTCAAGTAAAGTCTTATGTGCTTTCTGTCTGTAATTGTCAACAGGGCGACTTTGACATCGTTGGAGGTGCGTCTGCCCTAACAGAAGCAGAAGTTATTAAGGTCTCTCTCTCTCTGTCTCTCTCTCTCTTGACTGATTTCAGAAATCAATAAACATATCAGTTGGACTGTAACGAGAGGTGTGGAGTCTTATTTTGGGCTAAAGCGATCGCTTGCTTGGTGTTGTCGTTTGCTTTTGCTTCTCATATCATCGTGCTTTGATCTGTTGCCCTGTTTAACAAATATATAAACATTACATGGAGAACTTTTTGCGTGATGCAAATTATATATACAGTGCAACATCAAGCCTATGATCTCGGTTCAAATACTCAGCCCAGCTTGGTTGTGAAGTTACTAGCAACTTATGTTTTTTCATGCAACACATTTTAGATGGTTGTCTTCTGTTGAACAACTCAGCTATTTTGTGAGGTATTGAAGAATGCGAGGGAGGTATCTCCTACGGGCACCCATGCGTGGCATAGTGTAACTTTGTTGCCTCGTCTAGTGTGAGGTGATGGGACATCACCTTGGTGTCATTAGGAGAGCGCATGAGGCAAGGTGCTTTTCTTCTAAGGCAATGCCTCTGCAAAAAATCAAGCTTTTGGACCTTTATACCCTTATTTAAGTGAAGATGAGGGAAATGGAAGGACTGTTTTTGTGGAAGTGACATATTGTTAAATTCTAATAGAAGAGGTTGACAGTTTTGTGAGGGCAGAATGTGCTTACAAGCTTGTCAGCGTCCATTGTAAGGCAAAGTCTTCGTTGTCTTCTTCTTCTTCTTCTTCTTCTTCTCTCTCTCTCTCTCGCTCGCTCTCCCCCTCTCAGGCATAGTAATTTATAAGAGAACATTTCACTGATTATTTCCCTCACTTCAATTTTTTCTGTACAATGAGTCAATCACCATATTGTCTTAACACATTGTTTGTCTGTTTGTAAAATGTGTCGCAACTTTGACTTAGTTCCTTGCTTCACTGAGGTGAGCCCCTAGCTTGGCACCTGGTGCAGTGGATATCTTGTGCGGCTCGGAGTAATATATGCTTATTTAATTAATGTTTGCAGGTCGCAATGGACATTGCAAGTCACTTTATCCCCCCTGAATCTTGTGATGTTCATCTGAATCATGGGGACTTGCTAGAAGCAATATGGTCTTGGACAGGTATCAAGGCTGAACACAGACATAAAGTTGCGGAGGTACTTGCATCATTGTAGTGTGGTCACACACATTAATTGATATGTAAATCTGAGCTAACAGATTCATCCAATTTCTCTTTTAAGCTTCTTTCAATCATGGGTTCGCTGCGTCCTCAATCCTCTGAGTGGAAATCAAAATGGGCTGTGATAAGGCGCCAGCTTTTGCAGGTATAAGCAAATTCACATGGTCTTGTTAACCTTTGTGCTCTTGTGGGTTAACACTGCCATTTCAGTACTCTATTTAGATTAGGCTAGAAAATGTTAATGGGTCATTGCTTCTCTAGATTATTATCTATATAGAAGTCTGCATAGTAGATTTTCTGAAGTTACACATCTGCAATCTTTTTTACTGTCCCTTACTTGATGAGCTAAGCCTTTGTCCATGAATTGGATCTGGGTTTTAGTTCTGACAGAATAATTTTTCCCAAATAGTGCACTATTCTTCTATTTGGGAGTTAAGTTAACTTGATATATTCACACATCATTTCCTGGATGGTATTGGACAGGAAAGTGGAAGTTGTCATTCTTCCATAAGTAAGAAAAGATCCTGCTAGTATAGAATTGGTGAGAACTTGACAGAATACTCAGTCTAGGGGATATGAGATAAAGAACACCAAATTAATCTTTCAATGGATTTAAAGCTTGTGGGACTTTAATTTCTGATAGAGCTTAATGAAAGCATGACTGAAGGATGGGATCCTCATGAATTAGGGCGAGGAACTTTTGAATAATGATGAGGCGTAAAGTAGACTTTACAGTTCATCATTATAATTAGTCTAGAATAGAAATTAGAAGCTAAGAAAATGGTAGTGAATGTTGCTGGAGGCAAAGGATGAAGTGAGCCATATTCTTGGTTCAGACTTTGTTCTTGTGCCCAAACCGTACCATTTTGCTATAAGCAAGCATGAAAAGATGTATAAGTAATCTCAAGCATTAAGTTTTCTTCTTTGGGCCAAAGAAGCACTGTGCAGTTGTTTTCGTATGGACAAATGGTGCACATTAGCATTCTTAATGAAACAGAAGTTTGTTGCTGAAAAATATTGGTGAAATGCACGTAATCATAGTGCATGATATTGATGATTTTCCTCGAGGAAAAAAAAAAGAATCTTCAATGTGGATAAGCTGAATAGGATTAGTATCAAGAAAGGAATTTCTCTTAAGAAAATTATCCAAAAAAATTCTCTTAATATCTTATTAATGCCAGACATTAGCTAAAAGCCTATATAGCAGCTTATTATACATTGTGTGGAAGTGGGAATCAGCATGTATATCCATCAGGTACTTATGAATTTATTGTAAATAGACCAGCTTAAGTATCTTTAATGCTTCGAATTATTCTTCTTTTATTTATTGTAACACCGGGAACACTGAAATTTAACACTTTCTTTGTACCTTTTCGTCTTATGTATTTCGTGGAGAAAGTGTTCTCGTGGTAAAATAAGAACTAACTATTAAAGTGGTTAAATGTTATACCACACATTCATCTAATAGTTTAAGCTTTTAGAATAATTGGGAATGATTTGATAATTTCCATGATATCAGAGCTGAAGGTCCTAAGTTTACATCTTTCCGTGCCCTTATTTTCCTCCCCAATTATATGTTTCCATGCTTTAGTCTTAGGTGAAAGTCTAGCCTATGCGTGAATGGGAGTGTTATAGTATTTAAAGATTGAACCACACCTTTATCTAATGACATAAAGCTTCTATAACAGTTAGTGGTGTACTCGTATATGTGACATTTGCAACTTGACTAGTATCAATAAGCAATCTAGTGGAGTATGCTAAATGTTTTAAATAATGATTATCTGTGTACATCTTCATGAGTCCTATAAATTCTTTCAGGAACTTAAACTGGGAGAAGCCATTGTCAATAGATTGCAGACTGTGGGCTTAAGGTTCTGTGGAGCTGCTGATCATACTCTTTCTAGACTCCGGGGTGCCCTTCCAGCTGGTATAACTGATGTTATGTCTTTTACTTTCTTTGATGGATTCTATTTTGATCATTGAGGACACCTCCTTGGCAGATAAGCCTACTCGCAAGGCGCTTGATGAATTGTCAGATCTCTTTAGTTATTTGAGGGTTTGGAGGATTGAGAAACATGTCTATATTAATGCCTTGATGCCACCGTCAGATTACTACCATCGAGATATATTCTTTCAGGTATTTGAATTTATGCTGTTTATTGGAACTATTCGTTCATGTAGAGTTGAGTACTTTGAACATCTGATATGTGACCCTGGTATAGTTCTGTAATATAATGTGCTCCTATTCTAGTCTCAAAATCGTAAATGCATGTGGTGTTTGAATGTCCTATTTTGTGTAGGCGTGTTTGAGGCTCAACACTACTAATTCCTGTTTGAAAAGATTGCTTGTCTTGAGTAGTCTAAATGTTTCAAACCTGCCTCTGAGAAACATTAGTGCTTACAAACAGGGTTCGGGGACTGAGATCCTTATGGTGACATATGGCTTGTTGTCTTTACTTGCATTGTGTTGACTACATTAATTAAACTGAAATACAAATGCAAAATTTCAAATGCTTTCTCTGTACATTATCTCGTTCCGTCAAAAATCCAAAAAACATAAGATAATCCATTTTCAGACATTGGACGGATCATACTGAGTTGTATGCTATTTTATTTTCCCAGGTACATTTTATACGGGAAAACAATGCTGGATCACTTTTGGAAAGTGCATTACTTGCTATTGGTGGACGCTACGACTACTTGCTTCATCAGCTGTGGGAACATGAACATGTAGGCTATGAGCTTCCCCTTTTCAGCTTGAGTCTCTTTACCTCATAAGCACAAAAGCACATGCTTCCACTTGGCGAAATATGTGTTCCTTTAGGATTTGTTGAAGGTAGTGATTTGGATAGCTAAGTCGCACCTCGATTAAGTGGTTGGATGTTCTTATTTGCCAATTTATCTATCGTAGTCCTCAGTCTGGAACCCCAGAATCTGTAATTTCTGGATTCACTTAAATCACACGGTCTCTCCCAAGGATAGGTATTTTACTGCCCATATGTTATTCCAGGGTATTCCTCTTAGGCCACATCAACTCAGTCTTTAGTCTTTCTTTGCGGAGGACATCACGAGTCATTGTTGTTTCTGTGAGCATTTGAATTTGGTTCTAATTTTGGCCAACTATTTTGATTTGCTTCCTTCACCAATATGACTGCATTTTGGACATGATAGTTCTTGAACTCGACTATTGTTGGGTTTTGCTGTTCTGACTGTGCCTTTTCCTCCTCAGAAAGCAAGTCCTCCAGGTGCTGTTGGGGTAAGTTTAGCTTTAGAGATGATAATTCGGCATTCGTCTATGGAAATAAAACCTTTCAGGTAACATCTTTCTGAAATTTTCACTGGCTTCCTGCTTTTCGGTCATTCACCATAGGTTTTCTCATCTGATATTCATATTCTTCCCTCCATTTCTTACTCCTGAAGAAATGAAGCTGGCACCAGTGTTCTCGTATGCTCAAGGGGAGGAGGTGGTTTGTTGGTAGACCGCATGGAACTTGTTTCTGAGTTATGGAAGGCAAATATTAAGGTTACCAAAATGGAAATTTCTGATGCTCTTTTTCCTTTTCTCTTTATGCCGCAATTATCGGTTGCTTTTCTATCTGAAGCTCTTTTCTTGCCAATTATATGATGCAACAGGCAGAGTTTGTGCCACTACCTGATCCAAGCTTTACAGAGCAATATGAATATGCGAATGAACATGATATTAAGTGTCTTGTGATCATAACTGACACAAGTGTATCTCAGACTAATTCAGTTAAGGTGAGTCTTTCCTTGCTGGAACTTGGATCAATAACTAAAATTATACTTCTCTGTCAAGAGGGGTTCTTATCAGAAGATGCTAAAATGGCAGCTCAGAAACTTAATTTCGTACCTTCATATAGCTTGACCTGTGAAACTCAAGTTAGATGCATCCATCTGTGCTGTGCTGCTGCTTATTACACAGTTCACTTTCTTGTGTTGGACAAATCCCATAAAACATCAGCAGTGAATCTAGCTTTAATTATTTGTTTAGGGAGAAACTGGCACTATTTTCAAATTTTTCACTCTTATGCAATTTTCTCATGTGGCATACTTTGCCTCTTCTTTTTTTTTTTTTTTGTGTTTTGGTCAGAGCATACTTTGCTTTTACTTTCCATAGAATTGTAACTAAGAGGATAAAATTCCTTTTGGGATAGAAAATTGCTTTTGGGGGATTCAGAAGATAGCACGTTTGGATTCTTAGTATACATGTCTATTTTGAATGGAAGAATGGGTTAGCACAGGATTTGGACTGAGATTGGGAAGCTTCTGATATTGCATAAGATTCAGGTGTCAAGTCCTGTAACATCTGGAGCTATTAACCAGATACTGGATCTTGGCGCAAGTAAATCTACTCATTTTGTTGTTTGAACTCTGTAACTAAGTTTTACTGGTGAAGGTATGGACATATCGTGAAAAATGTACATTGTAAACATCTAGAAGTCTAGGAAACCATGCATCCTTATGCCGATGATCAGTGTTCTGCATAACTGAAGTGCAAACTTGTACTTATTTGCATCTTTGCCGGTGAATGAATTGCCTGTTTTAACCAATAAGAGAAGTCCAAACTTGTTTACGTTTTTGTTCACTCAATACACGTAACTGTCAAGCAAATCAAACCCTAGGATCTCTATCGGGATAAGTGCAGATACAGGATTTGACGTTATGGCTGTTGATCAATCAAGGACTTGAGGTTTTATTTTAGTCAATTAAGGACTTAAAGTTACAAAGACCTAAATCAGGTTTCGAGTTTGTAGTCGGTGAAATTTAGGCATCAAAATTCTGACGTGGTTCCCATGTGGAATATTTAGTCATCTGCCACGTGTCATTTCCAATGCTTGAATTCCATGGACGGCGAGCTTGAGATGTAATTGTGGCTTTTTTAGAATTTTAAGTCCTTAATAAACCAAAATAAAATCTTAAGTTTTCAATTGACCAACGGCAAACCCTTAAGTTTTGTTTCTGCACTTATCCCGATCTTCTTCCCACTCAGAAAACAAACTGTTGACTTCATGAACTGCTTTGTCTTGCTGTACCTTGGCCTAACTTGGACTTTAGAGAAGTTATTATTAATTGAGTAAAGAAGTAGAAGAATTAACTATTTAGGTTTTGGCAGCCGTGTCGATGATAATTTCTGGTTTGGGGATCATTTTTTTTTTAAAGTTTAATGTTATTATTCTGGTAATTCTCTTATCTAAATAAATGCTCTCTCAAAAGAAAATTGTAACTTGGAATTAGACCTTTTCCATTTTTCATTTTGTCTTATATTCATTTGTACTAATCTTTGGCTGCACTTTTCTTGATTGCTTTATTTAGCGTCAAACTGATAATACCAGCTAATCAGAATTTTGATGTGGATTTTTCTTGCTCATCTTTGTGCCAAATCAATCTCCCAAATGATCCACTCGAATAAATTGTATCGAATTTTCACTTGACGCCTGCATAGGAAAATGTTTTCTGCTACTCTGCGCTATAATTACCATCTCAATTCGAGATTAAACCTAGTATATGTAACATCTGATTTGCCTGAATTAATACACACGCTCTCACACAAGACCCATGTAAGTAGACACGTATGCATATATTTATATGGCTTCTCACACGTAGGCAATGTGATTAACAGGCTAAAAGAAAAAAACTTAATAAATCCTTGAATGCATATTGGGATGTGAAGCCCCTTGCGCCACAGGTTGAATTTACGGTTTTGATGTTGATCAATCATGTCTACAATGAAGCAAATAAGGAAGGACTAAGGAGTCCACGCACTTGTTTGGAAAAGTCATATCACAAAGATGTAGTTATCCATGGTTCCCTAGAATTATGCATTTCAATATAGTCTTCTACCTGCTCTATCGCATTAGCGTATCTCAATTGTATTACATTGGGTGTCTTCAAGGGTACTTGATTGAACGGTCTTTATCTCCAGGTTCGTCACATTGAACTTAAGAAGGAGAAGAACGTTGAGAGAGAGAGCCTTGTCAAGTTCCTGGAGGAGGCTATGTCGAAACAATTTAGAAACCCGTCTATCTGGATTTAGGATGCTATTCCAAACCAGGTTATTGTCAAGTCTGTTACCTCTCCCACTTTTTGAAATGAAACTCGATTTGAGCCATAAAATGGTTCTCGGAGTTTGATACATACTGCTTCAGTTTTGTTACCTGTACAATAAATTTCAGCCCTATGTCTTATTTGACATGGATTGTTTTTGCAGATCTCATGCCACACTAGTATTTAGGACCCCAGCGATCACTCCAGGGTCCAACGCAAGAAAATCAGGCCATTTTTGCAGGTGTTAGTTCGTCTTCAAAATTTTTCCCCAGGTTCAGTCGTTACCGTATACAATGTACAGTCACTCGGAGCAGGAAACACAGGATACGAACTTTTCTTATACATGTAAATGACCATAGGCTTGCCAATTTCACAGCATAGGAATAGGTAATAGTCATCAAGTCAGTCATTAGTTCTGTTTTCATTGGCTTTGGTATTCTTTTTCTCCATTGTCCAGAAAACGCACTGGTTTGACAGCGATGCTGTTTATATCTCTCAGACAGACAGACGGTGTCTTTACAAAAATGTACATTTGGCTTGCTAGCTGTAAAATGGATTTTCTATTTTTCGGCACTTCCTTCAACAGTGCAAGTATCGAAGCGGAATTTTTGGTGGGGGACTGATTTTTCTCCCCCACTTCAAGCTCTCGTTCATATGTCGTAAAAGTGGGATTTGAAGCAGCACATAGTAGTAGCAGGAGTAGTAGTATACGCGATGCTACTCAGCTACACGACCGAAGCAAAATATTACTGGGCATAATACAGGGATTGAACAGGCTAAGAATACGCATAAATCCCTATTTCAGTTTTATAGCGCTCTTAGGTTTAGCAGTAAGCTTTTTCTTTTATTTCAGACAAATTGCTTAGCAAAGCAAACGGTAGGTCACAGATTGGAGCAAACTGTAATTGACCTATTCATTGTAGTCACATTCGACAGTGGATTATTAAAATTACTTATGAGAGCTTAAAGTCTATTTGGCCAAGTAAGAATAAAAAGGTAAGTAGCTAAAGTAAACTGAAATCACGCATTAACGCAATACGATCTGTGCCTTTTTGGCAAAAAATGTCTCGTTATGACATGTCAATTAGACAGAATAGCACGGTAAAAGATCTCAATTTCCTAATAAAAAATGAAGATAACTATAAGTGAATCTCTGTGGCGTGTGCTGACAATAGTGAAGAACTAGAAATAAATAGAGTTTATAACCATGTAACGTTAGGCAAAGCCCCTATAGCTCAGTGGTAGAGCGTCAGTCTTGTAAACTGAAGGTCCGTAGTTCGATCCTGCGTGGGGGCAAGTCTTTTCTTCCTCTCTTATTTTGTTTGGATTTTTTAATGAACAAGCAATTAAAACAAAATTAAATTTTGTAATGTCCGATGCAGATCGTCTACTGTCTCGATGTCATCAAATATGAATTATTACTTATTCAGTATGCTTAACGATGCCCGAACATCGAACGCAATCTTTATTTTTTTTTTTTCTTATTGTTTCATTGAAATTTCGTATTTCTGGATCGCAATTAAAGAAACCGTGCTATATACGAAAACAAAATCTCAAAGTAGATGTAAATGAGCTCAAAATGCTTAAGAAATTCGTGAATTTATACACGGCAACAAGGAGGGTGGGAAAATGAAAGAAGCAAAGAGGCAGACGGAAGGGAATGCAAGAATTCACGAGGAGATTGATTTATGCAATTGCTTGGCTACCCTTCATCATCTGTAAAATTTATCACAATGACTGCATCCTAGAGGGCCCCACCCCCCCTAGAAAAGGGAAAAATACAAGAGAGATAATTTAAAAAAATAAAAAGGATACATTGCAAGTCCTAGAACGTGAGTCAGAAACCAATGCAAAAAAGAATTTAACACACCCTCCTCCATTGTGCCCTTTACAATCCCATCCCATCCACCATCCTTAGAAATTGTGCTGCAAGAACAAGTTCTCTTGAGGAGAGGCAGGCCCTATCTCCTCCTCCAACCTCCTTAACCCGTCCCCGACCCCGCCCCCCGCCGCGTTCTTCGCCTCCAAGTTCTTCCCATCGATGTCGGCGTCCGACACCGAGGACTTCCTCCTCTGCGACGATGTCACGCTTGGGAATGTTATCCACGACGGTGCCCGGAACTCGAACCTCTGGTCCTCGCCCTCCCCTGCATCAGCCTCAGATACCGACCGGTTCGAGGACCTTTGAGATGACTTCTTGTGCAATCTACTGCTTCCCAAGACCACCTCGGTGGGCAATATCGGTTGCTCGATGCACGGGCTGCCCATTAACTGCGCGAGCGCTCGCTCCAGCGCCGTGGTTACTTTGTCCATCGATGGCCGGTCCTTCCCTCTCATCCTCACGCATTTGCAAGCGACATTCGCTATCCTTTTTAGAGCTTCGAGATCGGATGGCGGCTTCAGGTCCCGGTCTAAAATGTTCGAAATGTCCCCGGTCTTAATAAGAGGAACAGCCCATTCCACTATGTTGCCTTCCTCGTATTGCATGTCTATTGCTTTCCTGCCACTAAGGATTTCCAACAGCAGAACGCCAAAGCTGTAGACATCAGATTTAGTGGTGAGGTAGTGAAGCCGATAGTACTCGGGGTCGAGGTACCCGAGAGTGCCCGCCGGCAGCTCGGCCAGAGGCGAGCTGGAGTCGACAGGGCCCAACAAGGACAGGCCGAAATCAGCCACTCGGGCATTGTGCTCTTCATCGATTAGTATGTTCGAGGACTTGATGTCCCGGTGGATCACAGGCGGGCAAGCGTAGCCGTGCAAGTACTCGATTCCCCGAGCGGCTTGGACCGCTATTGTGACCCTTCTCACCCAGTCCAGCCTCTCTTTCAGGGCCTTGTTCTTCCCGTGAAGGTGTTGGTGCAGTGATCCATGAGCCATGAATTCATAAACCAGAAGTCTCTCGCCGCCTTCTTCGCAGTAGCCGAGCAAATTCAGCAGATGGGCGTGGTTGAGCCTAGAGAGCAGATCCAGCTCTGTGCGGAACTCTTTCGAGTTCTTCTGCTTATCCGAAGACATTATCGCTCTCTTCACCGCAACCACGGTGCCGTTTTTCAGGATCCCCTTGAACACGCACGAGAAGCTTCCCTTTCCCACTTGCGACTCCTCTTTGAACCCGCCGGTGGCCCTTTCGAGTTCCTCGTAAGTGAATGTCCGAGCCCTTTTGATCTTGAGCTCATCTAGCTCAGGATGGCTCATACTACTGTTCTGTTTCTGGAAAGGAGAACCGCTCGCTATCGATTTCTTGGCTTTCGAATCCATTGCCAAGCACTGACAGTTCCTTATTCTATAGCGGACGTATAAAACTGCAGTTGCGGATACAACAATGACTAAGAAGACTGCAAACATGATTTCTGCAACAATGACCGGCAATTGCAGAGACCAGAATCTCTGGTTCCTCCTTCCATTGACATTGGCATTTGAATTAGCGGAGCAATTCGAGAAGCAATTGGCAGAGAAGCAGCTAGAGCAATTGTACTCACATTTCCTATCAGATTTCCAAGTGCATTCAGCAGTCTGGTACATCCCGGTAGGACAGCCGTTGCTGCACGGCAAGCAAACTCTGGAATCTGGCGAGCTGCATGGAGCATTATCTTGGCGAAATTCATAGGTGCCGGGAGCACAAGGAACCGATTTGCAGAGCCCCGGTGAGACGGCTACCGGAAGAGAAGTAGGAAACCCCAGACCCCAACACACGGGCAGCAGGGATTTCTCGGCGAGGATGGCGCATGTGAAGTAATTTCCAGCTGCTATTTCAAGAACCTTGGTGTTGCTCGGAGCTGGGGTGCTAGGGTTTCACCACGAAACCCCAACAGATTGCCTCCTGGTCGACGCTCTTGATCCCGCAAGCATGGAACTTTCCTCCCACAATGGAAGTCATCGGATCGCGAGGCGGCAAGTCCACATTTCCTTGGTTGGAATATGATGAATACGCCACCGAGATTTCCTCTTCAAGCACCAAGCTTCTTCCCCAACAATAGACCTTAGAACTAGCACCATCAACGATCCCACAAACATGGTATCCACCTGCTGCAATTTTCTTAAACTTGATGTCCTTTGGAACTAGACTGATCACACGGCTACTTGTCTCATCGCCCCAACAGTAGACCGATCCATTTTGAGTGAACAGCCCGCAGTTAAACCCAGACCCTGCCGAGATAGAGTGGATCTGCCCATCAACTGCATAGCTAGCAGTCATGTTATAGCCCCAACAGTCCACAAGCGAAACGTTCCGGCGCCTCCCCGTCAAGGGCTTCCTCAAGCCACACAAATGGTAATCACCCGCGCTGATTTCTTGGTACTGAGCTCCTTTCGTAATGGGCTGAGGCACACCCATCTGTATGTAGGCACTGCTTCCCCAGCAGTACGGCTGGCTAGAATCCAAAAGGAGGCCGCACACAAATCCGTCGCCCGCAGTCAAGCCGGCGAGAGGGAAATGGCCTGGAATGCCATATATTATCGCAGTGTTCGAGCCGTAACAGGTCGCGAGATGGGACCCGTCCGAGTTCAACCCACAGAAAACAGGGCCATTCTCGCCGTAAGAAATGGCGATGGAGGACATAGAACCAAGGCCCGAAACTAATCGCAAGACATTCGGCGAGAGCATCAGATTCCACAAGAATCCCAGAAACACTCCGTTGCTACTAAAAATGGAGATGAGGAGATCTCTCACCAAACTGCTCAGAGATGCCATCACATCATAAAACACAGCTCAACAAGTCTCTCACTCTTAGAACGTCTGCACCTCACTACATTTTCCTTTATGACTTTCCACGGTGAATCACCCAGGTTGAGTTAGACATCAACATCTCTAACCTCAAATGGGAGAAAACAGGATATTCACTCCACAACTGGGAAGAAATGTCTTCTTCATTTGACTTCAAAAGGCTGAAACAAAACTAAGCAAATATCACATTCCACCTAAAAGCCAACAACTGTAGCAGCATTGACCCATGTCAGACATTTGCTAATAGCATTTGCAAGGAATCAAATCCAGACAAGAAGCACACTTAGAGCAGGATTTTTCCCCCCTACCAGAATCATCAACTTTCCCATTTTCCCTTTGCTCCTTCCATGACCCAAGTAGGGGCGAATCTAGTGCCTTTTTCCACCCACTTTCTTCAACTTCATTTGAAACAGAAACATTTTGACCACGAACCAACCTGCATGAGAGAGTTCTCAGAAGCTTGTGATGGTCATTTTGAGCTTGATCTTCAGACAACTTCTCAACACATCAGATTCTGAAATGGGCTTCAAGCTGGTGGGGAGAAAAAAAGTCTCGCTTCCCATTCTTGTTCTGCTTCAGACTGTGTGCGCTGGGGGAGTAGATGAAATGGGAAAATGCTTGAGAGAGAGAGAGAGAGAGAGAGAACGTCACATCTGGTTAGAGATGAGAGCTTGAGTTTCTGGACGGTGGTTGCTTTGCACTCTGTGTGGGCGTTTGAGAGAGAGAGAGAGAGAGAGAGAGAAAGGAGAGAGGAGTAAATGCCATGAAACAGCAGGTTCGCCAGGATGGTGCAAAGTGTAGGTGAAGGCATTAAATGAGGGAGTTAATGCCCATTTGATCTTTTTTCATGCACACACTCTCTTCCATTACTTCTCCCTGCAATTCTCTCTCTCCCAAAAAAACGTCAAGTTCGAATTTTTTTCACCTTCTTTGGTTTCAAATTTCATCTTTTTGGAGGGCGATTCCGTCCCATCTTGGTTTTAGCTTCTTGCATGCATGTTTGTGAGCAGAACAGAGCTAAGCTCTTTTGGGGCTTCAGAATCCCCAGTCATACCAAACAAAACAGAAATAAACAACTGGGAAAATAAAACCGGCCCCATTTTTCCCGGTATGACAAGGACAATTTTATTTTTGTTCTTTAGCATTTAGCTCGGTTAACGTTAATAAACACACTTATAATAGTCTGGTCTCACTTTAAAGAATTTGTGAGGTGTTAAACAGTTAATACAATAATTAACTCATAACTCATTATTTTTAAGTTTTTGAGTGAATGTGGACGAATTTATACGTGGACTCTCTCTTGATAATCTTCTTGAAAATTTATTGTGTACACTTCCAACTAGTATGAGAATCGATAGTAGATTGGTGGATCTCCAATCTGTTCCAAATATTTGGTGAACCATTCTTCATGTTAGATTGACGTATAGATGAATTTAATATGATAAAAGAAATGAGTTACCAACTCGGCTCCATTTGTTTCACGAGAAAAATATTTTATATAAGATTGTCAAGATATATATTGATTAATTATTGCACATATACGTTGTCGAAAGAGCAATTAAGTCATTAAGGGTGCGCATACCCACTTTTTCTCAAGTAGAATTTCTGCTTGAAAGTCTTCTAGAACATAAATCATTTTGGTAATGCAACTCTATTTTTTTAGTTTTAAAGCCACTTGAAGAAGTAAAAAAAAAAATTACTTTTCTCTAGAAGTTAAAATCGAAAAGAGCCAACCAGCCGATGGCTATAGTTCACTGTCGCCGTTTCCTCAACAAAAAATGAAAAAAAATAAAATAAAATAAAAATTGGTAAAAAATATAATAATTTTTCACTAAATGTGTATTGCATGAAATTGTTTTAGCATTATTATTTTTTAACGAATTATAAGAAATAAATGTTCAATGATTTGGTTAAATGGCATCCCACAAAAATACAATCATGGCAAAATGGATCGAGAACTTGACCCAATTGATGGTAGACGAGGTTAAAAGGGGAATCGAATCATAGTGGAATTACATTCCATTCAAAGACGAATTCAATAAATAGATGGGAGCAGAAATTTGCATTTAACTTTTCTCGAACAACATGCATTTTAGGTCATGATCAATAATCTCTTGTAGAATATTTTATGCTAATTATGTTTCAGAAGTAGAACGCACCCATATATATAAGTATATGTGTATATAAAAAGCAAGAGGGTCTGCTGCCCTTTTGTCTAGAAATGGTCTATTTGCATGGCCACTGGCGAGGGTTTGAGCAAGCCCGGTCAATGTGGGGAGAAGCCCTCCCTTTGCTTGTGGCTACTCAAAGGTTGGCCACCCTCGTTGGGATGTCAAGTGTTTACTAATTCATCCGTGATTAAACATCTTTTATATTCTCTTTTATTAGTCGTTCGTTCTTAATATTTCACCAGCAAGACGATTAGAATCATTTCAATGTGGTAAAGTCACACGGTGTGGACCTTCTCAGGAACATCGGTATACGCAAATTAATCATGTATTAAAAACTTATTAAAGTTCGAATACCCATATAGATATATATTCCACGTGTAAATTCTGTGTGTGTATGCCTAGAGCACAAACCCTAATGAGACCAAGCTCTCGATCTTCCTTCAAAAAACATCAATTTCAGAAATTTGGATTAAAGAAGAGCTTCTGTCCCCTTATTTTCCGGCAGCCGACTCAAAGTACGATGAGAGTTCGAAGATTAAGACCCACTCTAATCCTTTAATTAATTCATGTCTTCGTTCTAATTCTTGTCCTGTTCTGATGACACTCCCATTAAATTATTTATTGCTTGTTTTATTTATTTATTTGTAAGCTTCCCATGCCACCGATATTTTAGGGTTTAGAACAACATAAACAAATAATCTCACTTTTTTTTAATTATAGAAAATAGGGAAATAGGTGCTGAAGAGTTCTTCACGTGACTATGGATGCGTTGGCGGTCACAACAAAAGAAATTCTAACATTCTCTGAGGACCTTCTCATACTTTTTTTTCCCCAAAGAACTGCTTTCGAGTGTGATGTAATTAAGTGAAAATTTCAAATAAAATCTGAAATGCCTTCTTTGTTTCAAATGACCCGACCAAGAGTATTTTAGCCATTTACATATTATGAATATTTTCTCTTTTTTTTTCCTTTTGTTCGTTATTTTTTTCCTATTTTTCTCCCTTCCTTGAAGGGAATGGCCACTGGGCGCGATGGCCAGCCATTGCCCGAATAGGGCGAGGTTCGCCTCGCCTAAGTGAGGTCACCCTCAACGGCCGTAGGGGAGGGCTACCCTCACCTGCGATCGTCGAGGGCGACCTCGCCTAGGCGAGTCTTGTGGCCAGTGAGGCCGCCCAACCCTAGCCAGTGGCAAATCATCGCGTCAATGGCCATTCCCTTCCTTGAAGGAAAAAAAGAAGGGAAATTAAAGAAAAAAGAGAAAAGGAAAAATATTGAAAAAAATACAAATGACTAAAATACCCTTGGTCGGTCATTCTTTGAAACACAAAGACACTTCAAACCCTTATTTAGAATTTTCCCTACAATTAATGATCATGAAAGAGATGTCTAACTAATATTAATCATAGTTAATTATTAATCCTAAATATTTTTTAGGCAAAAAGACATCAGGTGTGTTAATATTTGTGTACGACGCTCACTTTAGCGTCAATATTTTTTTTATCACTTAAATGCTAATTTTTTTAAAAAAATAATTATTTCAATGCCAACTCCGGTGAGCTTAGCCAAAAATCTAATGTGGCATCTATGTGACTAGCCGGAGCAACTAATCAGCAAAATAAATAAAAAAATCCACGTAATATTAAAAAAGTAAAAATAAACTAAAAAACTAAATTTCTTTGAAAAAAAACTACAAACTTGCGATTGAGGGGCAAGGGTTGGCCGGCGATGGATGGGAGTGTGCCCGAGGTAGTCGCTCATCCACGGCGACCCCGTTGAGGCCTCGCTAGGGGTCACGAGGCCTAGCCATGGTCGGCCGAGGCCTCATAGACCTCATGACGAGGCTCGACCTCGCCTAGATCCGGGCGAGGCCGAGCCTCGCCGTGGGGTCCGCGAGGCTTCGGCCGGGCTCTCCAACCCCCTCGAGCACTCCCCACCCATTGCCGACCGGCGATGATGGGCGGCGGCGACAAGGGCTCACGCGACCTTGCCGCTCAACCGCAAGTCTGTGTGTGTGTTTTTTTTTAATAATTTTTTTATGTTTGCTTTTAATTTTTTAAAAAATTACCTTAATGTTTAGTTCAAAAGTCCCCGTGGACTGAAATTTAAAAGAAAAATTGCCACGTGGACAGACTTCTTTAAAACAATTCACATAATATTAAGAAATTAATAATAAAAAAAATGCCACATGTACTTGTTTCGTCGAAATTAACACTCAAGTGATTGGTTTTTTTGTCGGAATTGACACTTAAATGATCGTTTTTTTATTTATTTGACACTTAAGTTGTCCATAAAGAATATTAGCACTAAAATGAACGCCGTACACAAATATTAGCACTTCAGGTGTCATTCTGTCATATTTTTTGTTAGGCTCATTGTGTTACTTGACGATCCACTTGTTTTGATAGTTTGTGATTGCATGTGGCGCTCTAGCTAGTCGCAAGAATTGCATGTGCCCCCCTCTTTCTTTTTTCGCATCGTCATTAATTAAAATGGCGGATTTGTGTATGCGTATTTTATACGTACACAACATGAAATACAATTACTACTGATTTTTCAATTTTAGCTCGCGTCTTATTTGACTCCGAAAGTTAACGTGGGCATTTCATGAGTCGAGTTCAAAAGCTTATCTACCTAAAGTGTCACTTCTCGATTTAAAATTAAAAGACAATGGACTTGTATTATTACGTGCCGTTTTTTGTAAAATTGGTAAATTTGGAAGTACATCGAGGAATAGTCACGTGGCAATTAAAAAAAAAAAAACACCCCATTTTCGAAGCCTAATGTCTCGATTTAGTCCATCTATCGATAGTTGATCAAGTTGGTGTTTACGCATTTCATAAGATTTGGATGCTATTAAAAGGCACGGACCGTCTTTTTTTAACCAAGAAATATGGATGGTTTCGAAAACATTGACCGATTCAAATGATTATCCGTACGAATCAAACTTAGTACCGAAAATAGAAATGGAAACATCGATCGGGAGGGGGACCAATATTTAGTGCCTCTCAATAACGTAGAAATCGAAATTCGAATTTCTTTTAATTATTAGTAAAATTTCTAAAGAAGAAACCAGTTATTTCCTGATCCATAACAAGCGGATCTCTCTGCGCTGTCATTCTGAGGAACTTCATTTCTATAATTTCTCTCTGAATTGTCTCAGCGAAACGTCGTCGTCCCCGCGACGGCGAAAATCCCAGATATTTTCTTAGAGCCCCACAAACCCTAATTGCATTAATTAGGGTTGATATTTCATTTTCTTATTAACTTTTTTTGGGGATTTGGATTCTGGGTATGTGTGTTTTCTGGTCAAGCCCCTCATGCCCCCTCATTAAATACCAACCCATGTTGTTAAATAAATCATTACACAACTTGACCACAAAAAAAAAAAAACAATTCATTACAGAAGTGAAAGACAACTAACATAATTTCCTACGAACATGTTCCAAAACAATATCTTTTGATTCCTACTCCCTTTTTTTATTATTTTTAAATCCTACTTTTAATACGATCGATTTATGAAATTAGAGTTTTAAGCAGTGACTACCCCTTTTATTGCATGGTACAAAAAAATTATTTGCAATTTGTCAAACCATTTGATATGTCGGTTTAGCAAAACGATTTCCACTTTATTTAGCATTATTACTGACATATTGAAACGTAACGATTGATTTGACGACCTAATAACCGACCTAGATTTAGTTTTTATAGGTCTCAGCAAATAATGAGTGGTCATACTGGTCAACCCCAATTTTGCCCCCACCACAACATTATTGTCTAATCAGAACACCAAAAACTCGAGATTAGAAATTCCACCTCAAGATTCATAGACCCCTTTCATTTCAGCCCATCGTCATAAATAAAAAATTTAATATCACGAAAAATCCCTAAAATAATATATTTATGATAAATTTATCTCAAATTATTTTTTTGACCATTAAAAACTTTAAATTAATACACCTTTGATAAATTACCCTATACTGGTATACATATGATAAATTTACTATATGTTAATTTATGTTAAATTTTATCTTCAAATTACCGAGTTGGATGACACTCGATAATTGCCGGATATACATGTTTGGGGTTTTTACTTTCTATTTATCAAAAGTGTATTAATTTGGAGTTTTTCGTGGTCTAATTCAATTTAATGGAAACTAACGGAGTGTGAATTTGTCTCATGTATACCAATTCGGAGTTTTTGATGGTCGAACTAATTAGTTTAGCATAAATTTGTCACAAATGTATCGAGTTTGAAATTTTTTATGATAAAAAAAAATAGTTTGAGGCAAATTTATCACAAGTGTACCAGTTTAGAGTTTTTTATGATAAAAAAATTGTTTATGGTAAATTTATCATAATTATATTAGCCTGAACTTTTTCGTGTTATTAAACCTAAATAAAACTATAACCTTTTTTGCCAGCGCCAGGTGGCATCGACCCGTTTAGGTCCCTCAAATTGAAATTTCTTCAGTCAGAAAAACGAACAAAATCAGTCATTTTGGGACATGGTGATTTGCTTCAGGGCACAGGTCCATGAAAATCTTCAAATGTTTGGAACCATTGACATCTTTATTGTGCCCGCAAGACACGATGTCATGAAAATAAGGCATCATTGTCTCATTCCAAGATGATGCCATTTTTTCCTTTTTCTTTTTGGGGGGTATTATACCCAGTGAATTGATAATTTGGATAGAATTTTCAAATGATTCGTCTTGTTAATTATTAATAGCAGCTTTTTTGTTTTATTAAGGAAAGGTCGTGCTAATGAAATTAAGTCATGGATAACAACAAATCAAAAACCCGACACAAATCTCAACCTCATCGAAAACATCGAGCGAATCATGCAACTATAGTTGAGATTGTTCATTCGCGTCACCGCTCTCAATCAAGCTTCCACAGTAACCAACCAATCATGTCGGAAATTCGATAATCAAGAGATTAGCATTAAAGCTGTGGTAAGCTAAATTGGAAAATACTTAGGTACTCAGCTAATTCTCCATACTTAGGTATCTGAAGTACATTCCCTCTCAAATGGGTTGTCCAAGGACGCAGCTAAGATACTTTGTCCCAAGGTAGAAAACAGTACAAAATGACAGTAAATATGCTAAGCAAAGGGATGACAGATTATATGCATTCTTACGGAAAAATTCAAAACGAATAGGTTAATACACACAATGACAACACTGCCTGAATCTAGTAGCTCCTTTTGGTTCTTTCGAGTGACTTCAGCTCTCCGACACGCGACAAAATTAGGAGAAAAAGATGAGTTTCCCCGGTAAAATGAAACCACCTGCAGTAAAGAGACACATCCTGGAGTATTAGGGAGGGAAATAATCGCAGTTCGAACGGTAAATGTTATGCTAGCAGCAGACATGAGGATCACTAGAACTCAAAAAAGCGATGACGTCTTCTAGCACGACTCGAGGTTGGTCAACTGCAAATGAAAATCCATTTCTCAGCACTCTTTCAAAGACTAACGGATGTTAATCCATTACAATAGGGCAAGCTAGAAAGCTGAATTATTTTACCTTTGTTCTCTTTTTTCATGGCCACAATGAGTAATTTATGGTTTACACGATGCATGCAGAGAACAAAATCTTACCATGGAAACATAAAGTATTTCCAACTTCGATGCATATCACATCAGCAAGTTCTATTTACGATAATTTCTACTTTTTAATGATCTTGTGACCCTCACAAGTTTAATTTTATTCAGCATGAAAAATCTGAAAACTCTCAGAATACAAGAATATTGCATGAAATTAAAATATATACGTACATCTTTTCTAATTCTTAAATTCCAAAGGGAAACTCATAAGAGTGATGAGAAGTTCTTGCTCCCTTCCAAACAAGCCCATCACACTCGAGACGAAGGGCAAACAGTGATGATTCATATTAATGCCAAGTTCCTTCAAAAGTGACGAATGAAGCTCAAAACTTACTCTAACGCGTAGTCCTCCTTACAATGAAGAATGCTCATTTTTGTTGCCCCAGCGCAGTGCAAAAAGTCACTGCAGAAAAGAACTTAACTTTTAAGCAATAGACTTCAGGATAAGAACCTACAATTAGAATGGAAATGCAAACTAATTAAACCAGAGAGTAAGGAACCTATGGCAGAAGCAAGATAGCAAATGATCAACCAGATACATAGAAAGAAATTGAATAAAGATTAAAACTGGAAGAAGATTAGGAATAGAGAACAAGCAATTGAATTCACATAATTTGGTTAGTATACTCTGTTGTCGCCCCATTGTCTATCTAAAGACAAGGACGAGCAGTGAATTAGACAAGGGCAAGATACAGCAACTAGACAAGTATAAAGTTAGTGCCTATCCTGTAGGTAAGTTCTGAAGTGGAATGATAAACGGAATTAGGCCTATCACCACATAGAAGGGATGGGTCCTCCTCTATGTTGAATGTCAAAGCACAGATTTCTTTTGGATCCAAAAAATGTCTAGTGCTCTATTCTCTGACTCTCTATTAATTACAACAGTACTCCCGTTGCAATTTAATTTTGGAAAAAAAAATATGTAGAAATCCGTCTAATCAAGAAGAGGCTGACAAATGGATAAAATGTTGGCAGGCTGGTGGAACTTCCTCAACAATTCAAACCACGTGCCTATGGTCTCTCTAGATACCCAGTGCTTACTTCCCGTTTTCCAGAGACTAACTAAGATGACATTACTTCAGTGAGCTGCAAATTTAATGAAGGATTCGCGAGACGCATCCTAGAAACTTATTAGTAAACTTAAGTAATAATTCCCAATAGATCTGTACACTGGTTACACAAAATACCAATCTATAGCGCTAACTCAAATCAAAAGAACGGCCTCACTGTGATGACAAGACTCCAACAAGTGTGAATATGAATCACAAGTTTCATCTACAACGTGAAACATCCCCAAAAGAAGTAAGCTTGCTATCAAAATGATGGATGCCAATGGCCAAAGATAGAAATGACAGAAGACAGCTTGAAATCAATAAGCACAAATGTCCTCATGTATAATCTTACCATACTTAGTAAATGATTTGTAACCATTTATACGACATTCTATATGACATTAGCATCATCTTCCCAAAGATCAACTACACGGGTGGGTGAGGCTATCTCAACATTTCTCCCGGCTCCCTCTAGCTTTTAGATTGATATGACGAGGAGAAATAAATGACGATGTGGCTAAACTTTTGTTGATTTATCATTGTAAAAGACCAAAAGAGGTTGAAGATCCATACCTTGGGCACCAACCGCACAGATCTTCTTGGTAGAACTTCCATATTAGGATGTTTGGAGCATCTCGAAATTCTAACATCCGTTCCAACCCAGTCACTTTGGTCATCGCTATCCACTCGTAGTCTCTTTTGTAACATTTCACTCGAATCAACATCATCATATCTTGAAGAACTTCTTGCAGATGATTTTTCAAATTGCCAGCATCTGAAAGAAGCAAGCAACCTTTATACTCAGGCAACAATAATGGAAAAAACAATACCAATTCAATCCTTCGTGGTGACATAAACTTACACAATACTCTCCACCCCACTAGCAGTGCTGCTCCTCTCCTTAAGAACGATAGGATGCCGTTCAGATATATTGCAACATTCATATAGTTTCTTATTCATGTCGAATAAGAAGAAGCTAACTGAAATTAATTATTGAAATGAGCAATAAAACGAGATTTGGCAATTCAGTGTTCACCATCCAGATTATATACATATTTGAAGCAAATTGTCGCGCAGACTGCAAAGCAATCTTTGTTTTACCGTTAGGGAAAATAATAAAGGGAAAAAAAGAGAGAGCACCTCTATGTCAGAACAAGTTGGAACATTTTCGTCATTGTTGTGCTTAAGCTCAAAGGTGTTGGCTGATTCACCCTCTGATTCATTTTTGTTCTTCCAATCAACCAGAATGTCAATTGCATTAGTCTTGAAAGGTGAAAGTAAATGCCCCTGAAAGTAGTGCAACTCTGGGGAACCAACTCTGTACCCTTCAGGAACCGTCGCACCAAAATTAGTGGGTTTGCAGTTGTTTTCTAGATCTGAATTAACACAAGTTTCACCACCATGCTTGGCAACATGATCTGATGTGATAAAACTAACTGTTCCATCTGATATTGTATGTGAAAATGAATCATTGACAGACTTTATGTCGGGGTTATCAGAGATATTCGGATCAAAGCTGGTTCTACGACCATCCATGCCGCAGGGTGCAACCGGAGAAACTATCTGGCTCTGTGCAATCGATTCAGATTTGGATGAGATTGGCATCTGAACTTCTTCTAAACCCTTTGAAACTTCTGCATCCATGACAGTTGGCACCTCAGCAGCAGAAATCAACAAACTGTCAACTCTATCAGGGTCAAAACAATCCTTAAAACTATTTCCTTTATCTTCATCCGAAGGGGCAGCAGCAATTTGGCTGTTATCTGCAGTCTGTGAAGGGGAACTTTTCATCACATTATTCTCCCCAGGATGTCCAAGCTCCTCGCGAGAACTTTGATTATTCATACAATTGACACTCTCAAATATACATACATCGTTTTTAAGTTTCTCAGCCCAGTCAGATGGGCTTGAGTTGAAGTCCACATGAAGACTAATTCCGTCTTCTGACCTGACATGAAATTCAAAGGAAGAGGAAGGAACTATGGCAGAATATACAGATGCAGAAATAATGTCTGCCGCACAAAATGCACCGGCCGTTATATCTTTAAACTGGATTTGGGACATGCATTCTGCCGCACCAGATTCGTGCAAACCCACTTCTTTCTCACAAGGTATCATTCTCGGGACTACACCACAATGAAAACCAGAGCTATCACTTTGTAAAGAAAACTGAGAATAGGATGCCTCCGCATGTTGAGGAATCAGGTCTCCAGATATGCCCTGCTTATTCAATTAAAGGAGAACAACACAAGGAAGTCAATCATCATCAGGCTATCAGCGAAATTCAAACTCATAAGCAGGCACAAAAGAACAGGCCAAAAAGAGAAGAAATATTCAACACCTTTTAATTCAAATTTGCAGTTTTAGCAGAATAGAATTCGACAGCATAACAAAAATTAAGGGAGTGAACCCTACAGAAAAATTCGAAAGGGAGCTCACACAAGCTTAACAATACCACGAACACAAAATAAGCATCACACAGAGTGATAAGAAAAGACAAATAGAAGGAATGTTAAAACAGGATAGATGCATTAATACATAAACCTACAGATTAGATTCTTTAACCCAGTAATTCAGTTAGTCTAACCTCATCAAACCTTTGAGCCTCTACAGATCCTTCCAACTGATTGGTTTTCACAGTATGATGAAACCACTGCCTGACATCTTTATCTCGAGGAAAAGAAATTGATCCATAGTCACCCGTGACAGAAGCCCCTGACAAAATATGCCGTATAAGCATCAAACTAAAAATAAGTCAAGAATGATGGCCTACAAATAACAAACTTCAGAAGACCGAAATCAGAAATTCATCGAGGAAGCAGCAGAAAGTGCAAACCTGGACCTTCTTTTTCTGCAAATCTTAATTGTAAGTCACGATGCACCTGAGATAATGGTCTTAAATTGCATTCCTGAAAATTAACGATAATCATCGCGTCCATCTCGTACACAGATTGACAGGAATAAATTGCATCTCACATTTCATTCTCACCCAAAAAAGGAGAGAGCCTAAACGATGCTAGATCAGAGGCGGGAATTAAGAGTTAATTACCTGCGAGCGAGAAGCTAGCAAATTCGCCAGATCAGATTTTGACCGATTGGCAGGCAAACCATATTTTTTGCACAAAGTCTGAAGCTCTCTCCTAGAGAAGTTAATGTAGAAGTCTTCATTCCTTTTGTCAAACATCTGCATTCAATCAAAGAAAGCCTTCTCAGCAACTGTCTCAACTGAGAGTTTGGCACTAACTGAGGATGGATGAAGCCGTTGAAAGCACCGTGATAGTGACAGAAGCCATGAGGCAAATGCCAGTTTGTTAATGTTTATTACCTTCAGGTTTCTTCAAGCAAGTAGAAGGAATTCAGATGATAAGATTCACCATTTTCGGTCATGCATTTAATGGCGGACCTCAGTGCCGTTTCTAATCTATAACCTACAAAATTTCATGTAAAATTCTTATATCTCGTAACCGAACGAAGATTTTACAAGCTCTTTTCCTATCGGGCTCCCCCTAAGAAAAGTCCCAGAGATGGAAACTTTTTGTATATTTAGCAGCATCAACAGTAGCTTCAGCACACAAATGACAAGGACGGAAAAAAGAAAGCACATGGTTGAGCAAGAATTACTGTCCAAGGTCACATTTTGAGGCCATGGTGCATATTAGTTATCGATGGCACGTAAGTCCAAGCTCATGCACTATCCGAATTGCCAGATTTATGGACAATACTCCGCAAGCTTCCAAATTTTCAGGCATAGAATGGCATTGCAACAACAGGGGAAAAAATGCCGGCTTTGAATGAATCGTCAAAGAGAGAGAGAGAGAGAGAGAGAGAGAGAAAGAAAGTAGTAGGCTGCAACTAAGCCAATTAGTGAAGAGTTTCAAGAAAGCGACTATAAGTTGATATGGTACCGTCAAGCATCAACCCTTCACCGTCTTGTTCACTAGTTGATAAAAGACGCGCAACCCCAGAACCCAAGGAAACGGAAAAGGAACGAAATAAACGACAATGGAAACCACATAATCATTCAAAGCTGAGTTTTCACCTCTAGGTTTCGCTCTTTGCTCGCCGGGGAGAAAGAAAAGAAACAGGAAAAGAGCAAACTCCAAGTCTTATCGAAGCAGACGTAGTACCGCAAAAATCTGAGATTTGGACTACCTCGAGATCCAATGAACGGCGGAAAGGAGCACACTTTCCCTAGCCCTCTATGGAATCCGTCAAGAAAGAGCTGGAAACAAATCGAACGAGCTCGAAGCGAGAGCCCTCCCTGCAAGGAGCGAAGCGTTACCTGATCGGAGAAATTTTCTCGAGAAAATCCGAAGGAATCGTTTGGAAATCGCAGCTCGGGAGAGAGCGAATGGGAGCGTGGAGTGTGAGCACAGCTTCCGAGCAGGAGATGGGAAAATGCTGAAACTTAGAAATCAATCTCGCTCTTCATTTTCAAAGCATTCACACTCCAAAGCGGTGCGAACCGTAAACGGGCGGAGAAGCAATCGCATGGCCCACGTACCACCGGTGACCAAATTCATCTCGACCGTTAATCACCTAAATCCAATTCGTTCAAGATTTACATAGTAAATAACCGAGATGTATTTGGTGGGGTTTTTTCTAATTTAATTTTTTAAAAAAATATTTACAAAAATATTTATAAAAAAAATATTTACAATTTAGCCCCCCCCCAGATAAGTCACTTCCTTTTTTTTTTTTTTTTTTCAATTTCATTTTTTTAAGTATTAGTACTTATAATACTTATTTTGTTTATAATTTTTTCTTGTAAAACTTATCTTTATAATATAATTAGCAATAATTAATGTAAAAATTTATTAAGATATATAATTAATAAATAATGTTTCATAAAATAAAAAATATTTTCATAATATATAATCATCGTCAACTTACCAATTATTAAAAAAATATTTTTCGTATTTTTTTCGAGAGAGTGGGCCTTTTTTCGGATTTTTTTAAATTTCATTTTTTTAATTATTTGTACTTATAATATTTATTTTATTTATTTATAATTGGTAAGTTGACGATTGTTATATATTATGAAAATCTCTTTTTGTTCATATATCTTACCAATTTTATTTTATGAATATTTTTAATTAATTACATAATTACAATATTATTTATTAATTATAGATCTTAATAAATTTTTACATTAATTATTGCTAATTATGTTATAAAGATAAACTTCACAAGAAAAAATTATAAATAAAAGAAATATTATAAGTACTAATAATTTAAAAAAAAATGAAATTAAAAAAATGAAATGAATTATTATATTTTTTTTTTTTTTAATTTCATTTTTTAAATTATTAGTACTTATAATTATTTCTTTTATTTATAATTTTTTCTTGTGAAGCTTATCTTTATAAAAAATATTTATAATTAATAAATAATATTGTAATTATGTAATTAATTAAAAATATTCATAAAATAAAATTGGTAAGATATATGAAAAAAAAATTTTCATAATATATAACAATCATCAACTTACCAATTATAAATAAATGAAATAAATATTATAAGTATAAATAATTAAAAAATATGAAATTTTAAAAAAATACGAAAAAAAGGCCCACCCTCTAGAAAAAAATACGAAAAATATTTTTTTAATAATTGGTAAAATGATTATATATTATGAAAATCTCTTTTTTATTTTATGAATATTTTTAATTAATTTTATAATTACAACATTATTTATTAATTATATATCTTAATAAATTTTTACATTAATTATTGCTAATTATATTATAAAGATAAGTTTTACAAGAAAAAAATTATAAACAAAATAAGTATTATAAGTACTAATATTTTAAAAAATGAAATTGAAAAAAAAAAAAAAAACCGCCGAGCGGGCCGGGCCTTGGGGCCGAGCCGCCCAAGAGCCGGCTCGGCTGGGCAACCCAGCCAAGACCACGCTTCGGCAGGGTGCCGAAGCGAATCTCGCTCGGCACACCTAGTGCCGAGCGAGACCAAATTGGTAAATATTTTTTTTTATAAATATTTTTGTAAATTATTTTTAAAAAAATTAAATTAGAAAAAAACCCTATTTGGTGTATATAATTTAGAGATAAGTATTTTCTTACAAAATGTGCAATCAAATCATAAGATTTGTCAAATTGATGAAGTCAAGTCCTTCTACATTAATTTCGTCCAAAGAGTATTGACGTGACTTCTTTAATTATTCTCTTACTCATACACAACACTAATTAGGCTAAAACATGAAAAATAAGACTAAACGAGATTTTCATCATAATATGATTTTTTTTTAAATTTACACTTCATTTAAATTACATGTTTTAAAAAGAATGAAGGAAGGCAAAACGGCGAGGGCTGCGGGGCCCAATAGTGGCCGACGTCCTTGGCCGAGGGTTGAGGTTGCTCCAGTGACGCCCTCGTCAACCCTTGGTCGGCTATGCCAATGCCCCACCATCGGTGGCCGGCGATAGTAGGGTGGCGTTAGATCCCTCCCCTAGTTTTTGTCCTTTTTTTTTTTTTGTTTTTAAAGTTAGCTTAACTTTCAATATAATTTAGATAAAATTTCCATCAAAAAATTAAATTTGAGTCAAAACGACATCGTTTTAGCAACGTCGCGCCACGTAAAAGAGAGAGAGAATAATATAAAAAAGTCACATCAATATATTATGTTAGTCAAATTGGATAGAGTTAACGGAAGGTATTGATTACACCAATTTAACAAATTGAAAGATTTGATTGCACTTTTTGTAAATTTCAGAATTCAATTGCAAGCGACAAACTTGCGATAGCTTTTCAAACGGACGGCAAACTCGTGAAACTTCTCAATATCATACGGGTTTACTCTATAACGAACTTTTAACAGATTTCTTACATGAGTGTTAGTAAAGCTCATTCTTAATAAAAACGTGAGTCCTAACAAAATTCATTCTTCATAAATAATTAATGACATGTAAGTAAATTCACGATTATTTCAGTGTATGTAAAAACCTAGTAAACGCATATGGACATTACCGGTAGCTGAATAGCTACCTGCCACCTAAATTTTGTTGTTATTGTATTATAGTAGAATTTATCGAGCATGTCGAAAGATTACTATTTACTTAACTGGTAAAACTTGTTTTTTTGCGGTAAATAAGGTCAAACTTACTTTTATTACCTTAAAAATTATTATCAAAATAAAATATTTGCTAACTATTGATAGGGCAAAAATCAATTCTTTCAATTCGGAGTTACTTCCTGATTTAAAAAAAAATTCGAGTTACTTATCACATGAAACAAAGAAAAAAAATGGTTATTAAAAGGGAAATAGTTTTGTTGCTCTTAAAAAAAAACTCGAATGGCATGTTTTACAGGGTTTCGCATGTTATGTGCAAGAGATTTAGCACATTTTCAAGTATTTTTTTTTCTAATAATTTCGTCTAGACGGATAAGAATAATGTAGAAAATAGAAAGGCAATGCTATTCAACGTGAGCCAAGTTCGAGGATAAAATCAGGAATCGAACCGGTGCCAAGGTAAAATTGGAAACCGGAGCGGTTCTAGATGGCAGGTTTTACATTTAAAAAATTGGAGAACCTGACACCTATAGAGACTAAACCTTCGAAGTATGTATGGGATGGTCTGATTTGGGTGAAGTTGGTTATAGTTGAATATCACATGAACTTAATTAGGTGGATAGCTTTTTATTTGCCTAATCTCAGAAGGAATTAATGGTCAACATTGTTGTAACTAATAGGTTAATGGTATTCCGTCCAAAAAAAAAGGTTAATGGTTCAATGAAAGTGAGCAAAACGAGATACATCCCTTTGATTCATGCATCTCTTGAATTCGTGAATCTTTTTCAATTCATGTATTTCTTGAATTCATGAACTCATTTGATTGATGTATTTCTTGAATTCATGTATTCTCTTGAGCACATGAACTCTCCTAGTCTTTAAATAGTCTTTTCCCCTCAGTTCAGAATAACAACTAAGAAGCACACAACTCAAAGGACACTCATCTAGCTCTCTCATAGTCGTCCTCTAAGTATGCCGATTTCGAGAAATGTTCGACAGAGTCATGTTCGTATAGTGCTGATACAAACTGGTACGAGGTGTTGTATCTTGAGAGGCATAGTTCATGAAGTTGCTTAGCGCCATTAGCAAGAACTAATCTCCTTGAAAACAGTACTTTAGTGGACCTCCACGTTTGTGGTCTATTAAAGTCCTCTTTTCAACGACATGCTCTCTTCTCTGCCTCAATGGATTCTTTGCTTATAGCTCAGATTCAACAGTGGTATAGGGGCATGCATCTGGCAACTCCCTGAATCTGATTAAGAAGACCTGATGTCGTCCCTTCAAATTCAGCCCTTTCTGGAGTTTTGAGCGCTTGAATTTCAAAGGCGGACACGACTGTGAGCTCACGACAATCGACTTCTGTGAACAATAGCTGTCTAGCTAACTCTGGATTCCACGAAATTGAGCTTAAGAGCATGACCATAGGATGCATCAACAGTCTTAAATTTATCTGGATGCTCATGGCAAAGGCGAGAACGAAAATTCCATGATTATATCTGATAGTGTTTAAATATATATGTACTTAACCTCCTGCGGTATCATAGACAAACATGAGATTACGACATCGATCACCCTCCTTCCAATTTCAGCTGGACTTTAGACATGCATCACACTTAGAGGTAAATATCCAAATAGTCTATATAAGGGCAATTTAAGAATGCATTTGAATCGACACAGCCAAAACACCAGAAGGAACATGAGACAGCTTGGGTCACAGACTAGATTAAAATCATTGCAGACAATCTCATTAGGCATATGCATAGCACTAGATAAATTGCATGCAAGCTGATCTTGGCATGTGGCCTTTATTTATTTCCTCCTGTGACAACCTTTTTTTTTTTTTGCTAATTTATATCTGTCTGCAGTTGATATTGTGATTATGATAATTGTTTGGCGACATGTTGACTGTTTAGGTTTAGCTGGAAGTGCGGGGTTATCAATCATACGAATGATGTGTTTAGCCCTGTAATCTTCAATCCCCTCTCGTAGTTTGGAGTAGTCTTTACTGTCTGGAGCACCTCTTTCTTGATGCGTTTCTGGGTAATTAATTCTACGTACTTCAGATGCTTAACTGCTCATTCAAGTGAGAGCAAAATACTCGCTATGGCCATTTGGACACGGGATAAGGTTCATGCTCGTGGTGATGGTTTTGGCGATTGGTTTTATTTGCCTTCTATTGCTAGGATATCTCGATGATTCGAAGTTTTTGATAGTGGGTGGTGCAATGACCGATGGCATGCATTGTTGAACTAAATGCCATCTTGTTTCGCCCATTATTTCTATTTGCTTATTCATGCTTTGTGCAGAGTTGTTTTTAGTTGAAATTATGGAAAGAACAGTTGAATTTTGGGGATGTGCATAACTCCTTTTGCTTCATGAATTTGTTTCTGAGTTAGTCCCAAGTTTTGTTTGCCTGTGAACTTTTTGCTGGAACGGAATTTACTGGAGAGGACTGGAAGGGGTTTTTAACTGAGTTGTGGAGCAAATCTTGCTGGCCAGGAATGCTCCTTAAGGTGTTGATGAGGTCCATTTGCCTTCTTCATCGTACTGTGAAAAAGTGAAGTAACGGACGGTTTCAGTGACTTTTGTGCCAAGATTCATTCTTAGCAAATGCCGGCCTTGAGCAAAGGCGTGGATCAGCACGGTTGTGTGTTCTTGTGTTGAATCCTTCTTTTGAAGCGATCTCGCGGTTTTTCGATTCTTAGCAATTTTGCAACATGGTGTTTCTCCGTGATTTTTTCTTTCTTTTTAATTTAGGGGAGAAGCTCGGCTTCTTCGCGAAAAGAGAAAAATGACATCTAGCAAACATGATTTCCTTGAACATAAGGCATGGATAATGGTGAATTCCAATTAGTTTTATAGCTCTTAAGTTTAATCCGAACCCTTTTCAGATTTTTTTAATCTCTATGAATTTTTCAAAAAATATAGTCATGTACATTCTCAACTAATGGAAAATAAAAAAAATACAATGAACTTTCATATTTTTATTTTAGATTTTAATGACGTGTGAGTATGTATATTATGATGGAGTCTTTTTACATACATCGTGAATATTGTTTCTCTCCTATGTGACGATAAAGTGATTAAAATGACGTCATTTTGATGCAAATCTAATTTTTAAAATACAAAAGAGAGAGAACTAGAACCAACGCCCTTGCTTGGCGCCCCTTTGTCGAAAAGGGCCAGTAGGGGTCGTGGAGGCGTCGATGAGGGCCGATGACCCCTTCGGCCCTCTCTGGCAATAGGGTCGGTGGTGGCAAGGACCGCAGGCAAGAGGCACTGGTTTTGATTTTTTTTTTTTTTTTCAATTTTACTTATTTTTAAGATTAAATTAAATAAAAATTATGTTAAAAACCAAATTTGCATCAAAACGTCGCTTTTAGACGTGCCATCATCATCATGGTCATCGTCACGTAGAAGAGAAAAAATATTCACGGTGTATGTAAAAGGATTCTGTCATAATATACATATTCACGCGTCATTAAAATCTAAAAAAATGAAACTTCAGTGTGATTTCTTTGGTTTTCCATTAGTTCAGGATGTACATAACAATATCTTCGGATTAAAAAATCTGAAAAAGGCTCTGATTAACTATATAATTAATCGAAATTTACCATTATACATTCCCTATGTTCAACGAAACCATGTTTGCTAGACGTCCTTTTTCTCTTTTCGCGGAGAAGTTAATTAAAAAGAGGGAAAAGATAACAGAAAAGCACCATGTTACAAAATTGCAAATCTAAGCACCAAATATTACAAAATTGCTAAGATTCGCGTAGGCCGGTCTTTCATTAGGCAAATTGGGAGACTCAAAAACCACGAGATCGCTTCAAAAGAAGGATTCAACACAAGAACATGGAACCATGCTGGTCCTCGCATTGCTCAAGGCGGGCATTCGCTAAGAATGAATCTCAATACATAAGTCTCAGAAACCTTCACTTTTCACAGTACAATGAAGAAGCCAAATCAACCTCATTAAACTCGGACAGCAAGATTTGTCCCACAACTCAATAAAAAAAACCTTTCAGTCCTCTCTAGTAAAGTCCGTTCCAGCAAAAAGTTTACAGGGAAACAAAACTTAGGACAAAGTCAGGCCAAATTTATGAAGCAAAAGGTGTTATGCACACGCCCAAAATTCAACTTTTGTTTCCATCATTTCAACTAAAAACAACTCCGCGCAAAACATGAATAAGCAAATAGAAACAATGGGTGAAACAAAATGGAATATAGTTCAACAATGCATATGACCGGTCACTGTACCACCCACTATCAAAAACTTTGAATCATCAAGATAGCCCAGTAATAGTAGGCAAATATAACCAATCGCCAAAACCATCACCACACGCATGAACCTTATCTCATGTCCAACGAACATAACAAGGATTTTGCTCTCACTTGAGCGAGCAGTTAAGCAGCTAAAGTAAGTAAAATTACATGGAAATGCATCAAGTAAGAGGTGCTCTAGACGGTAAAGACTACTCCAAACTACAAGAGGGGATTGAAGATTCCGAGGCTAAACACATCATTCGTATGACTGATAACCCCACACTTCCAGCTAAACGTCAACATGTCGCCAGACAATTATCAGAATAACAATATCAACTGCAGATATAGCACTAGAGGATAGTAGCGGAAAGAAATACCAAAAACTTCATTAAACAAAATATGAGAATTTTGCCCAATAAGGTAAACCCTATGGAAAATCGGTTCAAAAGTACATAACAAAATCCTCACAAACAAAAATATTACGGGTCCATTGGCAAAACTTAACTCCGCCTAGTAAAAGAAGCCAAGCACTTTTCCACCGACATTCTTTCTTCTAGCCTCTTCATGATCCATGATGCCAGCTGAAGTTGTCAACACAATATAACCAAACTGCAAAATTCAAAGAACTAATTGACGTTAGAAGACAAAGGAAACAATGGGCTGCAAAAGCTTAGTCATGTTATGCTAAAAGCATCAGATTTACTCTCAAAAGTTCAGTCGGCAAAATCACTAGTGTAAGACCATATGAATGCGGAAGCATAGTAGACAATTTTATGACTGCAAGTCTAAGCTCAGAATGCCATATGAGCAATATAATAAACCTAATAATTGTAGATAGTAAGTGTAAGTAGAAGCTTTTGGAACAAACCTGTCTTGAGGGAAGCAGCCTTGCAGTCCAGCCTTCAATCTCTTTGACGCCGATATCAAAACGGGGACTGATAACTCCACACTTGTTTAGCCTTCCATTGAGTTCAACCACAATTTTGCCAGCCCTGTGGTCATCGACATATTCGAACTCTCCAATGTAACCTACCAATGGCCCAAAAGGAAGTACGACAATAAGTGCAAACCACAAAAGTACCAAGTACCAAAAGTGATCGATAAGAGCTTACCATGCTTCTGCATCACCAGAAGAAACTTGATGATCACTTTCGATGACGGCCTGATCATGACCTGTCTCTTTCCCCTCTTTTCGGCATTATACATGCTCTTAAGAGCATCATTCAAAACACTAACCCTCACCATGGTAAACAATCAACAAACTGCAGCCTGCGGCACAGATAAATTGGACATAACATAAATGGCGACAGGCATTCTCAAGACAACCTCACAAAGAAAAAAAGAAACGGAAAACTAAGCAAATCGACGTCTTGGGTGAGTCATTTCGGTCGAATCGCATGAGACAGGAGGCTATATACGCATCCAGAAATCAAAACCATGGATAACAAAACTGCCTGATACAACTCTGGGATATCAGTAATCATCTGGGTATGCACAAAACACCCGAACAAGATCACAGCACGAGAAAACACGAGATACGATTTCGTTTTTCCAACGCCCACCAGAATACCCTCAAAGGATCAGGGCTTGAATCCAGCACTTCAAGCAGTACACTCTAAAGCAAATGCTCAAGCAAGTTCCATAAAAAAAACAAGAAAAAAACAAAGATCTAACGGAAGAGCAGCACTTAATCAGCACGAACGAGAACAACGCACGAAGCATTCGCCAACAAGATAAACGAAACGCATTTGCTAAACTAATCGAAACTCAATTTACTCAACTCAGCCGCGGAAAAGCAAGACCAGAATCGACACTTTTTAGCGAATAAGCGAGAATTCATCAGAAACCAACAACAAGATGCGATTGCTAGAAGGACAAGGACTCAGAATGGCACAGCGTCGCACCTGAGATCGAGACGGCGGCGCAGAAGCAAAGACGGGGAAGGTTTGCCGAGGTGGAGAAGAAAGCGAAACCCTAGTCCTTTTATACCGTCTGGGGATAAGCAAATGACCGTATTGCCCTTCAATCTTTGTGCACGTTCTCATTTTTGACCTTACAAGTTATACCCATCTTGATGGTCCCCTGAGCCAAAAAAGTATGAAGTTCTAATCTGGAAGTCATGCCCCACTTCCAAATGAATAATAATAAAAATAATTTAAAAAAATTCTATAATCTTCATGTTTTTATACAAATGGATACAAAAATACAGTGGAAATATATAAATTTTTGAAAAGGGATAATCATACTGATAGATCGAAAATTTTTGTTTAATGTGAATCCATGAAGTTATGGTTATACTTGCAAAATGATGTATAAAGTCTATGAACTTTTATATCAAGTGATAATAAACGTTACTAACATGGACAACAATCTAAAAACACTAAAGTTGCTTGGAAATAATTTTCGTACATTCAAACATACTTGAAATTGCAAAGTAATAATAATAATAATACGCGTTCATTTGCACTATTTTATATAAAACAAACAAAGTATTCTTTTCTCAGTCAATTCAAACAGACATTCACATTAGCTAATTCTATTCAATAGTGGTTTTACACTTAAAAGTTGTACGAACTACGAAGACAAGAAGAAGAAGGATAAGGAAAACCATAAGTAACAAATATAGATTCTTTAATTTCACTCAATCACTCGTGATTTAACGTGATCCAATCATAAGTTTGAGAAAGAAGATGAAATTATTTCGATTGAAAAAGGATGGCATTAGTGTCGCAAGTTTTGTATGGTGTCCACTTTGGTGTTAAAATTTTTCATGCTATTTTGTTGAAAAATCTAAATGACTTCTTGGAGTCACTTAATATTTGGGCATAATATTTATCATCTATAATTTTTTGCCTCGAGCTTTTTCAACATCAACATCAACATCACCTTTAACCCAAATTAAATTGTCGGTCGATGAAATTGACAAAAACAGAGAGGTGAGCCAAAGCAAATATTCCAACTTTGTCACTATTTTTCTTTATTTTGTTAGACTCAAAAGGAAACCCATTGGGCAAACATTCTCTTAAAATAATTTGATTGAAAATCAGAAGGATGTAACTGTGTTCGGTATACAAATTACACGCCTCACAATCTTAAAATGCTCTGTGTCATAACCTTAAAGACGAGCCAAAAATTTTGGATCAATTTAATGCCCGAAATTTTTTAAAATCGTCCATTAAGAGACTGTGACGAGCAACATCAGATTTTGCATCACCGAATCAACTAGGTGATCGCTTTTGTTTTTTTGACAATAAGTGATCGCATTTTAAAAGGTTGTGATTTAGATAGATCGGAAAAATTACCAAAAAAAGTTCCAAACTTATTACATATATGCCAATTCAATCGGGAACATTTCGATGGGCCGATTTAGTCCGAAATTCTTTGATGATTTGCCAATATAGTCATTTCGTTCAATTTTGACTAGAAATCGCTTACTTCGTGATACGGTCGGTCCCGACGTGAATAAATTTTTAATAAATTTATGAATATTTTTACAGTATTTATTATTTTTTTTTTTTTTTAATCTAAACTTAGAGAGGGTCGCTGGCCCTTGCCTGGGATAGGCAAGGGCTGGCCAGTAACCCTCGCGGAATTCGTAGAAAAGATGAATTCATAATAGTTATCATCATTTGATCATGACACTCGTAAGTTGACAATTTACCAGTTTGTCCATAAATTCCCCATAATGTTGGAAGGTACGGTCAAATTACTGGTCATACTTATTTTACCAGCAGCATTAGGAATTTTACCAAACAACTTCAGAAATCTACCTGACTCAGGAAAGAAGTTTTCCCAATTTTCCCTTGGCAGGATCCTACGCTCGTCCAGCGTCCAGTATGATCAAAATAGTGAGAGTTGCTGTAACAGTGTACATAAACTTTACAAGAACCACCTAATAATACGGTTCCTTGAAGTACATAACATAAATGATGCAGCATATCGCAAAGATGATAATAAACACATCGAATGTGAGAGCCGACATCGCCTGGTCACTCAAATCCATGTTCCTTCCGCCGAGCCGATCGACCATATCCGGGACGGGTTTGTAGTTCTGTAAATCCTGCTCGTAAGGATCCTCTAAACTCATCCTCATTTTCTCCGCTTGTCGACTCGCGGCCTCCTGCGCGAGTGTCCAGTCATAAAATCTACGTCTCTCTTCGTCGCTCAACACCTTATAAACTTCCCTCAACTTTAAGAACTTGTCTGATGCAGTTTTTAATGGAAGGGAAGTCGTGTCCGGGTGGTACTCTTTGGATAGTCTCCTGTAAGCAGCTTTGATTTCTTCCAGATCAGCACCGGCTGAAATTCCTAGGAACCTGCGGAGTAACATCAAATGATCATTGGTAAAGCGGATTGCCCAAGTTGTAGTGATCGATCATGATCCGGTCTTCTCATAACCTTAAGCTTGACCAAACCAGTAAAAACAGATTTAAAAACAGATTCAACAAGCTCTTATCGATCAATGGAGCTACAACTACATTGTAATTATTATCAGCAATTAGAGTGACAAGAGAAGCTAAACTTTGCAATGAGTGATACGTGTCCACAGAAATGCAAATTACAGCTCCTCACTTCATATTGCAATAGTCAGCCGACCTTAATTACATTTCGCCGAACAGTCCGCCTGAATTCATTTTCTCGTAGTCATAGATTTCCTTATCTCATGCAACGATCAACGCCGCCATTTACTCAATGCATCATAAAAGAACCGAGAGAAGACAAAAATGCCTACTTCGGTTAATCCTCTTCAAGTGAAAGCTCTTTTTTGATACTGTATTGCTGCATAAGATCTCAAGGTTACCACGGCATTGCACAACCAAAACTTAGGGCGGATTTCAGTCACTCTTTAATCGGGTTTCCTTTCTCCATAGTTAAAGAGCACACCAAGATCACCGTCCCTCAACCAAAAGGAGGACTTCTTTTTCAGATTCAGTGTTGTCTGCTCATGAAACCCAATCGATCACAGTAAATTTCTTCCACTGCCTTCATTCTATTCCCAGTACCAGCTTAAATGTACTTATTCAAATGATTTTCTCTCGAAACAACTCATTCAAATGATTCACAGGACAGAGAAAAAGTGACTGAATTTCCACAGTCTTCGCATACCTCCTGCAGACCTAATAGATGGACAACCATAGGCAATCCGGTCCTTACTGCACCTAGAAATCCTCTCCCGAGCCTGCCCGAGCCTGGACAACCTAGTGGGTCGCCAGGCCTTACCTTAGCCAATTCCAAAAGTCACAAACAATCTCTCCCCTCTGTTCATTATAGACTTCATCAACTATTAGCCTTTCAAGTTCAGCACAGAACTGACCTCCAATGTCAATGACCAACCCAGGACTCAGTGCTCAGTGCAATTTCAGTATGTTATTTCATGTGAAATTCCTACATTTCGAATTAATCGAAGACTCTACCAACGCCACTGTAACGCTTCAGTTCCTTCCACATCACCGGGCCACGTCTCCGCTCGAGCCAATACGTGAAGTTCAAATCCACAATTCTCATTTTCGCTAATCAATTGATTGCATGAGAAACACACAGAACCAGGAAATGAAAAAGCAAGAAATGAAGAAGAGAAAAAGCGAGGAGGAGCGATTATCAGGGTGATGCTCACTGGTAGTGGGAATCCGAGGAATCGTTGAGCAAATCGGCGAACTTCTCGCCCAAGAGATTTCTCCGCTCCTCCTCAGCGCCCAGCTGCTCCCCACCTTCCTCCGACCTCGAGTTTCCGCCCCCGATCCATCCTTCGTCCTCGTTTTCCCAGTGGATCCTCGTGTCCACTCCCGGCGGCGGTTGCTGCCGCTCCCGCGGGCCCTGCGCCGCGGAAACCCGCAGGCGGCCGCGTCCCGGAACACGCACGGTGGCTCCGCGTCCCTGTGCAATGGGTGTGCCGGCGGTGCTTCTTCTTCGACCTGTGAAGAGAGAAAATGAGGACTGGGGAGGTGGAGCTGTTGACGCCATGGCGCGAAGAGGAAGAAGAAGAAAAAAGCGAAGTTTGTGTTTCTGGTTTTTCGTTTTTAAACAGAAGTCGAGAGGACGAGCTTTGGTTCGATCGTGTGGCCGAGGTGGAACTTGGAGGCCGCTTCCTTCTCACGTGACTCCCAGTTCTCTCTAGTCTCCAAATTCATTCCGTGTCACGTGACCCCCGTTTCTTTATAATCTCGGTATCCACAAATTGGCCCTAAAGAATATCTAACTTATAAAGAAATCCTAAACTTATTACAGCTAAATCAATGAGGTACTAAATTTTTTAATTTGATTAATTAAGTTTTAAACATTTGGACAATTTATCAATACACTCCTTCCGATCGATTTGCCCGAACATTAACGAAGTAGACATCGATCATCCTATATGACACAAACGTAAAAATTATTTGAAATTATTTTAAATCTTTATTTAAATTTTTTTGAATTTTTTCATTAATTTTATTTATTTATTATTAAGGGCATATGGGGGTGAGGCTTTGAGCCCTAGCAGACCATATGCGAGGGCTCGCTCCGGGCGAGGGCAATGAGTCCTCGCTAGTCGCAGCGTGGGCTCGCTCAATGGATGGTAGCCTTTTGCTAGTCCTTAACAATTATAAACATTAAAGAAAGAAAAATAAAAAAAAAAACAAAACTACAAAAAAATTCCACATCATCATTTCGATGTCCACCTCATCAATTCCGACGATGATTACCGGATGGACTATGTTGGCAAATTTCCAAAACATTTAGGACTAAACTGGCTACATTGAGAGGTTTAGGACTGAGTTAGCAAAGTACAACAGATTTAGAACTTTTTTGGTAAGTTTCCTCATAAAACCATTGCACATTCGTCGAATCCTTTACGATAGTTTTGAGTGAATTTACGGGTCAATATTCATTGTTGTGAAAAATAAATAGTTTCAAAGTTAAAAAAAAGTTAAAATATGCGAGCTACGAGCTTATATTAAATAAAATGAAGGCAAAGAAAATCCAATCCATATAAAAATAGATTTGGCTCAAAAACGACGTCTTTTTTAGCCACGTCATGGCTACATAGGAGAGATAAAATATTAAAAAAATCCATATCAACATTTTCCGTTAGTTAAATTGAATGGGGTTAACGAAATGACTTGATTTTAGTCAATTGCACTTTGATAACAAGTTTTAAGGCTTCTAATGAACATATCGAAAAAAAAAAATCAAAAAAGAAAAAGGGGCCGATCCGGGCATTGCACGTGGGCCGACATGGCCCATCAAGGTGACAGGCCGTTCCGGCCCATTTCTGGTGACTGGCCCGACCCAAGCAGTGCCGCACATTAAAGCAGCACTCGTGGTTATGGTCGTAGCTCACTCCCCCACGTTTTCGAGACTTGGGATTACCCCTCGAACCACCCAAGTCAATACAAAGAGATCAATCAAATCGGAGCCAATTCGAACCCAGTAAGTCATTTCCTTTCGATCGGCATTCAGTTGGGTTCGTTTCAGACCGATCAATTACTATGCCATTTTCTTGCCAAATCATTCGTGAAGATCGAAACCGAGCTTCGCTCCAGCTTCGAATCATGCCATTTCAGCTCAAAGTTTCGAGCTTTTTTGATATGCTTGCTATGCTTGGGGTCATGTGGGTTGTTGAATTTGATATGTTTAATGCCGCTTCTTGTTGCTTTGATTTGGCTGTGGAGTAATTGTGAGATGTATACGCTTGAATTTTGTGTAGCAATGAGGAGGAAATTGGTTTATGCTATTTGAAGTTTTCTTAGGCATACATGGAAGCTCTGTGTGAGAAGCTATAGAGAAAGAGATCAATGTGAGCTGCGTGGTAGATGAAGTCTCGGAGATGAAGATGTTTTGGTTTCTTTCTCTGCTGGGTGATCCCTGTGTGCGCAGTCCCGGGGCAAAGATATGATGATTTGAAGTCTAGTCTTTTGGTTTGGATGATCTTTTGGTTTGATGTCATGTATTCAAGATCAAGTCAAGCAAGTATCGTTCTATCTAATTGGGGTTGGCTTATAAATCCTTTTCACACTGTTCCATGATAATTTGAAGTCCAGTCTTCTATGTAGACAAAAAAAAAAAAGTCTGGTATTTTATGGGATGTTATGTTCTCTCTTGTAATTTCCATATTCCCTTTACATTCTCTAGGAGGTCTTCTTGTTCTTGCTGGCCTTAGGACGTTCAATGTGGTTGTAATACTTGGTTTCTCATGATGTCGCATTTGGTGATTTTTGAGATGCATTCATTTCTTCGATACCACTGGAGTGGTTTCTCAGACTTTGGCATTGGACAGCATTGGGACATACATATCACTAACTTTTGCTTATTTAGTTTTCTTGTTCTTAATTTATAATCTTATCCATTATGAGAAGGTCCGTGCTACTTTGTGGTGTCAAATGTATTGCTTATGGAAAATCGTAAAAATGATTCATGACAGTGGATCTAGAAGATGGAGCCGAAGCAACTGAGAATTCTGGCGGAGTGGAATTGGTAGATTGCGAAGAAGATCCTATTGTGGAACCATGTGAGGGTATGGGATTTGACTCCGAAGATGCCGCCAAGATCTTTTACGACGAGTATGCTCGAAGAGTGGGATTTGTAATGCGCGTGATGTCTTGCCGCCGTTCTGAAAGAGATGGCAAGATTTTAGCTCGTCGGCTTGGATGCAATAAGGAGGGTTACTGTGTTAGTATACGAGGTAAATTTGGACCAGTTAGGAAGCCAAGAGCGAGCACTAGGGAAGGTTGCAAGGCTATGATTCATGTAAAGGTTGATAGAGCTGGAAAATGGGTAATCACGAAATTTGTAAAGGAACATAACCATCCACTCGTCATCTCTCCACGCGAAGCTCGTCAAACAATGGTCAGTTTTCCCTATCCTACTTATTTCACGACTGACCTGATGCATGATACCGTGATTCTCCAAGTGTTCTTGATCTCTCTATTTCTTATTGGAAGAATAAGGATGGACTTGCATATTTCATTGATTCCTCTTACTATAAGATACTGTATATAATCTTTAAAAGCTGGTACGAGGAAAGAATCTTTCAGGAGTGTTCCCAGAGCAACTTAAAAGTGAATTTTGTGAGTCAAAAACGGGGCCTTATAATTGAGAAGCGAACAAATATGACTTTTGCCTCTCTACAGCTTTTCTTAATTCCTGTTGTCTAATGCATGGCCACTGGATAGTACAGTTAAGGCAAAAGATTCATAATCATGCTTTTGGCATCTCTACCTACGATTAAGGCCAGATTTTTTAAATAGAGATAGGTGTTACTTTTAAATTCTTTGATAATTGCTAGTGTAGTGTAATGGTAAACTGATTAATAATTCTTATTTCCATGTTTCAGTGTAAAACCATATAGCGAATATCAAATTTCATTAGTTGTATTAGGAAGTGTTTGTGGGGGCTTTTACCTCCCAAGTCGCAGTTTTGTAATGTTTGAAATAATAGATAGGTTGTCTGTAACTTCAGATACTAGTATTTATGCATCTTTCTAGAGATTTGAGGCATTCAAATCATTATTACTCACATAAAATTGCAGTAAAGGTCAGAAGCTAAACGTAGCTAGTCCGAACCATACTTAAATTTTGTCAAGAACTTGGCCTGCCAAACCTAACTCTGGATATGTCCCTGCAAGTGACATGACGAGAAGCATAAGCAATTAGCAGGACAATCGATCATATTAATTCCTTCTTTATATTGCTGAAATTGTGCAACCTTTTCTAACTTCTTTCTGTGTAGAAAACCAGAAAGTTTCTTAAAACTCTCATGGGGATGAGATGGCCTTCAATTGTGATGTTTGTCTTGTCCTCTGTTTCTTTCTTATATTCCTTTCCTTGATAATGGAATGAACCATCTTGTAACGCAAAGTTGGACAGTTAGTCAGTTACATTGACATACCCTCTCTTCAATTTGATCGAATTATGCTTTGCTATGTTTCTCGTCTCTGACTACTTATCTGAGTGATGCTGGCTCTCAGCAGGACAGCACAACTTAAAGAATAATTGAATCTCACCAAGAAAGTTTTCACGAGCATGTTTTGAAGAATTAAGCATTCTAGTATGTTCTGTTGCTTTCTTAGGAAATTACTTATAAATTATTATTGAGAAAACGGGGATACAATTATTTTGTATTTTATCCCTTGAATATGTGATATTTCTTCGGGGCAATGCTTTGTACTTCGGATATTTTATCAGCAACCCCTCCAATGGAGAGGTGGGTATTGATTTCTAGCAAAGTGGCTTTTCTTTCCGGTCCAGAGAGACGAGCAATTATTGAATAGACCGGAAGAGGAACTTATAATCAAGCCAAAATGCCAAGAGCCAATCAACTTTCTATATGAGCTGTTCAGTTACTTTTCTGTGCCAAGTCCCCGTGTCTTACTCATATCCATTCAACTGACGTTGAATTGGCAGTGGTGGTGGTTGGTCTGCTTGTTTAAATTGGCCAAGACTTATCTGAGTGATGGTAGTATAAACTTGAGGTATGCAGCATCTATGGCTTGTGTATGATTAATCAAACTGTCATCCTCTGCATTTTCTTTTGTTAACGTAGGGACGAAAAGGACAAGAAAATCCAGGAACTAACGGCCGAGCTGCGAAACAAGAAAAGGTTGTGTGCAGCATATCAAGAGCAGCTAACTGCATTTGTGAAAATCGTCGAGGAGCACAACGATCAGCTCTCGAAGAAAGTTCAGTCTGTGGTGAACAATATTAGGAAATATGAACCTGTGGACCCGGGCCTTATGAGGAGAAGCTAGCGTCGGTGTATAGGTATATTCTCATACCTTGTAGCGTGTCCTCTATTTCCTCGAGCACTCCATGTCCTGCTCTTTGCTGCCGCCTCAGTTGCATCGGTCTTTATTTCCCTTAGTAGGATGTGGTGGCGCTTCTGCTAGGAAAACAGAATCGATGTCTTCTCATCTCCTCTCTCTTTTCCTCCTTGTAATAAGTGCAGATGAATGCGGGAGATGGCGGCGGGAGAGCAACATGAATTTTACATAAAATTTACTTGCACGAACAATCCGAGGGCTTCTGGACGAGGGTTGATGGTTAATGATCGCGAAGCAATTAGCAAGAGATGATTAGCCCAGAAGTACCAGTAAATTGACTATTGGAAGATTGCGCGGCGTCGGCAGTGGTTGTACTAGACGCTATATCTAGTGATGGAGCAGTCACATTGTGCTCTTGAACGTGGAAACACAGGCGATTGGAGCCAACGGGAGCCCGGTCATTATGACTCCTCTAGACTTGATGACTATGTGATTAATGGTTAAGAGGCATATTATAGTTGAATATGTTCCGAGGGGAAAAAATTAGCGAGTTAAAAGCCGTAGTTAAATTATTTAAAAATGATCCTTTTTTTTTTTTCTAAGAGTAGTTTTAGATACTTCTATATTGATCTGTACTGAAAATTTTGATGTTAAATTGTTGCGTAGGATGGAATTTATCTTAATTGGGCTACAATCGGACTGTGCACACTTGTAAACATAGGTATAACCAGTTAATTTATTGTTTCAAATTGATATTTTCATATGGTTTTTGTTAAGAGCTAATACCACCAAGAATCTCACATTGATATACTCGTGTCACGTTTATTCTAAATTAATTTTTTTTTATCACAAAAACTCTCAAATTGGTTCGGTAATGTATTCGGACTAGTTCTTGGGGTTTTTTGACCCGGTTCTTGAAGTATTTTGACGTGCCAGGGGAGGGTTGCCCTGCCTAGCTAGCCTTCGCATGTGGCCGGCAATGGCAACATTTTCATCCTTACGATGGATTTTTTATTATTATTTTTTTGTTTTCCCTCCCTTTCCTCCGCTAGCCGGTCTCAGGCAATGATCGGCTACTAGAGAGGGATGGGGGAGGGTTGTGCAGCCTGACTAGCCCTTGCCCGATTGAGCGAGGGTTGCCTTGTTCGTGGCTGGCAAGGTCTGGGATCGTCACCAGCGATCGACAATGATTGCCAATGGGGGAGGGTCACCTTGCCCATCTAGTCCTCACCAGATCGAGCGAGGGTCACCGTGCCCCACAAATGGCAAGGGCTGAGATCATCACCAACGACTGACAAGGGTCGTGGGGCCTTGCCTACTCCAACAAAGAAAAAAACAAGAAATGGAATAAGCAAACAAATAGCAAAAATAAATGCTGAAAATGCCATTGACTAGCTAGTAGGTTATGCCATTTTTTGGGAATGACATTGCCACTTTAAACCTTTATTTAAAATAAGATCCATTTCAAGCATTTATATGAAAAAAATAAGATTCATTTAAATCCTTTTTTAAGAAATTGAGATACGTCATGTCCTTATTTGAAATTTTTTCTTAATTTTTGTGAGTGATATTTTTCACATGGGCTACAAGTACCTTCAAGGTGGGCAACCTTAAGGTTTTGTGCACATGGGGTTTTGATGTTACTTTCTCACGCTCCATTTATTTCTCGAAAAATGAATAAATTGATGAATATTTTCATAAAAATGATTATTTTTATCACTTACAAAAATCACGATGAATGAAAAATATGTTCACTGTCCATGAAAAATGTTCAAATAGAAATATTATTTATAACGAAAACTTTTTTCATTGATTAATTATTTCAAACAAAATAGGCGCTCATTTTTAGGAAAATATTTATTTCTCACGAAACAAGTAATCGGCAAACTAATTACAACACATAATTCCATGTTTTTGTGTAAAACCATAGTACGATTGTCAAATTTTATCAGTCGTATTATGCAGTGTTTTGTGGGGCTATTACCTCCCAAATGGCATTTAGTTATTCTTGCTCCTCCAAGACTCAGATGACAATGTCATTAATGGTCAAGAAGCACCTTATCGTTCTATATGTTCCGAGGGGAAAAGGAAGTGACTACAGTTTGGAGTAATTACCAGTCAAAATGACTAATTGTTTATCACGTAAATGCAACAAGCTGAATTGAACATCCTGCATATCTTTCGGTATTTAAGGCTGTTGCATTGGATATGAATCCAAGTTTTGGTCTCTTCTGCTAAATACGGCTCCATCTACTCTGCAGTGCCATTCACTTTCTTTGATTCCTCTTTCTCCCTCCAGATCGCGTGCACCTCGTCCGTGCGGAACCTTTGGGTGAAAGTCGATTCCTCCAGTGGAGTTGATGTCCCGCGAGCATAGGCGAGGAGCCCAGTGTACGCGATCATAGCGCCGTTGTCGATGCAGTACCTATCGTCAGTCGCATACAATTTGCTGCCTCGCTCCGAGCACATAACTCTCATCATCTCTTGCAACCGCTCATTACAACCCACGCCGCCAACAATCAAAATATCATTCTTGTCGCAATGTGCCATTGCCCGCTCCGTGATTTCCACAAGCATTGCAAAAAGCGTTTCCTGCAGCATAAAGCATCAAGGAAGACTTTAACCGCCGCTTGAATATTTGTCAGAACAAAGTTATAAAGGTCTGACTCTCCAGAGCTGCAGATAAGCTAGTAAAAACTGCTGATTTTTGAAGATGGATGCAAGTCCAATTTACCTGTAGAGAGTAGCACAAATCAGCTGGGGTGCACTCGTCATTTTTAAGCTTTTCTTCAGCAGTAGCTTCGATAAAGCTTAAGATTCCGCTGAAAGATACATCCATCCCTTTGACCACATAAGGAAGATCGATGAATTTTTCTCCCTTCTTGGCAAGCTGGTAGAGATTAGAGGCATGTCAGTCAACAGGAGGAAGAAAGTGCTTCCATGCTCATGATATGAAAGGGTTCGGTGAGAAAGCAACACTCCATAGGCAAATCAAGATAATCAACAAATCCGCAAAATTGGGCGAATAGAGCGGGATCCTAACTCAATAATGGGAATGATGCATACAAAATTATGAACCGAGGTATGCAAGTAATACCCACCAAAATCACACAATAACGTTCACAAAGAATCACTATGACAAGACCTTTCTCTACCAGTTGCAGCCCTCTATAAGGATTAGCTTATGCTGCCACATTCCATTCAACATCAAGTCTTGAATGAGATCCAAATGCTCGAGATCTTTCTCAAAGCTTCCATCCACATTTTGTAAGATGTTTCCACCATCTCACTAGAGCTTCTACATTGTTATCTTTTCATGTGTTACAAATGATCTAAAATTAACCTCTCTCATCTTATCCTCGGTTAAGGCCGCACTAACTGGTTCTCAAAGACACTCATTTCTGGTTCGATCTTTTCTAAAGCCCGCACTCTAGCGAAGTATTCTCTCTGCAAAATATTGGTATCAGACATACAGCATTCCTGGTCATAAATGTTATAGATATATAATACTAGCATGAGGTGCACGGCCAAAGTCTATTATGAGTGTAATTATAGCATTTCTAACAGATTATATGCATAGTGAACACAAAAATACCGAAAACATGACACGAAAATGGACTAAACCCTAAAATCCACGAAATAACTGAAGTACAGCAAAAGTCCACAAGTCCAACTTAAAGTAGGATGCACAAACTAGAGACCTTCATGTGCATTCCCGGTGACATACCTGCTCAATGTTGTATCCAGGGCTAGGATCGTTGGACAGCGACAAGACTCTAGCAAATCTGTCCAAGCAGTTTCCAATAGCAATATCAATAGTCTCTCCAAAAATCCGATACCTTCCCTCACTGTAGGCAATGACCTGTGTATTTCCACCACTTACATACAACACAATGGGATCATCAGCACCAGTCACAATCCTGCCCATTTCAATATGTGCCACACAATGATTAACAGCAACAATCGGTTTCTTCCACAGCTGTGAAAGAATCCTTATGACAATAGCTGAAACTTGCAGAGGGGCTCCCATGCCTGGACCCTTTGTGTAACAAAGACAGTCAATGTCATCAGGAGTCACTTGGGCGGTTTTTAGAGCTTCTTTTACCAAAGGAAGTACATGCTGGAGATGGTGCTGAGCGGTTTCTCGTGGAAGAAAGCCTTGTCCAGGAGGAGTGATGTAGGTATGACGAGGATTAGACAAAATATCACCGTCAAGAGTGACCACCCCAATGCCAATCTTGTTGGCTGACCCCTCGAAACCAAGGGCTATCATTTTCTTCATGTTTGGAGGTCTGTTCTTTGGTCAGTTTCAATCCTTAACAAACTGAAGTAAATACGAAAAAGAAAGTTAAGCAAAGAGCAGGTTGGGAATGTGAAGGGAGAAGGATACTCCAGGTGTGCAGCTGTTCCCCGTGTATCACTTTTTGTTGATGCAAAGAAAAAAGCACCAACAATAGCAGCCACCCCCATATACAAGAAACTAAGAAAGAGAGAATGAAAGTACTGGCTTTCAATAGCCTGGCATATAGTCCTTATGTACTAAACTGATAGCTATGAAGAGTAGATACCGACTATGAGGACCAAATTGTTGGAAGACAGACGTAACATGTGAGAATGGTTGAATCTCATAGAAAGAACCAAAAATGAAAAACCAGAAAACAAGGGCATTACTATTCAATCAACGAGTGAAACTCTGGGGCATGGTTAATACTCCATGGAAAGATTTACAGACAAAATCAAAGCACCTAATTTGATAAGATGCAAGAAGCAAAGCAACACTTTTTGAAGAGCTACCCGTTCAGCAAGTCAAAAAAGATTGAAGAATACAACACCGGGCTGAATCAACAGGGTAGAAGACAGCAATTTGATCCAGCCAAATAGGAAAATAAATCAAACAGAATCCCTACACGGCAATTTATGTAACACAGAAGAAACATTAAGCAGAAACAAGGAAACAAACATGATCACAGAAAAAAATCATGATGCAGCAGGAGTTTGAAATGATAAAGAAAGAACCAAAACAGAACTGTAAGCACACTAACGAATATCCATTCATCTCCCTCGCATGATTAACTTTAGCTTGATAGATGTCAAAATGAGAATACCCATAAATGCTATATCACCAGCATCTTTAAGAAGCTTCAGTGACAAGTCTGGGACTGCACACAGGTTCAAGTCAGACTTTTCAACCACCAGTTAAAAGATAGAGCTTTTCCGAGTAATTTCTGAGACACCCCAAGGGAAAAAAACCATTTGACACTGAAAATTTTTCTAACTTCACGTATACCAAGAGCATCCCAAATAATTGCACAAATTACAGCTTATACGTAGGTTATTTTGTTTGCCTAGATTCCACGCTACAAACTCAAGTTGCAGAACAAATGTACATAATCAACTCTTGATTTCAGCTGAAGAAATAAAAAAATAAAAAACTAATCTTTTCCTCTCGTCTGTAGCAGAAACTACAATAGTTAAAGGTGGATACATGACTAACTAATATCTCTGACAAACGAACTCAAAAACCAAGAGCTACCCATGATTCTAGAGAAGAGCCGGACCGTGTATACATTACATTAGTCCTATACGGAAAGATTGTTTCAGAATATGGATCCGACAGTTCTCAGCTCAACCTTCAAAGACTGAAGCAAAATGGCCTCAAAAGATCGCATCTTTCAGCAGGTTTTCATTCAACTGAAAACGAATTACAGTGGACGAGAGAGAGAGAGAGAGAGAGAGAGAGAGAGAGTACCTTCGCTGGAGAAAGAGTGGCGGTCGAGAGTTTGGTGTGTCGTTTCAGGTTTGGGCGTGCGGTCTGAATTCAAAGCAAAAGCCCTTTTCTTTCCCTTCCGAAGGAGGAGCTGTTTCGACCCCAAAAAAAAAAAAAGAGGAGCTGCCAAAAACCCCTTATTAGTCTCCCAATTTGGAAAATTATTTGCATCTTTATTTTCACTTCACATTATTGCAAGTAATTCATAAATCATTAATTCACTCATAGTCTTAATCTAGAAATATCACAACTCATTATTAAATTCCTATGGATGAATTATACGTCTTTGTAATTTACACTTTTTTAAAATAACATTTGCCATATTTGAGAAAATGAGGCTTTAATAATCGTGTAAATAAAAGCCGGCAAAAAATTATTTTGAATATACCATGTTATTCGAAATTATCCTTTGTCAATTATGATGAGTAATGTTTAATTCTTAGAGCCAATTACGCTAGAGAAAATCTATTAGAAATTATGTTATATCCTCTGATCATCAAGTAGCTATTCATTCTATTCATGCTTCTTCCATTTGTGAACCAAACACAAAAGCAAAATTACTTCCTTTGTTCCAGCGTTTGCTTCTTCCCCTTTTCTTCATTTGATAGAGTAAGACGTGTGGTTTTCGATATCACAACCCTTCTATGTCCAAAAGCAATAGAGTACCACCAAAGGATGCATCCATTCTGGTTGCGTTTGAACTGAAGTGAACTTAGCGCAACCTCAAATTCAAGAGGAATTCGTTCGATCAGATTGTATAGGTGCTGGAAATTATATGCACTCATTACCTATAAAACAACAAAAGAACCAAAATCCTGTTACTTAGGAATAGCTGAACCGGTATAGAACAATCGATTGGATACATGAATGAATGCTATGGACCATGACCAACTGTAAAATGAAGTGGGGGAAAAATTGGTTGCTGTGATCTATTCGAAACTAGACATATCAACAAGGATTTCATCACATCATCTTTTGCCACGCAGTCCGTCATTTTACAATTCGAACCGGCAAATGGAAAAGATAAAAAAAAAAGGGGGGCGGAGGAGAAGAAAAGGAAGAGATGCGGCAATCTATCTCTAACTTTGCTGCTCTCTGCTTTCGATTTCCTTCACGCTGTCTACTATGTGCTGGATCTTTCTTGCCAGACTCTCATTGTGATTTTCAATGTGCTCGAAGATTAGTTCGAGATGCCTTTTGTACGTCGTGGCTCGCTTTTTCTCTATTGCCAACTGCTGTGACAACTCCCGAATTTTGTCATGTTCGTTCTGTGGAAGAACAATGAAGTATGTACATTGTATAAGACAAGAGCTTTAACATATAGTATAAAGGAGTAGATAATTGCTAGCATTAACGTCTCAGGTACACAAAAGACCGACCATAATTTTTCAAGGAAAAAGTAGACTCATACACATTATAATCCAAAAACAGAGAACTGAGACTGTAGCGCAAATGACAACAGCATCTTCACTATCATGATCATATTATGACACCAATACCTTCAAAAGAAAAGTCTTAGCAATGACCAGTTTTACCAGAACAATTCCATGACACAAAATACTTTGGCAAAAGCATTGTTTTCTAGCCTATGGCAGACCATGAGAATTTTCTCAACCTCTAAGTCATAGACTCATACATAGCACGAGATTTCAATCCAAACTCACATTGGCTCACCCTATGTAATCCTAAAGCCACAAAATTTTGTTATTCTTAGCCAATGCCCGCCTTCCTCTCATGTAAAGCTCCCAGTCAAGGGGTTAAACAGGTTCAACAAACTTCCCAATAGCTTCTCAAGAATGAGAAGTCTGAGATGGACAAATCATAATATTAAATGCAGCAAAAATTATTGGCCCGTCCTTTATCAGAAATGTGGTACTTCTCTGAATCATGATACAAGTGATTAATTTGTCTGGTTATGCCTTAATTCTGTAAATGATTTATCATCAGATGGCATGTAGGGACTTACCCATCATCACAGCTACAATTCCTATTAGCAATAGAATGATGTTCCGACTGTTAAACTAGAGTTAAAAGGACGCAATACATGTCCAGAAATGGAAATTCCAGAGTTTTCGTTAGTATTTGGGACAATCACAAAGTTTACAGCATTATTTTCGTCATCAAATAATTAGAACTGTTATGTAGAATCAATATTAGCAAAGTCAGCTCAGAGTGGCTGGCTTTCCTAGAGAGAGGAGATACAAAGCAAAGTAGTTTGAATACTAAAAAGAAGACAAAATGCCAACAAAATTTCAGGGAAAAGTCAGACGAGCGAATGATACATGGGCTCATTTTAGTACAACAAGAACGGTTACACTGTCAAGATCGATACCACTGTGTCTTGTTGATAGATATTTTCTTTTTGGATAGACTTAATTATCAGTATTGGCTAGAGATATTCTCTCTTTTTGGGCAAAAGATATGTCGAGGATTGTTGGATGACTGCAAAGACTTGTGACATGTCGAGTTGACTAAAGCCAGGAACTATAGATCCTAGCTGACGGTAGTAGGCTATCAGAATATCGTTCTGTGTAGCTATAAAACTGAAAGTAGCAACAAATATGCCTCAAGGCACTTTCAAAAGGATAAAAACCATCAGTAGAAAGAAAGTGCTAACCCATCAGAATAATAATGGAACAGAGATACAGCTGACTCTGATTAGTCAGTAAAGGGCGTGCAAATAAATGCCAGAAAAGTTCATCAAACAGTTAGCACATTTCTAAACTTCAACTGTAAGGACTCTGATTGGAGAGAATTTTGTTCTCCAAACCTAGAAAGCTAGGGTACAAAAGTTCAGCTGCTATGCTAACCAACGACCTCAGAGATACCCATAAATGCTGACTAATAGCCAGATTGGCACCTCCATGTTCCAGACAATCCTCACGTGTGTGTGTGTGGAATACATAAGAAAAGGAGCAATCACTATGCAACTTTGAGAGGACCATAAAATAAGCGGATAACTATTATCTAGCTTTCTCATGTCTCTTTTTCTGAGGTCCGTGGCATTAGCTTCGAGCAAAAATTTACGACTTAAAATATTAAAGAAGCAAGAACTTACAGGATATTGATCATAAATACAGTCCCTCCGGCCTTTGCCAGGTGACAAGTTATGAGTATGTTCCTTCACAAACTTTGTGACGACCCATTTGCCTGTATTTATTTTCCGCACCAGTATCATGGCCCTACAACCGACTCTCGTCTCAGCCCTTTGCCTGACGATCTTCTCGCGTTTATCCGGCATCCTGTGACCCTCTTTGTTGCAAACGAAAGCCCGACCAATAGCTGATCCATCACGCCTCGACCGAGAGAGTTTGCTCACCCGAATTATAAATCCTACCCGGGTAGCATATGCATTATAAAACCCATGTGCGGCCGCTTCAGAGTCGAATTCCTGACCCACGTAGGGCTCATCTACTGAGGTCATCGATACTGGCGGCATGGCGTCAAGAATGTCGTCCCTCTCTAACAGATCGTCATTCATTTTTACCTCCACAACCTGCTCATACTCCCCTTCAAGAGCACTTACACCCACTTCATTCTCATCAACCGCCCGACTACTACTCTCAGCACCAACTGAACTCACTGTCCCATCTCTACGGAAATCGCCCACCATATCCACTGCCAAAACATCGAAACAACAAGTTACATAAGACTCAAAAGTTGCATTGACAAACGCCACAAAGAATTCCATCATTCACTCACTTCCCAAGATTCCCACCCTTCTTGACAGGCACAGATACCTGAACAAGTTTCAAACGAGATTGCGCACACACAAGACAGAGAACTTGACCAAACCCGCATAGCCATGATCCCCTTGATAGACATAACTTTGAAAAAAAAAAGTGAGGTATAGAACAACCCTTCCCCAGTGAGATTTATTTGAATTAACCCCCCATTGAAAAGGCAATAGCAAAACCTAAATTCCAGAAATTTCGTGGATTTTGGCTTCTTGTTCATGTCACACTTCAAGAAGCAATACAACTTTGGTCTCTGAGGACTAGTAACTCCAAACCCATGCCCCGAGAACCACAACAGAGCTCCCATAACAACAAAGCCAACCAGAAAAATAGAACCTTCAGAAGCTTTTGGAATTAAACGGGCAATCAATTCCCACAAAGAATCTATTTTCCGCAATCAGCTCAATACAGATATACAAGATGAAATCCTAATTACTACTCGAACTCACTGGGTATATATACCGATCTTCAAATTCCCGGTTGAACGATCGTTGAGGTGGTGGGCATGGCCACCGTCCGTATCGACGCGCCAACGAGCGAGCGAGCGAGCGAAAGAGAGAGAGAGGAGGGTTCACGTAGCGAATATGGGGACTCATCTACACACACGTGGCGGGCATCCATTGGTCAGTGCTTGAGAGAAGAAGTCAACAGGTTTGGTCAGGCTGATGACGTTTCGACGCGTGTGAAGTGTTGTGGGGCTAGCTCGCTCGAGATTTGAACCTCTCGGGTTCTGTTCGGTTCGGACCCGACCAGACCGGATCCTGATGGGGAACACAGCGAGCAAAATTTATCAACTTCCTTTAGCTTAAAGGTTTAAATTAAACATTAATACCATAATTACATGTAGGAAAGGGCACCTCGTTGTATCTTAATCTCTATATGAAAAATGATGCAATTAAAAAGATATTTATAAATAAAACGGAAATTATAAAAGAGTAGCACTGGACTAAATCTTGTTGATGGAGTATTTCACGTTTACTTTTTATGAAGTTTCATCTTTTCTCAAGGGACCAAAAGTTAATCAACGCATAGTATTTCAATTAAAAAAAACTTAATTTTATGTTTTACCAAAAGGATATGAGTTCTTACTTGGGTATTTAGAAATGATCATGTTGAGAAATCGATCATTTTTATATAATCCTATCCCCTTGAATTTTGGGGTGTTAAGCCCGAAATTTAGACTAGCCTGCTATCGTGTCTTGCTTAGCTTAGTACCCGACCGAGCCCACCCAAATTGGATTTCAAGCTTCTCCGCCCCAAGTGGCCTTAGGATGGGTCAATCGTTTGATAACAAACCCATCAAATAGGTGAGTCGGATTGAAAATGATCGACTCAAATTGATCCATTACTTATTTTGACTCATTTTCATGCGACACAAATATAATAACACATATCCGACCAACTCACGCAAGACTTGATTCATATTGTTAAAACGCTTTTATATTTAACACAATCACCTCATCCCAAGCTAAGGTAAGAGGTGTAATGATTGAGCTCGAGATTGAGTGAGGCCGAGAGAGAGAGTCACGGAGGTAGGTTGTGGCTAATTAAGCCGTGAACCCAATTAACATTATGTTTTGAGGTTTTACCATATCTTGTCAATGTGCTAAATATGACTAACCCTCTTGTAACAACTTAGCCCATTAAATATGAGTTAAGAAATGTATCTATGATCTATTTTGACAAGTTCGTTTGTTAGATCTAAATACAATACTTGGATATTGAGAACTTTGAAATAACTTTATGAGATTGGTATTCAAATGAATGGAGATCGCGGGATTATGATTTGTAGTGCATGGTCTTAGCTTGAGTTTTTGGGTCCTTGCCGACCAAATGCTTCGTGTTGTCGATGGATGTCCTATGAAATTTCTCCTAGCGAAAATTTTGAATTAAAAACATATCATCTCTCATCCGAAGAGATATATATGAGGACAATGATCTCCAATAATTCAGAATAAATTCAAATTAATAGGAATATGCTTTTATTGTTCTTCCTAAAAAAATAATATAAATAATTCATGAATTTTGATCTAATGTATAATGTGGTTTTTAAATTTTTAACTTGTTCAACATGATCCCTAAATTTTTAGTACTATATGAAAATGTTCAATATTATCCATGAACTTAAATTAATGAAAGGATTTTGATATTTTTATACGGTCCGAAAATTTATTGGAACATTTACCAAAAGTTTAAAGATCAGATTGGACAAATTAAAAATTTAAAGATGGCATTACATATTGAGTTAAAATTCATAGATTACGTTAAACAAATTAAAAATTTATGGATTACATCACATATTGAACCAAAATTCACGGGATCATCTGTTTCATCAATTCTCTTTTTCTTTTTCCCTTTTTCCTTTTGTCGAAATACGGTCGGACGTGCAACCGGAACTAGCATTAATCGACGCAAACAATCAAACATTTGGAGAGCTAGTGTTATTGGCGCCTCTTCTCTCTCTCTGTGTGAAAAGTGAAATGGCGTGATGGCGAGGGCGTGGCTGCGCAATTCGCTCAGAGCTTCTTCTCTTCTCGGATCCTCTCCTGCATTAGCCTGCTCCTTCAGGTACTCTCTCTCTCTCTCTCACTACGCGATGTGGCGATGAATTGAAGGAAGTGGGTGGCTCCTCGTGGTAACTTAGAGGAACTAAGCTTTCTCTTCTTTTGAGTAGCGAGTGAAAAGTATCAGTTTTCTCGCGCTGCTTGAGCTAATAGGATGCCCATGTGTTAATACTGCTTCGGGCGATGGTTCGTTTGTGAGTTTGATTGATGCATGAACCCAGTGTCTCAAACTCAGAGGTATCAAATCTGCGGCTAACAATTGTACAAAGTCTTTCATTCGCCTCCCCAGTTTGATGGAGTAAAGGCGAATGCGTTCCCAACATTTATTCTTCAGCTTGATTTAGCGTGGTTCGAGCAAAAACAACCCAACTTCATGGAAGTCTGGTATTTGAGGGGCTTGATTGGCGGTGTTCGGATGTGCAGGTGTAGTGGGTTTGACCTCTTTGATGATTTTAGGAGGAAATTGGTTGATGAATGCATGGAATGATTTGTAGCAGTTGGGTTGCTCAACTTTCAAACGCTAATGATGGGCAGTTGCAGTGTGCATTCAGCTCTTGTGTTTCAGTAGGATTCCAAAATGCTTGCTTGTTTCATTCAGGGAAATAGAGAGAAGAAAATACTGATTCTATTAGTTTTAATTAAATGATTCTCTGACTTTTCTTAGATTTCTGGTGCTCTTCTGTAAACTATGGTCTCATAGAGACCAACGTTGATGCTTAGGTGGACCTGAACTTAAGGAACTACTAGTACAGTTGAAGTTGAAAGTATTTTCTTTTGTTTAGACTTGAATCTCAACGACCTTTTTCTTTTTGGATTTTCTCGTTGTTGACAATTGGATCACTTTTGTTAGGCCAATTCTACTATCAGGAAGCTCAATTCTCTCTTCATCTAAGCACTTGCTTCCCGGAAACCCAGCAAATACTTTATGGCCATTTAGAAACTTGAGCTACGGATCTGTGAACTTTGTTTTAGCTGAAGGGAAGCCCAAGTTTGAGACACATGAGGTTGATCCTCCAAAGAAGGAGAAGTGGAAAAATAAGAAGAGGTTCAAGCTACAGAAGAAGAGAGAGAAAGAGAAGCGAAAGGCAGCCAATAAGAAGGATCCAAGACGTATTGGGAAGAAGAGGAAGCAAAAATTTGCAAATGCAGAGGAAAGGATCAAGTACAAGCTTGATAAGGTGAGCTGTCACGGTTTGGTTCTATTTCTGGCTTTTATATTTGTTGTGGCTATATTTTGTGGGCATGCGCTCCAAAGTTGGCCGGTTCATGCTGTTAGACAATCAGTTGGAAGTACCATGTCAATTAAAACTGCTTATACTGATTTGGACTCATGATTAATCTACATTAACATGGTGCATGAGAATGAAAGCAACTCCGTTTCTTATTTTGCTATAAATAATCCCCTCACTTCTTCAATTGTGGATAATAGAAGCAAAATCTATGATCCAATTTGCATTTACCTATAAGCCCCTTGCTTCCACAATTGTGCAGAATAATTTTGTCTTGAAACCTGTTGGGAAGTCTTCTTCCATATATCTTTTTGTTGTCGCCTTAATGCTTTGTTTGGGGGAGAAAGGAGGGGGACAAAATCAGACGTGGGTGTAGAAAATTTGAAAAAATTGAATTTTTTTGCGAGAAGGGATTGAAAGGAGCACTTAATATCTTCTCCACCCACCCCTTCATTTTCCTTCCCACTCTATCTCCCAGATGAAGTGGAAAATTCTGCTTAAACTCCTGCATATTGGGATTAACCTGACTATCTTTCCCATAATTTTCTGGTGGTACCATGGGCAAATGTTCACCTGCTTTTAATTGAGGTTGCTCTATCTGAAAGGATAGCATATCTCTCTTTTGGAAGATTCCAAACGTTATGAAACCAGTTATAATGTTGAATATGAAGTTTTTTTTTTTTTTAATGACCATTATGATGGGTTTGCCAAGCACTAGTTTCCCCCAACGATCCTTCTGACCTTCGTAGGTTTTTTGTGAAAAGCATGTTTTAGTACACCTTTGGCTTCCTCGTTAAGTGAATCTGTGCGCTTATTACAACCTCTAATATGTTGTTTAGCATGGTGGCTTGGCAATTATTGCGCTTAGATTTGAGTCATCCTGCACATGGTGTCTCCGCATTGATGCTTTGTTTTTGTCAACTCTTCTGAAGAGTGATTCTTCATGGCAATGCAAATGTTTCAGCCATGAATACTGCATCTGAACCAACTCTGGAAATTGTTAAGTATTTTTTAATTCATGTTTTAAGCTAATTGGATTTCATAATCTCGAAGTTGATAGTTTTTCTCTCTTTGAATTGCAGGCTCGAATTAAGGAAACATTGCTGATCGAGAAGCTCAAGCAGTATGAAGTTCCTAAAGTCCAGGGTCCTGTTGTTGAACCAGATAATCTAACTGGTGAGGAACGGTTTTTTCTCAAAAAGATGGGCCAAAAAAGTCTAATTACGTGCCTCTTGGAAGAAGAGGAGTATTTGGAGGTGTCATCCTTAATATGCACATGCACTGGAAGAAACACGAAACTGTTAAGGTCATTTGCAAGCCGTGCAAGCCAGGCCAAGTTCATGAGTATGCACAGGAAATTGCCAGATTGAGTGGTGGGATTCCCATTCAGATCGTTGGAGATGACACCATAATATTTTATAGGGGAAGGAACTACGTGCAGCCAGAAATTATGTCACCTATAGATACATTATCCAAGAAACGGGTATGTCTCCTGACTTTGATATTTCTCTTTATTTAGTATGTATAGTTTCATTGTATTGAGCATTGTCGACTCAACCATTAAGATTCTCTTGATGCGATTTAGATAAGGACAGTGTACTGCCTGTATATTTTATGTTTCCTTTGGACTTATACAGGTAATTGACGCGTATATGCTAAACTCGTATATTGTCCCTTGTCTTTTTATAGTGGTCCTCTTGATGCCATTATCTTCTGTTTTCTTCACTATTTACTCATTTAGCAGTTCCAGGTATTCCTTCATTTTTATCAACGTTACTTAGGATTTATTTGGAAGTTGATACGAGACCTATACTGACCATTGTCCCACATCATTTTGGAGGAAAATATTCTGAAAGTCTTAACCCCAACTCCTTAATTGTTGATTCCTATGAGCTGGAAAGCTCACCTGCAGTTTAGTGGTGTTATGGCATTGAAAATGATGAAATATATTATCGTACGTGATGTAATCCTTCTGTTGCAAGCAAAACGTGTGATCTGCTGGCACAAAGTAGCGGTTGGAATAATAATTGTCTGATACAAAGGAAAAGCGAGAGCAATGATTGAGAGAAACTAAAACGTGATGGACATTAGGTTTATAAACATTGGGAGAGGTCACAAAATTGACCACGCTACAGTTACAGTGAAGTTTCCGATATGTACTAGGGAAGTAGCAGACAAAATGATTAACAGTTTTGGAATGATTTTTAGTGATTTGGCACTTTTTTTCAGCTAAATGCTAATCACGGAGCTCAGAAAGTAGTGTGGCTCTAGCGGCTGACCATACCAAAAAACCCATCTAAAGCTCATTATGAAGCTACCTAGAGGACTCTATAGTGTAAAAGTCTGTATTAGGAACTGCTTGAATAGAGTTTTCTGAGGTTGATTTAGATGTTTGTTTGGTATACTCTGCGCAATACTTGGTAGCCTTATCACTTCCATTCTTACCAATTATATATCTAGCAGGCGTTTTGACCGGAAAAGAAAAGTCAAGCAGGCGTACTTGCAAGCATTCTCGCTTATATAGAAGTCAGGATGCTTGTTTGGTCTAGGAGAGTACCTTCGAGCATGTTTTGTATATTTTACTTATTTCTGGAATATCATCAGTTGTTCCATCTTGTGGCTTACCATGAAGTGGTTTTCACTCCATTAAGAAAAAGCAGAAGAGTCGTTGCAACCTAGTATTCATTCTTATCTTATAAAACTATAACGAAGTCTATGATTTTGGAGCCCATCCTAAGAGAAGTGCTAACTTTGTCTTACGTTTAAATAATTATTGCCTGGTGATATTGATTCTATACTCTGGTGGTAACCGAGTCTTTGTCCTCTTTGCAGGCTCTTGAAAAATCAAAGTATGAGCAGTCGCTTGAGTCTGTGAGGCGCTTCATTGCTATTGCAGAGAAGGAACTGGAGCTTTACTACAGGCACACAGCACTCTATGGAGACCCAAACAGCAGGAATCCCATAGCAATCTTGGACGGTCCGGTAAACTGTACAATCAGGTCCAAGGAAGTTGATAGCTCGAAGAGAGAAAGACAATGCGTGACAGACGGCAGCATTTCAAGAGACTACTCACCACTGGAGAGTGACTTTTCAGATCTATCTGAAACTGAATCTGAGAATGGTTCCGAAGATGACATGTCCATTATTGGGTCAGATGCTGAATATGGCTACACTCATGATATCAGCAACGAAAGAGAAGAAAATTGTTTGGGGATAGGAGGCCACTCTACCCATGACTCAGCACGGTCTTCTTCGTCTGCAAATGGTTCGAAGTTTGGCGATCATGACAAGCTGACAGGAAATACAGCGTGCATGAAATTATGATACTAGTCGATGTCTGATGCAGAAATTAAATGTCGTTGCTATCTGGTTTGTTTGAGAGTCTTAAGCCTAGTGGGGGTAGTAGAAGAAACGTTACCTACCTGCGTAGCCAAAACAACAGACCAATTACCAAATCCACCCTTCATCACCGGCGTAACCATAAAAAATATCAATAAAAAAGCCTGGGCCGTTATTATAACATTATAAAGTCTATGATTCCCCATAAGAATTTGACCGCCCGGTCACGGGGTTTACCTTTTCTCTTTGGTAGTTCAAGATCCGGTCGCCCTTCCACCAAGAAAAGGTATATAAATATGGAAAGTTCTCTGCCATGGAGAGATTTGACAGCATTACAACTTGCAAATACAATCTTGGGGTTGAATGAATTGCAGAAACCACTGTCTAAAGAGTAAAATGGACATTTTTCTCGCTGTCATCAAGACGCATATGACGTGGGTCGCTCGTGGAGAAAATTATAAGTTATGACTTGAATGTTTGAGGGCACAATAACGATTTTCTGTTCATTTTGTCGTATAACATAATATAGTGTGGAAATATCCATCGTGGGTGTTTTGGTGAGAGGAGTTCATCCATCTTCATAAGCCGTAAAAGAGTTAATAGCACGCGAGATGTAAACAGAATTGACTCCAGCCACGTAAAATGGACGTCTTTGCTTCCAAGACACAACAATTCCGTCAATCTCTCGACACTATGTGGCTTCTCTAAGTGCTAATACAGGCTAAAAGTCAAGGGACCCGCCCTTAGAAGAACCAGAGCAGCTCCCAGAAGTAGCATAGGACGTGCCGCTTGAGCCATCAACTGGAGCTTGATTCAGACATTCAAGCACCAAAAACTTGCGCTTTTGCAACTTTATGGAGAACGTGGCCGCCTCAAGAATGATAGGAACCTGAATAATTAATATGCATGTTACATGCTTATAAAAATGGAGAGAAGGAAATAAACGGGGCCAACACAGATGGATTAACTAGGTCCTGAAAGCTTATAATCATGATAAGTACTCTCAACACCATTAGAAAGAATAAAAAGAACGAAAAACAGCTAAAGAAAGAGAGTAGCATAGCCATAGTTGGCTAAACTAATTTTCCAGGCCTTATTCATCGAAAATTTTCAATGTACTCGGTATAACTTTATCAAAGAATGTAATTATAGAACATGAATATCAATGCATCACAGGTATTCCAGAGTGACAATGCACGGAAATCAAGGGAAGGAGAAGATATACAATCCCCCAAATCCTGACGAAGTATGAAGAAAAGAGATGTACCTGTAAATTCTAAATAGCAAAAGGGAAGTAGTAAAAAATTTTGACATGTACTACTCCTTTACAAAATCATCATCTAGGTTTGTTCAATGCATGCTTAACCCCAACCAACATATGGCTGCATCCTTGAGTGCATACAATATAATTGAATACATATCTCGCAAAGTAACAATATACACGACAGGAGAAGTTGTTTGATACCTGTGTATTAATACGCGCTACTTTGTGTACACTGAGAAGTCCAATCATGTCTTGGTAACCCGTGAGAAGTTTTGCCAAGTCTTTGTCCTCATCTGGAAAAGCATTTGTCAAAATAAGCATTCAGTGATGAAACATTGTTTCTTCGACTTGCTTATAAGTCTGATTTTAATTCCTCATACTATCAACAAAATCAATTTTACCTTCAAGTACTACAGTAAATTAAATCGGAAAAACTATACTGATAGAGGTGTTATACAAAGACGATTAAAAACGGGGGCAGTTGTCTTCAATCTGTCCCACGTAGTTCGAGGCAAGGTAAGATTGGATCAACAGTATAAAACTGAAATGGACATTTGGAAAGAAGTGGGAGAGTACGAGTGCCTTATCTAATCCCCATCTTTAATTAGATTAAAACCAGCAGGAGAGGAGAGGCAAGAACATAAGATAAACCTGGGATTGCTCTGACTGAAAGCAATGTGTCTGCCATATGCTGCAATCTTCTAGAGAAAGAAAGGGAAAGTAGGGATGGTGGGAAGGACAGAATTACAACTGCATTTGAAGACCTAATCATGCTTCTCAGTGATCTTATGAATGAAAGAACATGCCATTCCTGGAAGAGAAACGTTGATAAAAATAACGTTAGACAGTTTTGAAGGAAACAAGGCAAAGGCAGGACAGGTTCAGAAAACAATGTAAACAAATAGACCAAAGTTGTCCTGGAATCTATGAAGGCCATCCTGAACAACTTACTGAATTCTGACTAACCCGCTCAAAATATGTACATTGTGGGGCACAAAAAGATTGAATTGCAATGCGGCCAGCACCAGAAATGTTGCCATCAGTTCTGTAGGAAAAAATTCAATAATCGTGAGAATTCAAAGCTTTGGTAGAAGAACACGCATAAACATGATGACTTAAAAAGGTAAAACTGCCTCAAACAGTTCGATTCCAGTTTTGAGACACAGAATGCTAGAAATAGACTAACTCAAATGAACCAACTTTAAGGATGAAACATAGATCGACTGTGGCCTGAAGAACAAACGCATATATAAGAGTACTTGGAAGCGTACCTCAAAAAATGCTTTAGAAATGTTGCACAACGATCATGGAGAGCAGCAAGATCTGGAGAATCTTGAGTGCTTACACACTCTATGCGTTGTCCACTAAGAAACTGCCTTTGTAAGGGCTTCCGTAAATCAAACTCATTGCAGAACTCGAACTTATTATCTGCATGGCTACAGCATAATGAACTCTCAACAATCTATCTCCAGCTGATTTTCTTCCTTCAACATAATCAAACAGCACCATTATTTAACTTATATGTCCTATTAGAGAGCGACAAGATTCGTAAAATTCTAAATCAAGGGACTCATGTAATTAGTCACCTATTGCCTAAATGCCCCACGCCACAAAAAGGAGTATCTTGCAATTGAATAGCTAATGACATCATGTTTCGTTAGGTTCCCCGTGGTGGATTGCAAAGAAAGTCTGATTAACATACAGCCAAAACTATAATCTTCTACTTTTTCAACTTAACAAGGACTATGGTAAGGAATTGATATCCATCACTAGATTTTCATAAAGAAATCGAAATTATGTGAAGAAGCCACAGTACCAGGAGATCAAATCAAGAATCGAGAAATGGTTCATTTCAAAGTAAGAGGAGAATCGCAATGTTAGTCTAGTTCTGACCAATAATAAGATATGAACAGCCAAAAAGTATGATTTTACCTCTTTGGCTATTTGAATTCTGCTGATTTTCTCCAAAATACTTTTTGTACTGCCAAGCAATCCGCAAGCCTTTCTCCTGCAAATTTCAGATGAAGTAGCTCAGTGAACAGCCTCATTTCGAGCCACGTCAGTTATCAAAGAGTAAGAAAGGGGGGCACCTGTTCTGAATCACGGTCAAGCGACTTATCATCTTTAGAGGACACAGGGCTAGGCAAAGTACCCAGAAACCCTCTTGGGTCTTTGGCAGGACTTGCGTACAAAAGGGGTTGATTGTGAACAAGTCCTTGAGACATAAAATTCCTCAACAAAAGCATATGATGCGGTGCCTCTGGGTCTTCCATGACAACAACCAAACTTCCAAGAGGAAAGCCACCCCCTAATATTTCTGGGAGTTTTGATCACAAGAGAAAGTTACACATTATGAGGACACGGCACAACACTCTCAGTGCAATATTGCAAAAATAACATAGAACAGAGAACTCACTGTCAAGGTCTGATATTCCAGAAGATAAAAAGAGAGTCCCATTCGGCCCACTCTTCACTCCTGGTACCTGAGACGAACCCGTAGATGGTATGTTCCTCGAGAAACTGCTGGCCCTCGTCTTGGGTGTAGCCATGGCTGCTTAAAGGCTCTCACTTTAAACTACAACAATGAGCAGAATCATTTCATTTAAAAGGAAGAGACTGAAACTAGGTTTGGCAAAGGAATAAAACGAGGCATCATTCGCAAACCCGAAAAGAAATAGTAATGAAACAAAAGGAGGGGCGTCACGGCCCAGAAAACATGAGTTACAGACAAACCGCCATTTCGTCAAGCACGTGGTGTGCGCAAGCGGTAAAATTACGTACCATGTGGTCGGCTTCCTGAGCTTGGGGCAACAATGCATCCGCAAGCACGCGACGACGAGCTCGAAATCAAATTTCGCTCTTTCCGAGATGGAACTGAAACCATCTCAATTGATCACGTGTGTGGAGCGAGCGCGAGAGCGACACAGAGAGAGAGAGAGAGAGAGAGAGAGGGGAAACTAGGGCACGAGAGTGGGAGAAAGCGAAGAAGGTGGGCTTTGTTTTTGTGATTGGGCCGACAACGGCACAAGTTGGGCTTAAAAGGTGATGGGCTCTTAAGCGAACTGGGCTACTGAACACATCATTCAAGGCCCATGACGCCCTTAGGTTCTTTCTCCTTTGTCGGTCGACAAACACAGAGGTGTCCGAGACTCTTTGATGACAAATCTATCCTTCGTTACACTGGGGTGTCCAAATTTAACCCTATTAGAACCATTTAATAGTTTTTGGAATCTGAAATTTATCACGTTTGCCTTGGAACCGACCTTGTTTTTCCAGTCCAATTTCAGGGTCTAGGGGAGAATCCATTTTTCTTTTGTTCCTTTTTTGGTTTCATTTTTTATAGCCAAATCAATATGAGTAACAAAATAATTCAAAGTAAAGAATGAACGAGGGTGAGCGAGCAAAGGCTAGTTACGAGAGAGAGAGAGAGAGAGAGAGAGAGAGAGAGAGAGAGAGAGAGAATTCTAGGAAACCAGGATAGGCTACTCAAACAAAAGGACGGAAAGGAGCCACGTACACACAAAAAAAGCGATGAGAAAGGACGGATAGAAAGACTTGAATGCGGGCTGATCTTGGGAGTGGGCTCGTCTTTTGTGGGCTACATCAAAGTACATAAAAAACAAACGTTCGATTTGGGTGGTCTATTAAAATTAAACCGGTTCCAAAATTTGAAAGAATTTGTCTTTAAAGTAGTCCGGTCCGATTCTCGATAGAACCGATCCGGTTGCACAACCCTACTCATCATGCCGATTCAGATCGATGAAATAAAATCTTTTTCGCGTTCATCATCGTTCATCCTGTTGTTTATGCAACCGTCATTTAGAGATGAAGAGAATAAAACAAAGAGATAACCTCTTCATAGCTAATTTTACTGGCTTTTAAACCAAGATTACCTCAACAATCTCTAATTAACGTTGCACCCTTTACGTGAACTTAGTTGTCTGGTGGTTCGTGTGACTAATGATGCTGTCATAAAACTGTGCAGCTGCAACAAACACAAGTTAGAGAGAGAGAGGGGGTTGGTGTTGTAACTGTACCTTCCCTTCAAAGGCAAGGGAAGTTAGATCTGTCATCGTCATCGCTTGCTTGAAACGTCGTGGTCCATGGAGCCCTACATCCGTCCATGCATAGGGGACCAATTGGCCATGGCAGGCTGTCCTCATCACTGCTCTTCACCTTCCACTCGTGCGTCCGCGCGTCATCGTTAGACCCGCTAAACTGATGGGCTAGATCAGATTTGAATCAGATAAAAAATTGACCCGATTCAAATAGATTCGTTTAACTCGTTCTAATCTATTTTCATGCAATGTAAATTTGGTAACTCGTATCCGATTTGACCCACACCCAGCACATGCAAAATAAGACTTGTATTCTTAAGCCATTTTCACCTTTAGAAATATAGGAAAACTCATATCCAAACCGAGATGAGAGTCAGTAGTGGATTAATGCGAAATCAAAGGGCGAGAGAGACGCAAGTAAAAGTCGTAGAAATCGATTAGGTCAAAATAATTTGTAAACCTATTTAGCATTCATGTCATGTTTAAACCCAGTTATAACTTATTTACTACAAATAACTAGCCCATATAACAATTCAACTCTTCACATATGGGTCTAAGACCTATTTTGACAGGTCTATAATCATCATGATGTTCAAATTTGTTTTTCAAATATGACACGCTTATTAACCATACGACACATTTACAACTCGACCGGATGACTCTTTTCATCGTTCGATTCACATTGGAACGTGTCTCATTAGCACGAACAACATCCAGAGCCAGTTAATACTAGATAGCTCTCACACAACGAACTCAACTGCACATGTCGCTAGCATTGAGATTAGGCGTCGATCGCATTATATTGAAAGACAATTTAGGCCTCGTTCGACCGTGATTTCAGACCGTAACAAGGGATTAAGCTTTTTAATTGCTCTCCGACAAATCCGATGCTGTCTTTCGAGTCTTCACCAACCTGCATGAGCAGAAGGAAATAAGAGTTACAAAAAGATAGTGACGTGTTCTAATTTGGGTTATCTAATTATCTTAATCGGGCCTGGTCATGTGACCTGGACATCAAATCAAATTAAATAGCGCTCTAGCCATTGGAGGAGCCGAAGAGAATGTGTGCATAAGTCAGACATATACCGTCGAACTGTTTAACATGAAATATTTTTGCATGCGACCACCGTTTTCGCCACATAATTTTTTCAAAAAGGAAAAAAAAAAAATACATTCTTAGAAACCCAATAGGGGATCTTATTTGATATTAAGTGGCAGATGATTGTTGAAAAATTCTACACTTTTGACAGATTTGTCGCTTTATTTTCCTTTTTCTCCTAATTGGCCACAGAGAGATTGACTCTCTTGATTCCCCCCCTCAGAAGTTTTAAATCTTTGGAAATACAGGGCGCAAATGGTAACCATTATATTTCTCTATTTATGTTCTAAAAATGCAATTTCATTTTTCTATCTCTAGAATAAAAATTTATTCTAAAAATATGTTTGGAACAGAAATGATAAGTCAAAATTTTTAGCTTTTCTCGCTTCTAAAACAAAAAGAGAAATAAAGAATTCTTCTCATCGCTCACTCCTTCTCTCACATGTCCCAACCGCCGGTCCGCCACCTCTAGTCACCAATCGTCAATCCACTGGCCCCGATCATTGATCTCTAGTCCGCTGATCCGCCAATCGCCGGCCATCTTATTGGTCGTCATTTGCCGTCATCCGCAGCAAAACTTAAATTTGTGCAATTATCATGATTTGGAAACTAACATTTTCATAGTTGAATATGATAAAACTGCTCTTTTAAATGCTGCAGTAAAATATTTCGTGGTAATCAACTAAAGGGTCATTTTCATTAAATGATCCATGAACTTTGATTGAATGTGCACTTTGTAGTCCCCGAATTTTTAATTTGTTCAATATGGTTTTTAAATTTTATTCAAATGTGCAATGTCTTCCCTAAATGTAATTTGTTCGATATGATTCCTAAACTTTTGGTTCATGTTTAATTTAGTTCTTGAACTATATAAAAAGTTCAATATTGTTCCTGGACTTGAATTAATTGAAAGACAATAATGAACATTTTTATATAGTCTAGTGACTAAATTGAACATCTATCAAAAGTTCGGAGATAAAAATTAAATAAATTTAAAGTTCGGGGACGACATTACATATTGAGCTAAAGTTTAAAGACCGCATTGAACAAATTAAAAGTCCATGAATCACGTTGTACATTAGGCCAAAGTTCATGGACCTTTTATATCAATTCTCCCTTTTCAAAACTTTTATAATAGAGCAAAAGGCATGATTTTTTTTTTTCAAGGGGGTCAGAGGAGAATTAAGAGTGTTGATCTTTATGTTTGCGGCTTGGCTCCCGGAGTCCAGGACTTTGGCTTCAAATGAAGAGTTAATGTCATGAGTCAGGTAGATTAGTACCATCATTTAGTGAACAGCATGGTCATCCTTGAAGATCACCTGCTCTTGGCACCATGCAGATCAGCCCATCTTAAAGCAACGCAAGTTGCCGGAGATGCCAGGGGCTCTCTGCTCTCCGAGGTTCCGAACCTCAGGCTCCCGTTGTGGCCGTCGCCTGAGGCGGCTCGCGAGCAGATCATGAGCATTTGGGTGAAGAAGGGTTGTAGACACTACACCAAGGTCCGTGGATCTGAAATTCTCGCCATTGACTTCTTCTTGTAGTAGTCCTTAGCCGCAGCTACAACTGACTATGTTGTTCCAGCACCTCTTGCTTCATGTGGGTGTAAAGAAGAGAGTAAAAAGGAAGTCTAGAAATCGAAACTACGACAGATCAAGCACATTCTTTAACAAATCATCATGTTAGTTCCAAAGGGTTTAACACTACATATTAAAGTCGAATCGGGTCAATGCCTTTGGTTGACATTTTGTAGCAGCATCATCGGAATGCGCCACACGAAGCATGTGGAATTTTTTTCTTTGTCTGCATGTGGAATTTTTTTTCTTTGTGTTATCGTTGTGCAGACAACTGTGTTTTTAGCAGTTGCTGTTGGCAATCTTGCCTGGTGATGCAGGAAAATCTTGTTTCCTACTCGAAGTCCGTATCGAACTACATTTCCGGAGCAGATGCTTGCCTACTATCCTGATGTGCTCCCTTTATAAATCACCAGATTTGTCGGATAAAGCACCGATGATGGTCGAATTGCAGGACGAAGGGAGGCCAAGGAAGGTCCTGAAGCTCGCAAACGCCTGCAGAGAAATCACCACCACCAAGAAGGGAGCTATCCCCGCCCTCCCAACCGAGCCCTGGTGTCCTCAGCTCGATCGAAGGCGCACGAACTGAAGCACTCGGACAACTCCAGTTCTTCCATTTTCGATTCTCTCTGCTGCTCTCCAGGGTTGTCCTTGGGGTTGATCGCTATTGAAGCATCAGTTCTGCATAAAAAAAAGGTACACGACCACCATAACATAACATTTCGGATATCCTAAGATTACAACAAAAGTTGATACCTCAATAATTTAATGGGATGTTGGCAGATTCTTTATAGTGTTGGCAGATTAGAACCAAAGTTTTTTAAAGAACATGTTCTTGGGAAGGGTCACTGTTGTACTAATGATCGATGATTGACGATTAATCTCATAATCTGAGCACCATGACGTGTTTCTTATAGATATGATTCATTTCTCGTTTTCTTATGATTGTATACGCATAATTTAATTTAAAATTAATAGGAAATCTTTTTGAGACATTATTGTTTAATACCACAAAAAATCTCAAATTAATAAGCACATGCCACATTTATCTTAAATTAATTTTTGGGTAAAAACAATTAGGGATTTTAGCAGATTTTCAATATTTCGGTGATTCGAAATTTCTTATGACGCAAAATTTAGTTGAGGTAAATGTGGCATTAGTGTATCAATTTGAGATTTTCCCGGGACACGAAAATTAGTTTTGATTAAAGTTACAAGAGTGTATCGGTTTGTGATTTTTTGGACACGAAAACGAATTTAGAGTTAATGCCCATGACCGCCCTTTGAAATTTTTTGTGATATTAGCCCCCACGATTATAAATCTTTTATGAACCTTATATGGTGAATGATGAGTTTAGTAGTATATTCGAAGTGTTATGAATGAATGTTACAAAACCGGCAAACCTCACATTCAACAATTTTCCTAGTACGGTATTCTGAGGAACATTAAAGCTCTATCCAATTTGCGAAAAATGTGATGTTTTTGGAAAATATGAAAAAATCCATTTTTACGGAAAATGACAATATTTTTTGGTATTTAGCTGGACCTCAAATGAACAGGAAAATATTTTACATCGTTTGGTAAGGAAAATCTCATTTGATTTTCCGTATTGACGTTTGGTTAGAAATTACATGACCGTCTTATATGGCATGGCCAATGCTAATATGGATAAATTTTATAATTTAAAGAATCCCAAATCTTCAATAAATTTTTTATTCTAGAAATTTTCAATAATTCTTAAAATTTTTGTCCTTTTCTTTTCTTTCTTTCTTTCTTCCTCTCGTTGATCACTAGGGTGAAGCTCCACCTCACTTGCCTCGCTCGTCGGCTCTTGCGAGCTCGTCCCCCGGCTATCGTGGTGGTCGGTGATCCGTAGAGAAAGAAAGAAAAGAGATAAATAAATATTAAAAACTATTTAAATTCTAAATTAAAAAATTATAAAGAAAATAAATAAATAAATGATTAAAGAGAAGAGGAAGGTGAATGAGTGTACGGAGGAAAGATGAGGGAAATTGTTTTCCTTTTTTCAAAAAGATTAAATCATTTTCCCCGATATTTTACCTTTGTGCTTTTTAGATTCTTGCTTTAACAAATGTTAACATCATCTTTAAGTGAAGGGAGTTGATTGGTTACCATCATGCGATAAAATAAGACAAATCTTTAACGAGTCATTCCGCCACGCGTCCTTTACGAATTTCGGAATCTTATCTTTTTTCTTTTTGCTCATGCAGCTCAGTTAACATGCAATTTTGTGCACGTATACTTTATAAAGCAACGAGAAAAGGAGGGAACTTGTATGACCATATGGACAATAGATGAAGTGAGACTTTGGATTCTTGCATGATGTGACAAATTGTGTTCCTTGATTCGATTCGTATGTCGGCTTCGTTCATCTTCTCCACACGAGCAACGCCGCACTTCGCCTTTCTTAATTCATATGCGACTTGACCGAAATATATTTATAAAGCACTTCCATTTTTCACTTAATCTAAGAAAATTTGTTCCATCTGAATTTGTTTATATTTTCATGTTTTGATTTTTGTTTTTTATTATTTCTTTTTCCGTTTTCCTCTTTATGAAGACCTGCGAGGGTGGCCGACCCTCGGTGGACATCGTAGAAGGAAAAAAAAAGAGGAAGAGAAAGAATGAAAAAAAATAAATAAATAAATTCTAAATAAAAGAATTCAGAAAATTTAAAAAATATTTAATATTACAAAAAAAAATTGTTCTCTATTTTTTATATGGGCTTGAATGATTTAGTTCTCAACTCATTTACAACCCAACCCATTAAGCGTTAGATATTTATTTCTTAGATCCACTTAAACTTATTTTCAAAATTTAAAGTAACCCATTTATGACTTGCACCTTTATATATGAGTTAAAATACGGATTGTAAACACATTTTGCCACCTTTAGCACTGGTTTATCGATCAGGAAGAAGATTCTGGATATGTCAATCAGTATGCTTACCATAAAGCAAGAATCTATGGCCTTTGGAGCATCTGCCCGGGTGAATCCTATCTGATATTCCGCCATGCAACTGCAATGGAATAAAGCTTTGGACGGTCCCAATACAGCTCCGCACATCTCATTTGAACCTTAAGGAATGTGAATGTGAATGTAAATGGCATCCCCTTTATATTGGATAAGAAAATTCGAAGGTACATAATTGAAAAGAACAAGAAGGAGATGAAGAAGAAGGGATTGTGGGTTGAGTTGTTGCTTGAGATACCACTCTCTCATATGCAAATTTGACATTTGACGGGTGAGTTTGTTCCGAGGAAAAATGAATGATTTTGATAACATTTTCTGAAAATTGATCGATTGTATCGCTTATAAAAATGGATGATAGAAAAATGTTTTCAAAGTCCCCGAGAATGTTTAGACGTAAATTATTGTAGACAACGGAAATATTTTTCATTGACTAACCATCTCAAACGGTTTAAGAGATATTTTAAAAGCTCCAAACCATTCATTTTTCATTAAATAAATGGAGCATGAGTAGCGGCCACAGCTCTCTAGGCCGACGATTATAGCCCATTGATATGAGGTGTTATGGTTGCTAATAATCTCTCTCTCTTGCGCGGTGAGTTGAGGTTTGATGGGATACATCGATAAAGTGACCACCAATGAGGTGGTTGCGGCGAAGTTTTCGAGCGTTCACCTCTCTCTCTCTCTTGTGCAGTGTGTTCCGATTGAGCATCGACATGGTGGTCGCACATAGTTGTCCTATGTTTTTTGTTTTTTGGTTAATACCATGGAAAACTCCAAACTGGTACACCCGTGAAAATTTTATCACAAAATATTTTTTTAATCACAAAAAACCCCAAATTGGTATACCTTTGATAATTTTACCCCAAGCTAGTACATCCGTGATAAATTTACTCATTCATTAATTTTCGTTAAATCTAACCGTTAAAGTGTTAAGTTGTATGAGACGTGGTAATTGACGGGTGTACCAGCTTGAGATTTTTACCCTATGTTTGTTACATGTGTATCGGTTTGAAATTTTTCGTGGTATTAATTCAATTTAATGAAGTGTAAATTTATCACAGGTATATCGGTTTGTGATTTTTTGAGGTAAAAAAATTAATTTAGGGATTACAACCTCCACCAAAACAAATTAATTAATTTAGGGTAAATATGTCACAAGTGTGCTAATTTAGGGTTTTTAGTGATAAGAAAAATAGTTTTAGATAAATTTATCACAATCGTATCAATTTAAGTTTTTTCGTGGTCAAAAAAATAATTTGGGACAAATTTATCACGAGCGTACTGATTTGGGATTTTATGATATTAACCTTTTGTTTTTGTTCTTAGTTGCTTTTCTAGTTATTATTCAAACTCAATTGAGTTCACCAAACGCAGGACCACATACCATATGATGCGACGGTTGATATTCCATTATTTTTGCAAACAAAACATTGGAAATAAAAAACTTAAGAAAGTTCTTTTTTATCCAATTGTACAAAGAAATTAATGGCACATGCCAGGCTATAATAGTGAACTTAGAGCACGAACGATAACCATTCTATTCTTGAGAACAATTTCCGGCTAGAAATAGAGACGTGTCTTTTTTTTTTCTTTCTATTTCTACTCCTTGCAAGAGTTTATGAGTATAGAAATGTGTTTGATAACGACACAAAATTTTTATTTTCAGAATAGAAATTCGTTTGATAATAGCATAAAATTTCTACAAATGGTGGGGACCAACGGCCATCTACTGGTGGATGGCGACTAGAGAGAGGCGATCGGCAAACAAAGATTGGGGACCCATGATGAGAAGATTTTTTATTTCTATTTCTATTCTAGAAATAGGAAAATAAAAAAATTCTACTGCTTATTTCCATTCCAAACATAGTTCTAGACTAAAAATTTGAGTAGAAAAAAAAAATGAAATTGCATTATCAAAAGAATTTATGTTCCAAACCTGCTCCCGAGATCAAAAAAATAGAAACAGAGAAATATAACGGTTAGCATTAGCACCCTTAACCAAACTCATGACCATAAAATTGCAATTGGCCCACAAAGCCCATTAACCCTAAGTTTATCTCTAGGCCGAGCTTTTCGGTGAAGATCATGACACGTGGTGTTAAAGGCTGCGTATGGTAACGTTTCTTTCTCGAGACAACTTTTGAAACAGAAACAAAAACACTTTTTACTATTTCTATTTCCAAGAATGATTTTTTAGAACAAAAATGAGTTTGGTAACCGCAAAACAATTCGGTTCGAGGACAAAAAAAGAATAGAAACATATTTGATAAATGCCTAAAGTTCATAATTATGAGTCACACGTAAATGTTCACAAGTAGTTAAAAATATGATTACCTTTAAACGGGAACCCTTAGAAAAATATTAATTGCACTTTGAGTAAAATCGGGGATTAAAATGCAAAATATTTGTGCATTTAGGTCCTTTTTGTCCAATTGTGCAATTTTTTCAAACATGAGGACCGAAATGAGATGCGAGGAAATCAAAATCTCATGTCATGACTCTATAAGTAAAAAATTTTGGCTAAAATGATTTAAAATGAAAATTTTTTAGTCAATTTAGGATTATGTTCAATGAAGATTAGGATTATCAATGAAGAGGCATGTAGTCATAAAGTGAATTTTTAAAAATTTATGAGGCCAAAATGAAAAGGGAATTAAAATAAAAATATGGACTATTTTTTTTTCATTTTTCTGACCACGAATGCTATTTTTCTTGATTTTTTGCTGTTTTTATAATTAAAATAAATCCGAAAAATGTCAAAAATTACGAAAAAAAATTTTTCTTCAAAATTGGTTCCCAAGACTAGGCCAAAACTTCTAAGGTTGATTTAGTAATTTTATGAATTTTTTTGATTTTTAATTAATTTTCTAAAATAAAATGATCAAAAATCAAATGTCAACATCGTGCAAGAATAAAAGAAAAGAGAGTGTGTTGAAAAATAAAATTATTCTCAATTATTTCTAAAAAAATATTCCAAATGTGTTTCTACAAAGTGTTATAGGAACACATGAGCAAATTTTTTTTTTTTTTGTTTCTACTCCAAAAGTGTTTATGTTTCTCAAAAGTGTTATCGTAACACTTTGGGATAGAGGTGGCCACGGTTCGGAATCGGCCTATTCCGGTTCATGGCCACCCTGGACTAGAACCGGCGGTTCTAGGCTTGTTCGAGTTCTAATTTTATATTTAATTTTTAAATAATAAATTATGAAATAAAAAAATTATCAAATATAAATTATAATCAAATTGTATATTGTTATTAAATTTGGGGGAAAAAACGAGGAGGAATGGGCTTGAATTTAATGAATTATCATTAAACGCCTATATATCTTCTTGGGGATAGAAGAATCAAAACTCATGTAGTTCTTTCACCTTTGATAACCCCAACTTACCTTATTGTCAATCGTCGCTACCCGTTTCGGTAGTCGTGGCGGTGGTATTTCCATCATCATCATCAAAGAATTTGGTTTTTGCGTTGCGATTCATCTCTTGTTGTCGAAATTGAGCATTTATTCAATCATCGAGACAAGCTTGAGCCTCCACCGAATACGGATGTAATCTTGAATGTCGGTCGTCAAAAATTAATCCTCCAAATTCAAATGTTTGTTCAACCGTAATCGTTGAATAAGAAATTGCTAAAATCTATCTTGTGATGAGAGCGAGAGTTGGGAATTGGGTTGAATGCCTCTTCCACCACTCTAGAATCGAAAATTTTGTGCATTCGGATTAACTAAACTCAAAAGAAATAGTTAAATATGTCTCTATTTCAAAAATATTATATGTTGCTCTCTTTTTTCTTTTTTGCCTACTCAATAGCATTTTGTGCCCTCTACTAATTCTCGCTACTCTCTCCTCTTTTATACGTCACTAGGTTGGAAAGATCCACTATCACCTAAATCATATCTACTACAAAATTCACTATACAATTCTACTATTGAGCCTTTAACAAGCATTTGTATAGTTCTAACATTTACTATTTCATTCAAATGTAAACATTCATAATAAATATTTACATAATCACCTAAACTATCTAATTTCATAAGTGGTCAAAAACAAAAGCAATAAAATAAATAAGAGAAATTTTGGTATAATAAAAAAGCCATTTTACACACATTGCTATAATAGTCGGAGCTAATTAATTATCTTTTTCATATTCTTCAAAAGTACCAAGTAATATTAACACACTCTATTTAAAAGTAAATGCATAGTAGGATAATAAACACCAGATAAATTATAAGTTGTATTGTTAAAAACTTTTTAAAAAATCTATTATTTTTTTTTTGCAAATATCCCACTCTAGTGGGAATAAATTAATTTGGGAAATATTATTTGAAATAAATGCACATAATAAATCTTTATAAGCAAAAGATTGATTAAGCAACCCGTAGATAGAATTCCAACGAGTCAAAACATCTTTTGGAAATTTTTTTGATGTTCTTCTATGTGCTTTACAAAATCTACCCCATTCTTTTATAATTTGAGGATGTTTCCATAAAAATTGAATTGCTTTCTCTATTGGGCTAAGAAAAACATTAAGAGTTCGTAAACTATATTATACACATATAATTTAAAATATAACAAGTACATCTAATGTTGAAAAATTATCCACCAAAAGAGGGTTTACAAAAATTTTCTAAATCGGGAATAGAAGCTATATTTGTTTGCGGCATTATCAAAACAAACTAAAATTTTTTTATTAATCAAATTATATTATTCTAAAACTTGTTTAATTACTCTATAAATATTATTGGCCGTATGCCTATCACCAAAAACTCAAAATGCAATAACTTTTTTTGGAACGTTCCAATCGTCACATATCCAATAACATTATCCATATAAACATGAGTTTGCCAAAGATCACTCCAAATATCGCTACCTATATGTACACGTCCATTGAAATTCATAAAAAAATATTTCAACTCTTTTTTTTCTTTTTTATAAAGCCCAAAAATTTACTATTTAAAAGTATTTCTCGAAATGGGTTTTGCTTGCGAATACATGCGGTGCTTATAAAAAATTAAAACTAAATTTTTCACCAACATTAAAACGTAAATGATCAATAGCGGCATATTGAGCTAATGTTTTTTTTTTATAAACTTTTTCTTTGTAACAAAACAAAGGAGGAGTATTAGGATTGGTGTACTTGAAAATTTATTGTTGGTTGGTGTCATTATTTTCGCTTGCATTCATGTTTTTTTATGAAATCTTTGTTTAAATGTTCCACAAACGCCCCCACTTGTAAAATTGCATGTTGTCCCACAATATTTACAATATTTTAAATGTTCCTGAAGTTTTCATTGGATGACCGTTGTGACGTGACAGGAGAAATTTTTCCATTGGGCGCCATTGAATAACGGATATTATATCTTCCCAACACAAATTCACAGGAACATATCATAGGATAAGGATTCTCATTGCATGCACTTTTCTCCGTCACGACTAATTCCATTTGCCATTTTTTTTTAAGAATGGTAAAACGGTTTAGAAAATGAGAGAAATGAAAGAGAGCGTGAGAGAAGAGAGAATTGTGAAAAAAATAAAAGTGAAGAGGTATTTATAGAAATTTAGGATAGTTTAATAAATTAAGAAAAAATATAAAAAAAAGGGGGCTCTTTCATTTATTTTTATTTTAAGTGTAAAGGCCAACACTTTAATTGGCCGGTTTAATGCTCGCAGGAGGGCCGATTCCGACGAGCTGTTCAGTTGGTAACGGGCTTCTCTACTAAATACTTTTTACCTAAATATTTCTAGTTTCAAAGTGTTTTAGGATAGAACAACGCAAAGAACTTGAAGATTGAGTCAAGAAGGATCCATTGACCAAGGGAAATGAAGTCAATATTTTAGATTTTATAACGTTTAAATTTTTCGCATTCTTTTGGAAACATTATTCTTGGAATAGAAAAAGACAATATATTATATTTTACTTGAAAATATTTATCCCTACTTATCCAACGAATTCTGAATTTTGCTCCCGAACAGGAAATAAAGAATTTGCAATGTTATCAAATAGGTCCTTATTTTCCAAAGTGACGCTTAAGTTGAGAAACAATTAGAGATTATAGCAGGAAAAGATCATGATGCATAACGGAGACGTGTGAAAGTAAAGGAGACACAAATCTATCCTCAAAGACACTCAACAGAGAAGTAGGCTTCGTTCAACTTTAATGAAAAAGCTCATTAGTTTTTGAAGAAGATCACTTGGATTTGATTTTGCTTAACTAAAAAGATTAGGTTTCCTAATTCCAACACTTGTTTTCAAGCTTTCCAATAAGCTTTTTACTTTCCCATATATTTGTATTCAAATTCGAGGCATATCGGAATCCTTCGATTTTTATTTGAGGTCGGATGTGATACTTTAAGGGATAATAACACAAATAGTCCCGAACTTTGACTTAATGTGCATTATAATCCCTAAACTTTAAATTTGTTCAATATAGTCCTTGAACTTTAGCCTAATATTCAATATAATCCCTAAACTTTTAATTTGTTCAATGTAGTCCTTAGACTTTTACTACAAGTTCATTATAGTCCATGAACTATATGAAAATATTCAATATAGTCCTTTCATTAATTTAAGATCGGGGACAATAATGAATATTTTCATATAGTTCATGGACTAAATTGAACATTTACTAAAAATTCATGGACTACATTGATCAAGTCAAAAGTTTAGGGACCAAATGGCACATTAGGTTAAAGTTTAAGGATTATATTGAACAAATTAAAAGTTCAGGGATCACATCGCGCATTGGTCAAAAGTTCAATGACTATTTATATCATTTTTCCATACTTTAATTGGCCATCGATTGAAATCTTTGGCATTTTAACAAGTATATTCATTGAATTCCTTGCAACCACAATTAAATTAAGATACATATGACAAACTTATAACTAAATGCAACTAAGGGTGCATCTATTTCACGAAAAATCTCATGAAAAAGGAAAATGATTTCCCGAAAATCCTTTTCCAAGAAAACGTTTTCTTTATTGTGATATGTGATTCAAAAGGTTTTCTGGTGTTTAGTTCACATTTGGAAAATGCTTTCAAACTTACAACCTTATCATAGGCCAAAAAAATAGAATTTCCAAACTATATTATATATTTTGTAATTTGGATTTTATATTTGACATTTGATATTTTATTCTTTCTTCCTTTTTCTTCCGTTTCGACATCCTCCGCTGCGATTGGCTGATGGCAGCCATGGGTGAGCTTGACGCTTCCAGGATCGGGCGAGCTAATTTTTAAAAGTGTATTCACCACTTTGCACTCAGAGTTTCTAAAACCCTAGAATTTCGAAAAAGATCAATATAAGAATCACTCCAAATAAATTTTAAAACTCGAGATGCAACTCTTTTTTTTTTTTTTTGCGCTTGTCACAAACTTTATCTCACTATCCATTGGTTCTCACGTCTCCATCAAGACACGTGTACTGCAACAACCGCAACATTAACTCACCCAAATATTATTAGGGTTATTGCAGAATAACAGAGAACTTCCTTCTTTTTATTAATTATCCTTTTTGCAAAATTCGTCCTCAATTTTCGTAATTGCGATTGATTTTATTTTTATTTTTTTTAAACATAGGATTCTTTTCAAAAATGGAGGTGTAACCGTAACCGTAAATAGATAATAAAATAATCCTTTTTTGGATTAGATAAGATATATTTAAATTTATCCAGTAATATTTTTTAAATTTAGCAAAATCCAAAACTTCTATTACTGGTTTCGTCGTCTATAATCTTTCTTTGCCCCTCTATAAATATGCCTCAAATCCCTCCTTCTCCTTTCTCTCCTCTCTCTCTCTCTCTACATATACACAGAGGCCTCGCTTTCTCTCCCCTCTCTGTATCGGTACTCGCTCCCTTGCCACTGTAGAAACCTCTTCCTCCTCGATCCCTGTCGAATTCCCGGCGATCCGCAATGGCTTCCCAGAGCAATGGCATCTCCGCCGCCGGCCAGGGCCTGATCGTGAGCTTCGGCGAGATGCTCATCGACTTCGTCCCCACCGTCTCGGGCGTCTCGCTGGCGGAGGCCCCCGGGTTCCTCAAGGCCCCCGGCGGCGCCCCCGCCAACGTCGCGATCGCCGTCACCAGGCTCGGCGGCAAGTCCGCCTTCGTCGGCAAGCTCGGGGACGACGAGTTCGGCCACATGCTCGCCGGGATCCTGAAGCAGAACGGGGTCAACGGCGACGGCATCAACTTCGACCAGGGGGCGAGGACCGCGCTGGCCTTCGTCACCCTCCGCGCCGACGGGGAGCGCGAGTTCATGTTCTACCGGAACCCGAGCGCCGATATGCTCCTCAAGCCCGAGGAGCTCAATCTCGAGCTGATCAGATCTGTAAGTGTTTCGGATTCGATCTCCTTCGATCGATAGATCGTCCTTCTGTTGCTGCTCTTTTCGCTCGTCTCTCTGCCTGTGTTGTTCATTCTTCTGTGAATTGTGTGGGATCGAGCTTTCGATTTTCGTAATCTTGACTCACTGTCACGTGGCTTGACCTTTGCCATTGGAACACGTCACCGCGTCCCGCGAATGGATCTGACCGCTAGAATTGGAACTTCCGCATTGCGGATCTCCTTCTTCTTTACCTTGAGATTCCATCAGATCTCTGTGTGTGTGGTGTTTGTCCTCGTTGAGGAAACGTGAGCGAGCGAGGCGATCTCACGTGCAAGTCGCGTGACGGCATTTTGGGTGGGACCCTTTGATGAATGATCCCTCCCAGAGTCCCAGGGCCACTGTGGGCCCGGGATGATTCTTTTGGAGAGATTTTTCTCTTTTGCCCTTTTCTCCCTAACAACCCATATTGTCCTCTGTCATATTTATGGAATAAAAATCAGGATTTTTTTTTCGATAAATAGTTTGAATTGGACCCAATGGGTGACGTGATCTGATCAAGGATTAGATATTTGTTTATTGCCGATTACGAATTTTCGGTATTTATTTTGTCGCGCGTGCGACAAAATCTTGTGCGTTGGATGGCGCACGCTTCTCGGTCAACCTTTGACTTTTAGTTGGCTTTTCGTGAACTTCAGAAGGCGATCTTTTTTGACCGGGCCTCTCGTCCCTGCTTTTGTCTGTAAAAAACCGGTTCCATTATCGGGAACCTAACAACCCTTCCAGCGTTATAAATGATAAAGATTTTCTTTTAAATTATGTAGTATTTGCAAGACTTCTATAATTGAGTAAATGGCATGATTTTTGTTTTTTATTTTTATTTTGTTTTTTTGTTTTGTTTTTGGATAAACAGGTAAGATGATAATAGGATTGTTGATTTTTATGTTTGAGATTTGGCTCCCTGATCTGATTATCCAAGCCCCAGCTGTATTCAAGCAAGGAGTCTAGTCGTTTCAATTGAAAAATTAATGTGATGGGTCAGGTGGATTAGTACTATCACTAATGAACAGTATAGTCATTGTTATACCAAGCACTTTAATGTTGAACTTGGATGAGCGTATGAAGGAATATAAGGCTTGAAGATCACCTGCTGTTGACAACATTGTTAGGACTAGTTATCCGACATTTTTGGGGTTCACTAGCCTTTTGCCTGTGACTTCTTTTCAATATGAACATTTTTGTGACTTTTGTAATTTCTTTACTATTACAATTAATGTTCATAGTTGCTAGCATTCATAGTTTATTGATTTATTTTATGCTTTTGAGATGCGATTGTCATGTTACCACTTTTATTTTCCCTCCTCCTCCCTTCAAAGATAATTCTTTTGATGACCTGTCTTCTTCCGCTAACTTCACTTCAGTTCTTAAATTTTGCAAAAGACATGTTTAAGAAACATAACTTTAATGGCAAAACTAGCTAGAGTCAGATGCCCCTGTAATTATCAAAATTCTCTTGAAGATGAAGTTGGCATGCTTCATGTATTTACTCATATCACCTGTCTTTTGTATATATATTACAGCTCTGGAAATTTTGATTGACCAAAAACACTCAATCTAACTTGTGTTTCATAATAGGGGAAAATCTTTCATTATGGATCCATTAGTTTGATTGTGGAGCCATGCAGATCAGCCCATCTTAAAGCAATGGAAGTTGCCAGAGATGCTGGGGCACTGCTCTCCTATGATCCAAACCTCAGACTACCATTGTGGCCATCGGCTGAGGAGGCTCGCGAACAGATCATGAGCATTTGGGACAAGGCAGATGTCATTAAAGTGAGTGATAATGAGTTGGAGTTCCTCACAGGGAGTGACAAGATTGATGATGAATCTGCAATGTCTCTGTGGCACCCCAACTTGAAACTTCTCCTTGTCACTTTGGGTGAGAAGGGCTGTAGATACTACACTAAGGTCAGTGGATCTGAAATTCCTACTTGTCTTCTCTTTGCAAAACGATTGACTTTTTGTTGTGCCCCTGAGTGGCAGCTACAACTAACTATGTTATTTTGCACCTCTTACTTTATGTGGGAGGTTTGTCTGGTGTAAAGAGAAAGTAAAAATTTGTCTAGGAATTGAAACAATAGATCAAGCCCCTTTTTTAAACAAATCGTCCTGTTAGAATTGGTTCAACACTAATATTAAATTTGAATTGGGTCATTGTCTTTCGGTCACAATATGTAGTAATAGCATTGGAATATGCAACAGGAAGCATGTGGAGCTTTTCTTTCTGTCTTATCAATGTGCGGGCGACTTTTTTTTAGCAGTTGCTGTTGGCAATCTTCCTGGGTGATGCAGGGAAATTTTGTTTCCAACTGATATTTTTAAAGTGAGAGTTAAATGAGAAAAGTAATGTCTTTATAATAAACAAGGCCTTTCTTAAATGTCGTGTTCTGTTGTTGGGGTGGGTGGATAGGTTGGTAGGACCGTTCTTGGATTTGTTCGGAGTCGGCTTGAATTTATAATGTTGCATGCAGCCAACTGTGGATTGTAGCCGTGCCGTCAATGTCTATTGTGGGATTGTGGTTTTGTATCTGTCTTTCTCCTCTCCACTCCGATGTTTGTATATATTATTCTGCTGAGCTTCTTCTTAGAAACAAGAATGAAAAATTGCCGAACAATAAATTGTTGCTGGATAAGTGTTATTGATATGTTTCTTGTCTAGGGAAGGGGAATTGATCTGTTTTGGAAAAATTGAAAATCACCTGACCATTAACATTTTCTTTTGTTTCCACGGAAATTCAGAATTTCCATGGAGAAGTGAACGGATTCCACGTCAACACGGTTGACACAACCGGGGCTGGTGATTCCTTCGTCGGGGCACTCCTCTGCCACGTTGTCGATGACCACTCCATTCTCGAAGTACGAACCGGACTTTGCATTTCTGGAACAATGCTTGCTTTTACTATTCTGATGTACTCATTTATAATCATCAGATTTGTTGGGTAATGTGTTGATTGTCGATATTGCAGGACGAAGGAAGACTGAGGAAAGTCCTGAATTTTGCAAACGCGTGCGGTGCCATCACCACCACCAAGAAGGGAGCGATCCCCGCCCTCCCGACCGAGTCTGATGTCCTCAGCTTGATTGATGGCGCGAACTAAAGCCCTCCGACCACTCCAACTCTTCCATTCTTGATTTTCCCTCTCTAGTGCTCAAGTTTTTGTCCCTTTCCTGCTCATCCTTAGGACTAGTAGTTGCTTGCATTTTCAATTGAAGAGTTTCTGTTTCCCCTTCCTCCCTGCAAATGGTCACAAAGACTTGCTTGCTTTGTTTAAGATATATAAATAATCCCAACTAAATTTTTGGTTTTGGGCAGCAACTAAGCTCCCTTTTCTTGTCCAACTTTTTTGCTCTGTTTCTAAGTGGCGCGTAGCCATCATGGTGTCCGTTGGTCTTTCCTCTTTTTACTTTAGTTTATTCAATTCGAATGACGGTTGGCTGTTGGTAGTCTCTCCAAATCCCACTACCTAATCTGTTGTTCATATTTTATGTCCAAGTGGGCAGGAGGCTAGGGAAGGAGTGAGTAGGATGGTTTGGTGGTTTTGGCTTTGAAGAACGAACGAAAACCTAAGAGTAGTGAGTGAAAGGCATTAATAGTAACCAAGCATGCCCACCTAACTCTAACTCTTCCTCCAGGCCAAGCGTGCCGCTTTGGGTCTAGATCTGATTTAAGTTGCACGAGTAGGGTCGATTGATGTTGCAAGAACTGTGTGTTTTCGGGCGCACCGGAGTGCCCCCGAGCCATTCCTACTGCGCAGGTTAGATGAGTGATTATTCTCGGGATGAGATGTTTAGATCGGCTGTTATTGGGTTATGATTTATTCGTTCTCATTCCGCATAGATGTTAAGAGCGTGCGACGTGATATGATATAAGGCACATCACAATTCATGTACGCGGTTATTTCGCGTTTTATGCTTTGTCGATTCGAAAAATGTGGCCATCGACCACTAAACCTACGGAACGAGCTTATGATAAACTAGTAAGATCGATTGGGAATTCGAGAGGTAGAGAGACATAACGTAAGCAAAGGAGATAACTCTAATGTGGTAGTCCATGGGAAGGAAGTTCAGTGGGTGCTGGGTACTTAAAGTTTAAAAAGGATATTTCGATTTTCTTCTTCATATTTATGGTTACGATGAATAATAATAAAAGAACACTAACGTTTTTCAAACTCATGTGAATTTCGACAGAATACGTAATTCGTCACTTTTGTTTACTTTACCGAATCATAGCATCAAACTCGAACGAGAATAATTGAAATTTGAAACCCGAGCAATGCACGAAATTTCAATTGATTATCATTTAAAGAGACGTGAGTAGACCGACATGCTCAAAGAGATTACAGTAATCATCTCATATATTCAATAATAATTATAATAATTAAAAAAGAGAGTCATTAACCCTTATTTAGTTCATAGAGAATAGTGCCATGTCTGTCTCCTGAGCTCGATGGCAGCACTTATGGTCCCGGCCGCAACAGATGGGAAACGCCGTAGCGCTCGGGGTCATCGATGCTACGAACGCTAGGAAGGCGACCACGACGAACTTCAGCACGGACCTTAGTGTAGCAGTAGCGTCCATTATTCTCGAAAGGAGGGGATTTTTCTTTTTCTTTTTTCGGTTTTTCTATGGCTTTTTTGAGGGGATTGTTGATGATGCGTGTGTGTTGGACATTGGATATCCCAACTTTATACAGGTGAAGGAAGAGGAGGAAACGATTAATGCATTTATGATTTGCATTGAAGAAACCTTTTTTTGTAACTCCCATAAGGAAAACTACCAAAAAATACCGCAAATCTATTGCATAATTCTATTGGTACCAATCTTGTCCTAATAATTATATAGACAAAATAGCCATCTTATGATATTACAAGAAAATCCATTTTATTTTCAAAATTCAATGTTTTACTTTACTGATTTTTCAATTCCATTTCAGGACGTGGGAATTTTCATTCTAATTAAGAAAAAAAAAGAAATTCTAATTTCGATAATGCAGAGTTATGCACGTCTTAACAAATGCACCTACCATAATATAATCGTGTTCATGATTTTCTTTTCCTATGATTTCATTAGATCCTGGTTATGAGGAATTTTCGGATCGTACGCCATCAACTTTTCTTCCGTAACTCCACATGGTTGTCATAGAAGCAACAAATCAGATAGCAAAATATCGACATGGCTACTTTCCAGAAACAAATCGAAGAACAATCTTTAAATCATCAGCTCTTGAATGCTTAGCTTGATTTATTACCTTTATGCTATGCTGATACATAGTTATTTGATTTGTTGCTTCAATAATGGTGATTTACATATATTCTCTAACAAAATTGCGATTTAAATAGACTCTTTGACATGTGAGGAGACCAATTTCCAAGATGCATTTCTTTGCATTAATCATGATGAGTTTCCACTAGATCCGTCACATGGTGGGTTGGGTCGAGTCGAAAATGATCCGGTCCAAATAGATTTATTTTACCCGTTTTGATCCATCTTCATGCAATGTGAGTCTAGTGGCTCATATTTGACCTAACTCGACTCATATTTTTAAAACATTTTTACATTTAAATTAGTCTAGGAAAACTCATGTCCAAACCGAGATGAGAGTGAAAAGAGAGTCACAGAGGTGGAGTTGGGTTTAAGTAAGTTGTAAACACATTTATGATCTATTTAACACTCATATTATGTTTAACTATGTTTATGACTGATTTATTGAATATAATTTATCCATATAATATAACAACTCAGCTTATCATATATGGATTAAGAAATTAGTTTATGATTTATTTTGGCGGTATAGTTTCAACATACTACTGCCTATGTCAATTCATATTTATTATGTTATGGAATATAGATGAAAATAGAGGAGATGCGCTGCAGAGAAAATTTGGAGATTTTTTTTTATGTTCTAATTTTGTGAGAATAAAAAGAAGAAAAAGAACCCTTTTTATTAAGGGTTAATACCACGAAAAAAAAACTCAAAATAGCATACGTGATAAATTTATCTCAAATTATTTTTTTAATCACAAAAACTCCAAACCCAGTACACTCGTGATAAATTGACTCTAAATATTTTTTTTACCATCAAGAATCCCAAACTGGTACATTCGTGATAAAGTTATTCTCCATTAGTTTTCAATAAATTTTATCATCAAATTACCGAATTAGATGAGCGTGACGATTGATAGATGTACTAGTTTGAGTTTTTTACCCTCTGTTTGTCATAGATATATTGATTTAGGATTTCTCGTGGCATTAATCCAATATAATGGAAACTACTAGAGGGTAAGTTTGTCACAAGTGTAATAGTTTATGATTTTTGGTGATAAAAAAATTAGTTTTGGATCAATTTATCAAAGGCGTATCGGTTTGGATTTTTTTTTATGGTAAATTTATCACAAGTGTACTAGTTTGCGGTCTATTGTGGTCAAAAAAATTATTTGAGGTAAATTTATCACAGGTGTACCTGTGGTTAAAAAGATAGTTTGTGATAAATTTGTCATAAATGTACTTGTTCGGGATTTTTCGTAGTATTAACCCTTTTATTAAGGATTTTTTGAGTCCACCTATCATGCTTCGATTGGGAGGACGATGAGGCATATATTTGCCTTGGCGAAAACATAAATTCAGTCTCTTTGGTTTGTATCTTTTTTTTTTTTTTTGGATATAATTTGATTGCACAAACAAAGAACACATCAACACTCAGCATTGTACATTCATTCAAAATAGCAACTTATAAATCATGGCCTCTCCAAATTAAATTGCGTGAATATTTGCCACATATTTAACATTATGTACGAGTATCTAATTCAAACTAGCTCGCCGGCCCTTTTATGAGCGGATCAGATGTATAATTATCCTCGAACACAGATGTTTATATTGGTCGTAAAGTATCCTTTCTCCCTTTTACACATACATGAAAAACACGTGGTGTGATTGCGCCTTTTTTTCATATAGTCTGAATCCATGTTTCAATCGATAATTGATCTACGGAATGAGTTTATCGTGAAGCAAATAAGTTGATTGAGAATTTGAGTGGTAATGTAAGTCGAGGAAACACTTAGGAATTGTGTTTTTGGGGCGTGTTCGGGCTTTTGTGACTATAGGTCATCTCTCAAACCCACACAAATTGATTCATTTATGTACTTATTTGATTCTATACGAGGTTGCGTCTCGAATTGAAAGAACACGTTGAAGGAACACTAATATATTTCTCAAAGGTCATCACTTATTATTAAAGAGACATGCTCAAAAGGATCACGATAATCACCCCACGTATTCAATAATGAAAAAACAAAAGTCGATAACCCTTATATAGTCCATAGAGAATAGTGCCACGTCATTTCTCAAAGTCCGCCTCCTGAGCTCGGTGGCAGCACTTATGGTCCCGGCCGCAACAGATGGGAAACGCCGTAGCGCCCGGGGCCATCGATGCTACGAACGCTAAGAAGGCGACCACGACGAACTTCAACACGGACCTCACCGAAGTAGTGGCAGCGTCCATTATTCCCAAGAAGAAGTTTTATTGTGTTCCTTTATTTTTCTATGGTCTTTTGAGGTGCTTGTTGAAGTTGTGTTGATCCATGGAGATCCCATCTTTATATAGGTGAAGAAACAGAGCAGGAAACAACGTTGGCGTTAGATCTTTTGGAACATAATTCCATTTATGATTGCATTGAAGAGGGGCTTTTGATGTTAGAAGTCCGGGACCTCATTCAAAAAAATTAATACCATATACCACGATGAGTAGGATGGAATTCATAAGACACGGACAATGATGATCGGTCCATTCGACCATGTACTGCAAGATCTAAAGGGAAAGACATGGGCTCGTGTGAGTAGGAAACAGAAAGTATCTATTCTAGTTCTATCGATCATCTGTAATTATTTTGGTAGAAAAGAAAAGGCCGTAAAGTTTAGCTTTGTGGTTGAGCCACACGGTCACGAAATTCCATTCATTTCCGTTGTACACTCATACTCGGTTCTTTTCGCAAAAAATATTTTCTTGAAAATGATCGCTCATGTCGTTTAAAATAATTAGTTGATAAAAAAATAATTTTTACTGTCGCCATTAATTTAGACTTAATACCCGGAAAGACCTCAAGTTTTAACATGTGTCTCAATTATATACAAATTTTTTTTGCCCCATAAAAAACTCATAACTTTGACTTTTGTCCCAATTCTACTAGCCTAACACCCAAAAAAAAACTCTAAACTTTAGCATTTGTCCCAATTATATCTAAAAACTTTTTTTTATCTCATAAGAAACCTTAACTTTTCCTTTTGTTCCAATTCTACCACATGCAACGTTCCGTCCATAATCACCATTAGTTAATCTTCACGTGACTCAAATTTTCTCGCCAAACTTACCAATAAATCTTCAAAATTTGAAAACAACAAATTTCGGAGACGATGAGATTTGAGATCGTTTGTCCAAATAATCGATCTCCACGTCTAACCGTTTTTTAGGGTTGTTGAGTGCCAGGAAAAATTTGAAACATCCAATCTTGAGTGGCTCTGTATCTCTTGACAATGTGTATGGGAACAAATAATAGAAAAGAAGTTGGGAGATTTTTTCATGTTAGCTTTTTTGAGATGTAATTCAATTACGATGTGGAAATGCCACGTAGGTTTAATTAATGGTGATTTTGGACGGAAAGCTAACGATGGTAGAATTGTGATAAAAGTAAAAATTGAGGGTTTTTTTATGAGATAAAAGAAATTTTTGGATATAATTGGGATAAATGCTAAAATTGTGATTTTTTTAGGTATTAGACTAGTAAAATTGGAACAAAAGTGAAAATTGAAAGTGTAGAATTGGGACAAAAGTAAAAGTTTGAGGGTTTTTTTTATAAGACAAATACTTTTTTTTTGGATATGATTAGGATATATGCTAAAGTTGGAAGATTTTTTTTTTTTTATTAGTAATTTATATCCAAATATTTTCATGGATGACGAAAATATTTTTTGTTTATTTATTTTTTTAATAGATATAAGTGATTGTTTTCAGGAAAATGTCTTCCAAATAATTTATTTTTCACGAAACAAACGGAACCTTAAAAGAAATGTAGAATTATTACATGTAGATTGTAGTCTTTAGCCGGCCTAAAGTGGCATCACCATCGTTGACATGGAACAAATTTGTAATAGTTAATATTTTGTATTATTTTTCCTTTTTTGTCTCTTTCTTTTTCTTCTTCCTCTGTGGCAGGAGAGGGTCACGGAACGCGCTCGCTAGCCATATGGCGGCAATCGCCCTCGCTCTAGAAGAGGCTGCCTTTGCCCGTGGCCATTAAGGCCTTGCCTAGTGGCTAGCAAGCTCTGATGACCCTCGTCGGACATGGGGGAGGACAAAGGAAAATAAAGGAAACATGTTAAAAGTTTGTTAAAGAGCACCGGTGATGTCATATCGATCAAATGGATTGAATAAGCAAAAAAAATATTTATGACTGAATGCACAATTGCATTGATTTAGGACTTTTTTGATCATTTTTTTCCTTGTAAATGGCATATTAGAGAAACCCTTTATAAATTGCACATTAATTTTGACGAAATAGACATTTCAGGATGTTATTCATTGGGTAAACTTTTACTACTATACATGAAAGGGGAACTCTATAAATGGGCCTACATAATTATTAATTGATTAAATTATTAGTAAGGTAGCTGAATTTGTGTGGGTGGTTACATTTTAATGTCCCGCTAAGTTAGGTGGGGATGATGTAGAAATCCGTCGCTCGCGAAACATTAATGACGTCATTTTCATTGCATTGAGCATTTGTCTTTGGCCGATTCTTCTCAGGACCCCCTCTCCTTCTCAATTTCGCATTCGTTACCCTTTGCTTATGCGGGTCAATTAATTCAAGAAATATCCTGTCGTGTAATGTCAAATCGTGGTGCCTTGAATCGAACGGTTCGAGCTCTTTGAAATTTCATCCTTAGGTATTTCTCATTATTAAAAAGAGTTTAAATTTAATGGCAAAACCGGTCGATTTAGAAGTTTAGTTATCATAGGGTTTTGAAAATGCGGGCTTAGTTATCAAAGCGCTTGTTGAATATGGAGGCCAATTCGGCCGATTCGAAATTTTATGAAGAGATTTTGGTGGCGAAATATATTGGCTACATGGATGGCAACGGGGAAGGTAAAAGTTTGGTGAGAGGTGGGGGCGGGAGCAGAGAAATCGCTCACCAAGGAAATAGTCATGAGGCTTACGACATAAGATGAGTTTTGCCAATATCGCCACCCGATTTTATTTATTTATTTTGTACCTAGAAAATACATTTTGGAAAGATTGGCAATTGTATAATTTGATTAAATTAGATGAGGGATACATTCTTCCGTATCTCTCCAGATACCATAACATTCGCTTTGGTCAAAACACAAGCATGATAATATTCCATTCCCATGATCACATTAATTTGCAAGAATTACATGTTTATGCTGGCAATTATTTGTCACAAATCCTAGAGCCTGTATAGCTTGCTTCAAAATCATTGGCAATATTTGCTCAATCTTTAAGCTCCATTGGATCTGCAAGATTTGAGGGGAGTAGAAAAATGTAAGAACTTCATGCTATGACATGCATTAAAATCTGTGACTGTTCAGAATTAGAGATGTCTGAATCTAATAAATCTCGAAAAAAGGAACAAACGAAATGTATTTTTTTGCATTAAGACGAGCAAAATAGAGACCCCTTGGAATATTAATTCGGTAATGAACAAGCTTAATTTGGTAATTATTATTATTATTATTATTATTATTATTATTATAGATAAGATAGGTGTATTACCAGCTGACTTTAAGGTAGTGGACTTGTGGTCGGTGCCCGGAACAGTGGGGTCGAGGAGGGCAGCTCCGGCGGAGGCAGGAGGGCACGTTTGGCGGCGCAAGCACTCCTTGTAACACGGGTAAAAAGGCTTCACGCCGGCACATTCTGTATTGCACATGCGAATGATGTAGCTACTGCATGAATCGCTCTGCCCCAATTGCGCTGCGAACAAGGCAAGCATAATCGCCGCCACCGTCATCGCCGCCAGCCTCTTAAAACCCAAAACCTCCATCTGAGTTTCTGGTTTTCACACACTAATCGATAGGAAAGATGAGAATCGATAGGAATTTATACACAAGTGAAGCCAAGCTGGTTGTGGCAGCTTAAGGAAAGAGAGATCTGGCTCCTTGAAGATATCCAAATCATTTAATAAGTTTCTTATTTTCATAATTAGTGTTTTGATTTACGTAATTTTCAATTCCATTCTAGAACGAGGGGAGTATCTTGGTAAGCTTGACCTATAGAAAGCAGTGAAATAAAAGAGCTAAATTAGGGCGTGAATGATGAATGTTCTATTTCCGGGGCTATTTCGGCTAGAAATAGATTTTTTTATTTCAATTTCTTGGACGAGTTTCGAATAAATAAACGCGTTTGACAACGGCACAAAATATATATTCCCGGAACAGAAATCTATTCGATAATAACATAAAATTTCTCTACGGCCGGCCGCCGAGCCTCGGCTGGTGGACATGCGGATGATCGATTCTTTGGCGGCCTGCGATAAGGACGTGAGAGAGAGGAAGACTACACGCAAGAGAGATAGTGAGCGATGACAAAAGTTCTTAATTCTAGTCTAGGGATGGAAAAGTAGAAAATTTCGACTTCTCATTTCCGTTCCAAACCTATTTCGAGTTAAAAATTTATCTCAAAAATAGAAAAACGAAATTGATTTACCAAATAAATTTCTATTCCAAACCTATTTCCGAGAAGAGGAAAATAGAAAAACAGAAAAACAGAATGATTATCATTTGCGCCCTTAGTGACCAAACTAATTACTTAATCAAGATTGTGAGTATTATCAAAAGAAATGTTGTAAAAAGTATCTAATTTCCCAGCCTTAATTTGTTTTGTATCTTAGTCATCAAACCAAACATTAATCCCATGGGAATTCCCATTATGGTGAAAAAAAAAGGAACTTTAATTTTGATACCATATAAGCATGTTCATGGATTTTTTTTCCCCTATGATTTAATAAGATCCTAAAAAAATGAGGATTTTTTTAGGACCCTACCTCAGCAACTCTTCTATTGGTAACTCCACGCGATTGTTTCTGAAGTAACTAATCAAATAGCAAAAATAATTTGCGTAATTATGCAACAAAAAAAAAATCAAGGCAAAATCTCTAGATGATCAGCTCGCGCACCCTTTGCTTGACGGTAATTTGCACCAGATTCTGCACTCTAATTATGAAGATATTTTGTTACTTCAATAATTGTGATTTATGTACTTATATGCATTGATCTTCAATGTATCAATTCAAATTATTATGTGACAAAATTACTGATGAATGTAGGGAAAATTGGTTACGCAACAACGATGGGTGAAATTAGAATTTTGCTAGCATAATTTTTTTTTTGTGATCGTGAAAATAACAACATGTTGCGGATTATAAAATATTAAAAGAGTGCCCCAATAATACTTTTTTATTATTTGTTACTTTTTTTGTAACTCATAACATGCTTGTCAATAGAGAGGCCATTTGGGCCCGGGCCGAACCGACCGGACCGCCCAAACACAGTTTGGGAAAAATTGGAACGGCCCTAAAAAAAAAAAAAGGGGCCCAAAAGCCGTTGGCTCTTCTAGGCCGAGAAAAGCCATTTGGCCGTAAAGATTAATTTAATAAATAAAAAATTTATAATTTTTTTTTATAAATACATATCCTTCCCTTCATTTTCCACAAATCCCTCAACAATTCTCTCAAATTCTCAAAATCCGCCCAATTTTCCAAAAATGGCAAGTGACAAAATCCGAAAAGGTAAGATAATGGAGATTCGAAATCCTATTCCGACGCGATCCCGTGAATGCATGTCGAAGACGACACCAATATCAACGTTGTTCCCATTTCGAACGCAGAGTCCCAACACAAAAAGCTTCATCCGCCTACTCACCAAACAAAGAGCCGAGAGAGACACCGACTTAGACTGACAAGGTATAGACGAAAGGTAAGATAATGTAAATTTAAATATTGTTCCCAAACATATAAATTTAGCAAAGAAGATGGCTATGGAACATTCCGTAGATCCGACAAAAAACATCCAATCAACATCGACACTAACAACAACAAATTTCCGGCAACCTAATACTCATCCTTTATTCCGTTACATGCACTTTATAAACAAACATTAGAATATGTTGCCCTTGATCATGCTCCATTTACTACTGTGAAAATTTTAATATGAAATATTTGATAAATCTTGGTTCCGAAACTATTCCGAAGTACTCTTAAACGCGAACTTCATCTTTATAAAAACAAAAAAAAACTTTAGCAAAATGTTTTGCGAATTCAATGGACGGCATTTAGGTAGTGATATTTGGGTGATCCTGCAAATTCATTCTTATATGGTGTTACGTGCATGGATAGGGATGACCGACCATTCAAAAAGACTCTGCATTTCGAGTTTTATGAAAAGCATTGCTCATAATATTTATAGAATAATTAAACAAGTTTTAGAAGAATATTATTTGATAAATAAAGTTTTTCAATTGTTTTTGATAATGCACGCAAATACCGCTCCATTCCCGAATTAGAAAATATTTGCAAACCCTCTTTGGGGGACAATTTTTCACATTAGATGTCTTGCCATGTTTTAAATTTATGTGTACAAGATGGTTTACAACTCTCGAATTCCCCCAATAAAAAATTAAATATTTATGGAGCCCATTTTATGAAAGCATGGAAAATTTTGTAAACAATGGGAGAAGGGCAAAAAGGTTTCCAAAAGATATTCGATTTATATTTATGTATGAGTTCTTTCTGATTACAAAGATTTATTATGTACGTTTATGTCGCAAAATATTCCGAAATTACTTTACTTCCGCAACATTGGGACGTTTGCAAATTTTTTTAGATTTTTGAAAATTTTTAATGATCTACTAATGCTTTATCCGGTATTTATTATCCTACTACGCATTTATTTTTAATAGAATGTATTAATATTGGTAGTGTTTTTAATGTATATGAAAAGATAATGAATTAGTTCAAACTATTTCAAATTAAAATGGTTGCATTATTATTTCAAAATTCCTCTTGTCTATTTAGTTGGTATTGTTTTGATCCACGTATTAAATTAGATGGTTTACTAGATTATTTGAATGTGTATTATTATGATTGTTTACATTTGGAAGATATGATAGATGTTTCAATTGTACAAAGAGAGGTTAGAGAATCATAGTAGCATTACATGGAAATTTTGTAATAGATATGGTTTAAATGATGGTGGATCTTACCATCTACCGCCTCAAAATGAAACCGTAGTTCACTTGGTAGAGGTTATGATACCTCAAGAGTAGACAAAAAAAAAATAAAGGAAAAGAAGTATTTATGAAATAAAAAATATTTCACCACTCAATTGAGTTTCGTAATAGAAAAATAGTACATTTTCAAATCCCGAGTGGTGGCGAGTCACTCAACCGATACCCGTGCCCGCCCTCATCGCCGCGTATATTAGCAACCCCATCTTCAAAATTGCAATTGAACAAGCATTTAGCGAGGATTAGTTTGGACTCTCGCCGTCAAGATTAAGCCGAGTCCGTGGAAAAACAAATTTCAACACCAAGAATGGATCGAGAACACGAATCTTTAGCGAGGATTGTGGAGATACCACCGCAATACCACAACGGTAGCGACGATTGACGATGAGGTAAGTTGGGTTATCAATAAAAGAACTACATAGCTTGATTCTCATCCCCAAGAAGATATGTAGGCTCTTAATGATAATTCATAAGTTCGCCCATTCTTCCTTTCTCTTTTTTCCCCAAATTTCATTACAATATACAATTTGATTATAATTTATAATTTATTATATTATTTATTAGTTTAAAAATTAAATTTAAAAAACGGAACCGAAATGACCACGAACCGCTGGAATCGCGGTTCGGAACCGGACCACGGAACGACCGACCCCTAAAGGGGCGGTTCTGAACCTCCCTTCTCTACCGTCAATCTCACAAGAAATAAAAAAATGTCACGTGAGCATATTCCGTGAAATTATATAGAATTTTGGATATGTTTTTTTTTCCCAATTTTCGAATTTTACAAAAAAGTACCATTTTATACATTCTCTTTTTTTTTAAGGTTCACATATGAAGGAGCGTTTAGGTCCACCTGTCAGCCTCCCATTGGGTGGATGACGGCGCAAAACAAGATTTCAATGGCGGTGCACCTGCGTAGCTCGTGCAATCTTCCCGGCAATTTCCCTCCCCCTCTGCCTCTTCCCCTTGACGCGTTCATTCTCCCTCGTTCGAGCTTTTCACGCCGGCGAATCGAACGACCGCGTCAAATCGCCGTTCGAACTTCCCAAGCCGATCGTCGACCGACTTGCTGAGGTTTCGCGTGCTATCGAGATCCTCCAAAGGTCCGAGTTCCATATCCAGGTCGCTTTCTGCTCCCTCGTTGCTGAGTGATTTCCACATGTCTAGCGCAGTTCTGTGTTCGCTCACGTCGGTTCATCTGTGGTTTTTTGGTTGTTGTGGAACTTCGCTTGCTTCTGTGTGTATATTTTCTCGTTTAGAGTGGAATTAAGTTGCTCCGGCGCGGGTTGAGTTCAGTGGATTGGTGGTCCGGTTTCTGTTGCTTTTAGGGAAGGTTTGGTTATCGTATTGATTGGCTGGGTTCATGTCCTCCTTGTTTTTGCTTGTTTATTTGGGGGTTAGGGTGGGTTCTGGTAATCGTGAAATTTTTTAGCCATGGAAGCTGCTGAAAGCATCTGTTCATCGTACGTATAGGGGTTCATCATATGATGATTTGGTATTCATCCTTTCTTGTTAGTCAGTGAGGGATATGTCATACTATGGATGTAGTAGTCAGCTGATGAATTCGATACAGAAATGCTTCCTTTATGGTACTTCATATCGACTACATCTTTGTCCATTAATCTGCAAAATCTCACAATTTGTGCCCTTAAGGAGAAAAGGGTCAAAGCATTTGAATGATCCAAGTATTTGGAAAACTGATTTAGTAAGTAAATTTGACTTTTTCGACATAATTTTTGCCGCATTACGAGCTAGTAAAACAAATAATAACTCTTACAAGAGAATAGATGACATCTTTGTGTTGATTTGACTCGTAGTGGTTGTTTGCCAAAAGGCCCTCTTGATGAACTAATCAGGTCTATTACGAGAAGAGCATTTGCATGGCACAGGTTGACAGTTTTTTTTTTTTTTGGTTGTAGTAGTGGTGCAGTGTGCCGCCTCTTCTGCAGTCATGTATGAAAATCCACGGATGCAGCCTGGGGCGCCTAGGCCACCGACACAATCTCAGCCTAACCCATTCGAAGGGGCATTTTATGGAGCTGGTTCTGGACTTATTCGAGGCAGCCTCAGTACATATGGAGAGAATTTTTTGGGATCAAGCTCTGAATATGTACAAAGCAATGTGAGTATCGCACTGATAAGATATACCCCGTTTAGTTGTTGCTTGCCTTTTGAGCTACATATGAATTTTTTTTTTCCTTTTCATTGAATGATGATTGATCCCTGGTAGTCATTTGTTTTAAGTGGATTTCAATAATGGCAAGAAGGAAGCTCTTGAGTTGCTCAAATTAGAACTTTTAGTTGTTTGTTGTTGAGTTGAAGGACAGTTCTGGTCTTCTGTTCTCTATCACAGGGTATAGCATGTAGACTGATGCACAGCTGAGATGCAATCTTTGATGTAGTAGACTATTGTTCTCAAACCTCCTAATTTTCATATATGCGTTTTTATCTGACAAGTATCACTTGGCGTCTTTTGGATTTTGCTTTCTCTGCGAGCAGATTAGTAAGTACTTTTCTGATCACCAGTACTATTTTCAAGTGAATGATCAGTATGTGAGGAACAAGTTGAAGGTGGTTTTATTCCCATTCCTTCACAGAGTAAGTGCTGTCTTTGTTGGACAGTTATCATTAGTAACTCTTGTTCGTCCTTTCATTAATCTGCTTGTGTATTCCTTTCTTCAGGGTCACTGGACACGAATAACGGAACCCGTGGGAGGAAGGCTCTCATACAGACCACCTATTTATGATATCAATGCGCCGGACTTGTACATCCCGTTCATGGCTTTTGGAACCTATGTTATTCTTGCTGGCTTATTGTTGGGACTTCAGGGCCAGTATGTATTGCCTTTTCTGACGTTGAAGTTTACATCCTTTTGTTTTTTAGACATCCTCAATTTGTCTTTGGAGACAAGTTCTATACCGGGTCTCTCATAATTGCTTTCACGCAAATAATGCTAGCATTTCAGCTTGCTTTGTACTGATAATTTTCATAGCCAAAGCTTCTTGGGAGACGTTAATAAAGGGTTATTTATTTTCAGGTTTAGCCCAGATGCATTGCAATGGCTGTTTGTCAAAGGATTGCTTGGCTGGTCTCTGCAAGTAATGTTGCTGAAAGTCACATTGCTTTCTCTGGGTGGTGTCGAGCCACCTTTGCTGGACATTGTGGCATATGCTGGGTACACGTTCGCTGGGTTGTGCTTGGCTATAATCGGGAAAATCATCTTAAGTTACACGTACTTTGTTATGATGCCACTGGCTTGCTTGTGTATGGGCATTTTCTTGGTGAAGACGATGAAGAGAGTCCTTTTTGCGGAGGTGAGAAGTTACGATACAAGTAGTCTGCACTACCTATTGCTCTTCATTGCTTTTGCACAGTTCCCACTTTTCTCATGGCTTGGCAATATTAGTCTCAACTGGCTTTTCTGAAACTGAATCATGCAATGTTTTGACTCGAAAGAGTCCGTTGTGTAGCATTTTTTAAGACTATTGTACGTGTAGCTTCTTTTTTGCCCCTTGTAAATTTAATTTGTTGCAGTCGGTTATTGATCATGCAAGATTTATTGCAGCGTTGGCGAAACGACTATCTAGCAATTTTGATGTTTCATCTCTTTTTTGTTTTGACCTGGACTAGTGGTTCTGACTTCTTATCACTACAGATTCACTTAAATGGTGGAATAGGAGGATATTTACTTGATTAACATTGCATCTAAACCACTGATATTGCCTGGCCTGGTCTGAGTTCCTGAGGATTATCTATATCTTGCTATTTTTGGGCCTTTCCCTCATTTCAATCACATTGAAAAGAAAAAGAAGTTCTCAATCCCCCTCTATTATGTGGACCAATTGGATCAGATAAAGCCACAAGAACAGACAACTTGTTCGCTGATTGGCAAACAATCTTCTTAACTGGATAATAACTTTTCATGCTAAGTTACTAGCAATTAACTTTTGTTCTTGGATGTTAACAAACAAATAGAAAATGTACTTGTTACTGTTACTTTTGACTCCAACCATCCTTAGAAGTTACTGGTGTATAATGGGTTTAAATTTACTTTTCCGATTGAAAAGCTATTGATCACCTTGAATATGCGACTTACATGTCTGTATGCCCAATCTTATAACCTTGTGTAAGAGCTGTTAAATTCATAGATCGGAAGTTGCTTCTCCATCGGAGAGATCCTAATGACATGAAAATGTTACGAACTAGAAAAACGTTACGTAGTTTCCGCGAGACAAAGTAGCTGAACGATGTGAACACTTGTTAAATTCACTATTTGAAAGTGAATGAGTGAGATTTGAAGTTACTTTTCTCGTCCTAACCTATTCCAAATCCATATCCCGTGCTGGCAAAGGTATCCAACGGCGAATTGGCTCCATTTGCCCTCAACGTAGTCAGGGATTGATCGTAAGGAGAAGCGTACTGCCTTAATTTTTGGCAAAACTGGGAGAAACCGCATGAAACGAAGCCTCACCGCTGTTGATGATTCCTCCTGTTGTTATTTTCGGAGAGTGCGATGTGCGGTCACAAAAAGTGGCTATACCGCCTGAACTTTCCTGCAGAACTCGTTCAGAAGACGGGAATGGCGACACTGTCGTGAATTTCACCCCGGCATAAGCTCGACTCATCCCCTTCGCAGAGTAACGCATAAGTGGATACTTTTAATACAGAACCGCAAATTTTAAGCGTAATTCTAACAAAGGAAAAGAAAGGAAATCTAGTAGAAGAAATACCTCGACTATTTCTTCTAACCCATGATGCTGAAGACGATTTTTAAAGCAGTTCAACGAGCAACTTTAAGATGTATATGCATTACGTGTGCACGTATATACTAACACGCCAGACTATTAACAAACCTATCAATCGCTACCCTCTAGAGCTAACTCCTCCATTCTCATCCAAGATCGGGGACGGTGAAGTGCTCCTCCTCCTCGTCCGGGATTTCAATCCTTGGCTTCTTGTGTGAGACATTGAATTTGGCAGTCTTGGAGGAAGTGAAGTTGCCCGTCTGTGGCATCGGCAGCTGAGGAACTTCAGCCGCCTCTTGAGGGATGTGATCGCCGAAGAGGCCCATGTCTGCTAGCCACTCTAACCCTCCAAACTCGAGCTGCTCTTTCTGCAGAAGGATTACAAATCAAAACGAGCTTCAACATTCAGCAGAAACCCAAGTGCAGAACATTATTTTGCATACATAGTCCAAAGGGGTCAAACTTAATCTCACCTTGTCAGAAGATTCGAAATCCGTTAACTGCAACAGGTCATCGACACCCCCACGGCGAAGTCGAGACAGAAGCCTGTTGGTGGGGTGTTTTAACTGGTTGAGAGCTCGGGTTCGGTGGCTCCGAGCAGGTTTTGTCGGCATCCTTGACACATTTAGATCTTAGAGCCACCCTAATGCCAGTGGCTAGGAACCTCTGGTGGTTTGCAGAGAGGCTCCCCGCTGAATGGATCGGTTCGTCACAGTCCTGACAGAAGAGGGCTCTGTCTTCGACACAGAAGATGAACGCCGCCTTCTCCTGTATGTCGAAGTTATCATGAGATCGAGGGACTAGAGTGGAAATCAATGTATGTACCTTGTATCACCATAAAATTACAATGAAATCTGAAAAAATTAGACGGGAGAAAAGACAAAGTAGTTCAGTTTTGTTAGGCCATTCTATGTCTTTCTGTTTATGCAAAATTCCCAATAGCGACGATAAGCAACTCTCTTTATGAGCTAAAAGCTGAAGCTAATAGAAAAAACCAACTGATTACATCGAACAAGATAAAAAAGGTTTTGAGTGTGCAACCGTCTTCATATTTATTTCATCAGCTTCAAATCGCTCACGAACAAGATTTGTTTCAAACCAGATTGCCCATTAAGGAAGCAAGAACACAGAGAACAAATCCAAAGGTAAATCAACATCGACCGACACACCAGAAGAGGAAAACCAAAAGGGAAGTACCCGGCAAATGTCACAAGGAGGGAGGCTGTTGGAGATGCAGTTGAGGAGAAGCCTCTGGTGCTTGCTCGCGAGCTTGTTTGCCGCGTGAATCTCCACGTCGCATCTCTCGCACAGCGCGGCTTCGTCCGCGCAGCATATCACCACCGCCGGCGCTCTCTCACACACATCACACTGTATCTTCATCTCCTCCTCCTGCTTCTCCTTCTTCAACTATCAACCTCAGCAACTGATGTGTCTGAACCAAGCAGCAGTATTTAGTTTTGACAAATGCCCATTTCAGGCCAAGCCGAGAGGAGCACAGACAAGTTCAGAAGCAGTTTCCAAAACTAAGACAACAAGAGAAAGAGAATATCAAGAGGTGGAGAGAGAGTGAAAGAGAGAGGAGGCTTAGAGAGATATTTGATGAGTGCAAGCTACGCAAGAGAGTGCTTGGTGGACAGCTGAGGTGGGCTGAGAAGAAGATAAGGAGATATGAATCTTAGCCCGAATCAAAAGAATGAAATCTACAACATCCACCAAGGCTTTGGTGGGGTGGTCACACACCCCCATGTGTGAGCTGTTCTAAGAGAGAACAGATCTTTTTCTATGGTCCCTCCACCCACGGTGTCCAGAACAGTGACGCCAATCTTGAATAGGAGAGAGTTAGATTTTTGCTTTGACTGCTGAGAAATCAAAAAATGTATCCTTGAGAGGAACATGCACCATGGGAGACCGGACCGTAAGTTCGTATCATGCGGCATATATCACCTCATTTCGATACCATGTCGAGAAGTAGTAATTTTTCCTTTACCCTTTGTTTATGATGACATGAGGTGTTGATTTTGATAAGTTTGTGAAAAATTTCTGTGGACATGAGTACTTCTTGCCAAACTCACAAGAGTTCAAATCTATATTGATAGGAGTATATGGTGTTTGGAAGGAGAGTAGTTGCATCCTTTTGAGCTCGAATTGTATTCATGTAGCGAGCTTTTGGCGTCAAACCCTAAGTTGAGCTGGGGATCATTGCTTGTGCTCAACTTTGCTAAACCAAGGAACGAAACATCTCATGGTCAACGCAACCAAAGAAGAATGCAGGTTGAGCTTGACCCTGAAAACCCTAATTTTGATCCTCCTCTTGGACATTATTCCTCGACGGACCTCCATCGCGACTCCCGCAGCCGTCTCGTTAAGACCCTTCACTGACCTCTTGAGCTTGCCCTTGAACCCACTGACCTGACGATCATCGTGACGGTCATGATGTTCACTATGATCTTCTTCTTCTGGCGGCGGTGATGAGGAGGAGAAGTGGTAGCTCTTTAGGAAGGCTTGCCTCGCATGCCAGTATTCGCGGCCTCGGCGGTACTCGTACTCGCTGATTATGATACCTTCATCACGGCAATCATCGGCTTGCAAACTGTAATCGTGATCGTTGAGCTGATGATGGAGTTCATCATCAAATGGATCACGTTCACTACTCATGCGTTGTTTTGTACTTTGGTGCTTCGCATGACGTTTTTTTTGTGTGATGATACTAAGGTTCGGTCGATGTGTCATGGATTTATATGGACTCAAAAAAGGATTAAAACAAAATAAAAACAGAAGAAAAAGGTTGGTGGTTGTAGAGATTAAGAAAATGAATGTAATAATTAGTGGGTGAACCACAAAGGAGAATGTGCACTTACGGTTGGTAGCTTCTGTTGCACCCAAGACATATCCACCCCGTAGAAAAGAGAATGTTTCATATTAACTGATGTTTATTTAGGTTCAATCTTCTGCTCTCTAGTGACGTGATCACTGAATCAAAAAGTCGAACTCTTCGATCATGCTACGATATCATACTATCATATTATTGACGTTACATTATCATGTCCGATCATTCACGTTCCACCCTAATCTTGTGCCATTATCGCATCATATTGTCTTTTCACAAAGCTGATTAGAGAATCTTTAGTAAATAGGCAAGAGAGAAGAAGAAGAGAGGAAGAAACAAATCGTGAAATTTCAATAAGGAGTTCTCTGACTATAAATTGTACTTGACCATAATGCTCTTATTTATGTTAAAAGAAATAAAATCCAGAAAATGAACCCTATATCTTAAGTAACGTAACATTGTCAACAAGCGATCTCTTTCGTACTAAATCACAGCTTTGATTATTGTTGCCATTTTCCAAAGGAGTATGGTAGAGTGTTAATCCTTTCATATTCATTACCAAATCTCAGCTTTCAATTAATACATGACTTCAAAATGACCCCTTTAAGCAACCGTGTGTTTTCTGTAATGCCTAGTATTTAAGGTTTTTATTATCATATCTAATCATTCAAGTCATACCTAATGTCGTGTCATTATCGTGTCATGTTGTCAACACGTTGTCTCTTCCATATTAAATCTTAGTTCTGATTATTATTGCCATTAGTCTTCGAATGTTTTCCTTATACATTGCCGAACCTTGGCTTTGAAATAACAGACAAACTTCAAAATGACCCCTTTAAGCAACTGTGTTATCCTTAATTCCTAATATTTTAGGTATTCATTGACAATGCATTAATTCGACAAGTTAATCATCCTGGCCTATGATATGAACATATAACAAAGAAGACTTTAAGAAGGTTGAGATTTGTTACGTATGCAGAAACAACATGACCTCGGATAATGCAAAACTCTCAAAGGCCCTTTGTGTTCTCGTAAGTTCTTGTCCGTGAATAGGCTTGTGTCGTAAAGAAAACGAAGCCCATTTGAGTTTTGGCCCAATGCTCTCTGCTTCGTGGAAATGAAGGGCGATCTCCTGGAGTACTTATTTGCATACGCACGCAAGCGAGGGTCAGCTAGACGGCGCGCGAAGAACCGGTGGGTCACCCAGTTAAATCCAGAATTTGCGAAGAACGGGAGGATTTACTACTGGACTTGAAGGTGAGAAGTTAGCGCTCCGAATTTTCGAGATTCAATCAGCTTTTTCTCGGTCCTTCGAGGTGAAAATTCATATCGAATCAGCTTGTATTCCTTTCTTGAGCCCAAGATATTTGAGAGGAATCTCTACTGAAGAACGTCGCTTTGACCGATTCTGAGAAGCCAAGTTTCTAGTTTGGCTTCTCCTGGCAATTTTTTCGGGTATTTTGATCTGGGGTTCTCGTGCTACTTGCAGTCGTGAAAGTTCCAATGTGTGGGCGATTGAGAAGGTAATTGAGGTTTCTGTAGATGGGGAAGCCTTTGTTTTACGAGATCTTGGAGAAACCTGCGACGAGCTGCGTCGTAGGATTGTGCTGTGCAATATGGTTCTACATTCAGAAGAAAGGGATTGGTTATTCGCATGTTGGACTGAGCTACGACGCCGCCATGGAAGGGCACTATTGGCGGATAATTACCTCGGCGTTCTCGCACATTAGCGTCTTGCATCTTGTTTTCAATATGAGTGCGCTTTGGAGTCTTGGAGCTGTAGAACAGCTGGGGCACATGGGTCTTGGCGTGGCGTATTATCTGGAGTACACCCTTGTTCTGGTCATTCTGTCGGGGGTGCTTGTGTTGGGAATTTACCATGTATTGATTCATCGATTCAAGATAGAGTATTTTCGGAGAGTCACGGCTGTTGGGTATTCCTGTGTTGTCTTTGGGTGGATGACGATTCTTGCTGTGAAACAGCCCTCATCGAAGCTCGACCTTTTTGGATTCCTTTCACTTCCCATCAGTTTCGCACCTTTTGAGTCCCTAATTTTCACTTCTATCATTGTTCCCCAGGCAAGTTTTCTTGGGCATTTGTCGGGAATCATTGTTGGGTATGCTGTTGCTTGGGGTGTGATTCATGGAATGAATAGTTATTGGGCTATTTCAATGCTGGGATGGGTTGTGGTTGTGTTCATATATAGTTTGAAGCGATCCGGCGCCTATGATTTAAACTTTCTCGAGATTGAATCTGTTACTGATCCCTCCTTGCCTTCGGTGCGATTTGTCGCAACCGGGAATGGTAGAACTATGCAAATGACTCCTCTTCCGGTTGGAGGTGTTGAACTCGTGTGACCTTTAGCTCCCACTTCCTTCTCTTATAAGGGTGGGAGCTGGGCTTGACTCCCTTGATATTTTTCATGATGCACAATACAATATTGATTTTTTCTTGCCAAGATTCTATTCGCTTCGCAAAGATTTCACTATTCTGTAAATGTGTTTTGGTGAATCACTCTGTTGTATGGCACTGATACAATTTGTCTGCATTATTACATTAGCATATGGTTGTCATTGCTTCCTTTTGTGGTGCATATTACAGAGTTAGCTATCTACTTTGGATATTTTGTCAAATGAGGAAGCTTTAGTCGGAAAGTGTATTCCATATTCTTGATAATTTTGTGGCTTGGTTGTTTGAAATGTTCCGATAAATTCATTTGGCAAGTTTGTTCTATGAACATTAATCATTTAGGGGATCATGGTCTTTGGGTGATATATTTATGATGGAGATCACTTAGATGGTGATTCTCTTGCAAGCTTAACCAATCAGCCTGATTAAAATAGCTATCGAACCATGAAGCTTTGTTATGGAATGTAGATTCTTTATGAAGTTGTGTCGCCTCGCCTCTCTTGCTCTCTCTCCAAAGAGAAAGCTGTGAAATTGTAGATTTTGTGGTGGCCCATTTCAATATTGTGATGCTTATAGTTGTATTAGACTTCTTAAGAGGTTTTCTTGGTTGGTCAATTAAGATCCCAAGTCTACACTAGCATATTTTTCAAGTACTAGTACCTGTTTATTCTGCATAGCGCCTGACCAAGATCAAAGCGAGCCACTTTTCACAGGTAGGAGGATCATGATGACCTTAGAATGCATTGACTCTTGGAACTCGATCAGATTCAGTGTATTGTTAACCTTATGGTATATGCTTGAGTTTCTCTCTTTGCTTGTTTCCGGATCAAGCAGATTACTTTCCATGAAGAAATAACCTTTTTATTGCCACGGTGGCACTACTTTTTTCTTTCTTCACGGGGCACATCAAATATCTAACCTAAAAACCGTTGTAATGTATTGGGATTAGTTGTATAAGGTTTTTTTAACACCTCCATAGGCTGCTTACTTATGTAACTATTTCCAGAAAAAGTTGTTGTTCATCTTTTTATGCTCATTTAGTAGGATTACAAAGGAGTCTATTTGTGACTTTGTTGCCGCTAGCTCCATCTATGATCCTGGGAAGATGGTGTCCGGATCTATTGTTATGGCATCGACAATGTTTGTGCCGGGTCTATCGATTTAGCAACACCTCTGCAAAAAAAAACAAAAAAAAAAAAAAAAATAATTTTTTTTTTTTTAATATTTTTTTTTTTTTTTTTTTTTTTTTTTTTTTTTTTTTTTTTTTTTTTTTTTTTTTATAATTTCTTTTTATTTTTTTTTTTTTTTCTCAGTTTTTTCCTAAGTAATTAGGAGATTTAGACTCGATGATAGGAGGAGGAGAAATCTCAAAATTTTTCAGGCATTTTTGAACTACTAGTTTCTTTCTTCAATCATGTCGATTACCAACTAAGATTACAAGAATTCTTGTCCTCGTGCTGGTTAGATTTTGAAAGCTTTTGAGAAGGGCATTGAAGCGTAGCCTCACTACCTAACAGATGCAAAAAACCTAAAAATCCCTTGGAAAGACTGGTCTGAATGAAACAAAATGACCAAGGGATGCATCAAACTTGAAAGTGAGCTTTTAAAATTCTTCATTTATGCAGTTGAATCCTACTAATGTTCAATCAATCTCTTGGCATTGCTGCTTTTGGCAAACATATCCACCCTTTAGGGAAAAGGCTTTTTGCAGACTATATTGAGCGAAATAAAAGTTGAATTCTTAAAATGTATCATGCTTGTTTGAATATCTCTTAAACTTGGCTGTGACTTTATATGCAGAGAAAGAAGGGCTTTTGAGAGAGACTCTGGGAGGAATGCTTTTGTTATCAAATGGGAGCAAGGACACCTCTTTATATAGTAGAGTGCCTTGAATTGCAATCGTTGATCTCTATCCCATCCGATGGCTAATATCGCGTCTTCCATTTACCTAACCATCGACAATACATAGGATGGTTTCAAAACACGGGATAATTATTTTATTGCCCGCCCTTGAGAATGTTCTAGAGAGTCTAGACAGAGTCCTAGACAACCCTAGGACCCCTCGATTGTCAAGACATAGCAAGTTTTGGGGATCTTCTCGGCCAATCGACCGATCTGGCCATGGAAAACTCAGCCCCGTCACACATGACACTAACAATAAGCAAGCATATGTCTCACCTTCCTCTTAGCATTAAGCATGTATGCAACTTTTTCGGGTCTCCTACATTTTGTTGTAGTACAGCGAGTTATCAAGATCGCTTGCAATACTTTCGTTCTCTTTCTCCACTGTTTTAGCATCAGATGGTCTGATGAGCCTCTCTCCAACTATGGCCTATTGGCAAGTGATGAAGGTAAAACACAGGTTTTGATTAGAGTGTGAACAGAAAGGAAATCATGGCCCCTTTTTTGAGCCTCTGTAGGTGTCGCGAGTAAGATATTTTGCGGGCGCATGGCTCGTTTGTTAGCCTTCGCTAGTTACATCTATGCTCCTGGAAAGATGGTGTCCAGATCCAATGTTCTTGGCATCTGATAATATTTGTGCTTCGTCTGTCTACCGATTTAGCGGAAGAGTTTCGCAAAAATTAGATGCTCTTAAACACATTGAATCAACAAGCAGCAAATTCATGATTTGGTAGTTGCAGCATATCAGCTTCGATCAGCTTATTCTGATTCACGCGTTACAAGGATGTGACTGCTATCTACAGCACTTCTAGTAGTTCTGTGTTTCTCATTTTCATCAAAAGGTCACAATTAGGAGACTTGGACTACTTGGGGGAGGAGAAGAAAACTCTTAATGGTCTTTTTCAGCATTCATGAACTAATGGTTTCTTCAATCATGTTGATTACCAACTAAGATGTACAAGAATTCTTGCCCTCGTGTTGGTTAGATTTTGAAAGTTTTTGGACGGCAATCTTAGCATTTAAGTCTTCACTTTATGCAGTTGAATCGAGCTCTTAAAACCCATTTATGCAGTTCAATCCTACAAACATTCAATTAATCTCGACACTGCCGCTTACGCGAATACATCCACCCTCCAAGGAAAAGGCATTTCATGGACTAAATTGAACGAAACAAAAGTTGAATTCTTAGAATGTATCATGCTTGTTTGAATATCTCTTGAACTTGGCCGTGACTTTATAAATGCATTTCATAATCCAAATCTTTCCAGAATCCTAGCATTACTTGAAAAGTTGGCAGAATGAGGATATTTTTTTATAAAAAAAATTCAGTATGAGGTGATTGACAATAGAGAGAATTCATAAGATGGGTACAATAAAGGGGCATCTCTAAAAACCGAATGCTAGCCATCACCAAAACCAATCCATCTACTCAGAACTAAACCTTCTATTGGAAAAATAAACACCCACTGAATATGTATTGCTGCATCATACTCACAAACTGTAGGGCACATCAGTTTTCATTCAATTCAATGTTGGCAATGCATAAATACAAGGCCCTTGCTGACGTCGAAGATGGGTAGACAAAAAGAATCGTTGTCAGTCCTCAGCCACATGATCTACTCTATAGATGAATGAAGTACTGGACAGCACGAGCAAGCTCAAAGCGGTACATGTCAGCGCAGAAGCTCCCAAATTCTTTATGAGTGGACATAACCTTTGATATCAGGAAATGCTTCCAGAAATTGACATCAAATCTGCATGCGGCATATGTAATCTGTATGAAAGTAATACACAACAAAAGCAGATATATTATCAACAGACACAAAAGGGCGGCAATGCATCTCTCCTTCTCTCACTCATGCACTCTTCGCAACAGCTTAGTTTGCTGGAGAAAGGACAGAAAGTTTCAAAAAAATCGATCACCGATCGCAGTTTGCTGGATGCAGTGTGTGCTAAGACCAGTGCATAGCAAAGAATGTCCTAGTTAATCTTAAACCAAGGAGACTCAGTGACGGATAATTTATCAAGAACCTGTTAAATTAGCTTCCCACTACCTCAGTAGTGGATAATTTATCGTGAGCCTGTTAAATTAGCTTCCCACTACAAATACTGTGGCACTGGCAAGCATCAAGTATAACCACATAAGCAGAATTGTAATTCCAATTGCAAAGTTGAAGGCCTTCTAGTCAGGTCAGGAAGTTCAACCCAAGGTGAACTCTTTTCAGGTGGGAGTTCTAAGGGTGATATATAAGCAATTGGCATTGCACAATTCTCTGATCTTTTCGACATAAGTATAGATCTCCCTATAAAGAGCACCATCATCTTGCTGCATCCAATAAAGATAAAACGCTTTTCCTGCTGTTATGAGCTCTTAAACCTCTACTAGTTCTTGTTACAGTTCGGGTGTCAAAAGATCTCTTTAACAGGTAAAAAGCACTGCTAAAGAAGAGTGCTAACGAGAAGGTGCACTGAATCTTATCTTAGCAACTGATTATCCCTGGAAAGAGGAACGAATAAGAAATAAGAACAAACAAATAACAAGCTATTAGACCAGTATCACACATTAAAACATGCTTGAACAGCTTACCATGTTCCTAATTTATCATTCTTGTCAGCACTACCAATGCCATTACTGTGCACTGATCCCGAAGGAGAGCTGCTTTCCTGGGAGCTTTGGTGAATTAAATGGGAAAACCCTTGACCAATGGACCTCCACCATCTAGTGGAAAGAGAGGACTGTAAATTCACATTAGTACTATCAAACGGTTCCATTAACCTTGCTGAAGCAGGGTCCAGATCTGAGAATCTAAAAGCGCCCAAGATTCTTTCAGGTAGCTCCAATTCTGTCTGGCTCTCGATAAGGAAAGCCAAATCAACCGTCAACGTCGTGATGTAGCCAAATGCCAAGTGAACAATTGCACTGGCAACCATGGAGGACCCAATATCCACATCTACTTCTATAAAATTGTCTGACACGACATATTTACAGGTAAGGGCACGTCCAATTATGCAAATAGCCTGCTCTCCAACTGCCTTTTTAACTATCCAAGGACCCTTCACGATGTTTGCGATCATTTTGAGACGTGAGGTTCTATACACATCATCACCTCTTAAGAACTGGTCCAGCAGGGAACCCTCTTGCATAGGTTCCTTGGCTACAAAATATGCAACAGCACTAAAGTTGTCCTTGCTTGGCACTTGGAGATTGAAAGCCCATACAAAAGGTCTGTCCCCATCAGGAAATTCAGCTTCAATGGCCTTTCTCACACGGTTATTTGGATTGTTCATGACCTCCCAAACTTTTGAAGAGCTTTTAATCCAATCAAACGCAAGAGGCTTCAAGAGATACTCACCAGCAGGAATTTTGACCCTGTTTGCAAAATATTCTGGTCCTCTAACCATGAATTTGTCTCCAGGTGGGGAAGCCCATCCATTTGAACAGTTATCAGGATCAAGACATGGAACAGGCCCCTCTGACTTGATTTTCTCTATCCACTGAGGATCACTGGCGTCAGCGCACCTGCCCATTTCCACTTATTGACTGCACCATCAAATGATTCAAGATTACAAAGAGCATAAAGAAAAACCACAAATGATTTTTGTTGCTTCACCACTGCGGTGAGGAGGTGAGAAATGCCAAAAATCCGCTGATCCTCTAAATATATTGTTTCTCTCACTTCACCTAATATCGCATATGGAGCAGAAAGATCCCTGCTGTCATACACAAGCAAGTTCCTTTTGTAAATCGATGTTTACTCTACTCATAATATCATAATAGCAGGAGGGAGAAACAGAGACAGGAAAAGAGACCATTTAGCAAAGTGTCTATGCCTCTCAAAGTAGGTATTCAGAATACAAGGACATGTGTGTTAGAGAGTAAAATGGTGAACACTTCATTCTTTGCTTATTTCTACGTACCCGGGAATATGGAGGACAAAACCACTTCCAAGTTCTAACACATTTACCGACGTAACTACCAAGGGAGACGCAAGTCGACCCAATGATAACATAAAGGGATGGATCAATCTTCGGAATACATCTGATGACAGAGCCAAATGCTTGAGAAGAAACTTCTGAAGGCTCAAGCAACTTATCAACAAAAAGAGCTATCAGAAACAAATTGCCACGTACATATTAGTCCACTACTATCACTTCTTCTAAGGTATGGATAACCCATGAGCATATAACCAAATTTTTTCACACACAATCTTCCTCAAGGTTATGTGGCACATAATGATCTACATTGCATCGAACAAAAGGACAGTCTTTATAGAACATGCTTGACATCTACCTCTATGTCTTCCTATGAATTCTTCGAAACTCTTCACCCAGAAAAGAGATAACAGATATTTAACAAGAAAAGTTAGACCTGCATCCATATCAACAGAAAAGGATCAACAGCCAAAACCCAAAAAAGAAACCAGAAGCTCTGCTGATAATTTGAACATTAGAACAAGATTATGAGGCCAAAAACACAAACCACAGCTTGCACCCACAAATGAAATCACATGGAGAGCAGATCAAATGCCGAAATTCAGCTTCAATAAGCAAACGAAATCAACACAAGAAAGCAGGTTAATCTACCACAACCACCACAGTCATACGCATCATCCAATTTCAACATCAGGGCGCAGCCTCGAATCAACAAGATTGATAATCATCTCGACCAGGAAAAAGAATCGCCACATGTGGAAATGCATACCAAAATCGACAGAAATCGCCTAGCAGACGCAGAAGCCAAGCGACATCACCGCAAAAGGAAAAAACGCATGCGTCAAGGAACTATAAAAATGAGGATCAAGATGCATAAATTATATCTTGTGCTACTCCAAGCTAATAAACGAGAAGTGAGGAAAAACAAGAAAATATCCAACCTTTAGCTGCTGGGAGAGATTTCAGGAATTGGGTCTGTTTCATAAAGAGCTAACAGATCATGTAATCAAAGGGGTCATTTTGGTTTTTGGGAAAATTTATCTAGTCAAGACGGGAAGCTTCATCGACAGCTTGAGATGAGATCTGTCCATTTTATTTGCTGTCATTTCTTTTCTCTTTTGAAGGAAACTCCCTTTTACTTTTCCAAGAATTTTTATTTTTTTTATTTTGCCTGACAAAGAGTGTAAAAAACTTAAAGAAACGATCTTCATTGGTTTTTTTAAGAACGACCGACCAAGGCAGAAGAAGATTCTCATGTCAGACCTTAGAGAATGTAACGATTGCTTTCATGGATCGTTGTGTTCCTGTCCTATTTGCCGTGGATGAGAAGGTGTTTGAGGATTGAGATAGCTTTGCATCTTTGATGGCCTATTTGGATTATTGTTTCTTCTAGCTTTTTCTTTGGATTTATGGACAAGAATTGTGAATTTTTGAAATGCTAAAAAACAAAAGTATCTTTCTTTGAGTTTAGACACCGTTTGTTTAAAAAAATATTTTTAAAAATGACTCACGTAAAAAAAAATAAATATAAATATTATAATAAATATTTTATATATAAAAAAAAATATTAAACATTTAAAATAAACAGCCTCAAATCTTAATTTCATTTACTTTGAGAAAATTTTGCACCACAAGTATGTTTTCTATTTCACTTGCGATAACGTACCAACAGTTGGATCATATTTAGCCAATTTAGTGAGATGTATCCATATGAATAAGGTCCAACTAGGAAAAGTGTATCGGTCTTTGAAGTAATACAAAAAAAAGATAAAGTAAATAACAAAAAAAATAAATAAAAAAAAAACCCTAAACCGACAATTTCTGATTTTTGTACCATACACTGTTTAACGGGAACATTGAATTTGCACTTTCAACCACATGATTTTAGGAAAACCGCCTCTTTAGGGCAAGTTTCAAATTTGCTCCTTATTCTCTCTTTTTCCTCTAGTTTTCACGATTTTTCATATCAAAGAACGGTTTCATTTTGGAGTTAACTCTAAAGGTAAAGAAAGAACTCTCTTTTGACTAGAAAGTGTTGTTTTCACCAAGTACTCATGACTTCCTACCTTCCGAATTTATCACATTTCTCAAATCCAATCCTAAAATTAAGGAATAGATTTCAAGTAGAACACTTTAAGAGCGATTTTCCTTTTCGTGGTAAACACTTAATTGTAAAGAGAGTCACTACATGCCCAATCTGTTTCTTCATCTAAAAGTATGATGATATTAAGGGTACATATAATGTGGATAACACATAATCACAGTACAAAGATAAAAAAAAAATTATGAAACAATGAAATACCATAGGGAGACAAAGAGGGCAAAACGTAAGACCAAAAAACAGTTGAATTTTCACCAAGATTGTACACTTGATAGCAAATTGAAGCATGCCATAGAAAGACCACTCGCAACATAGTGAAAAAAAAAAAGCAAAGCTTACAATATTACTGAAAACTTAAAAAAAATGTAGATAAACAAGAAATCTTGCTGCAAGTGAGTCATAATTTCGTCAAGCACTCAAGAGTGTCATATGTATAATTTTTATGTAAAGTTTGTAGTTATTCAAAAACATGTGGTGTAAAATAGCTCACGCTCGACATTTACTATGAAAGGGGAAAAAAACAAAGAGGAAACGTATGCTTGCTTTTGAATTTCACAAGCGAAAAGTCATAGTAAAAAAAAAAGTCTAAAGTCAAAACTCTTGCAAAGAGGCGGAGGTAGCGGCGGGTTCCCGGGGGAGGGAGCGGTGGCGGGTAAGGGAGGTGGTGGTCATGTTCGGACTCTGCTGAGCATCATGATACTCTTCTAATTCTATTTCCTCCATGCTTAATGTGGGAGACGTGTATATCCGACCCAGAATGCCTAATTGTAGATCCTACAAATCACAAGAAATTGACCAGTTGTCGGTCGAATAAGGTTTGACCTTGAGTTATTATTCATTCAGTGATAGATGATCATGTGCAGAATCCTTTTTTTTAAGTGCTAAATAGCTAGGTTTAACTCTTCGATTGTAAGTGACTTGCTTATGTTTATTATAATTTACTGCTTAGGACTATTGTAGGGCAGTCAGTCAATTTTTAAGAAGACATTCACTTACTGGCCCATGATAAGAAGAAGAGTCATGTCTTAACCTGACCAATCTTTTAGAAGGAAAGAATCGAAGAAGAGAGTCAGGTCTTTTCATTTTGTCATATACCAATTGCACAATTAGATTAAATTTGTTTCGTTTGATATATGTATTTAATCTTGTAAAAACGGCTAGTATTCATTTGTTATAAGTCGGAATGCTCTGAAATCTTGGAGAGATCTCTACAAGACTTGGTTCTTCAATCAACAAAAATAATCGAGCACGTGAGATTAGGTGATTCAGGTTTCATACCTATTTCATCATTGATTTAACAATCTTCAAAACCAACTTTTACATTTGGTAAAAATTGAATGTTAAAATCCAAATTTTGTTGCCAAGCTTTTTTGTTGATCCAAGTGCATGAAATGTGCTCAATATCACGAAGAATAAAGAGATACCGTCTATACCCAAAAAAATTGATGTTTTCATAAGGAAGCCATCGAAGGCTTTCCACAAATTGAGATTTGGCCATAGAAGGATCAAATTGTATCCTAGGAATAGGGGAACACAAAAAATTAATAAGAGATGCGCAAAGACCAATCAATCGTATCGGTCGTATTCTTGAATTTAGAATGAAAAAAGAATAATACTTCCTAGCACGGGACAAATTATAGGACCACTTAGATCAGACAGTTACTTGTTATTTTTATACAAGTATTTATCCCACCAACAAAACGTAGTAAAAGATCTTGTTAACGTTATTTAGTTAAAAACATGCAGCGAAGTAGATATATGTATTTCTTTAGTTTTTAGTTATATGAAGTTTTCTAAATTTCCTTATACATTTTAAAAATCGAATAATAAATAAGATGACTAAAATAATGCCATGTTTAGTTTCATTTTACCATAGTTTCAATCAAATCCCAAATCATGAATTTGGATTTTCCATAACTTCACAAAAAACTTATTGAAGATATGATAGAAAAAATACGATTTCATATGTTTCTATTGACTCCAATTAATCATAAAAATGGATATATATGTATATAACATAAAAAGCATGGGCATCATGATACTCTTCTAATTCTATTTCCTCCATGCTTAATGTGGAAGACGTGTATATCGACCAAGAATGCCGATAGTAGGATCCCGCAAATCACAAGAAATTGACCAGTTGTCGGTCAGGAACAAGGTTTGACCTTGAGTCCTTATTCATTCAACGATAGATGATCATGTATAATCCTTTTTTAAGTGCTAAATAGCTAGGCTTCACTCTTCGATTGTAAGTGATTTGCTTGTGCTTATTGTAATTTACTGCTTAGGACTATTGTAGGGCGATCGGTCAATTTTTAAGAAGACATTCTCCTATTGCCCCAGGACAAGAAGAAGAGTTATGCCTTAATCGACCAAGACGTGTATATGACCAAGAATGCACGTTAATAAGATCCTGCAGATCACAAGAAATTGATTAGTTGTCGGTCGAACAAGGTTTGACCTTGAGTCCTTATTCATTCAGTGATAGATGATCACGTGTAGAAACCTCTTTTAAGTGCTAAATAGCTAGGCTCAACTCTTCGATTGTAAGTGATTTATTTATGTTTATTGTAATTACTGCTGGGACAATTGTAGGGCAATCGCTAAATTTTTAAGAAGACATTCTCCTACTGGCCCAAGACAAGAAAAAGAGCCAGCACTTAGCCTGACCAACCTTCTAAAAGGAAAAAACAGAAGAAGAAGAGTCAGATCCATTCATTTTGTCACATACCAATTGCACAATTCAATTAAATTCATTTTGTTTGATATATGTATTTAATCATGTAAAAACGGCTAGTACTCATGCGTTGAAATCTTGAAGAGATTTCTACAAGACTTGGTTCTTCAATCAATTAAAATAATCGAGCATGTGAGATTAGGTGATTCAGTTTCATACTTATTTCATCACCGATTTAACAATCTTCAAAACTACCTTTTACGTTTGGTAAAAATTGAATGTTAAAATCCAAATTTTGTTGCCAATCTTTTTTTGGTTAACCCAAGTGCATGACCAAGCAATTACTTATTATTTTTATACAAGTATTTATCCCCTAAACATGTTCTCAACATAAACTATAAGTGTGGAAAGATTCGTTGTTCGAACACATTCTAATTCAAGTTAAAAACACGCAGTGAAGTAGAGATATATCTTTCTTTAGTTTTTAGTTATATGAAGCTTTCTAAATTTTCTTATACATTTTAAAAAATGAATAATAAATAAGATCACTAAAATAATGCCATCTTTAGTATCATTTTACCACAGTTTCAATCAAATCCTAGCTCATGAATTTGGATTTTCCATAACTTCACAGCAAAACTTATTGAAGATACAATATAAAAAAAGAACGATTTCATATGTTTCTATTAACTCCAATAATAATAAAAATGGATGATATACCAGCAATATACATATGCATATACAATATCATATGAATAATATTTATTATTTTGAAGAATATTTTAAGATGGGAATGGATACACAGTTAATCTACTTAATTTAAAATATTTTTTAAAAAATTCGGAGTTAATAACCTATGTTTTACTTTTTTTGCTTAATATTCATTAAGCTAAACACTAATTTAATTTAAAATTTTAAATATGCAACACCACTTGTTTATGAAAAAAAATAAAATAATTTTAATTTTGCGATTTCATTCAATTATTGAAATCCACTTATTTTGAATATATCTTAAGTCCTTTAAAAACAATTCAGTAGAAAATAAAGATAAACATAGTTTTATGTAAAGTTCACGGGATTGGAAATTGGTTCAAAAAAGATAAGAGAGAAGTTAAAAAAAAAGGTTCACGGGGTTGGAAATTAGTTTGTTGTTTGAATAATTTTTGCAAGTACTACAATTCTGATAAAATTTAGCCAACGGATAAAAAGAGATGATCTCGACATCTCATTTAGAAATTGAAAAGATTACATTGTTGAAGTTGGAGGGAGATCGGCATGTTGGTACTTTTCTTTGCCTTTGCGATTGTCATACAGCAAGGCACATTGTGGCTCACATTCATATATTAAATATTGTTTCATTAATTTATTATCTCCGTATTTTGATTTTTTATGGAGTTTGAATTTCAAGAAAGAAAGCGGATAAAGAGAAAGCGTATCAAATGTATTCTATAATATTCATCTCTTGTTGATTTTAAATTTGAGAAGAATTCAAAAGAGACAAAATATCTTCAAATTTATTATTCTTATCCTTCCGAAACATTTATCGCTTTGGACCTTTATGTCTTATTAATTTTGAAATTTTAAAAAAAGTGTGAACATGTAAATTTATTGATATACATAGCTTATTCAGTTTATTAAAAACTAAGTAAGAAAGAGAAGTATATCTTGTTCATATTTTTCAAGTACAACTTATTCAAACATGTGAATAAGTAGTCAATTTATTTGCTTAATTTAAAATCAAGATAACATGATTTGAAGGATATCTTATAATATGAACTTTTTGCTTAATACTCATTTACTGTAACCATCGCAACAAAAAGAAGTTAAAAATTTATTTGAAACATGCATAGTGATATTTCATTCAATTTTAGATACTTCTTTTTACATCCAATTATTTTGATATATCTCATATCCGTTAAAGCAAATCTATCAGCAGAAAATAAAATGAATATAACATTATGTAAAAGCATATGTAATATGGAATTGTTGCCGGAAAAGATAATAGAAAAGCTCGTTGGTTTTTAATGTACTAGTTTGTTGTTCCACAAATATTTTAAGTGCTACAATTCAAACAAAAAAAAATTGTCGAAATTGAGATAAAATTTAGATAATGGATAAAAAGAGAGATGACCTCAAGGTTTAAAAAGAAGCAAGAAGATTGATCCCAAATTTTTTTTTATCGGAAGGAAATTTTCATTTCAATTAAAAGATAGATACATAATTTCAAGACAAATCTAATAAATGTTTGCTGATTCAAGCCAAAGCGAGGAAGAAAAAAAACTTCGTATCTATCAGTCAACCTCCCGACGTGGGGCAATGAAAACACACCGGACCGAAGCTTACACTCTTAACTCAAAATATTCTACCCATCACAATTTCTCCGTGGCCCACTGCTAAAGGAGTGCAAACCAGGTGGCTGATTGCCCTGCGAAATTGCACCGCTCCAATAGGCTTTCGAACTTTTGGCGGGACCTTCTTTGCTCTGATGTGCCCTCTCTGGGCTTTTCTTGTTCGAAACTTTAAGTTCATTATTAATAAAACTATCTTTCGACCCAAAAAAAAAAAAAAGAATACAAATCCAATCACAATGTCTTACAATCGAGTGCAAATTTGAAAAATACATTAACTTGCTAAAATATGCAACGACTCCTTCCTTACACAAGAATGGATTTGTCATAGCTTGCAAAAGAACCGTAAAAGGGAGGGAGTCATAGCAACGCGATTGATCCAGTTCGAAAAAGAAGATTAAAGTGAGCATGATAAACGGAATGATGGGATGTAAAGCAAATTTCTCATACGAGTGCACTAGTTGGAATTCCAACACAGGAATTGACAAGATTGTGGCTCTTAGTTTGATTCAGTATGAAGATGTGCGCTCTTCTCATTGTGCTGTAATGAAATCTTTTTATCTCTTATTAGATTATGATTAAACCATTAGCTGCCGCATCATATCATTCTTTGAAAAAAATGCTTATTGCGGAAGACGTGACAAAAGATTCTCCCAAAAGAGTTCGCATATATGTTTGGACATCTAAACGTCTCTCACTTGTGTTTTATAAAACTGTGACTATTATTATTATTTTGGCCTAATACCTAAAAAAACCTCAAACTTTAGCATTTGTGACAATTATATCCAAAACTTTTTTTGTCTCATAAAAAACCCTCAACTTTTACTTTTGTACCAATTCTACTAGTCTAATACCCACAAAAACCCTCAACTTTAGCATTTGTCCCATTTATATCCAAAACTTTTTTTTGTCTCATAAAAAATTCATAACTTTTAATTTTATCCCAATTCTACCACTGTCGGTCTTCCGTCCATAATCACCGTTAGTCAATCGTACATGACTCGATTTTTCTCGCCGAACTTATCAATGAATTTTTTACATTTAGAAACAATAGGTTTCAAAGAAGACGAGATTTGAGATCGTTAGTTCAAATATCTCAATGTCTAGCCGTTTTTTAGGGCATTGAGTCCCGAAGAGAATACGAAACATGCCATCTTGAGTGATTATATATCTCTCGACAATATATAGGGGTAGCAAACTACGGAAGAGAAGTTCATGAGTTTTTTCATGTTGACTTTACCGAGGTGTAATTCATTAATAACGTGAAAATACCACATAAGATTAATTAATGGTGATTATGGACGGAGGGCTAACGATGGTAGAATTGGGACAAAAGTAACAGATTGGAGGTTTTTTATGAGAAAAAATAGAGTTTTGGATATAATTGAGACATATGCTAAAGATGAAGGTTTTTTTGGTACTAGGCGAGTAGAATTGGGACAAAAGCAAAAGTTTGAGGTAGATTTGGGACAAATGTAAAAGTTGAAGGTTTTTTATGAGACAAAAAAAAGTTTTTGGTAGAATTGTCACAAATACTAAAGTTAGAGGTTTTTTTGGGTATTGCTCCTTATTTTTTTTAATATCTTGCTCTTTTTTTTCTCTTTTCTTTTTTGAAGATTATCCATGAGAAAATTGTTTTAAAAAGTTCTAAACCTTTTGCACTTTTGCCAATTCGGTCATAAACCTTTTAAGTTTACTAATTCAGTCCTAAATCTTTTCACCTTTGTCAATTCGATCCTATTGGCCAAAAGTCACCAACCCGGACGCCGGTACATTCGACATGACATCGCTAGTGCTGACGTCAATAATTTTTACTAATATTTTAATATTTTTCAAATATTTGTATTTATTTTTTATTTCTTCCTTTTTTTCTATTTTTCCTTTTTCTTTTTTTCCCCTCCGTCGGCCTCGGGTGAGGGCCACCCTCGCCCGGGGGCTAGTAGGGATGGCCCTTGCTCGCCCTCGTCGACCCGGGAGAGGGCAGCCCACGAACGCTTATGCAAGGGTCGCCCTCGCCGGGCAAGGGGTCGGCGAAGGTGACCCTTGCTTGTCTAGGGGAGGGCTACCCTCGCTCGATTCGGCAGAGGTTGAGGCCAAGCATAGGGAAAAAATTAAGGAAAAGGAAAAATGGAAAATTGAAAAAAAGGAAAAATAGAAAAAATAAAAAAGGAAAAAATAAAAAATATATTTTAAAAAATAATATTAAAAATTATCCATGTTAAAGTCGGAGGTGACACGTAGGACAACCGACGTCCATGTCGTGATTTTCGGTCAATAGAATTGAATCGGCAAAAGGTGAAAAGATTTATGATTGAATCGATAAACTTAAAAGGTTTAGAATTAAATTCACAAAAGTGCAAAAGGTTTAGGACTTTTTTGACAATTTTCCAATTATCCACATATACGAATAAGCTAATTTGAAATAAAAATCTGCAGTTAATTTGTTGGTGAAACTTGCAAGGTGTTCTATGTATATACACCTTGAAGTTAGATTTCTGTGCCGGCCACTGCATTGGATTATCTCAATCTACCAAGAGAATAAAGAGGCAGAAGAATCACAGTTGAAACTTCCAATGAACACATTTAACATCATAAAAAGATGGATGCAAGTCATATCTTAGCCATGTTTCCATGGACACCCAAGCCCCAATTGGAACTTTTAGCCTTCATCATTAAATAGACGACATTTGTAGCCTTGGTGGGTGCGTTTTGCAAAACTTATGATTCATCACTCGACCAAATTCATTATGTAATGGTCTTCTTGCAAGTAACTTTGAAAGGTCAGTGGAACGGTGAAGCATTTGGTTTAGATGTTATCGATCTCATATTCAAATCACAGCGTCTCCCACTCATTATAACCTTAGAAACTATCTGTACCACCCTATACATGGAGCTTTGAATATGCATGTGGACATGTTGGATTACATGCATTCCTAGGGATTAGTTGAGTAGAAGATTTGAATACCTATGTTATCTTAAAAAGAAAGAAAAAAGAAACAAAATGAGGCTATGAATCCATTTTAGTTATCCTCTGGGCCACCCAAGATTCCATGTCACACCAAATGAGGCTATGAATCCTGGCCACTTTCTCAAATGGAAAAGTTGGTTTTGTGTTGGTTTCTCTACAGACAAGACAAAAACAGATGAACACACAATCCACGGGCATGACCAACAACAGACCGACCACCTACTCCCACTCCAAACACTTTGAAAATCCCCTCACATACAATGCATGTAATGCCTCTGCTCACCCTTGTCTTTTTCTCATATCAGTCGCTACCAATCACCACAACCCTCATATTCAAGAACCACCCACAAAGAGTGGAGACCCCTTTTGCTCCTTTTGCTTTTTGAGCCCTCTGAAGAAAGATGGAGAAGAAGGGTTCACTCAAAGATGAGACTTCATTGCAGCAACTGCTGGTGTATGTTGCTGCAGTAGCATTGTTAGGGTTTTGCATGGTGGACCCATTCAACATGGGGCCAGTGGGAGGGCATGAGTTCAGGCCTGTGAGGCATTCCATTGCACCTTACAAGAGGGTCATGGAGAGTTGGCCTAGGGACAACCAGAGCAAGCTGCGGTTGGGGAAGTTGGAGTTTGTGGACCAAGTCTTCGGGCCTGAGTCATTGGAGTTCGACCCGCTGGGACACGGGCCTTACGCCGGCCTAGCCGACGGGCGGGTAGTCAGGTGGATGGGGGAGGGCATTGGGTGGGAGACATTTGCTTTCGTAACTCCAAATTGGTGAGCTCTCTCAAAACTATATTACTTCTCATTAACAAGATATTTTATCGAAACACCTTTCGAAATTCACATAACAACCGTTCCATACTTAAGCATGTACAAAGTTCAAATGATTTGATCTTGACATGTATGTGATCCTTTAGATATAATCGTAATCGTGCCAACATAAACATATGCTAAAATGCTAACATGTGATTTGGGAGTGACATTAACGAGAATGATCAGGTCAGAGAAAGTGTGTGCAAAAGGGGTGGACTCAACCACACCAAAGCAATGGAAGGTGGAGAAGAAGTGTGGGAGACCGCTAGGGCTGAGGTTCAACAAGGAGAGTGGACAGCTTTACATAGCAGATGCCTACTTTGGGCTGCTGGTGGTTGGACCAGAAGGAGGATGTGCAACTCCCTTGGCCACACATGTGAATGGTCAACCCATCCTCTTTGCAAATGACCTTGACCTCCACAGCAATGGCTCCATTTTCTTCACTGATACTAGCACCAGATATGACAGGGTGTAAGTGAAATACAGCATAAATTCCCATGTACTCATCTCTTTTTTCGTCGATTTTGTTCCCGAAAATAATTTCCGAGCAAAAATGATTTTTTCTAATTCTTTCCCAAGAACAGAGAAGTAGATTATATTTTTTTTTGCTTCTTGTTTCTGCTTCAAATCTGTTCCTTGGCCATTGATTTGCTCTTAGGAACAAAAAATTAACTAATATTACCGAAAAGATTTCTGTTCTTTTGCTATTACCGAGAACAAAAGAATAAGAATCAAAGAAACGTGAGCGTTACCAAACAGGCCCTAAGAGTACTTTTAAGGCATTTTTCTTTTAATTTTTTTGTTATAAGCGTGGATATTGTGACTGTTTTATATAAAGGAACCATTTCTATATACTGCTGGAAGGAGAAGCAACTGGGAGGCTCCTCAGATACGACCCTCCCACTAATACAACTCATGTCGTTTTGGAAGGCTTGGCCTTCCCCAATGGAGTTCAATTGTCTAGCAACCAAAACTTCCTCCTCTTCACGGAGACTACAAATTGCAGGTAATCCACTGTTCAACCACCATTTTATACGAGAAATTCTAGATTTTGCTTCTAATGATTTCGGTTTGCTTCCCAGGTTGATGAAGTACTGGCTGGAGGGTCCAAAATCCGGGACGACTGAAGTCCTCGCGGATCTTCCGGGCTATCCAGACAATGTGAGGATTAACGAGAAGGGGCAGTTCTGGGTGGCCATAGATTGTTGCAGGACACCGGCACAAGAGCTGCTCAGTCACAATCCATGGTTTAAGAGCATCTACTTCAAATTGCCGATAAAAATGTACATTTTGGCGAGGCCGCTGGGGATGCGGATGTACACGGTCATCTCGCGGTTCAGCGAGGACGGAGAGATCTTGGAAGTTCTCGAGGATAGGAAGGGTGAGGTAATGAAGCTGGTGAGCGAAGTTAGGGAAGTCGATGGGAAGCTTTGGATTGGAACTGTGGCTCATAACCACATTGCCACACTACCTTATCCTTGAGTTTGATTTCTTCGCTTTTTCACTCATTTTTAGTGCCTCGTTAAACTTATTTGTGCTACTATGAAAACCCTCAGCTTGTTACTTTCTTGGATTCTCAATACCGTAAAATTACAATTTGCACTGGTATCGCCACTCTGCTCCTCGCACTTGCTATCGTGCCTTAGATTCTGCAATACGATGACAACCGACATGGAAAAGTTGTAAACCAAGATTGAACAATTTGCTTACTATAGATGTCGCAGCTGACAGTTAGGTTCGAACTTAAGATTCGTCAGTTTACATGACCCCTCAAAAGATAACAAAAGAAAGAAGCTTGTTCAAGTACATCTGAACATAGTGCACACAAAAAATCACCACTTTCTCATCTTTTGATCTGCAAAGAAAGCTACATTTGAACTCAGAAGCATAAAGTGTAGAACAGAACACTGAGAGGAACCACATTCCCTGAATAGGGACACATGCATAGCGTATGGATAAGAAAAAACTGCAGAGTGTATATCAACTATCGGCTCGAGTATTTCTAACTTGGCCCTTCAGCATGTAAGACCTTCCCCTAGATGTAAGAGGAAAGACTAGCTATAGGTTAAACAGGTAATTAAGGATGTGGTCCGCCATCATAGCTCACGACTTCATCTAGGAACAGAAACCTCTGCCCTATTCTGATAACAGAATGGCAAGATAGTAGAAATAATCTTCATTGCCGTGAGACTGAGTTACTCATCAGAAAAATCAGATTACCCGAATAGCTATGAATCAAACTGACAGAAGGGATGGAAGATCTGACATGATCTATAGAAGTTATAACCTGAAGCAAGACATTGTGTTTTTTGCTCCATGTGCAATTCCCAAAATGCAGTTACAGCTTGTTAAGTGAGAAGAAATTAAGAAATTTTAAGACCAGGGGTAGATACAGACAGCCGAGTCCACACTTAGTAAACCTGGATTCTCCTTCCGTAAAGTTCACAGCAAAAAAGGCAAAGGGCAATTCAGAAGCCGCCAGTTAAGACAAAAATTCTAAGTTATACCAAATCACTACGGGGACCCAACAAGTAACTAATTCACAAAGCAAACCTACTATGAGAAACTTCAATCCAGATCAAAGATCTAAACAACAAGACAACAAAAAATAAACAAATAAATGCATTCGACAGTATCCGTCCCATGAAAAGTCTAAATCTGGTACTACTATTTTTTTTTTTAAAAATATTCTCAAAGGGAGAGGTATGTGTCTAATCTGATGACCGATGGTGATTAATACTGCTAGCGACAGACTAAGAGAAGATGACCATTTTCGATACAAAGCCCAAAGGACTACTACTCACTCCATTTTAGAAGAATTTGACTCTGCTGCATTACCATCTTTCTGATTAGGAGAAGGAACAGGTCCTCTGAATTTCAAGTCCCCAGCTGGTTGCTGTTGTTCGTGCTGTAACTGCTGGTGCTGAAGTTGGTGATGCAGTTGATGCTGTTGAAACTGGTGTTGCTGCTTCTGTGTCTGAATCTGCAACTGTTGAAACTGCTGTGCAGCCAGAAGAGTGTGCATCGCATGGTTGTTGGGATAGAACTGCTGGCCACTTCCAAAGGAAGCGTAGTTCATCATGGGTCCACCATTGGGCATAGCTTGGCCAGTGAGTACCTTCAGATGTTGTATTTCCTCTTTGAGTGCTTCATTCAAAGCTGCAAAGAAGATGAAAGGGCATGCCTCATCAAACCTCCTACCAAATTAAAATCGTTGTGCAGTTTTATGTTACACAACCGTCTCTGAGGAATCTCAGAGTGAAAGCGATAAAAAACAAACGACACTCTGTAGTAACAATTATTAACAGAATAAAACAATGCTTGGCAACACTCTTAGACGAATCTCTGGAAATGACTTCTGCAAGAACCAGACAGCACTGCAACTAGACATAATCATCGTGGTAAAGCACTTCAGATTGCTGCGCAAAGAGTCCAAATAAATACCATTACTCCAAATGAAACGAAACATTATATCAGGAAATAGAGCAAAACAGAAAAAAAAATAATCACTGGGATGATATCCCAAAAAAAATATATGATGAAAGAGCATTTAAAAAGAATGAGCAAGAGACGGGAAAATGTACCAAACTTAAATTCCAACAGTATCATCATGCAGTATCTAGAATATCTAGCATAACAGATTTACACCAATTCCCTATATTGGATACTCTCTTGCACCTGATCACCTACTTTATAAGTATTGCTAAAGAACAATGGTAAGACACAGTATTTGGCTAACATGAGGATTGCAGAAGAATATACAATGCAACCTTCTCCCACAAAATTCCTCATTGACTACTTTAAAATTTCCACATTACCGTCATATATAAATATGGTAATATCATGTGAGACAGTAGACACTGAAGGAAATTGCGAAAGATTTTTTCAATCAAAAGATTTAACTACATAATGTGGAATAGGAGTCAGAACAATGGACATTACTCCATTTGCAGTCCATAAGAAAACTATAACTACAAACAGGTGCATTGATCCATCCAACTTAGATGATCATGTCATTTCTCCTGCTCATCTTCTTTCTAGTAGGACCTCTGGCACTGCTACTTTATTAATTTCCACCAAAGCAGTTAACTTCCATATTATGAAAAAGTTGTTTTTTCTCGAATCCTTTTATAACACAACTATGTAAGATGCTCAATTAACCCTGCAACGCACATCAGGTAAAAGTGGTCAACATCACCAGATTAGGCACATGCATAAAAAATTGCATTGCATTTGAGGTTAGATTGCATCCATTTCAGTTTCCTAATTAGAACTTCATGTATAAACTATTTCCATGCCACAACATCACTACAATTCTTTCCATAATTAGACATATTAAAGAGAAATCATTAATAGCATCTAGTTTGTTGATATGTGCGCCACAGCAAGAACATCAACTAGGGCTTGGTTCACCATGTCGGATCAGGCACTAGGACATTTTCATACAAGTTCACTGTATTTACTGATCATAGCGTTACACCAGATTTTTCCAAAAGGTAATTCTAAAGGTAAAGAAAGAACTCTCTTTTGACTAGAATTTGTTGTTTTCACCAAGTCCTCATGACTTCCCACTTTCTCAGCCAATCCTGGAATTAAAAAACAGATTCCAAGTAGAACACTTCAAGAGCAATTATCATGTTCGTAGTAAACACTTACATTGTAAAGAGGGTTACTACAGGCCCAATACATTTTCGTCATCTTAAAGAAGGACCAATAAAATGACCACATGCAAAGTTCGATGTTGATGATTTAAAACCAATAAAACCACAAAAATTTAAAAAAAAAAAAAATTCTGCAGTCTTTGGTGTTTCATTAGTACAAGCACCAGAGCATAAGAACCAGAAATATGAATAAGATACATCTAATAACATACAGCTGCATCTTTCTTTTATAAGCGGAAGCAATGAGACACTACAGTTCTATAATGATGCAATACTAACTTGTGTGAGCTTATGAAAAGGTTTAGACAAGCGGAAGTGCAAACGATATGATGGTAGTTACTACACCACAGAGGGACATATGAAAGAACAAGCCTTACCATCTTGCAAATGAACCTGTTGCTCCATTGTTTGCAACCGCAGTTTCAATTCACTATTCTCAGCAGTCAAACCATTTGTGTCTCTCTGCATAATCCAAACAAGAAATATAACGATAAAAATCCCAATGTGCAAGCAACATTACTTGTCAAGAACAATAACACGAGAAAATCTAAAGGAGAACAACATGTCACTGAGAGCTTTTGCAGCACTTGACGAATGAACTTATCAAATCAGCTCACATACACACCACCAAATTAGACACAATTTACCTGCAGAAGAGTCAGCTGTGCAGACAGAGTTGTTGCTTCAGTTTGTAAAGTTTGTACTTTCCGTTCAAGCTCAGCTATGTATCGCATCTTCCTTTCCTTTGACCTTGCAGCCGACTGTCTGTTTGCCCAGATCCTATTGAATCACCAAAAGGATGATGTTGAAGGTACATATAATGTGGATATCACATAATCACAGTACAAAGATGAAGAAGAAATTACGGAACAAAGAAATGCCATAATGAATTCTAGAAAGGGAGACAAAGAGGGCAAAAACCTAAGACCGAAAAACAGTTGAATTTTCACCTAGATTGCACACTTTCATAGCAAATTGAAACACGCCATACAAACCCCACTCACAGCAGACCTCATTAGGAGTCAGAATATAGCAAAGCTTACAATATTACTGAAAGCATAAACAAATGTTGATACACAAGAAATCTTACTCCGCAAGTGAGTCATAATTTCATAAAGCACTCAACAGTGCCGTATGTATAATTATCTAGAGTTCATAGTTATTCAAAAACATGTTGTGTAAAATAGCTCACTTGAGCTTTACTATGAAACGGAAAAAAAAAAGGGAGAAAGCATATGCTCGTATGTGAATTTCACAAGTGGAAAGGCTTAGTAAAAACAAACGTCCTGAATAAAATTGACATGTAACATGAAACTCACAGACAAGAAAGCCTTTCACAAGTGGAAAGGCTTAGTAAAAACAAACGTCCTGAATAAAACCGACATGTAACATGAAACTCACAGACAGGAAAGTTAACAAGCAGACAATAAGTCCAATTTCAGTCCTTGTTTGTGTTTCTACCTTCCTACTTATTAAGGAAGCAACCTTTCATCAATTACCTAATCAAGGTTCTTAACACGTCTAAAGTCAAAACTCTTGCAAAGAGGCAACAGAGACGAGCACCTCTAGCCACACATAATTGCAAAGGAAGTGGAAGATGTTCTTAACTTATAAGTCTATTACTGTTGGTGCACCTAGATATTATAAGTACACTTGAATAAAAGGTCAAAATGCAGTACCAGAAAATCTTGTGCTGATTTGAATTCCTCTAGCAAATATTTACTATATCATGCAATCCATTAATTAGTTAAAGCAACTTTCAATCTTTGATCAAGGACTACAGAAGACATACTAACTATAAGAGAGCACATCAGTTTACAGGGAAAAAAAAACAGACAGCAATAACGAAGCAGAATATGTACCAAAGTACATGAGCAGCTGAATTCAAAACCTAAAGCCTCCCTTCTCCAAGTACAATGCCTAAATGTAAACTGTTCTGTTTGTTAATAAGTACCTCAATTCATTGCATGCTCATACAGGCACCAAGCAGATTACAGTGCACTCTATTGCATATTTTAAGACTGAAAAGGAAATACTACATGAGGATGAGGAAAGAGGTCAAAATATTGTCACACAGGTCAAACCAACACCTTTTGCAACAAGACCAGCATAGGCCATACATAAACCGCCTAGCGTGAATGAGAGGTGTAGCACACATAATGTCCTGAGAAGGAGAAACAAGCTGTATGCATTCAAATTTATGACCTATCAAAAATCACCACCACTGCCCCCCAGGTATACATATGCACAATCACCAAAATAACACAAGTAAAGGTAGAAGCACAAGAGAGAGAACAATTTGATGTCAGTACAAAGAGTTCAAATAAATTAGCAAACCAAACCTAAGGCAGCATTTTTTCCTAAAACCAGACAATCAAGTCAAAGAAAAAACTTGAACCGTTAGACTTGCACAAAACAAAACCACATTATACATCGAATAAAAATCTCAGCAAGCCATGCCTCTATATCGCAGGCGGGAATAGTCCCAGGATTGTCCTTACTCATCCATATAACTACCATAGAACTATCTATCACAAGTGATAAGCCAAGATGTACAACTAATGTCTAGACAATGCAGTCAATACCAGTCATCTGAAGACCAAACACTAAATGATTGAAGCATATACTAAAGCACGATTAACAACATATTTATGCTAAATATGGAAGGCATGGGTGACATCAAACGCTGAATTCTGCAACTTGCCAGAGTTACAAGTATGGAAACACTCTCTTAAGCCACTATATACCTTTTTGCACGCTTGGGATCAATCAGTGCAAGCTCAGCAAGCTTCGCAGCAGACATAGCCTTCTTGGCATCTGCATTAGATGCATCCTCGGAACCCGACATAAGCATCTCGGGCTTAATACTCGTCGACCCATCCATAGACTGGCTATGTTGATGTCTAATTCTAGGCCTCTCAGTCGACCCAGAAGCCACATTATCTGCAGAAGATGGGGCTGCACCCGAACCAGACTCCGCAGCAGCCGCCATGGCCAGAGGAGCAGAAGAAGGCTCTCCCATCTGAAACGACGAAGTCGCGGAGGACGAATTGAACTTATCCATGTCAAGGTACATGGAAAACAAATCCTCCTCCGTATCATCAGAGAACGAAGGACCGTCCGCGGCTCCCACGACTCCAAGATCACTATCGAAGCTAATATCATCAGGAAGAGTGAGAATCTCAGAATGCGCGCGGCGGTGGCCACGATTCCTCGGCGGATTATCGGGCATCCGGCTAATATCGTGGCTGAAGTCGGGGACCAGGTTTTGCTGAGCCATCGGAGGGAACGACGAGGAACTCGCCGCCGACGGCTCCGGCTTCACGGCGAAGGCATTCGCATTAGGCGAGAACCCCGCGAAACGACCCGAAGGAGGCGGTAACCCACCACTATGACCGGACAATTTATCCTTCTCCATAGCACCAAAAAATCCCCCCGAATCGCACAGAATCCAATCCACCTTGCAGCCGCGACTCTAACTAATGATCGATCCCCAGCAAAAAGCCCAGAGGTTAACTTTCCCCAGCTAAAAAAGCCTAGCAAAAACCCACCTTTCAGAAGGACACGCAACACGACGACGAAGCAGCTGATCGAGGTGGAGAAAACCCTAGAAGCCCACGAAGATCCGACGGCGAGATTAGACAAAAACGAAGCAGGGGGGTAGTGAGAAGCTAAAAGGGCGAATCAAAGTTTCTCTTTTTTCTCTGTCTAGGGATTGTAAGAGGGACACAAATTCTCGCAGGCGAAGTCAGAGACAGAGAGATCAGATCTTCATGTGAAATGGGGAATAAAAGGGTAGAGAATGAACAGCTTTTTCGGTCTTTCTTTTCACAGAGGAAGGCGAATCACATGGAGGGAGACAGACGGTTGTCGGGACGAGATAGAAAGACAGTGTGTGTTACTTGTAAGAACAGAGAGAATCGAGAGACACAGAGAGATCTGAGGAGGAGGAAGAAGACGAGGCTTCCCGGAGAGGACATGTGAGGGAGGAGGCCGTTTCTGTCTGAGGCTCCTTCTTGGGTTGGGTTTGGGCCCTTCTTCCATTCTTTTGCTCTTTAGCAGGGAAGGTCTCTCGCGCAAGATTTGATTTTTATCTTTTTTAATAGCACTATTGCCTTGGATGGTGATTTTGGATCTTCCATACCTTTTCTATGGTTTCCTTCCCCCACGGAGAGATAGAGATTTGATTATGTTGCCCATTATGCTAAGGACCTTATCCGCTCATTCGCCGGACCGATCCGCACGCATCGTATCTTAATTCTTATACAAATTATCATTCAAGTACATGTGCTTGAAAAAATTTGAATGAACGATCGAGATCTATCTATTTATAATCGAACGCCTCTGGTTATTTCTAAAAGCCATTTTCGAGAGATTGTAGGAGCCGTGTTCATGCTGTGGGGTTGAAGTGATTTTTTGTGGATCTAAATTTCTCATTCCCATGCTAGCCGCGCGATAAGTATATCCTTTGTAGTTGATTATCGACGAAATTAGCTGTCGAATTCGATTTCTTGGAAGTTTCGTATCCCTATGGAATGACTTTATTTTTAAAATCAAAGAATCGCATCCCTCTCGCGACACGTAGGAAAAAAGGGAAGAAGGATAAAGTATGGTTGTTGTCTTCTTAGCTGATTGGATATCTTCCTTCTCATTACCCACCATTTGAGAATAAATGCTTTTATATCATGGAAAATAAGAGCACATTAGCTCAACATGAAGAGATAACAGGTTCTCCCTAGCTAAGGCAACTGGATTTTCTAGCCGGAATTGACGGGGAGTGCATGAGTAGACACCTTGTACAAGTAAAAGGATTTGAATTTTTTTTTTTTTTTTTGAACTGGAAGGATTTGATTTAATAAAAAATCGAAAATATAAGGATGAAATTTGAATTGAAAATGAAAAACGGTTGAAGTATTGTGTTGAAAAGTACAAAAGTTTCCGTCTTAAAATTTAAAGGGCACGGTGGATAAATTCGGATTAAATAGCAAGCTAATGAATCTCTTTTTGTTTACCAATGAATTTCCCAATTCAATTCGTTGCAACATTCATAATGATTAACTTTACGAAGATCCCATCATGTTCCAAAAACTCGTAGCATTGGTCTCGATAAATCCAGGTAATAGAAAGAAAAAGAATGACCGGAGTGGGAGAGTCGGAGTCAAAAAGAAAATTGCTCACTTCTTTCTCTCATTCAAAACCGTGCAAATTCCAAATTAAAAAAAATCTAAAACGAGATTAAAGAGGTAAAATCCAAGTCAAATATGAATATTTCCAACGAAACCAAAGGCCTGAAACAACTAAGAAGGGAAACATGCATTGGCTCACGAGAGAGGCCGAATGGCGACGCAATCTCATATGCTATTAACACTAAAAAAATTGAGGGTTGTGATCGTGACAAATGTCATTACATCACATCAATGATCAACACCATGTTAAAACAAAAAACATTAAAATGAATTACGAAAATGAGAAAAAAAATTATTGATAGAAATCAATAATTAAACTTAGGAAAGAATTATTGATAAAAATCGATAATTAAACTTGGGTCTTCTCTAACTTGAACTCCATGTGCTCTAGCAAGGCGTCGAGGGCGACGTCGACCGCGTCTCGAAACCCCAGCTCCGTCGCGTTCGGATGCGCATAGGTGATCTGCGGTATCAGCTCGATCACCCTCCGCCGCATCCTCTCCTCCTTCTCCGGCGGGATCTCAGCGAGCACCTTCTCTATCTCCACCGCCAGCCTCTTCTCCCCCTCTCCGACGTCGATGAACACTGAGTACTCGCTCGGGTCCGCCGGGAAGTACCAACGGTACTGTGAGTATGCCGTGTGCGGCGAGAAGAACACGGGCACGCAGCCCGCGAGCACAGCATCGAACGTGGACCGCCTCGTGAACGAGTCCCCCGGGGCCTGCAGGCAGAACCGCGATGTTGCCATGACGCCAAGCACCCGCCTCGGCTCGTGGCACGCAGCGGGGGACGCCGGCTCGCAAACCACGAGCTCGCACCGGGGCGTCTCGCTGCATTGACTGATGAGGTCGTCTCTTATTGCCGCTATGCCCGAGCCCTTCCGCGGCCCGCCGATGAAGGAGAACAGGTGGGGCCGATCGGACTCTCTGACGTGGTTCTGCCAAGCCAGCATCTCGGCTGAGGTGGTGGGATGGAAGTAGGACGGGTACGGGATACCATGCTGGTTGGACCCGGTCCAGGGCTGCCGTTCGACCGTCAGGACCGACATGTTCCTGACGGCCGGGAGGTCCAGGAGAGAGTTCGCCCCGAAGTCCGGGCCCTGGTTCGAGAGCCGGAGGAAGTCCCACGCCGTCCGGCCCACGACGAGGAAGTGGTCCCGCCCGCCGCGCCGCCACGTGGGGAGGGACTGCACGTACTCGGCGAGGTCCATGGCGAGGGCGTCTCGGGCTGGGAGGCTGCGCTCGCGGAACATGCTGGACGCGTGGAGGCCAGCGTAGAAGGGGACGTAGAAGAGGTTGGCGCGGGCGGGGTCGCGGACGCGGCACGGGTGGTTCTCGAGGCGAGCGTGGAAGATCATCTCGGCAATGAACTGGTGGGTGGCGAACCAACGGTCGCCGGAGACGCCGACAACGGAGGGGATGGGGAGGCCGAGGCCGCGGTTCGAGACGTGGGGGCACATGTCGATGTAGATGTTGAGGGAGCGGCAGCGGAGGAGGAGGTCGGAGTTGAACTTGGGGGGAGTGGGTGGACGTAGACGGCGGCGCGTGAGGGGCACGAGGGGGTTTCGGCGATGGTAAGAGTGAGGTTGATGGCGGGAGGTTGTGTAGGGCGGGTAGGGAGAGGATCGAAGCGGAAGTAGAGGAGGAGCAACCAGAGACCGAAGAAGGAAGAGAGGAAGAGAGCGGGCTTGAGCTTGGAGGTCGTCTGATCTTTGTGGTGTTTGGAGGAGGATTTGGGCTTGTCCGCCGCCGTCCACGGCAATGCATATCTCAGCTTCCTCAACATCATCTTCTTCAATCTTCACAGAGAGAGAGAGGAGATAGAGCGAAAGGTGGAGCCTTGGAGGGAAGAAGGGTGTAGGATTTTGAGGATGTCAAAGTTAACTGGAAGGCAAGACCGACCGACACACATGAACAGGGGGACAGAAAAAAAACAATTTTGTCGTAATTCCATGATTTTTTTGTTGTGGGTTTTAATGAAAAAAAAAAAATATAAATTGGTGGTCGTTGGGATGATGGTTCCAAAAGTGAGATGACATTCACAAGAGGTTCCCATCTTGTTTGGGGGATTGATTCAATGCCATATAAAGTCGTACATAAAGTTGCCAAATCTTGTGGGGGGAGAGGGAAGGGGGCCTTGTGTTCTCCCAATATTCCATGTTTTATATCCATCTATAGGCATTAAATCATGTAAGTCACACGTGAAATTTTATACTGCCACGGTTGAAAGGCCGACAGTTCGAGCCGATTTGAGGTGGTCGGCCTTGACCAAAGGTTGAAAGCGACGGTGTGTAAGTGCGAGAGTGAAACACAGGTTAGCAAACGAGTATAGCGGATGAAAAACGTACTCGTCATCCCTGAGTTTTAGAGTGGCCCTTCCATGAGCACGAGCCCACGATTCTTGTATGGACCAATATTTGAATCGAATTCGATTGTTGTCGCCTGAATATTAAAAGACTCATACGGGACTATACGATCAATACTTATAATCGAACCGTCACGGATCATACTAGATAAGTATTTGACTCGATGGTAAAAGCTTGCGCTATAGGTGCTTGGATCATGACAAAGTCAATTAGCTCCTACACAGCGTGCATCACCTAACAGAGGAAAATCATACTGTTGCCAAATTACTCCCTTCCAATTTGAAAACCTAAAATCGTGATCCCTCGAGAGAAGATACGATGAAATAATGAAAAAAAGGGTCTCATTAATTAGTGCCTCGAGAGAGCACTAGCCGACCATATACCCAATAAATTAACGTCTTTATTTTCGAAGTATTGATCGTGCCGAACCAGGAGAATCCCGGAGAACGAATTTGAAAGAAATGGATATGTTATATACACCCCATCCATCCCTAATCAAACAAGTTCTAGCATCATTCAAAAAATAATAGTCTCTTACACAAATCACTTATCTAAAATTCGGGTCAAAATGAGAAAACGATGCAAAGACAATCGTGTTCTCGACCCGAGTTTGGATGCACGAAATGCGCAGATGATGATGAGTAAGAACGAGACGCTGACCTTAGAATGAGAAATAGAGAGAGAGGGAGGTCGCATCTGGAGCCGATGTTGTGCCAGAAAAGTCAGAACTGGTGACAGAAACTTGTGACCGGGTTTTTTTTGTTGATCTGATTCCAATTTCAATTGGGTAACGAAATTTGATTGGAGAAACCCTAATTTTGACAAATGGCAAGAGAGAGAAACTGCTGTTGACCAGAGACAAGGAAGGAAAAAAAAAAAAGAGTGGAGAGAGATTGGTTTTCTTCTTGCACATGCATTCTTCCATGCACTGACTTTTGAGTTATGACGCAAATGTCTCTTGGACAAGAACTACCCACCCCGGGAGATATTTTTTTTTAAGGTTTTGAACCGGTCTAACCACGGGTATGGTACTCGTTCTAAGCTTTGAATTGATGGTTTTATCTTGGGAAACGGCCTAAGATCGGTTCGAGGCCGCACCGCTCGACTGAGACCGCCATCGGGTTCTAGAGCGAGACAATGATTTGGAATGAACTACCAGCATATCGAGCAGGGATGATTTCGAGGCTTAGCTAGTTTGGGTCCTAACTCCAATTTTTTTCGAAACCAGGACATGCAAGGCTGGTTTCAAGTTCTCGAACTGGCCTACTTAGTTTCAGGTTCTAGATCGAGAATATAATTATCTCTGATCCTATCACTACTAAAGGTACTTGTTAATAGAGTCCAATTAAGATTCCCACGTGCCTTTTATCGCTTGCTTTTTTCTGATATATGCTCGTTAAGATCAAGACCGCGCTCCTAAGAGGAAAAAAAGGTGGGATGTCTCAAATTCGATTTCTACATGTTTAGGCCCAGCCGATTTTATACGTAAAGATTGATATTTCTTTAATCATGATCTATGTTGGGCAAGGAGGAGTTTTAACCTTAACTTACCCGCTGATCTTCCACTAATTGAGATTAGATCCCGACATTAAGGTTAAGACAAAGTAGCACCTTAATAAAAGAAAACATCGTTGCATATTTTGAAGACCTCAGCATTTTGAGTCGCACCTACACTAGATATTCTCAACAACCTAACCATACCAAAAAACAAAATTCTAAATATTTATTCAATTACAATGACGTCATAAACCAATGACTAAGTAATTAGACGACCAGCCACGCGTCTCATTTTTCAATTTCTTCGATTATTCTCGTTCCTATTGGAAGGAAAACGAGACGAAGCGCCTGTGCTTGCCACGTGGCTCCCGACTTATTGGACCAATCACTGGGAAAAGAAGTGCCCATACAGGGACAAAAATTTGTCTAGGATGAATGGATGAATGATTAGTCAACTATCATCCAAAATTGGGGAAAATTTCAAATAAAGACCGACATGAATAAAACGAAGTGGCTAACTAAGTCTCAAAGAAAAATCTGAACTCCCAATCATATCCATAACAAGGGACATTTTCGCGTAAGGCCATTTTATTTATTTATTTTTATTTTTCTCTCTTCGTTTTCACTTCACTTTTGTTTATTTTTTTTGCTTCTTTTCCTTTCTTCATCTTCCTCAGGCCTCCGCCTTTGCTCTACATCACCTCCACCTTGGACACCAGCATTAGCCTCTCCACCAGCGAGCTTGTGAGCTTCCCGTCGTCCCGTGGGCTGTCGTCGATCTTGGTGAAAATAAGTTAGATTGAAGTTATTTCTTGTCAGTCGCCTTCCTGGATGGCCAAATCTTCAATCATGGCTTGCTCGTACTCAAGGCTTAGATCGACCTCCATCTGACGAAGAAGATGTTGGGACTTTTGTCGAGGGCGGTGGCCACATGTACACTATCATATGGGAATAATCGCTGACAATGCTTGAGACCTTCATTTAAAAATGAAGAAGGCGATGTTTCTCCTCCAATTATGGCTCCGTTTATTTTGCCAAAAAGAAAGATTCATATAATATTTTCCTAAAAAAATCCTTGCATCGCTTGAGATAATTAGTCGACAAAAAATATTTTCATAAATGACAACGATTAATGTCCAAACATTGACATGAACGGTGAAAATATCTTTCATGAGTTTATTTTTGTAAGCAATACAGACAATTATTTTTAGGAAGATATATTTCGATCGCGAAACAAATGGAGCCTATCGGATTATATGTAAAGTTCTTATTATACTAGTTAGAAAAAATTTCAAATAAGGGCCGAGATGCCTTTGTTTTCTCAAGTAATTGCCCGAAGTGTCCTCATTTTTTTTTTTTTCAAATAAGAGCTGAAGTGAACTTTATGTCAAATAAGGATCTAAAATGGCAATGAAGTCTAAAAAAAAAAAATGCCTCATCTCAAGGACATTTTTGTCATTTCACTTTTTTTTGTCTTTTTATTTCTTAAAATAATTTATATAATATATATATATATATATACACACACACAGGCAAGAGGGTGGTCCCAGGCGTCGGCGACCCTCACCTAGGTCCGAGAGAGGACCCGACCCTCTCTCGGTTGCAGTGTGGGCCTACCCGCCCTCGCCTCGACTCAAAGAACCCCACCGGCCTTTTGGGGCGGTGGTCTCGCCTTGTGTTTGTTCTTTTTTTTTTTCAAAATTTTTAATTACTTTTTTAATTTTAAGAAAATAAAAAGGAAAAAAAACAAAGAAAAAGTTAAAAAAAAAAGTTGAAATGATGAAAATACCCTTTCGGTCGGCTCTCTTTTTTAGACTTCACGATCACTTCAGGTCTTACTTGAGAAAATAAAAACATTTCAAATCCTTATTTGAAATTTTCCTTACTAACTATGATAAAGTCATTGGTCCAATGCAGTTCTGTAATGGGGTAGATTGACGTGGAATATATTTTTTTAAAAACCAATGCCTGAATTCTCACGAATTCATCGTCATTTACTATTCTGTCTTTACCCGGCGCTCGCTCTCGGTTATCGAACAAGAGGAAATTCTCGGTGCACGGGCGAACTACACCTGATGCATTTCCCGTCCTTAGATCACGGTAAAGTCCACGTGAAAGTCATTAGATATAATAAACCGAGAATATATATATAAAAAAAAAAAGAAGAAGCCCAATGAAGCGAAAGCCCCAGAAATCTTGGTGAAATTTTGACAAAGTAGCGAGTCAATGCACAGATTGCTCGTTCCACGTTTTCTCTCCGGGCTTCATGGTTTCAAGCACGTTCACAAGCAACCAGCATGCACTTATGTGATGAGACCGAAAATTTTCTTGATCTACCCGAACGATTCTTGATTGGGGCGTCCCTCGTACACAAACTATTCAACTTAGAAAACCAACAACAACCCAATTACTCTCGTCAAAACCTCGGCGACTAGTGACGTCGATTGCCGATGTTGGCTACCACCCGAGACAACTAATGGGCCAACATTAGAGAGAGGATGAATCGCGACAACGGGTGATTCGTTTGATAGTACCGGTATATTTACAAATTAAACAAAGGAACGATAGGCCAAAGCAAAGCACCTTTTGAGTACAACTTTCAGGATTGAAATCGAGACTACAATTCCATGTCCATTGACAATAACACTAGATGTAACCCAAACTAACTCGAACATGAAAGGCCTATGAAACAAAAAGGAGAGAAGAGAGCGTTCATTGAAGAAGAAGAAGACTAGAAGCCTCTGCTACCGCTAGTTGAGTCGCGTTATAACCAGCGTTGATGGGACATCGACCCTTTTCCAAATTTAGTTCAAGATCCCACTACAGATGCACCTGAAATTCGCCAAATGGCAAAAAGGCAGAGATCGTATTAGTTTTGGTGAAATGGACCGTCCGTAAATAAAAGCAGCTTCTCGGACATCTGGAAAGGAGCAAAGTAAAAAATGTAGCACTCCACATGTATAAGATCGCGATAGCTTGATTAAAATTCAGACCAAGGCCAACTAGACTAATCCGGATCGATTGCCCATGAACGGATGCATGTGACGCGACAGGGACTGAGTGGAGCAACTAGCACAATTGTTGACTTTGGTGGGCAACCAGGAACCAACCGATGAAGACAGATTCGGTGACCAGCAAATTGGCAGCAGCCAAGGTTCAATCGAGTAGAGTCAGACAGATTTTAACCTAGATCCATTGACCGAGTCCCAAATGTTAATCGCCTGAACAAACTATTACGATAAATGACTCATCAGAGCTACCAATGAACCATCAATTGCAACTACGGACCCAACATTTCTACTCTAGGATCGGCCAGCAGTGACAGTTAGCAATCACGAATTGATCGATTGACTGAGGTCACTTGGGGATCGATTGGTAAGAACTAGCGACCACATTTGATGGCTGTGGATTGAACAATGATAGTGATATAGATAGTGAATGGTGGAATTCATGATTTGAGAAGTACCCTTGCTTTGGTATCGCAACGTAAACTACGCAATCGCACTCACTAATTCGACTGGTTGCACAAAGGTTCAGAAGATCCAATATTTGAGCCACGCTACCCCTAATTAAAAGTTCAATTATCACGTAGGGACGGAGAATCCTCCACAGAAGTTTGAAAACGGTATCACAACCTTAAGATTGGGGAAGAAAACAGAATGTGGTACGACTACCTAGAAAAGTGTGGCGGAAGATTGTGCTTCTCCCCCTCGAATTATAGAGACGCACCTGTCAAAGTTGCGGAGTGTTGAAATGATCACGATACTACGTAGTCATGTCGCGTAACTCGAACTCAAACTAAGCTGTACACGATTAGTAAGAAAAATACAACTACGCAATAACAATGCGCAACTCGAGCACAGAAACTAACATGCATTGTAGCAGCAGTAAGAGATTCCTCAAGTGAGGATTTTTCAACTAGAATTTCCAGGAGAGCGATTTCTAACTAAAATTAACGAACTACATGCACAGGAGACTGACCTCAATTAATTAAAGTCGACTCACAAATATCCCAAGGAATTTGAAAATATGATTAAGGAAACTAGAACAAGAGAAGAGTAAAATCGACAAAGCCCTTTAAGAAGTCGCACAGGCTCCCCTTATCCCTGCACGACTAGAGAAACTAAAGTTCATCGCTTCTAAACTATCCCTGACAAGTTTATTGTGCCCCCTTCCACATCAGAGCTCAATTAATCTTATGAGATGAAACATCGTTAGCAACAAGTTGCTCTTGCAGTCAGAACTCAAAGAGAACTATCCCTCTAGATTTACAAAAAGAGAAATATAACCAAGATCCTAATAAATCTTCAATAGACGATAGGATTCAGAATAGCTCGTGTCTCGCGCCCAATATTGAGGTTCTAAAGGATCTATGTCCAACAGACCAGTAGTTATAAGTCGTATTTGGAGCACGACACATTAAACTAGATGGAGACATTGTGATATGACCAAAAGTTAGCAACCTGTAACTCAACACTCCTATGGACCTCCTCAGTTAACCAACATCCTATTTGAATCAACACACAGTAGCGGCAATACGTACATTATTGTTGGCGTGTGTAACGACGCGCGCGGTGTACGCCATTTGTTTTCCAGTGATCTCTGTGAACTAACAGAATCTTGCAAACAGAAAGCCATCCATAGCAATGGATGGTGTCAATCTCTATGGTTGGCCAGATATCATGGCATGAGATCATATCGATACTATGTTTTATTGTCATTATCAATTTCGATATATCATGATTTATTAAATCGTGTCTTATAAGCTTTTAGAATCAGATGCACTAACTGACGAGTCTACAAACCATCACGGGTGCATGAAATTTCGCGATTCTAATTGCTGCCCTTTAGGTTGGGGACTGCTTTGGCAATCGATTCACACTCCAGATAATCCTTTGGTTCTATAAGCATGAACTCGTGAGAGGGTTGGTATGACAGCACGACATTAAAGCAGGTAATGAGCGATCGCGATCAAGTGGCTTGGTGACGGTTCAGGGTCCCAAGAGGATTCACTATCTCGAAAAAATGTTGCGATAAGGTGCAAAATCTTGTGAAGTGGCTATACCAGGGAATTCAGATTCTTATAGGCACATGAAATTGTCAATTATTAAAAGGAGGGAAAGGGACAAAGAAGAATACTGCACGGAGAAACTATGTACGAAGAGGTTCACTGAAGCACTCGCCCTGGGCAATTTGTATTGGGATTTCTGACGAAATAATCTCTATATGGACATGATTAACAAAATACTCGAGCAAGGATTGAGAACCGTATGTTTTGTTGGTAGACGCCCAACCCACCAAAATGAACACACCAAACTGAATTTGACAGATGAACACAGGTAGTTCTCTGCTTCACAAAGGTTTTCTTATCACCCCAGAGTAAATGAAGTGAGAAATTAAGAACACTCTAGACTATGAACATCAGGATAAAGACAGTCGCCCTACAATTTTAAAAAATCTGCAAATGTTTATGAACATGATTGCATCTCTTTGGGTGTTGATAGTTCTACAGCGCTACTTGTTTCATCATTATTTTTATCAAGTCCTAGAACAATTCGGGCAGATTAGAATGGTTCATGTCAATATTTGTCATCTTAAATAATTTCTAAAGATCCATGATCTAGACAAACTAAACATGCCAGTAGAAATTCCAAATCATTATTTACATTATAGGAAGTTCCAAGTACTCCGAGGAAATAGTGAGTAAATTTCAGAAACACCCAACTAACACACCACAACAGATACAGACAAGTATACTTGCAACAACAGTGCATGATACTAGACAACAGAAGGTCAGGGCACCAAGAAAATGTGAAGCATGAAACTGAAAAAAGGTTATCTAAACTATGAACAAAAGAACAATAACAGCAAGATCAGTACCAGCCAAAGCATGGTAAAGCACAGAGAAAAAAGATGATCGAGCACACACAGAGAAGAGAGAAGCTTGTAAAAAGGACAAGGAGAAAAATGGGCAAACATCACATTATCTAAAGCTCAACTTTCACTTTCCGAAACTACAAGCATGAGGCAAGTATGTTAAAAGGACGACAACAAAGAGACAAACGTCACAACCATGCACAGATTTTCTTTAAAAAAATCTTTTTGTCCTAGAACAACATATCAAGACAACCTCTAATCCGAGGAAGAATTTGTATTTACAACAACCTTCTGTTTTGCCTTTTCTTTAAAAAAAATAACTTAAAGTATCATTTATCTAAACTGAGCCAATCAAACTTTCAAGTAATTTTTTTAAAATTAACTCTCGAGACATCCAGATAGAAAATGAAAGATTAACACAAAAGCATGTTGCAGCATATCATAAAGAGATTAATAAATGCTTCATTTAGTTAAATATCAATGTGACAGTAGATGATTGGTTTCAGAGGGAACAGAATGAGGAGATAGGATGTAGAAGGCACTTGAGAATGACAATCGTCAAACATGTATCAACCAATAGAATCTGAACCTTCACGAAGCCACCAACTTAAATATCTATTAGGTAGCTTAGGCACCCAGCAACTATCATCACACAATGCACATTTCCACTTCTGAAGTCAAAAGAAAGTGCAGAGACATCAGATACAGAGAGAGAAATTACCTGCAACTGTGACTCAATTCTAATGGCCAGCACCATACCCTTGCCCATGATGGGCGCTCGTCGTTGGCTGCTGCTGCTGTTGCTGCTGCTGCTGCTGCTGTTGTATCTGCTGAAGGAGGTTTGCAGCAAATTGCAATGTTGACTGATACCGCTGGTTCTTATCAACATCATCTTGTATGCCCTGAGCAGCCCCAGAAGCAGAAGACTGAATCTGCTGTGGTTGATTGGAGACATCGGTATATGTTGTGGGAACGGCAGTTTGTAGCTGAGAAAAAGGAGGAACTTGAGCCTGGCTTGCCACGCCAGAAGAACTTTGCTGGTGCAAAAGTGGTGAACTGTATAACCCAGAAGAAGTGGGAGGAACTTCAACTGGATATTGCTGGATGGAAGCTGCAAACTGTCCACCTTGGGAAGGGATATTAGTAAATGATCTAGAAACTGCCGCATATTGTGAAGCGTTGAGCACAGATTCTTGCATTTGGATGGTCGGGCGCTTGCATGGACTGGCTAGCTGTGCTTGGGACAGATGTATAAGGCTGAAATTGGGAGACTGATGACATCAGAGGATTCAACTGACTCCCAGGTTGTTGCACTGAATACCCACCACTATCGGATGCTTGATGTTCTTGCTTCCATGCTTGCAATGAAGGTTCATTGTTGGGTACAACAGGGGGAACCATTGGCCTCAAGTTTTGCTGAGAACTTTCTGTAGATGATGTCCGTGTACTTGCAGGAATTAATGAAGCTAGAGTTGCAATAAGCTCGGGTGTTAAAGCAACTCCAGCTTGGGATGCTGCAGCAGCATTGCTGTGAGCCTGTTCATGAGAAACTGAACGCATTGCAGAGGACTCACCCATGTGTGGATACAGCAGTTGCTGTGGAAATTTTGCGTCCTCTGGTGTATTTCGAAGAACTTGTTCCTGCTTAGGGGATGGATATCCATACTCAGGTTGGAAAGCAGGCATCCTCTGTGCATCAGCAAATTGGGAAAGAGGCACCGACTCGTGTGCTTGATGCTGCACAGATGCCTGAGCAAACTTGAGGACCACTCCATACAGTCGCTCTGGACCTGTTACCCTTAATACCTTCCTTAAAAATTCTGATGGAGGGACAAGAAATAGGGTGGTACCATCATCAAGTTTGGCAACACCAGCACGATCTTTGGAGCCCAAATAACGGAGGAATTCAGTGTAGGAACCAAATTCTTCTTCGCTGTCTGGCAAGAAGAAAACAATGTCGAAACCAAGAGCTTCCTTATAGTGTGTGGCTAGCAAATCCAAACTAGTTCTAGCCGAGCAGTTGACGACTTCAGGACTGCAAAATAGGCAAATAAGGACCCGTCTCAGCTTACTAAATATAACAACAAAGAAGGCTGCAAAGACAGATTTTGCCATTAATGGAGAAGTTGATGGGGGTAGCTAATTTTACGACAGGGTACCAAGGACTTCATCCGAAATAGAAAATCGTAGCTGATTTCCTGGGGCAGTCTGTATCCACACAAAACATCTACAAAAAATTGGGTCACAATTTTAAATATAAGAGCAGACACTTACAGCTCCGCAGCAAGCCCCTCACCAACAGGCACACATCGAGCATGACAGACAGGTGTTCCGCCCTTGGCAATAAGGCCCCGCCAGATGTATTCATCATCAAGGCCTTGACCAGCTCCAGATGCAAACCTTGCACCCATTGGACTCAGACGACCATTTCCATGGGAATTGGTAAAAGGGCCAGGAACACCTACATCAATTGCTGAACCAGGTCCATGGTCCATCCTCAAGCCACGATCATCAGCAGGTAAAGAAGATTCAATCCTTGACCGCTTGGAGTCCCTAGGGAAATGACTAGCATCATAAACATCCCATGAGCCAGTGGCCCTCACAGGAGTCCTAACACCTGGAGCAGGAGAAGGCAGCAAACCAGAAGAGGGAGGAGACGACCTTCTCCAGCTTGGGCCCATCAGATTTTTTGCATTACCATCTTGCATACCATAAGGCAAGTCAACATCATCAAATTCTGAAGCACCAAAAGGCCTTGCCGCAATATTTTGACCAACACCATGCGGAAGTGAACCTGTACCCCCCATGTGATTGTGACTGAACATATCCATTTGGGAGGTCCGGAATGGATGTTCCATTTCTGTCCTTGGCCCTCTAACTCCTGGATGAAACGCGGGATAGTCTCTGCCAGGAGCCAGGTCACTACTGGAGAACATAATGGTTATTCTAGGATCATTAAACAGACGGCCCTGTAATCCTTCCTTCGCGCGACGGGCTTCATCCACGCTTCTAAACTCCACAAATGAATAATGCCTTGAAGGAAAACTTTTGATTCTCTCAATCTCTCCAAATAATATCATTGCATTATGCAGCATTTGTTCATCAATTTGGACAGAAGGAGGGTAACCTATCCACAAAACTTTACTGGGTTGCCCATCTCCTCTTCTAGACCCTGAAGAATGAGAAAGCTGCAATAGAGAAGTCACAATATCAGGAACCAAGTAGATAAGACAAAGCAATAGGGAAAATCTTATCGACAGAGTTTGAATTGAGTTTCTAATAAAACAATTTGACAAACCTGCATTTAATACACAAGAAACAATTAAGAACTTGAAATAAAATTGCATGCAGGAAACAGAACTGAGGAGCCATTCCAGATGCAACCGACTGAAGAGACATGGAACTGTAAAAGGAACTCAGGCATCCAAGGCCACAAGATAAACTTTTTGACTCACCTGTTGCCTTTTAGAACCTGCATGAACGTCAGTAGGCCCCACGCCCCTACCAATAAACTCCCTAGAGTCATGAGCGTCAGCCCAATGTTCCTAATTAGAAAGAAAAACCAGAAATCATTAAGTCACTTAAACAAGAAAACTTTTCTAACAGCTATAACATCTTAATCAGACACGATAACAAAAAACTGCCAACCAGAAAGTCATCTCTGAAAACATGATCAACAAAACAGCTAACAGCAACAGCAAACTAATCAGGTCGAAAGGAGCATCAGTATATGTTTGCAGAGTTCCACGTGTCACACAATAAATAGTGTGACCACCACTAGGTTCGTATAGATTAGGAGGGAATGGAAAGGATCCAGATAATGACCTTAGAAGAGAAAAGAAAAGAAAGGAAAGGACTGGTTCCCCATATAAAAAAAAAAAAGAAATGCCGGAAATTAGGCCACTATAAGTTTGGTTGAAGGAGAGAATAAAATGGAAAGGAATCTTATTATATCTTTATGGCTACATTGTGCTTGTACTTCTTCATGGATAAAAGGAAAAATACTAAAAACATACATCACTTTTGACCCAATGACCACTTACTATCTCTATTTTTGCAAAAACTATGCACATAATTCTAGTTAAAACCCACATTGGAGATCAAAATTGCCCCTCCTTGCAAACTCATTTTAGCCTCTTGCCTGGTTTCAGGTGGTTCAGTTTTTAATAGGTTTTGAGCGGGTGTTAGAATTTAGGATTTGGAGAAGCGCATTCTTGGAAAGAAAATGGCCTTTTCGTAAATAGGTACACAGGGATAATCAATGTGAAGGTCCAAAGTGGTCTCCAAAGGTATAACTCAGGTATGTATTTAGTATTTTCCAAAGTACAGCATGTAAATGGTCATTGAGTGAAAGGTAAGACATATTTCTTACATTTTCCCTAGATAAAATAAATGAAAACGGAGAGCTCGACCCCTTGCGGGTGAATTTCCCGATTCCTAGCTTCCGCACCAGATGATTGCCACTACCACGTTCTCAGCAAATTCCTTTCAATGCGAATCTAGATCTCGACGTTCGGAGTGGAATTGGTTTAGTCTCCCTAAGGTATACTGTTCCTATACCAGCAGGTTCTTGTGCCGATTGGTAAGACATATTTCTTACATTTTCCCTAGATAAAATAAATGAAAATTAACCTTAGTAATGAGGCCTTTAGCCTGTTAAAGGTTCAATATCATCATCAATAAACCCGTATCTGAGACCCTCATTAAAATAATATATATAGCAGCACAATAAGTTCACTTTATTCAACAACAAAGAACTAATACAATTATTTCAAAATAAAATGGGAATCTCATCATGACAAATAGCCTAGGTGTACAACATAGCACTCAAGAAAATATATGAGAAAAATAAAAAATCCACAAGAAAAGAGTGTGCTTCACCCCTTAAAAGAGAACAAATAATAATACGATAAGCAATATATATTAGTGAGAAAAAAACACACGTGGAGTTCCCACAATCCCTTTAACTTCAAATCCCTCCAGATTTGGAGTTATTTAAGGAGATTGGAAAAAGCAAGGAATGTTGATATATTAATCCCTCCGAATCCCTTAATTTCAATCCCTTCTACCAAACAATGAATTCTTTTTTGAAAATTTCTCTTCCTCTCTGATCCCTCATAATTACTCCATCCAAACAAAGCATAGCCAATATGTTGGATTCATAGTAATGATACACCAGTTGCATAAATTAAAAATAGCATGCACTTCAGTTGAAGCACTCCACTCCTAAAAAGATGCAAACATAAAATAACTAGCTACGGCTCTTTTTTTTTGTTGGTCGGAAGCTACGGCTCATTGAACATAACTTAAACTTGTCCAATTAAAATTTCTCCCACAATTCAAATAGAATAACTTACTCTTCTTGAGGGCTGAGATCGCAGGAAATCTACACGTATTTGATCACCACCTAATTGCTTTCCATTTATGTTTCTCATAGCTTGAATAGCGTCTTCCACTCGGACATACTCCAGTAATGCGGTATTGCGGTCTCTAAATAACTTGAAATCGTCAACTTTTCCGAACTTGAGAAATTCCTCTTCCAGCTCTTCCTTTGAAACAGCTGGGTTGATCCCTCCAACCCATAATTGCTTGCAAGGTTTAGCCTAAAAGCAACACCAAGTAAGGACACCATGCTACCAAATTATATAAAGGAAGAAAGAAACAATAAAACTAGATAAGGCGTTCAACACAAACAAGATATTGCCACAAGCAACAACTAGCACAGCATCCAATCCATCATAGACTTAGAAAAAGAATGAGCATCACATAAAAAGAGGTTCAAACAAAGCAGTGGACATTACAAATGGACAAGTATACAAATACACAATTTTGATCTTTCATTTGTGAAGCATCACATACAAAGATTCTTCTCTTTGATCCTTTCCACGCTTCCCAGACATGAGAAGTAATTGAAGCTATCTAAGCACTAGCAATTTAGCATCATTCTGTCATCAGCTAACACTAATGGCGGAAAAATTACTTATAAGAATGACGAGGAACTCCAATAGACAACTGAGAAAAGAAGATGAGATTTAAAAAAAAAAAAAAAAGCAAGAAGAAGATAATGCATGCCTCGACATTATTCATGGCCAGAAATATCCGAGTGAGATTTATCCATTATCAACACCAGAATTAGAAACTTGAAGTAAAAACAGACGTGACCATTTATTCCCCAAAATAAACACATTTCAAGCAATTCTTCACAATTTGAACCTAAAGAAATTTTTAAATTCTTGAAACAATTCTCAAAAAGAGCTAAAAGTTCTAGCAATATACATAGACAAACCATTTGAAGGTTTATGCTACAGGTATATCAACACCAATTTCATATACTAAATCAACAAAAAACTGGGAAATAAGTGGAAACAATAATTCCATATCTCTTCAAAAGATGAAACAGCCATATAAAGAATTCATGAGGTAGCAATATAGTCAATGGTACTGCCAAATCTACATTGTCACGATTTAATAAGTATCGCCTAAAGACAAAAGTAAAGAATCAAGCTTCATATATTCATGTAGGCCTTCTATTGGCATATCTCCAGCTTGATTTCAAATCGATTAGCTTAGCCATAAACTTAAGCAATCTTACATTTGTTGGGTTTTCAAGCACCACCAAGAACACTAATGATGGCAAATGGTGACCTAGTGTGGCCCAATATTCCGGGTGGCAAACTCCAAAACGCTCAATGGAACTTTTGGATTTCCATGTATTTGGCCCTGCATTTCTATGGGAAGACAACTTCCAAAGAAATGCTTAGTCATGTGAGCAAGAACTCATAGTTACTTCTTTGGCATTAGTCAAACCCTGGCAGATGCAAGGGTGGAAAACCATATCCCTTAAAGCTCAGCCTACAGCCACTACTTTGCTTAGAAAGTCCAATAGATGTTTCAAGAAATGTGGGGCAAGTCACTTGTTGATGGTTGTGCAAAGTGCAAAGGATTATGACATGCTAGAGAACTATAGTTAGCACCATGACTAGGACTAAAGGGTATGTCAACGACCTTCGCAAATTGCAAAATCGTTTCACTAATATGTGAGGACAAAGAAAGAAGCTACATAACATTAGCATGTTTCCAACAATTACCTATTCCATGATCATAAGAGACATATATAAATCAGACAACATAACTGTGTGCACTATGACTGTTATGGAGGTTCATCAATATGGATGCTCACCTGTAGAATGATGGTATAGTGAAACTTTCTTTTCTCATCAAAAAGTTGTCTATCGCTACAGCAGGACATAACCACGATTCATCAACTTTCTACCCCTAGCTTCACTTCATCGTTTCTCAATATCTCATATTGTTATAGGAATGACGGACTTTACATATCGTCGCGTGGAGTAAAATCTACAATTTCTTCCAGTAATATGCTTCACGGGATGGCTTTCAAATTAATCTATACATTGATCATCAAGACTATATAGATTTTTCTCACAAAAAGAGACTGTATATTTAGAGTTCCACGAATGGCAAGGATTGCTCTGACATTCCCCGTACTACTCAACGCACCGGATAGGTCCTAAAGGGACATGGCCAGGACGTGAAGCCTATAGCCACATTATTGTGACAGACAAGATGTTCAGCTAATGGATATCATCACATCATACAACTCCGCTTCAAAATGAAGAGTGGAAACAGCGTCAAAGGGGAAAACCCCCTATGAGGCACTATGTGATGACTCCAATTTAAAGGAAGAAAATAACCGAAGGTTGTAAGAAGCTTCCCGTTCTCTTCTAAAAGGATTATGTATCATCTGACAATTTACTTTTTGATTGGCCAAATTTGTAAAATCATAAACGGGTTTGTTCCTCAAGAATCATCAATAAAGTTCCCTACAAGTTCATAAATTTTCTGCCAAATGATTGCAAGCCTAGCAGCTGCATAGAGCTCATTTCTCCAATGATCATGTCTAGAACTGTGTTGTTGGGGGGTATTATGAAAAAGAAAACAGCTTTCCCATCTATAAGCATTATTGCTTTGCTAAAAATTAAGCTACATCCTAAAATGTGGAGCTTAAGGTTACACCCTCGAAACTGTGAAATAACACATAATATAGACACTACCACTCTATCACTTTCACCATCCTAAAATGCCTTCTTCTTTGAGTGAAAGTCGGTGGTGAAAAAACATTGATTATGTTGGCAATATAAGTTTCTTAATCATGTAAAATTGACAGTAGACCTGTAACGCGACAAACCTAGTTCAGTTGGAATATATACGCCGGTGATGGAACTCATGGGAGTTCTAAACTGACAACAACATGTCGATGGTGAAAAAGGCTCAGCCAAAATGAAATTTTCATGGGAGATGCGCAAAAATCAAGATGTATATTTCACAATGACCTAGATCGTAAGGAAAACCAGTGGCCATTGTATAGGAATTTAACGAGGAGGGATGCTCCTCAAGAATGTCAAAAGTGATGGTAGACAAAAGTTGCTACTTAAACAATATTTTGAAGCATTCCTTGGAGCCATAAATTATGTAATATGGGCATGTCGTAGCTTATCAGTCATCTTCACAATTTTTTAAAGTACCAGTTTTCAGTTAATTCATTTATGTAAATCAGCGAGCTATCTCGTTATTTTTCCATAAGTCCAGAAGCCTAACAAAATAGGATATCTTATCGGGCATGTCGTAGTTTATCAGTCATCTTCATATTTTTTGTAAGTGCCAGTTTTCAGTTAATTCAATATGTATAACCGCGAGTTATCTCGTTATTTTTCCATGAGTCTAGAATCCTAAAAAGAAGATTAAACAACGTTGCATATCTCATTGGTGTCTTTTAGCGGCAGTGTATCTTGTGGGTCAACCAGATCAGCAGTTTCGACAATCCCAAGCATAAGAATAACTGAAATTGACACAATTACCCGGATCGCGGTTCGCAGGGGAGATTCTCATGACAATGTACGATTATGTTTAAAAGCATAAATAACCTGAACCGAGATAAGGCAATAGAGAGGAGTGTGGTAGTCCACTTTCAATAAGGCAAGTTGAGGCCAGATGCCACGCGACATATTGATTGACGAAAGTTCAAAGTACTTCCAAAGACATCCATAAGCCTTGACGCAGAAAGATTATTATCGTACAGAATGCTTGATGCAAACTGGGCATGGAACAGGAGTAGGTAGTTCAGAAGTAGATCTTGGCAATCAATCGAGTCTCCCTCATATGTGAGCGACACATAGCATCAGATTCTCATGGTTCAACTACTCCAACTAGCGCAATGCAAGTGTCCAAGCAAGAAAGATATAGATGTCCTGCAATGCACTACTTTCGACGAGATCTCATGGTGGCTATGCCTGCTTGGATGGAGGCATAGCCACCATGAGACCTCGTTGAAACATCAAAAGGGATTCGAACAGAGAATAGGGAAATCCAAAATCTAGTGAACTCCGTTTTATATATGTGAAAATTGTCGTATTAAACCACTACGGCCAAAGAAAAGAAGAAAACTGAATCCAAAAGTGTAGGCTGTACCGTCCGGAATTTGACCCTCTTATAGTTCAAGTATTATGTGTAGCTTTGACACTCTCAAAATCCAATGGCCAGGAACATAACCTTGGTTTTCTCTTTTGCCGTTCTCTGTTTCTATCAGTCTCCTTTTCGATTTTTAAAAGTATTAAGTTTCAAATGTGACCATCCTTGCATGAGGACCAAAGTCAACGTGGAAACCTAAGCCAAATCATATCAACTGCCGAACATAATAGGAAGAGTAGGAGGCCCCATTACTGCGACCCTTTACACTCTCAAAACCAATGCCAGGAACAAACCTTGGTTTTCTCTGCCGTTCTCTGTTTCTATCAGTCTCCTTTTCGATTTTTAAAAGTATTAAGTTTCAAATGTGACCATCCTTGCATGAGGACCAAAGTCAACGTGGAAACCTAAGCCAAATCATATCAACTGCCGAACATAATAGGAAGAGTAGGAGGCCCCATTACTCGCGACCCTTGCTACTGAAAGATTTGTAATTTTTCAGTTTCTCGAGATTTTACCAAGCCTACGCTTCGAAACTAAACCTAATTGTCATTGCAAACGCATTCAAAATGCAATTTGCAGGATATGAGCGCCTTCTGTCTTTGTAATTGCATCTTAGCCAAGTCTATCAAGCGCGATCCTATGGCAAACTTTCCAGACCTGAAGATCGCATAAAAGCGCAGCAATGGATAATTGAAACCACGGAATTGCTGTTCCAGACAGACATCAAACATTCTACGGAGAGATACACGAATACAAAAAGGAAAGACGAACAACCGCGAAGGCTGAATAAATCTACACAAAAGAGCAGTACAAACCGGCCGAGCGAACTCGATCTTAATGGGGTTCCCCTTCACGGAGGTGCCCTGCAGCGCGTCCTTGGCGGCGGCGGCGTCGTCGGGGCGCTTGAAGAAGACGAAGGCGAAGCTGCGGGAGGCGTACGAGGTGGCGTCGAGCGCGCCGTACTTGCCGAACACGTCCATCAGATCCGCGTCGGTGACGTCGGCGGAAAGGTTGCCGATCCAGAGGTTGTTCGAGGGCGGCGTCTCGTGATCGCCGCCCGATTCCTTGGCGGCCCCGTGGTGGGAGGGCCGGATGGACTTGCTTGGAGGCGGCATTTTCGGAGGGGAGGAAACCCTAGAGGAGCGGCTGAGAGGTTGCGGACCAGATAAGAGTAAGGGAGAGTGATCGAAGCGAACCCCGGAATAGGACGAGTTATGCGTCCGAGAGAGCACGATACAGCGGAAGCATAGAGATTTCTGGAAAGCAATATAAATAAATTAACATATATATATATATATATATATATCAGATAATCTTGTGTTTATTTAAAATTAAAAATTTCAAATAAGGGCCTCATTTTTCTTAAATAAAGACTTAAAATATCCTTATTCCTTTAAAGATAAACCTAATCATGTCATTTTCGTCAATTACTCTCTTTTTTTCCTTTTTCCTTTTTCTTTCTTTTTTCTCATTTTTTCCTTTTTTTTTCCTTTTTTACCCTTCCTTCTCGCTGGAGGTTGATCTATGATTGGCCATCGGCAAGGAGTGTGTTGAGGGCAGCCCTCGATGCACTCAAGGGAGGCAACCCTTTCTCATCCCTCGGATCTGCCATCTATGAGAACTTTGAAGGAAGGGAAAAAAGAAAAAAATATATAAAAAAAATAAATGACAAAAATGATTAGTTCTTTTTGAAATAACGAGAGTAGTTTAGGCCTTTATTTATAATAAAATTCACTTTAACCCTTATTTGAAAAAATGATGGCATTTTAAGCTTTTATTTAGAATTTTCTCAATTTGTTACGAGAGTTTTAGGCTTCAATTTGAAATTCTAGTGTAATTTTTTAATTTTCAGAAAGTAATGAAAGCAATGGAGGCACGAGGTAATTTCAAACTCCAATTCTGTGAATGAAAATTCCATAAAACACCCTTAATAATCTGGATATGCATTTACTAACCACTTTTCATATATAATTTTGAGCATTATTTCACAAGGAGTAGAATTCTAAAATAATGATTTGATTTTGTTGTCCGTGTTCAACTTTGTCTTCCAACCGAGATTGAGCAAATCACATTGCAACGGCCTTTTAGAGTGAAACCTTCATGAATTAGGATGTCGTCAGAGTTTCCGACGCGATGAAAGAACATTGTTGACATCAATAAAATAAAATAAAAATCAAGGTGCCCAAATGAGTCCGGACGTTACGGAAAGATAAAAAAAGACCACATAACGAAATTTGAGAACATATTAAAATCAGTTGGGAAGGAATTCTACATTGCTTATAGTACCAACACTGACATTGATTCCTTGATTCTCCAAATGAATATATATATATACACACACTCTAATTTTTTTACGAAAAAAAAAATAATTTAAAAAATAATTTCCTATAAATAAAAGCTTATATTGGGTGAGATAATTCATTAATGGGAAATGATTTCATTATCGACAATAATTTATGTCTCAAAATTGTCGTCGACGATGAAAATCATTTGTTCAATTTTATATGCGATACAAAATGTTTTTCAAATCATTCATTTTTTAAGAAACAAAGACTTGATTTGTTTCACATTATATGAAAAATATGAAATATATTTTTCTGAAAATTGATCGTTTGCACCCCTTATAAACATGAATAAAAAATAATATTTTTCTGAAAATTGATAGTTTGTATCCCTTATGAATGAACAAAAATTATTTCCATCATCTACGAAATTTTTATTGATAAATTATTATCGAGAATACAACATTTTTAATTGACTAATTATTTCAAGCGATCACTTTTAAAAAAAAATTTCCAAACCTTTCATATTTCACGAAACAAACGGAACGGCAAAAAGCATACTATGATTTTGCATGGTTCAACTACATCCTGGATCGGGAGTCATCATGCTTGATCGGACCGACATCCTCGACCCGACTCTCAAAGTCTCAAGCTAATGAAGCTTTAAAACAGTATCTATAGATACATTGCTCTCAGAATCTATTTTGTGCGCTCATTACCAAGTGCCCGACAACGTTGTAAAACTTATTCCTCGCATTGAGGCTGGTTCAACAGTACAAGTACAAAAAATATAAGAGAGAGAGGAAAGGAGAGAGAAAAACCATTGTGCTACATTGAACAGTTGCTGTTTACATGTCGACATTGTCTATACCGCGTGTGCTGAATTGCATCAGATTCAGATGTCTGAAAAAAGGACAGACTTCTATTTCCTGAACTTCTTGACGTTAACGAAAACCTTTTCAGAGACTCAAAACAAGAGCTTGTAGCCTAATTCTATGATTAAATCACTGTACCTGGATACAGATGCCCGAGTGAGACTGCTATTTACTAATTACATTTGAGCAACTATGCTGTCAAGCTCAGGTGGTCAGTGGTCGTTGCAGACAGTTTTCTGGCATTTGGACGAGCCTTCATGCCACAAATCTTGCTTGCCGTGATGTGGCATTGTGAAAAGAGGCAAGAAACTCACCAACCGTCCCTTCAAGGTTTTCATTCCGCTTATCAGAACCTTCTCAAGTGCATCAATCTCCGATTCATATTGTTCGTAGATGAAGAAGCAAGTAAACGAACAGACAAGAGCTGCAATCACAACCGACATCAATTAGGATGAATGAGTAACAAATCTTGTACGGCTTTAATCTGCACTAGTGTATAGCCACTAACTCTTACCTGCACCAACTGCGAAAGTCAGGTAATACGACACAATCAGCTTCAAGAAATACATTGTGACTGCAGTCTGCATTAGTTTGAAAAACCATGTAAATAGACTTGATAACTCCAGATGCATCGTTAGTTTACGACTTAGACCCAGAGGATATAGAGCTAATTGAACATCAGCAACTCGGATATGCGAGATGATTGCATCTGTCCGCTCCAGCACCCATTGGATGTCACATCTCAACAAAGGGGGTTCGCGGAGAAAAAAATGATAAGAGTGCCGATATTCTGGAGCATTTCAAGTTGTTACTTGGCAATGTATCAAGTTGCCCGTTCATGAAATAACCTAGATCTTTTCTTCCTGGCCCAGAAAAGAAAGCGAAGAAAAACTAGATCTTTTCATCGGCAAAGAGTCTAGACTACTACAACTGAAAGGGCAAATCAGGCGCAGTACACGGGGGATATTGCTATGACAATACAAAGACATAACTCCTGAAGTCTCAAATTACTATAAGAAGAAATTACATGGCATTAGTGGTCATACCTCAAAGAAAATGTTCCAATCCTCTCCTTGTGCCAATGATCTCATAATATGGACCCCTCTATTCCACAACGAAATGATACTCCCAAGCAACTTTTCCACTACGCTTTTTTGAATATCAAAACAAGAGAAAGATGCTGTTTTGTCAAACCTGTTACAAACAACCAAGCATACGATCTATCATTTAGTGAGTCAATGCTAAAACGCATCCGACGATAGCCATCACGCTAGAGGAAGTATAAATAGTCTTCGAGTACTTACAGACAAGAAAATAATTTTTTCAAATGCAAAATGGATCCCAGGCCTTTATCCACAATGAGACATTTCAAAACTAAACGATTGGTCTTGCTGATAAAGCCAACAAGTTTACCCTAGAGATCTTGCTAAAGGAAAGTATTAATTGCATTCCTGTCTGCGAGGAGAATGAAGGCTGCTTCTACAATCATTTTTTTTTTGGAAAAAAATAATGCTGTTTCTCCAATCATTATTAAACTGCATACTACCACAGAAAAAAGAAAAAGCCGCCACACAGCCACTGATCAAATAGCAAACAAAGAATATTTCTTGCTTATAGGCAAAAGCAAAGCACCTGAACTGCAAAAGCAGAATTCTAACCTCCAAAACAAAAAGATTGCCTATACTACTGCTCAGGCAAAAAGAGAGGCCAAGAGGAACTGAGCAGAACGAGAACTTGAATTAGTCAGCATTTGCAGGGACACATAAACAACCTCACTTAAGAGAAACTTTTGACAGAAGACCTAGAAAAGGATGTCAAACCAGGAAAGATCTTACTTGTAGGAGAAACAAGCATTCATACTTACAGGTAGGATGTCAGATGACCATACCCAAAGAGAGCCATCGTCATCATGAGTAGTAGATAAGCAGTAGATGAGATAAAACTTCTTCCGCTAATGAAGAACCAGTAAAACAACACCTCCGAAACCAGAAAGTAGGTAAATGTCTCCTTCTCATCTCTCCAAAGCAAAATGTCCGCTACTGCAGTAGCATGATATGTCAAAAAATTTAGACAGTGATGTTTCATAATGAAGCATGTATTTGTCACATGCATGACACTGCATAACAAGACAAACTGAAAGGACTTTCATAGTGCGACCAGACTAGCCTATTCAACGAGTAGAAATGGCAGCTGTCCTTAGGTCTGGTCCGGATATTTTCTTCACCAAATTAATCTGATTTTTGGTCAATTAGGCTCTGTTTGCAATAATGATGATGGCAAAGGAACAAAAAGCTGCCAAAGATCAGAGACAAACAATGTATGTTTTTGAAAACATCCTGCCTTCATATGTCACCACAACAACTGACTGCACATTGTTACTCCACGAAGAGCAGCAGAATGAATGTACTAAATTTTTATGTTGTGTTACAGTCACATTGGGATAGAGAAATTTTTATCAAGAAACAGCTACACTATTATTCAATTCGTGCAAATAACTCAATTAAGTAATAGTCGCATTACAGAGAAACAGTATTCAGCAACTTGGAGAAGGCATACAGAAAAGGTAGATCTATGTTGTAGATTCGAGTATCTAAAGGGCTTCATTGACCAAAGGGAAACTTATTCTGAACAGAATCATCTCCAGAAGAAGACAAATAATGTGGCTTTTCACTATGGATAGTGAATTTAAAACATTGATTTGTAGACTTTTACACTTAGTTAAATTCGACCAAAAACATAAGTTAGTTAAATTCTCAACTTGAAAACAACAAAATTAGCACTCGCACCAAAACATGGGTTAATGAACTTTAGCACAGGTATTTCATGGGCTAAGGTTAACCTGCCTAAGGAGGTTTCCTCGTCATAAAATTGGAAAAAAAAAATACCACGGGGAGAAGGTCAATGAGAAATAAGGTGGTTTCCATTTCTTCTGGCAGAGAAATAGGGTTAATCATTAATCTAATAAAGACCTTCAGCAAAATATGACTATATATCTACAAAAAAAGAAAAAAAGATAAATTCACAGTAAGAGTGGTATCACTAAAGAAACAAAATTATACATCATGAAGTAAAAGAAAACACAACCTTTTCCACCACCAAGCATCCAATCTGCTTTTGAATGTTCAGGGAAATCACCTTGTCCCCCATAAAATGAGTCTCTGGAATAATGAGAGAATGATGCAATGGTTCTTGCGATGCCATCCTGTTTGAGCAATAACAAGCGAATACCCACATTCATTCTTGCATTATGAGACTAAGCAAGGACAACCATGTTGTAGCAGGAAAGCTCAAAAAGTATGACTGACATTGCCACAAACAGCCCTCACTGCCAAATGATTTGATCGAGCATTTATAGTATCCCAGTGAAAGTAAAATATGGGAACAAAGGTGACTGGCTGCAAATCAATGAAGTGAACATCCAAGTTGAGGACAACATTGCAAAGAATACAAGTAAGAGAAACATGCCCCAATAATACCCAAGATGAGGACCAAAAATGAAGCAGGTTTTCATCTTTGCCACTTAGGGTTTGATTAAAAAATATGCAAAGTGTAAGAGAACTGCTTGATACTGCTAATGCTCATAAGAATTACTCAACAGAAGCCAAATATACGTTGATAAGGAAAAAAAGATGTGTTCTACTCAATCTGGAAAACTACCAGAGCCTGATAAACTACATATCATCGTCAAAACTTAAAAAACGATGAGATTGAGATTGTGCATATCCCGAAATGAGCTAACAAGCTCTTCCACCTTAAAGGAAATCCCAACATAAGATTTGATGAAGCTCACAGGTGCAAGGACCATTGACAGATCCATTGATAAGGTTAAATAATCCGGGAAAACCTACTCCATAATGTGCAAAGCGCTAAAAGCAACAACTTAAGAGGAGATGCTCACTTCTAGGGAAACAATTGGCAAGTATTCAACTTGCTTCCGGGCTGCACTGCAATCAAAGGTTCTATTCCTGGAGGCTATTTGAACAGAATGGCGAGCTGACAGCATATAACTATTCTTTGTGATGCCCAATGATTCATATATCCTTTCAAGAAGCAAGCAAAAATAGTAGACCATGCTAACAGGCAGCTTTATGGAAGGCCTGCAATCAAGAGAAAGATATTTAGCCAGCGAGGAGAAGTGATTATTACCAGGAACAGTCAGTTTTAAAAGGGTCAAAATTACACGCTTACCAGTGCAGTATCCAAAATCAAATTAAGCAAATATAAAAGTAATGCAATGTGTCTGAAATATTTAAGCTCAACGTCATCTTTATTTACTAGAGCTATTAAATGACCAAACCTATTCTTTTAAAAAAAAATGCTTAACTGGCATCTATCCCACCTAAAATATACCTGATTATCCCCTCCAGCCATCCTCCAAAGCCAAAAGAAAACGAAAAAGAGAAAAGCCACCACTTTTGGCAAGTAACATTCGACACTAAATAATTCAACTAAGTAGTACAAGAAACTCAACAACTGCGCCACGGATGGGTGCAGTACAAATGCATTTCTAATAGTCTTTCAGATTTATAGAACAGTGGTTTACATACTGACTCCAAATTTGCAATAGATGGTGCTAGTGCAATCAAGATTTCCCTTCACCTTTGATATCCCAAGCCTTCCAATAAGAGAGAGATGAATTCCCAGAACTTCACTGGTTCATTGTTAGTGATGAAGAATGCCTAAAAACAGCCCCAAGATCAGCAACAATAGAATCAGGATAGCAAAGAGATCAGCAGCCAGTAATGTAACCAAATCAATACCTTTCCCGCTACAGAGACAATCCGAGAACATAAAGCTTCTTCCGCACAAATATGGGCATGAGCTACATTCTCAATATAGGTGAAGTCGCACATATTTTCTCCACCTCCTATAATAAACTGAAATGAGAAATTCTGTTACCTTAAAAATGATTCTCGATGGAGTTAAAAAGCAATATGCAATCACAATAAGAAGACTCAAGTTTCACAAATCAAACTAAACGGCCATTATCACAGAGTAAATCCACTACATTACCACGAACATTTGGTAGCATAAACAGTCAATTTGGTTAACAAAATTGAAATGGGGAAAATAAACACAAGGATGAGATTGAGTTGCTCCAATCATACTACTTAACAATTGTTGTAATAAAATGCAGACTGTCATAAAAAGTCAATAACACATACAGACCTTTTACAACTTCAGTAATAAAAAATGTGGTGGTTTATATTAATTGAGGAAGTGCGCGGAAATCTCTCAAACCTTCATCCAGCCAGATTGTGCTAGCTTTACAACTCTAGGCACAAGCTGCGTATCTCCAGGACCAAAACTGTTGCTAGGACGAAGGGCACATGTCAAGAGACCATCAATATTGTTTGCAAACAAAACCAGTGCTTCCGCTTGAGCCCTGAGGTCACTCAACATGTCTGCATACTGCTTCATCGAACAGATAAGATCACGAAAGGAACTAGTGCATGAAAGGATGAATGAAAGAAATCCTCATAAAATGTGAAATGGCTCCATCAAAGAAAGATGCATGCCTTCCAAGGGTAGGGCAATGATTCATTTCCACCATTTATGTCCCTTGAACCATCGAAAACAACATCTGCAGAGCTGTTGTATATTAGCCGTTTGACTTTGCACTCTCTACAAGCGTTTATGACGTTTTTTACACCTGCGTCAACATGTGAAGAGGCTAAAACAGCTAACCACCCAACTGAATTAATTCCAGAAGTATCTTTCTACATGGTATTGCTATTGCCGACAGAGCAATTTCTTACCTTGAACAATGATCATGTAAGAGTCGTAAACATCTTGACCGAATAAATCGATAACATCCGTATAGAACACAGCCTGCGAACCTTTAATAACTGTGAAGGTAAAATCAAAACCAAAATGGGTCAGTCATACATATTTTATGTTGGAAGACTAAGACCATGAAAAAGTGCAAAAAAAAAAAAAGGATAAAAGGGGTAGAAGAAGATGTGACAAGTTATGTTTCATGGTAAACACAGCAGTTGGTAACTGTGTTTCACTCTCAACCCTACCAGAATGATAGCATCTATAAAACATTGTGAGAATAGAGTACTCAGAAATTTCTATTTTACGTTCAACCAGAGCAATCCCCCAGATTGCAAATTGAGCAGCATGAAATTTCCAATTACAGGTGAACAAGCACAGCTGATACTTACTCATGCCAATTAACTGCCATGGAGATAACAACCATTCATATTATTATTCTACACCGGACATTTCTTTGGTTCCTTTGGCTTTAATAAGGCAGTTCATACTCATATTTCCCGATCCGCATCATTCAACAGCCTGCAAATTTTGTGGTCAAACCCCTTCAACGCTGAGGATGGAGTGCTACTCATTTCTTGAATTTGAGATAAAATGGAAATGCAAAGTTTCTTCATGACAGTAAGCAAGAATGACCACGACTATTGTCACATGGCAAGGGGAAATTTTTGGTTCCCACATGACATGTGCGCGAACACGTCTTAGAATCAAAATGCAGGGTCAAATTTGTTAATCTCTGCAGCTGTAGAATACTCAATACACACTTCTGTATGAACCCCCAGCAATTTCTCCGGGGATCTCCTAGAATTTAACGAACATAGCCCAACAACGGTAAACAGTTTGATCCAGTAGCAATCTCTCCTAATTTTTCCAACCGTTTTCTGTTTCCTAAAACTAAGTAGCTACGTCACCATACGTATACGCAGAACAACAGCCGAAACACCATGTGCCAAACATTTCCGACTTCACACTTTCTTTTCCTCATATCTTCACCATCCAACATTTTCACGTCCGATCACATGCACAAACGCGAATTGGGCTGTTCACCTCTGAGAACGGATGCTTTGTCGCGGACGTCGAGGTGATGATAGGAAGCCAGGCCAGAGGAGATAGCCTGCGAGAGAAACGCATCCCACTCCGCCGACGGATCGAGCAGGGGGGATTCATCGGAGTCCGCGACTCGGACGATCCACTTGCCGAGCTTGAGGAGCTCCAGGACGAGCCACCTCCCGACGAAGCCGCGGCCGCCGATCACGACGCAGGTCCTCCTCCTAGGGCTCGAGCTGGCCGACCAACTATCGCCGATCCCCGCCATTTTCTGTTACGTAGAGAGAGAGAGAGAGGGTCTTCGCTCACATCAAATCAATTTGGTGGTGCGCGGTGATGATGGCGGGGAAATAACAATACGAAGGGAAAAGAGACGGAGAGAGAACGATCGTGAAGTTTAACGAGGCGGCGGGCCCGGGAATCAGGTGACCGGGTCACCCGGTCAAATCTTTCGGATTCCACTATTTTTCCTCTCCCTTTTTTCGCTCCTTCTGTTTCGCTTATATAATATTTTTTCCGATTTTTGTTGTCAAAATATATTTTTTTCGATTTTTGGACCTAAGTAAAGCCTTTAAACTGCTTCATTTAAACTCTGCGACGTAAAAATTCCGATGTATTCCTAGGGATGAAGAAAAGAAAATTATTTTCTCTCAACTTAGGGATTGATGACGAAGAAGAAGGTAAACTCCGCGTCATCTTTAGATGACTACTGCCAGGATAGGATCGTATAGTATCATCTCACATTTGAGGTGAATCATCGGAGCTTCGATTCTGCGTCGTCGATCCGTGCTTCGCATAATATGTTTGAACCGATTTATCGACGACATACCCCCGATTCAAAGACATTTCACCCACAATTTCTTCCCTTAAAACTAGAGTTGTTTTAACACACGTGTTTGCAACCCTAATTATTTATCATTTGCCGTGACGAAATGCTGATGAGGCATTACTAGACATGATGCGTGATGAGAGTTTTTTTTTTTTTTGGTCGAATTGTGATGAGAGAGTTGGGAAGTAGAAACGAAGACAACGGTACGTGTAGTTGCCGGTGGCATGATGCCCCCTAGGATTTTTTTTATTTATTAGTGAGACATGCAATCCTCACCTCTCGAGAAGGCGTTGCCTTGGTGTCGGCAAAACTCGTCGGTGGCGGATGGAGGCTCTCGAGTATCGACTACCCTCCTCGCCCCTCCTCTTGCATCTTCTTCACTTGTGAAAAACCATCATGCCAAAAAGTTGATAATAGAGCGTAAAGGAAGGATTTGATTGTATCGAGCCGGTTGGAAGATTCAACCGAGAAAAATGTTCGAAAAAGAGTACAATTTAGATGGCTTAAATTAGACATAAAACAATTTTCTTTCTTTTTCTTAAAATATATAATCACAAGAAACATCCCCCATCGACTCTTCTGCCATATTTGGACGGGTGGGAAAAGAAAAGTGGGATGCAAAATTGGCACAAAAAAAAAAAAATTTATTTCCACCTCTTCTCCTTAATAAATTTCCACCCACATTTTCATTCTCTCTTTCCTTTCCTTAAGATAGCCTTGAACATACTCCTTCGACAAGTAATCGGCCGTAGGATGCAAGAGATGTCTGACGCCCAACACGCCTTGTGACCCAACCATTAATAGACAAGAAGGGTGTGTCGTGTGAAGTGCACAGGAAGATCATCAAAGGGTGGCTGAAGAAAGTGCCCCTCAAAAAGAAAAAGACAAGAGAAAGTAGGAAATTGGTGTTGGTTGACAGAGATGGGAAAAGCTTTCATATGGGTCACTGTGAATGAACGCCCATAAAGTTTCTCACCCCCAAAAAAAAAAAAGCCCAAAAAGTAAAGGAAACAAAAAGAAAGGTGGCACATGAGTTTGGTAAAACCCACACATCAAAGCTACAAGGTTTCACAAATTCCCAAATACTAAATTGTAGGTGAAGTGCTTACCTCAGTCACCACAACCAACCTGTGTCGTCATCCCGTCTTTGCTTTTCTTAGGGAATTCTCAACCTCTGATGCGTGGTGGTACAATGACATCCTCCCAGCAAAATCATCTTTTTTCCCTCTCTTCTTTGTCCAATACTAGCGTTGGAAGCATGCGCTTTCTACGTGATAATCTCTGGATATCAATGATAGGGATAGAAAGCAAAACACCCTTTCACGCTAAATTAAAGTGCATATGAAGCGGGAAGCCTGACTACGCAAGTGAAGAAGGTGGAGATCAGTTGAATATGGAGACTTCGGAATTAAGTAAACTCTTTATACTCTTCCCCCGGCCAACAATCTTTCACACGATATGTAGACAGTACATAGATAAGGGAAGTGTCATTATGCGTCTATAACATGATGCAAAAATGTTATTTTCCTCATCAACGAACTAACAATGCATGCCAATTCAGGATGCCCATTTGATTTCGGTCATTTCTAAGCAAACTCCACAAGGAGGATTCTCAACCAACTCAACCGAACCCCAAAACCCAACAAATCTTTAAGGAAGTGACTTCTAATAGTTTGCACGATCACAAAACATGTTACTTTGAAGCCCATTAAAAGCCCGTCGATCCATGCCTCTCCTTGAGATTTGATCAAATCACTTTGGCAGTCAATCTTCACTATACAAGGTGCATGATGCAATCGCAGTTCAGAGAGGCACAGCGTGCAAGCCTTCATTTCCAGCACATTCATGAAAGCAAATGTTGTAATACTTTCAAGCATAAGAGAGAACTCTTCACAATTACAATATGCCATTTTCACAAACAATTGCTCGAAGAATCAATCCAGCATTTAGATCTCACAACACTGGAACTACAATAGTTGGATGAACGACCACTTATAGACGCATTCACAAGCTCACCTCTATACAAAACCTGAAACAGCTATTGAAAAACTCAGAAATTATCCTTTGCTTGCCTGATAACTCGCAATGCCTCGACATCATCTGCTGCGGCAGGAATACTTAGAGACTGTCGAATCTCCATGCTTGAAGTACGAAGGAATGGATTACACATTTTTTCCATCTTTAAAGTTGTTGGGATCTGAAAAACCAGAAATTCTCACATTACAGGAACTGAAAACATCTAACAGTATATCCACCATACTGACAAAGAAAACTGTCCTATAGACATATCTTGATTTATATTGATGTCTGACTCAAACAGAATCTGCATAACGATAAATTACCGTGCACCTATCATTGCATCTGAATAAAAGGTCTGGAACCATTGTTCATAACTCATGCAATTCAGAAGTTTGACTGATATGAGTTTAAAAAAAATAAAAAAAGTTAGTCTCGAGATCTGCATCTCTTCACCCTAATAATCTTTCAGTGTCCAAAGAATTAGTTTATCAGAGGCGAACAGAGCTAACCTGTCAAACATTGCTACACAAATACTATTTCCCCTGTATCTGTCACTGAGCTTGGTTAAGCAACCTAAAATACTAAGGTAATTGCAGAAACTTTCATAAGCCCATTAGACAGGCAAAATAGAAAAACCAAGATAGCTTTGATAAGCATTTTTCTACATTTAATGTGCTTCATGTTCCCACATACGACATATCCTCAAATCACTACATGTTACTCATTTTCGAGATGTTCACTTGTACAAACTTTCTCTGTAAATAGTTAGCTGAATAATGCCCTAAAGGCACTCATTAACAGGTCCATTTGCTTATGTATGACATCTAGGTACAGTGGCTCAAATGGCTCAAACACCTCGTAGATAACACGAGAAAATATAACTGACCGACATGAAGTCATATTACCAAAAAAGATTTTATAAATCAAAGACATAGCCCTTTATGAGGAAAAGGAAAAGGCACTGCTGCTTTGCATATTGATATAAAGAGCTGATTTTTAGGACATCAAATGCACAGTGCTTTGAAAATAATAAGTCTCTTGCTATATGTAAACTCGGCAAAAACCATCAGCAATAGTCACTAAACCATAATTACAATGTTCGATGATTTCTTCATAGTTAAAACTATTAATGCCAAATAAAAAGTGGTCCAAAAGTACCGTTGCTATGCCTTTGCTGCGAAGATGAACAACTTGGGCTGCATAATTTTTAAGTGCTTCATTGTTGGGTTCTATAGACAGTGCAAACTTTGAATTACTCTGTCAAGAAATGACACCCAATTAGAGCTTTCATAAATTTGAGCTTGGGAAGGCTTAACAACATAAGAAGATAACTTGACTAACCAATGTATATTCATGACCACAATATATGTTAGTATCATCAGGCAAAGCCATGATCTTTTGAGGGATGAAACCATCTGCCAGAAAAATCAAAAGTTAATATCTGCCAATTGATTATTAGCATAATCTGGCCAAAAACAAAAAAGAATATCGGCAGAAACAGAACAAGCGGGAGATAGAAGCGGTAAAAGCACAGTTATCGGTATGAGCAGTCATCATTTTAAGTGTCGCAAAAAGACATTCAATACTTCCCAGCACTAAAGACAAATGTTCCAAACCAATATTGGATGTGAGGAATCAATGAAAGTTGACTCTCAAGTCTAAAAATGTTTTTAAATGGAAATCTAAGAGCTAAATTCGTCTCTCCTTAAGACCAAACTGGAAATCCCCATCAAAAGGCAATAGTGACAGGAAAGAGTAACAGGGGATTCGGTGTAAAGTGCTTTGTTCCTGCCTATGCAAGGAGGCATATCCCTCTAAACTGGTATTTTTTTTTTTCCTGGCCAGTACCCAAAATAACCAAGTACTCTAACTTCTGGACACATCACTAGTTGAATTAGAATATCTATCAGTCGTAGCAACAAATGAAAACTCATCTACTACCTAAATGAACTACTACATATTGTGATAATAGGACAAGAAAAAAGTTCACATTTAATATCCATACTTCCAGAAGCTAACCATCATGATTTCTACCATGCCTCAGACAGTCATTTCTATATTGTCGTCAGTATTTGTCCCACATAACATCATTTTCAATTTCTAAAGAAGCAAAAAAAGGAAAGAAAATATTATTGCAAACACAATATAACCTGTTCAGGAGTCCCTTCAAAGAGCTTGCCACACGATAAGCTAAACAATGTATCTCCAGTGAAAATTACTCCAGATCCAGGAAAATAGAAACTAATGTGGCCTGCCACACAAATCAATTCAATGCATTAGAAAGAGAGGGCAAAGGCTAAAAAAATACCCATGCAATCTGATGCCAATTGAAATATCCAAAGCTAATATGCTAGACCAATTTCCCTCAAAAGCTTCTAAACGAAGAAAAACTAATTGCATAAAAAGCTATGTTCAGTGGACAGTCATGTGAGTCATGTATAAATCTCCCAAAACAGACATTCCTTGGGGAAAGCATATCCTCCATAGATTCTAAAAATTTAGTTCAGATCTTCCAAAAGTAGGCAAAACCAACAAAGTATGACATACACTTATCGCAAAAGTCTCAAGCAAATTAGAGGAGTATTATGGACTAAAGAGCTAATGAAAACCACAACTGTATAGGCGTCCATACTACTTTGCTTCATCCATATGACCTGATAAATTTAAAGAGTTAATTTAAAGAAATCTGATTCCACCACGCAGAGACTAGCAGAAAAAGTTTCTCGAAATAAATAAGGAGAACTAAACCTCGAGTGTGTCCTGGAGTTTCGATCACAAGCACCTCATGTCCAGCAAACATCCATTTATCCCCATCATTGAGTGCTATATCTATCCCAGGTATTCTGTCCCTGTCTATTCCTGAACCAATCACCTACAAGAAGTGAAGGTATTACGAGCTAATGCAGAAATCGTAAACAGCAAAAATGCTTGAGCAGGACTATGATAGAACAAAAAAAATCTTCTTAAATGCTTGGAAAGGGCACAGAGAACAACAATTGCAGACACTGAAGCTTAAGAAAAGTACAGGATGATCATAAGTTTCAATTGTCAAATCCTAAATCTGTACATTATGAAACAACCAAATGTAGTTTCTGCAACTTAAGAAATGTCCTAATCTACCTCAAGTCAATGTTTAAAAGTTGTGAGACTACTTTTGTGTGTTTCTAAATCCCATTATGATGTATAAGAGGAAAGAATTCATTGACTCTAAAAAGCATCATAGTAAAGGCCAATACTAGCTTCAGCCAAGTTTTTAGGAAGCTATATAACATGAAAAACCCTGGGCTGCATCAACATGACCAGAAAACAAGTTGTCGACCGTGCAAAACTAGGCAATCACCACCAGAACATCCAATCCAATATAAATAAAGAAATCCAGTGGTAGGCTACTTCAGACAGCAGGTCACACTACAATGTTTTATAGAATTTGCTTTCCTCAATAAGTTCCAATTACAAACCCATAATGGATCTTGCAAGGAGAGCAATTTATAAGTGCATCCGCTATAAGTTTCCTCATATGTTAAAGTTTCCAAACAAACTGTTCTCTCTCTGTAGAGAACATGTGAATACACTTATGTGGAACCTAGTTCATTATGCTCCAACTAAACATCCTAAGAAAAGATACACACATAACAGAATTTTTTGCACTTGCACACACATTCCATCCTTGACTTTTTACATAAGCATCTAAAACGTTTAGAAGAAGAGTAGCAACAAACATACTCAATAAACAAGATGATGCATCATACCTTAGCACCGTACCTTGCTTTTAGCTCTACATTGCCCCCAGTATGATCATAATGATGATGGGTATTTAATATGTAGGTGAGATTTCTGTTTTTCCTACTCAAAGCATCAATTATAGGGCGGGATTCAGAAGGATCAACCACTCCAACTGTCCCAGTATCCACGTCATGTAAAAGATATGCGAAGTTGTCCTTGAGACATGGTACCTGTGGAAAGGTGAAAAGAATTATGTATCCACACAACAAAGTATAATGAAATTTCTCAATAACCAAACAGATACACCAAATGCTAGTGAAAGCTAAAAAATTACACACACACAAAAAAAAAAATTCCATTGGAAACTCTCAAATTACATATTTCAGAATGTACCTGAAAAATAAGCATCTGTTAATGTACCTAAAAGTATGATGTAAAATCACGTCATGGGAAAAGGGCATGAGCAGATATGATTATCTAGGAGCCTTTTAAGTAGTTAGCAGAGTTAGAACGATAACAACAAAGACACTAGTCACCTTCGGATAATCATAAAGTTATTGCTGCACAGCAGGGATGAATAGAACAAAAGAAGTAACTTTGACGTCTTTCATTTAGTTGCACTCAATAAACTATTCCAACAAGACCCAATCATCCATGCTGTCCTCCATCTTCCATATTTTACTAAGTCAGACACTGATACGATCATACTCAATTGACAATATCCACTGAATAAAAAAACCAATACAAGTACAAATGAAAAAGAAAAAATTCTCTCTGAGCAATATGCAACAACATTGGATAGGGAAGACACTTTAGAATCTACTCTTTCTAGGTTGTCAATATCTTTACCCAAGCCGCATAAGTTCTCTCTCACTGCATGCGTTCCTAATTTTCTCCAAAATTATTGGGCTATGCTATTTCACTAAGGAAAATTCCAACATCAATTCAAAATTATTGTTGGATAAGTCTCCTACTATAATTTCCTACTCTGAGAAGCATATATACGTGTCCCCAAACAAAGCCTTCACTATCCAAGCATCATTAGCTGACCATTCTCAGCTGTATTACATAATTCACAGCTCAGAATAAAACCCCGAAGAAATAGAAAATTCAAGATGTAATTCTTTGCATTTCCATTAGTTACAAGGACTGTACGAAACAAAAGAAGAAGGTAAATAGAACGAATGCGACAGTATGCTGTCCACCCTATGTAACCCAGGCAAGACTCACCAATTCAATCTGTAAAGAGGAGGACATGTTAGACACGTTGCAAAATTGAGTAACTTTGAGAGATCTACTGGCACCCCACAAGGTCTTGAAAGGAATAGACAGGAAACGTAAAAACCCATATGCAAGTCCTTTCCTCAAGCAAAGTTGTTTCATGCCTGGCCACACGCATAGGCCACTCTTCGCCTGTTAAACAAAGCAAGATTATGAAACAAAAATTATACACAAGGTTGGTAAATATAGGTTGAGAACTACATACTTAGGGACCCAAAAGCACCAACTCAACAAACAGCGAGGGCAAGATATAGCAACAGACAAGCACAGTGACAATCACAACTGTTTACCCAGTAAATACCACTCTAAGATGACAGCAGCTGCTGTAGTCAAGATTAAGAACAAAGTAAACAGACGTAGCTTGTGAAGAAGATCAAAGATCCAATTGAAGATTCAGGACATGAGATCACACAGTTGAAGTGGAAAACAAAACCCAACCCACAGATTTAGGAATCCCAAGTGCTAAACAAAAGGGTACTCAACCTAGTGCCAGACCAAATGATACAGGAGTCAAAAAAAGCTAATACCCATTTAAAACCCAAGTGGTGTGATTAGTATCTCTATTGCAGAGTGACAGTCCCGCATTGCCTAACAAGACAAGGACAAAAATTCTTCAATAAGGACACGGCGCGACGACGGCAGGCCGAGCATAGTCAAAATCGAAACCAACCTGAATCAACTACGGTCCCTTGAAAAAGGCTAAAGCTACACAAAGCCAAAAATACAAATACGAAACTCACTCCACATCCTTCCATCCGTTAGGGACCCCAGATTTCCCGAATAAACGCGCAATCAACACCAGCAAAAATCAACAATATGATATTCGCTGTGCAATCCGAGTCACCGTGCGGAACACGATTCGCTCACGAAACCAAAACCACTGAAAGTAAGAAAATGTGCGCATTTGCATACGAAATCCAATCACATAAACCGATAGAGAGAGAGAGAGAGAGCGAGAGATAGAGAGAGAAACCCTAGAACAAGGGAAGGAAGCCATAGTGCAGGAAGCTTTGGAGATTGTCTGCATCCCTTTCCTCTTTGCGAAATTCTCCTTGTTCTAGAGAGAGAGGGACTGCTCGGTAGAGAGAGAAGAGAAAGAGAGGCAGAGTGGGCTGGCAACTTTTTTGGCAGTTGGCACTTGCTCGGGTGCTTCATTTATTTGTTATTAAAATTCAAACCAAAAAAAAAAAAAAAAAGTAAGATGTGCAGTGACAAATTAAACTCTCTCTAATTAATTACAAAACCAGTTTATTTAATCGAGCTACTAAATTGAATATGTACTAAAATTTTAGATGTCACACTAAGTAAATTAAAAGTTCAGGAACGACATTATATATTGAGTTAAAATTAAATGGACCAAATTAAATGAATTTAAATTTCAAAGATCATATCGCATTTTGGACCAAAGTTTAGGAATCATTTATATCTTTTAACCTAAATTTTTTTATGAAATACAACGGATGGTGCCTTAAGGGTGTAATCGAGGCAAGTGGAGTTCGTACATTACTACTCGACCCGAGTCGCATGTTCGAGGCTCGAGGCTCGGACTTGAGCTCAAACGAGTAGTTATTTTTTCTATCGAACTAAAAAAGATTATAATATTCGAGCCCCACTTGACTATAATAAATTTGTAAACAAATATTCGAGCACGAGTTTGTGTATATATGTTATATTGAGTTGAGTATTGACAAGTTTGACTCGGAGAAATTACTGGAGAGAGTCGAACTCGTTCTTGACTCAAAATTAAGTGAGTTGATCTCAAGTAGCTATTGAGCTGAGCTCGAGTTATAGGCATGAGTAGCTTGACTTGGTTTCACCCCTGCAGCAAAATGAAAAATGTTCATATTCGAGCTCTTAAAAAATTAGAAATCTCACCTCTATTTAAAATGATCAACAGTCCTAATCGATGTTGTAATATTGATGTCGCCAACGAATATAAAGAAATTATAAATGTCACGAAATTTCCAAAATTAATTTATTTTTTTGAGGTGGAAAGGGAGCGAGATGTTGATGTATAAATGTCCTTTTTTTTATGGTTCAAAGATGCTTAGAATAGGAAAAAAGAAAATATGCTCGCCCAACTTTACTATATTCTTTTGGGATAACGACATAAATAGTCGTGAACTTTTGACCTAACGTGCATAATAGTCCATAAACTTTAAATTTGTTCGATATGATCCTTGAACTTTAGCGCAATATTCAATATGATCTCTAAACTTTTAATTTGTTGATGTGGTCGCTTAGACTTTTGCTACATGTTCATTATAGTCCTTGAACTATATGAAAATATTCAATGTAATCCTTCCATTAATTTTAAGATCAGAGAAAAATAATGAATATTTTCATATAGTTCGGGGACTAAATTGAACATTCACTAAAAATTCGGGGATTATATTGAAGAAGTCAAAAGTTTAGGGACCAAATTGCACATTAGGTTAAAATTCAAGGATTATATTGAATAAATTAAAAGTTCGAACTACATCGCATATTGGGTGAAAGTTCGAAATATTTGTATCATTTTCCCATTCGAAGATTTTCCTCGAGCCACGTGACAAACACGTGCTCTCTGTACTCATTTTCTACGGTCCGTCGCACTCAACCCACATTCCATTGAATATCCTTTGTATCATTTTCCCATTCGAAGATTCTCCTCGAGCCACGTGACAAACACGTGCTCTCTCTACTCATTTTCTACGGTCCGTCGCACTCAACCCACATTCCAGTCCACCATTGAAATAAACCTGATTTTTTTTTAAAATTTTAGTAAGAAAGATCGACCCACTTAAATTTTGTTAAAAGATATTCCATTGAATATCATTTTTATTTTATTTGATAATTTTCAATACTACAGCAATAAAAGGATATAGAAGAACATACCTCGCTATTCTCGTTTTATTTATGGCCATTTGGTACAAAGTCATTGTTGCACGATTTAAGGCGTTATGATTTTGACCCTTTTGCTATGGGTTTTAAAAGCATTGCGATCGATCAATGTAGAGCAATTTGTTATACTGGATCACCGATCATAAGCATATCACGGGTGCGTTTGTTTTGCAAAAAATAAATGATTTGAAAAATATTTTTTAAAAAATAATCACTTAAAATAAATAATTAATTTAAGATATTTCCATTATCGACGTCAATTTATAGATCAGGCGACGGCCAGCCTCACATATGCCCCACGAGGGCAACCCTCGCTGGCCATTGCCATGCGTCCGCCTCATCTCATTCATACGAAGCATTTTATGAGAACCACTAGTGGTGAACCATTTTGATAAGAGATGATTTTGGTATAAAAAAAAAAAGTAGTTGGACGATTTTGATTTTCGAGCAAGAATACAAAGGTCATTCCTGCTAATTTACCCGAAAACGATTCACAAAGAAAGGGGGAGAGAGACAAAGAGAGAGCTACAAAGAGAGAGCTACGAAGCAATGACGACCACTGGGGTTGCTGTAGAGCGTATGGGGCCACGACCCAATACCACCTCACGGTGATCACTTGGGAAGCACGGCACTTTTGAGGTGGTGGTGGTGGCGCACTCTCAACTACCACGGCGAAGCAACACCAGCGAGCGCTTTTGAGCCTTAGCCATGTATCTGTGGGTGGTAGGGTGAAGAGAGAATGTCTTCGTTAATCGGCCAAACGAAAAAAAAAAAAAAAACGAGTCAGACAACTTTTAACGGTACAAATGCCCGTTGGCGAAATCCATGGTCGAAACGACTCAAGGACGACTGGTGATGTTTGTGAAAATGTACCTGGACCGTTTTAAACAAGGGAAAGTGGAGTGATGATGTCGAGCAAGAGTACAAGGACTACTCAGCCTAAACATCAGCACAGACAACAACAAATCGACGAAAAGCACCAGATTTGGACACGCTCCAACACGCCAGGAAGAATCATATGTAGGTGATGAAGAAAGAACTTCATAGTACAAGGCTCAGACAATCTTCATATTTAAGCCAAAATCATGACAGAATTTCTTTCAAGGTTCCATACTCGAAAATGGAAGCAATTGTGCTCCTCAAACATAATCTATCGCACAAACAGATAACAGGTAAATTAACCTTTGTGTTTGTTGTAGTTTCTCACATCAAGCACCAGATAGAACCCCATAAGCTGTTTCAGCACGAAAACATCTCTCATCTCTTTTACGAGCGCATAAAGAATTGAGGAAGCCTGCACATCGTCATAGCTCGTCCTGCAATCCACAACAGGTGCACAAGCATCATTCAAGAATGCCAAACAAGTTTTGTTCATAGCAGAGAAACTGTCAGAGACTCAAGTGTGCAACCAGGTCATCGCCATTTTTTTTTTTTTTTGGGCATGGTAGAGTGATTTATGAGCATCCAGGGTTTTGAGCCTCAGAGGCCAGAGCACTGAATAAAACCCCGATCCCAACAGCACATAGTGCATAGCCCAGACTGACCTATCTGCTCAATATTATTAGAACTGCTGAAGCTTGTAGGATTAGTGCCCCTCACGAATGGACCACAGGCAACCCAAGCTGTTGCATGGTCCGGTTGAACTCAGTATTTGGTATTCACGTTATACAACATATACTACCGTGATTAAGCTAATTAGAGATAGACTCCTACAATGCAAATTATGATTTTGAGAACATTAAATTAGAGTAGTTGGAAGGAGTGAAGCTTACATGATAATCATCCAAGTAATCACGCGGGTCATGCTGCGAAAGGACAATATTCAGATCAGATGCCAAAGCAAAATAGCTGCAACTTATAAGTAAAGGTTCAAATCTCATAGCATCTCTTGCTCCTTTCAATAATAAACAAATATTAGGACCACTATACAGGCACCTCTTTCATGCAATACATGGAGGTACGCATAGTCTTCTATTTTTTCTTTCTAATTGATTGTCCTTGGTCTTTAGGCTGGGCTTCCACTTATGCATCGGATGAAGGGATATCTTTTCTTATCTCCAGAACTGGTCATTGAGATTCATGGGCAATGCAGATTAATATGTAGGGATAGATATTACCTCTCTTTTTTTCCCTTTCAAAAAAATTGAAATGATTGAAGTTTTTCTTTTTTTCAGAAAATATTCAGGTTTATTTTCTCATCAGATGCTTCCCCTCATAAATGAAGGCATCCCATGTTGAGCAACAATCAGTGCCCATAACCTTTCTTCCGAGAGGAGAAAAGGAACCTTTCCTCAGGCAAACATAGAAATAACTTGCTCCACATTACAAGGTGAGACAACATTCAATCAATGGTATCCCCCATGAAAAAAAGAATCTACCTAATTTATTCAAGAATGGGAATTTAAGCTTTCTTTTCTATCGACCAGACAGACCTTACTCACTCAGGATCTGAATGAACATCATAACTATGCTTCCTCTTCTATTTGCCCAATGAGCTTCACGTCTTTGGATTTCAGAAGCCTATATAATCTAAAGTGCTTAATAAACAAAGATGAGATTTTTGAGACTGAAAGAGCAGGATCTTGGTGGCCCTAATGCCATGTAGAAATTGAGAAATCATTCACAATGTATCTAAAAATTTGAACACTTACCTAAAGATGTAGTTTAGCTTTTACTAATCCTAACAACATAAATCTGTTCATAAATAGAATTTCAGTTTCTGAAGCATTCAAAGTTAATTGAGGCTCAATTGCACATTATATCAAGAAAACAGAGATTAACACCGACTAGAATAAGTCGCAACAGATGCACAACTTGAATATGTCGCTAAAGGGGTGACTGACCCTTGTCCCACGTGAACACGTCCTTCAAAAGTGACTACTATAAAAGTATACTTCATTGCTCAAAGTACAAGAAACCACGGGAAGATGTATTGATCGGCATTTCTCAAGCTTAAGGATCTTTTACCAAAATATTTAAAGTGAATGAGACAATGAAAACGATAGATACCCGTCTGGAGTGCCTCCCACGGCTATCCCTTGCTTTCCTCCTCTTTTCACCTTCCACTCTGGTTCTTTCAGTTTCCTGCAAGTAATGATCAATATTACAAACATGTGGCCTAAACTTTAGTAAAGTTTTCCTCTCAGATGACAAAGCCAAGTATAGACGCCACCTTTTCTTCCCGAGCTCTCCTCTCTTTCTCAGCTTCCTCAAAGGCATCCTTCTCAACCTAAAATAGAGAAATAAGTCAATTTATAGAGCTACACGACGCCATAGCTGAGAAAGATCGACAGCTTACCTCTCTATTCCTCTCAAAATGATCTTCTACAACTTGCTTTGCATACTGTGGATCATCGCAGACCAATATATTGTCATAAACAGAACCAGCCTTAACCTGCAATGAAATTGCTTGGTCAATCTCAGTGATGTCCAATAAAGGTTAATTTATAGGTGACTCCACATTCAATTATTCCAGATCCAAGATCATGGAATTTGATCTGGGACATAACATAAATTCAGAAAGCACAGATACATTGTCTGCTAAATGAAAGAAGATATATGCAGCAACCTGGACTGCTACTCTACAGCAAATTCCCCAAGATATATATACAGCCAAATTTTCTCCTACCCTTAAAAAAAAAAAAAAACACAAAAATCGAGTTGCAGAATTATTGCAAAATGTTAACCGTTGCACTTAATTGTATGCTATGAGATGATAAAGAGCAAAACAAAACCAGTCAAGGTAAGTAGCCATGTTTACCTGCCAAACTTCTATTCCCACATACTTGATTGGCTTCATTACATAAAGGTCGGGATCATCTTCAAAGTCTGCAGCAGTAAACAACAGAGAATCACAATATATAGACTAAAAAATAAATGTATGGCTTAACTGTGTCCTATATTTTAGAAGATAAAGCTGCATGGACTAGAAGGATCCATGTATTCAGCCATTCATATAATAATAGCTCAGAAGTTGACCCAAAACACGAGATACTCAGAACCAAGGTTTTAAAATGCCGTCGGACTCATGCTGCGATAGTCGTGGATGTAGGCATAGCGGCTGCCAAATACCAAATTGTGGTCATAGCGGGCATAAATTTTCATAATGTTCGCATAATTATATCGAATCAAAAATTAAATTTTGTAGCTTTAATAAAATTATATTTGTGATATATAGGAATATTAGTTTGTTTTTCAGAGCATATAAGAATGCCAAAAAGTTGAAAAGGAATTATATGGATTTGAAACTTTATATGTCAAATATTAATTAGGCTAGACCAATCTTTGAACTTACATAGTAATTGAACTGATTTTCTTTAATTTGAGGCAATCAATGCTTTTTTTCCTCGAATTTCAACTTCAGATGAGGTGGGCTGATGACTTGACCCTTTGGGTTTTTGATTATTCGTAAAATAAGTACAAATCGAAGGAACAACCTTCTTCTATATTTTAAGCTGACTGAGAGAAGTGGAGTGGAAAAGCAAGTGCTATTACATGGACAAAAGTTTGGGAAGATGGTCGATGTAACTCTCTCTCCCTCATTGGAACTTCAAGTCTTCACGTCCTCCTCCTTCTCCATAGTTTTCTTTTTTCCTTTTTGTTTGAAATTACTAGGGTGCACTACAGCCACAATAGTGCCAGCAACCAGCGCTATTGCCGCGATAGGAGCAGGATTTACAACTATACTCAGCACATAATTCTCAAATTAGGTTTCATAAAGGAGACATACATATTACAGAAAGGTAGAAAGAATATCCACAATATGACTAGCAGGATTCAATGTTTATGTGGCTGTTTAGGATTATCTAATACATGCTGACATTCTTTCTTTTTTAGATTTAGATTTTCATAGACAAATGGACCAAGCCAATGATAATTTTTAGCCAAAAAAGGAAGATACCTGGGTTATCTATCCAAGGAGTCTTCCATTTACCCTTGTAGTTAGGATTTTTGACTTTCTGTGGTTCAGAGATATGTATTATAAGTTTGTAAAAAGCAGAAAGGGACCAAATGTCCTATTAGAAATTTACGCACCTTTCTTTTCCATGGTCCCTTATATGCAGGATTTGGAATTTTAGGTGGTCTCCATATGCCATCCTCTTCCTCATCCCAGTCAACAGGCTACAGTAACAGAAAGTGGCTCCAGAAATCAGCATTTCATAAAGAAGGAAGAACTTTGCATATTAAATCTCAGTAGAAGAAAATGTATAGTCATTTCAAAGTATATGCATTTTATGCCAACAGAGAAGTACGGGAAAAGGAATAAAACACAAAGAACAAACATTAGGATGTCATATTCAATCTAAAATCTGTACAAGCAAGCTGCATTAGTTTATAATGTGAGGTAGACATGGCAAAACAATTTTGTTGATCAACTACCTTTTTAACTTTTGGATCTGGAATCTCCTTAGGAATGGAATCATATCCCTGCGATGTTCAAACATATGAGGAAAATGTCAAATCTAATGATCTCAACAAATCCTCCAACAGATTTAGAGTAGAACTGTTACCTCTGGTTTGGCATCATTAGGGTCATCAATGTATTCCTTGTCATCCCAGTCTGCCGGCTGTATGGATGAGATGAATTATGAATGTCATCATGAGTAGCAATGCAGGAACATCACAAATAATTAAAGATCAAGTCAACCATATAAAGCAAGACATATGTCATCAGAACATCAACATTGCTTGTTGATTGGCTCGCATGATTATCAGGAGAATAAATCAGTTTCCAGCACAAATTGATGTTCAGCATCAAAGAAAAGGGTGTTTTTAACAACTTTCCAGCCTTGTCTACACCAGCATAATACCTTTTTTGCTTTGACATCCTTAATTCTCGGCGGTGGAAGGATGTCCCAATCTGTATACAAACTTCCGGTTTCTCTCTCGCGATTATCAACCAATAGACTGTATGAAGCATCTGGCCTAAGTATAAATGTGTAGAAATGAGTCAACTTGTCAGTCTCACATTGCAGGTCCTTTTTGATTGGATAATTCTGCCCTTGGTAAGAAAGTATTAGATGAATCTTCTTCGTCTGTGGGCCACATATATCTGGCCCAAACATCAAACTGCAAGGAGAAAGTTGAAGCAGCTTAGGAATAGTTAACCACAAAGAATTACAAATTCAGAGTAGGCATATTTAGAGCAGAAAGTCAATAATACAATAAATGACAGGCTGAAATCAACTCACAGAACCCAAAAAAAAAAAAAAAACGAAAGAAATTTCTGTACTTGAGATGATTAGTGATAATCCATTGATAGATAGTGGGTCTAAGAGAACTACATAAAGAGCGTAACTATGAGCAACATTTATTTCAGAAAAGCATAAAAGAGCAGTAAAGCCTACAAGAGAAAATAACTGAGCCATTATAAACCATTTCAATTGTTCAGCTTCTGTCTAGCACTTAGTTATCAATTTTTGTCTTACACTAAAATCACAACGAAAAGCCACCAGATTATATAAACAAAAAAGTCTGCTTTTGTTTGAGTTTCTTCACTTTAGAGGAAATTCACCTGAAAAAAGTCGCTAGTAGAAAATTCTATCTTCCTTCTGGAAGAGTAGCAAGTACTCATAACTGCTATAAATGCCACACAAGATCTCAGCTTCAGGACAAGTGAAGGACTTCTTCCCAAAAGATAACCACAAACGCATGTAACGTTCATTCTTTTAAGAGGAGTATGAGTCCTAATTGTAGCTTTTCAACCAAACATGGATCCTTTTGGTCCAAGTAATTCTTGTTGAAGCAGGGTGATAGAAATCATGTCTGATCAAGTCTGTTTAATTTGATGATTGAAAATGAATTTTATCAGTCAACAAACAAGTACTTTATAAAACAGATTGCAGTGACAAATTCAAGAAATAGACTCTTTGACCATTGGGACAAATGCTTATACTCGAAGTCAGAAAGTGGGACACTTAAAGGACATCAAATGAATTTGTGCTCCTTTGACACCCATCCTCAAGGACTTGACGAATAGACGGAACAGAAAGTGGAACTACGAGGACAATTAACTACAAACCTATATGGAGTATCGCCACCAAATTTCTTTTGATTGACATAACCAGACAGAAGCTTGATGTAACCACCACCGCATTCAATGTCCTGCTCAAACCTAATTGAATATTGGACGACTAGAGTCCGATCTTTGTTGCTGAATTCTGGTATCTTTGCCGATATTGCATAATGCTTTGCATCATTATAAGTCTGGATACCTACAAGCAGAACCATATCGTCAAAATGACGATATTAGGAGAAAGATTTAGCTGAGAGTTACGGCAAAAGGAGTTCAATGAAGCGTAGCAATGGGAAAAATAGATTTGGTGGTAATTCCGTAAGGAAGAGCAGTTTCAAGGATAATTTACTTCAACCCATGACGAGACAGTCTGCATGATCTACACTACATTAATGGGTTCTATTGAAAAGTATGGATCACCAAAATTCAGAAGAAGGAGATGTAGAAAGATCTGTTGAGGCCATGGGTGCAGATGGGACTATGTAGATGCAGATTCAAAAGGATGCATGCTCGCTAATGGCATGCATTGCACGAATACAGACTAGCAGATAACATGGACTGCACACATGGATTGCGCACGGTAACTTGCTTTCATTCCTCATGGGCATCTAAGGATGTGTTCTCTATGACCTTTATGTTCCATTGAACATAAAAAACATGCTTTGGGTAATTTTTTCCACTGCCGTAGGGGGTGGGGTGGGGGGTTGGGAACTATAACAAAAGCATAAGCTTATACCCTTCACTGACAGGAAGAAAGATGGAAGAACATCTCACAGACATCTAAACAAGTTGAAGCAAAACACATTGAGTTATCTGGATGCTACTGAATTATATTCGTCTATTTCCTTTTTCTGGTGAACTAAAGCTAAATAATTGGTAGAAGCTAGATTAATACTTGACCTTTATCATCAGGATCTCCAGACCATTTCCCAGCTGTATGCTTAAACGTACCAGCCTTCCCTTCAGCCCGCTTCCAGTCAGACAACACCCACCGATCTTTCCACCCATCTTTCAAAAAGGATCAAAAGAAAATGTCAACAACAACCTTAAAATAAAGAAGAGCACGTGAAGACACTTGGACATAAACTGGCACCGCCCCCAAAGCGTCTGCTGGATCGTACATACTAAGGAAGAGACTCGCATCCTAAAATTGCAACAGATGTGACCAGAGAGTTGCCATCATGACTAGACCAACCTGATATTTCAGCACTAAAACACCCAAACAGTAAGTGCCCTCGCAACCACTTATACTTTTTACTCACTTCTAAACTTTACCCCGAAAACTGAAGGAACTCTAGTTTTTCTTTATACGATAGAGGATATGAGAACATGATCTCTGTGTGGATTGACCCATGATCTCTCCCATGTCTCCTCGTGCCGAATCAACAGTTTTCCCAAAGAAAAACCATTACTCTTCGGTGAATCAACATTTTCCAAATGAAGTGCTTTCTTCCTGTCCAATGGATTTGTACGAAGAAGGCAATAGTTGATTCTAACTTTCGCACGAATTCCAAAGGACTTGAATTCATTTCAGCGAGTTAAGTCGATCCCTCAACATATCTCCTAACAACACACGATAATCGATCCCTCCTATGATAAGATCGTGACCCGCCATAAGTTCGAGTGCATTCGCCCAACATAGTAACTGAACCGACCGACCAAACACATAAGCTGAAAAGAAGCAGAGACCAAAAAGAAAGCCATGTCCGACACTTAACACAGTCTCTTAGGACGATCATCGTGCGAGCGAGTCGACGAGCGAACCTTCGAAACGCTCTTCGAAGAAAATCTCCGCGAGAGCGAAGCGGGAGAGAGAGAGGGAGCTGAGGGACAACAGCAGAAGAACTAGCGACTCCATGAGCGCTTCGACCGAGCTTCTCTGAGCAAGTGCGCTCGCTCCTCTTATGCTCTCATCTTCTTCATCCACTGTACAAGAAGAATTTCAGAGCTCATTCAGACAGTGGAGAGTGGCCTTCGGGCTGCGTCTTCGACGGGACGCGACGACTTTGACGACCATCTTGACTGGAGTATCGAAAGGTCATTGCCCCCACTTTTGAGCCGAATTACGCTTGTGCCACCTTGAGAAATTACCTCAAACTGGATGGGCTCGATATCGGGCCGGGCCGATGCTTCTCAAGTAGCGTCGGCCCATCTTATCGGCCCAGTAGGAGACCAATCCTGTTGAGGCCCGACCCGATTTGGGACGATCGCCTTCTCCATCCACCTTTTGCTAACAAAATGAAGAAGGATAATTCGGATTTCGGAGAAATATGGATTTCCTGTCTCGATTCCATGGCTTGCCATGCCGTACATCAAAATATCACTATTTATGGTCGACATTTATCTTTTTCAGCAGTCTTATGAGCGAATGTGACATGCCTTATGATATTATCATGTGTCGTAATATGATATTATTAAACTATAATTGAGCGCCGAAATGTCCGAAGAAGCCCATGGGGATTTTGTTGCACATTGTGAGGATCGGTTATAATAGAGTTATTAATTAGATAAATCTTAGGGGATTTCGGAGAAAGAATCTTCCTAACGAGTTCCTCTATGACGCTTGTTGAGCATGTTTAATAAGGAATCACTTGATTTCAGCGCATCACTGTGCATATCGCGAAAACACACAATGAATTGAAAATTTTAGTATTTTTTTTTTTAGTTGATCGACGAGTATTGTGATAGCACTTTTTTTGGAAAAAATTATTTATAAATTTGGATTGCGATGCGAATGCAAGCATGAAATAAACCCGCACGAAGTTCCGCAAAATGTCGAATAACCTTAGCCGTTGGACCGGCTTACTAGTTCATGATTTCTCTCCCACCTCTGGAGGATGGGTGAGTAATCGATCGGCTCAACTCCGAGAACAAAACTAAACAGGGGCTTACCAGATCGGTTCCATGTCATATTATACGGGATATTCGGTGGGTTTTGGTTCGGTTTCGATAAGCCCGATTATGTTGAAAATGGATTTTGAATATAGGAAGATTAGGAAGGCAACCACCACCTTAGGCATGTGTTTTCTTCAAATGTTAGTTATATTTAGTTTGTTACGTGGAAAATGAATGATTTGGAAAATATATTTCTAAAATTAATTGCTTGTACCGTTTATAAAAATAAATCAACAAAAAATATTTTTGTTGTTCACGGAAATATTTAAATGTTTCATTATAGATTGTTAAATTCTTTATTTTAAAACATAGGCCCAATTTTCGGATTGACTATGAAACCGTTCAATTTGATTCGAACCGGTTCAATTCCGACTTGGATCGCCCCTGCTCAAGTCTATGTAGCACGGACACTCCTTCGAAGAAGTTTTTTGCATGTCGGACACCCCGTCGTGTCCGACACGCCCGGATATGATCGGACATGCGGTCAACGTGTGTCCAAGCATGGACACCTGATCGTCGTAACGGACACGCATGTCTAGAGGTAAGATAAGAATGATTTTAGCGATGTCAAAGAAAAATCCAATCGACCTAATTTTCTTTTCACCCTTGAGAGCCTCTGTTTGTTCTCTCTAGTCGCACTTGTCCTTTGTGTATCGTTTTCGCTCGCGGCATTTATATCCCGAATGTCAAATATGAAATAGCTTATGATATTTAGAGATATTGTGATGTTTGAAGTTGATAAAAATGATAATTTATTATATATATATATAATAAAGATATATATTTAATATATAACGTGTCTTATCGTGTCGAAATTCTCTATTTTTTAAAAAATCACGTGTCGTGTTGTATCGTGTCCCATATCCCGTGTGGTGTCGGTGCTACGTAGGCTCGAGTGCGCGAACAAAACCCTGAAACTGCCCGAAGCGAAAGAGAAGGCGGTCTTGGCGTCTCCATACTCATCCCTCTCCCGGAGAAGTCCTCCAATTTTCTCTCTCCTAGGGTTTCTTCTAGCTCTCCGTCCTCCTCTCCTCCACCGAGCTCGAAGCCGTCATGCCCCGGTACGTTGGACTTGTCTGATTCCTGGACATTTTCTTGTTTCCGATGTCACGTTTGCCTGACTTCTGCTGATTCCGATCATCCGTCATTCGCAGGTATTACTGCGACTACTGTGACACTTACTTGACGCACGACTCGGTAAACCTTCTTTCTCCCTCAACTTCACTCTCTTCGCTTCTTCATCTTCGTTGATTGGACTTAGCGCATGGTTTAGCTCTATAGAGTTGATGATCGATGGAACGGGTGTCTGTTTCTCTTTCTGCAAATCATCATGTTTAGTGTTCAAGTCGTCCATGAGTTTGGAATTGATGAGTACTTCGGGGGAAAGAAAGAATGGGCTTCCAAATGACATGCGAAAACGCTGCTTGCTTATTGAAGTTGCTCAGGGACTGGTCATTTAGCTCTGAGCAGTTGCTATCTTGCCTAAGGTGCTCAATGGGAATCTGCCTTTTGCCCTTTTCTTCATGAGATTGAGCTCATTTTGCTTATGACAATTCCATGTCATGTTTCTTTTTGAGCAACTCGATGAACTATGACTAACATTCCCATGCACTAACATTTTGACCTTTAAAACTTCGAACCCCTAAGCTTTTTAATCACTATTTATTTTTTTATACCTCAGCCGTCAGTCAGAAAGCAGCACAATGCAGGATACAAGCACAAGGTACTTTTTCTCATCTCCATCTGTTTTGCTTTATTATTTATGGTGGCCTCGCAAGTTTTCTGAACTTGAATCTGTCACTGGTTTTAGGCAAATGTGCGTCTTTACTATCAGCAATTTGAGGAGCAGCAAACTCAAAGTTTAATTGACCAAAGGATTAAGGAACACTTGGGGCAAGCAGCAGCTTTCCAACAAGTCGGCGCCGCTTATAATCAGCATCTTATGGCTCAGAGGCCTCGATTACCTCTACTGCCAACACCTTTAATGCCCATGGGAGCGAATGTGCAGATGCCGTTGAATTCTCCTTTGGCCCCAGGATTCAGGCCACCTGTTTTGCCTAGGCCACCCCCTGGTGCTCCAGGTACCATGTTGATTATTGCAGTGGCTCATACATGAATTTTCATACATACACTGAAAATGTGGCTACTCGGAGTTTTCCTTCATCGATTGACTGGTGGCCACAGTTTTTTCATTTCATTGTCTGGGCTTTGTTAAGGTACTGAATTTTATTGGTGGAAAATTTTGGCGTTAGATTATTATACGGGTGTTTAATCAATTACTCCAAAAAGAATCCCAAGAAGATTTAATTTTTTCAAATGTGTATTATTTCTTCTTCATTGAACTGAGAGACAGAGAGAAATTATCTTAGTAATTTTCTTCTTTCCAATAGACTAATTCATGGCCCCCTTCAAGCTCAAAGTTCTTGCTGTATCGTGTCTGATGCAACCCACATTCCTCCTAAAATTGCAAAAGTGTACTTCAAATCTATGTAGTTTAGTGACAATGTAAGTAGTAACAATAGTTCTTGCACAAAAACATCTATTTTTTACCAGTGTTATTCTTTTTCATTTGAAGATTGTCAAAAGTGATATGATGTCCCTTCTCTAGAGAAAAGAAACCTTTAATTTCCAAATGGATTCCCCAGGAAAAAGCGTGTTTCGTTGCACTTCCAGTTTCGTAGAGACATGATTAATGTAGTTGGATTCGATAGAAAGAACTCTTGAAGTACAAGAATTCCGCTGTTCATGATTGTCCTCTCGCACATCAAGTGTTATCTGATTCTACTGCTCAGAAAAACTAGACAAAACTTATAAAAAAGGTCTGTTGCCACATCACTTCTCCATCGCCAGCCTTCCACCACCTGAACTCTCATGGTCCTTGTAATGCAAAGAAACGGGAAATTATCTTTTAAGCCTGTGTCTCTGCACCATTCATCATCCTGCAACAAAGTTTAGATACCAATTCCTCACCATAATAGTAATTTTTGTGTCTGAAGTAGTCCCACCTCTACCCTATTTTCTTCCAAAGCCCTATTCTGTGTACTCCTAGATTAGACATAGCTAACACTGTGCATCTTCTAAACCTAATTTTGCAATTTGTACCCTCCTTCACAAGCTGTCTTTCTCCACATCAAATATCCACTGCCATTTTGAAGCAAAGCTTTGTTGAAAGAATGGGTTTGTCCCCTGTGTGTATTATTTCATTATTTCAATTTTGTGGATAGTGCAATAATGCCTATCTTGTAGAGGTGCTTTGTGGGAACATGCATTGGCTGATGATGTATTAAATGGTCGGTATCCATTTTCAATCTCATGGGTGTCTTTCACGAAATCATGAGTATCACTTCCTAGATTGCCTTATCTTCTCTAGATTTGGAAACATATACAGCTTTGGAGACTGAAATTCGTCTTTCGTTCCTCTTTTTCTTTACACTAAATCAAGCCGTTAAGTCCTCAGTATTTTTATCTGCACTTATGAAAAATAAATTCAGTAAAAGCTCCTTTAAAGTGAGTTGGATAGGACATTGTCTGTGTCGATGCCTGCTAGGAGTTGGGTAAACGTACTTCTGTGGAGGTGTTTAGGTTAAAATAGGTAAATTTGGACCTACAAGACATGGTAGGATAAAACATGTAGTGACGTTGAAGTGTATATAATTCCGACCTTTTGTGTTGCTTCTTTCATTGTTTTTGTTTTACGTAAACATGTAAATTAATACTCATAGTTCCTAAGAGGCAAGAAGGACGATTGATTAGCATACAAGTCAATTCACTCTTAGTTGTTTCTAATGGTGACAATTGTCAAATCAATTCATTAGTCATTTTTTTCCCAGACCAATTTGGCTCATCTCAATGGATTAAAAAACATTGTGTTTTGGATACTAATTAGTCCTTATTGTAAGTACATGCTTTATTTATCTTATTTGCACCCATGATTCTTATATGTGTTTGACTTATAGTTTGTTTTTCTTTTTTTACTTTTCCGTGCGTGCAACACCATTTTATTATTATGCTTTGACTCATTGCATTTGATGTGGGAGACCTTTTGACAAGCGAGCAATTCCATAGATGTTCTCATCAATAGTTTGATATCATTTTGGTAAGCTTGTATCATCTAGATCACCATTGAGAGAGCCTGCACCCTCCTACCTATATGTCTCTTTCTCGCCCATGTATAAAATGGCTATAAAAGGCGAAACATGAATCTTATTTTATAGTTTTTTCTTCTTTTGGCAGGCTATAATCCTTCAGCGATGCCTTCAATGGTGCCACCGCCTGGTGCTCCCTCTATCCCTCAAATGAATGGCATGCCAAGGCCTCCTACATTCAACGTCCCTCCTACAGTTCCTGGGAGTGGACCAATTCCAATCTCTTCTAGTAGCGCCCCCTCAATGGCTCCACTTCCTGCCTATCAAACAAATCCTGCCGGACCAAGTAGTGGAGGATTCGACAGTTTTAATGCCAATTCTAAAGCTCCTGATGCTAGTCATTAGTTTTGCTCAGTAGGTACTTTTGCTTCTCAAATTGAACTTCTTATGTTGGCCAGTAAAACTATATATTACCTGTTATAATTTTCAGTAAAGTCATATATAGGCGGTTCTTCTTGATGAAATGAAGTTTTTTCAATGTGGGACAGATTTGGGTGTTGTCTCGTTAAAAGTGGATGATTTTTATAAGATATGAGGGGTCATGTGCTGAAAGTTGAAGTGTGAACCTTTAAGTAATGAGTAGATGGTTGAATTTTAATCTACAAGAGATAATCTACAATGTCTATCGAATATTTGGGCTACCTTATCAAATGTGGCCTTAGAGTTGCTTGTGTCATTTATATCTTTCTTCAAATTTCTGAGGTTGGGATTCTTATCTTATGGCCGACTTTAGAAATTGCCCTATTGCTTTAAAATAATTATTCCGTGATCCTTTGTTGCATTTCCTTGCGGGTGGGGGTGGGTTGTGGTTTTTTTTTGGGGGGGTGGGGTGGGGTGGGTGGGTTGCCTTTTGTGATTTCATTTTTCATTTGCCATGGTATTTACTAGTATATATTCTTGAAACAGGCAGCTAGCTAAAAGCAGGATTTGGGTTCATGGTGCAACCAATGGATGCCTTTTGGACTGTTAGGGGTGCTTATACGATGTCAAAGGAATAAGTTCTGTGCAATGCTATCACTTTGCAGACAATGAGTACTATCTAAACCATCTTTTTCTGATTCAGAATTCGTTTCCGGATCACGATTCAGCTGTTGTGACAATATAGTCTGGGGAGCTGTCGACTTAGGAAAACACCCTTTCCTGTTGCTGAATGGCACTGCGTTTCTATGATCCTATGATAATGTCCATCTTCACACCCCAATTGCCATGTCTGAGTTTCTCTATGTATATGTGAAGCATTTTGATGGAGCAGATTATGCTTTTATTGTTGAGATCGTATTTTCTTGGTCAACCCTAGTTGATCATATATGGGAAAATGACACAAATAGTCCTTGACAAGCTTGATCGTGGAAGTCGTAAAGGAGATGAGGGACTTCAAGAGCAGAATCAGCGCAATTCTCTTGAGGTACTTGATTGTTCTTAAAGATGGTAGCATCTATACACACACACACAATGTTTTCGCTTGGGTTGGAATTTTTCTGTTTTTTGGTATTAGAGACGAAGTGAAGATAGATATGGAAGGGTATGTTGGTAAAGTGGTAAAAGAGATGAGGGACCGCAGGATCAGAATCAGAGCAACCGATGATGGTTGGAACATTTTCCTTTCTTCGAATTAGAGACGGAAGTGATTGCTCTAGATTCTGATCTTGGTGTTGCTTGTTTCCTTTACAACTTCCTCCACCATGCGTTTCTATATCTATCTTAACTTCATCGCTAATCTGAAGAAACAAAAAAGTTCCAACAATCAAAAGCGAAAATATTATGCATAGACCACTATCTTCAAGAACAATCAAGTACCTCTACCGGAATCTGGAACTGTAGTAGGGTTGCTCTGTATCTGATGTTGCTTTGATTCTGTCACAAGGTAGTAGACGGTCAATTAGAACGTAGAAACTATTATGAAATCTGTGTTATTTGGTGGGAGCCCCACTATTTTTTGTAATATGATTGGCTTGGTCAGTGAAACTAAGGTTTAGGTTTTTTAGACGGTCAATTAGAACGTAGAAACTATTATGAACTCTGTGTCATTTGGTGGGAGCCCCACTATTTTTTGTAATATGATTGGCTTGGTCAGTGAAACTAAGGTTTAGGTTTTTTGTCCTAGTATCTTTTCTTGGTTACCAAAAGAGACGACCCATTATTCTTTGACTTAGGCTTTGGAGTTCATTTGATTATTCAAGTTCCCTTTGCGCAGTTACTAGCAATTGTCAGGTTTCTCATGTTGTCCACTTACTATTTATCCCCTCAGTATGTTCCAAGCACGAGTTTAATGGTAAGTTTTCGATTTTTGATCGTTGGGCAAACAAGTTTGCCATCATCTTGTTTGTCTTCTGAGGCTTCACATAAAATAAACGTGCTGAGCATCTGGCTATGTTCGACCACTGACAATCTTAGAATGGGATTTTGGGTATTGTAGCTCGTTTTAGGAACAAAAGTGAAGACTTGGACAAAACCACGAAAAGAAAAAGTAAACTTCTACCAGTTTCTAATATTTCGATTTTTGTGGCCGTTTTCTGGATTGCGGTTGATCGTTGAGTCTTCCTTATTCCAATTTTCATTGCGTTGAAGTAATGGGTTCATTCGACCACAAAAAAGAAAAGAGTAATGGGTTCATTCCGTTCTGGAATCCAAAGAAACCCAAGTGCAACCACCTGCCCGGATGTCGATCATCGCTCTCCTTTCTGCCTCTGTGGCCGCTGTGCTCATCTTCATTCTTTTTCGCTTACCGCTGCTGCTCACATCCCTACCTTCTTTGGTATTACTCTCTCTATCTATATTCTCTCTCTCTATATATATATATATATATATATATATATATATGGTATATGACAAAGGGGACGCAGTTGGTGGTCTCGAGACAGGACAACTGACTGAGTGGCGGCCAGGCGTGGCTGAACACACGCAGGAAAAGGGCAGGGTAGCACCGGGGCTGCAAGACCAGCTACAACTACCAGCAATATGCTACTCACCCAGTCACCCTAGTCGCATGGGCTCCTGCTTTGATGGTCTTGCCTAATTGAGTGAGCCCCAATGCCGACACTAAACCTACAGAAACCCCGCGCTCAATCGTATGTCTTTTTCATGCTGTCGAAAATCAACTTTACGGTATATATGCATATGACCTCTCCCTTTATTCTCTCTTTCCGGCAGATCTAATTTGTCAGATTCTCCTCGAATGCCGCTTTCTTGGTGTTTCTACAACCCAGCAAATTCGCTGTCTTTCTCATCATCAACTCCTTATATGATTGATGCCGGCTCTCAGCAGGACAGTGCAACTTAAGCCAAGAAAGTTCTCAGGAACATGTCTTGAAGAAGTAAGCCATTTCAGTATGTTCTGTTGCTTGCTTAAGCAAGCAATTTGAAATTCTTCTTTTTCATTATTTTTTGCATTTTACTACTCGAATTGAAGACAGGCAAAGCTTTGCGCTTCATAGAGTTTGACAGCAAATTTCTAGTAGGGTGGCTTCTCTCTTTTGGGTCCCGAGAGACGTGCAATTGGCGAATAGACCAGAGGAGAAACTTATAATCGAGCCCGAAATGCCGAGAGCCGATCAAGTTACTGTGACTTGAATGTGTCATGTAAAGAGGAGCTGATGAGTGGCTTTTCCGCCCTATGTCTGGCATCTTGCTCATATCCATTTGGCGACTTTTGAACCGGCATTGGCGGTGGTCGGCCTGCTTGTTTAAATATGGGACTAAACTTCAAACCAGGGCCTCGTTAAATGCGCGATCAATTCTCATAAGCATGCCCAATATCGAAAAGGTCAATCTACCATTCAAGCGATTGTCTTTCATAAACCAATCAGGTCCAACACCTGAGCGACGCATGAGTCAATCCATTTGAGGAGTGAAAAACCAAGAGCTACAATTCCGAAGTCAAAACATCAGCCTATTTGGAAATCCTCTAGCAAAACGTTTTGACACCAAGAAGTAGCTTCCAGAATGCAATCAGAAGTTCACCAGTAACATAATCCACCGGCATGCCCACTAGCAACACTTCAATTACATTGACACGTGAAGAAGGATGCCGACCAAATGAGTTATTATTATCTCAAACACAAAGTTGCTTGATTTGCATATCAAGCGGACATTCAAATTGATATACTTCTCGTGTAATCAATACATAAAAAAGTTTAACCTGGTCCCGTGTTCCTGGAAAATTGGATTCACAATTTTACCTATCCAGGAAATGAAAAGTAAGTTAAAATTGCGATGATGAATATATTCCGATTGATAGAGCATCGTCTTGTAGAAAAAAAGAAATATTGATCACATGCCAACAACAATAAGCTTAGATTCTCACACGGTCCAAATAAGATGATGGCTTCACAGGTACCATATTAGATAATTCAGCATAAGCCATATTTTCCTCATAACACAAGAATTAATAACCAAATCCAGGCCAGCCAAGACAACCTCTAGACACTGGTAAGAAAATAAATCTTAAAGAACTGAAAGTGGATGTCTCTTGCTAAAGACTCTACCGGCCATGAAACAAAGCCATCTTCTCACAGGTCTTGCACGCTCAAACCTGCACAAACAAAAGAACAAAAAGAAATCAGCTGCAATCCACTTGTGTTTGACAAACATGGAAATTTGAGCATGTTAAAAAATGAGTTTTTCTTTAACTTCTGATATGAACAAAAGTTGATGTTGCCGTGGCAAAGAACCTGGAGGAAGAGATTGCTTCAACTTGTCAGCCTTCTCGGAATCGAAGACGCAAAGAGTGTAGAGGTACTTGGAGCAGCGGACCTTGAACTTCACCACATCCTTGCTCCGCTTGATCTTCACGGAGCGCGCGTCCTTCCTCCTAGCAGTGAGGAGGAAATCCTTGATCTCGTGAATTTGCTTCGGCTGTGCACCACCACAAGGAGTTCCAATCAACATGAAAGTTCTCTCCGAATGTTAATGACGAATTACAGTACGTAAGAATCGAATGCATGTAAGACCCAACGAGCATATCTCAGGACAGAATTTAGTTTAGACGCGCAGTACCTATCCCAACACCTTCCTAAAGCTCCACCATTTATCATCTAAGATCCAACTTATACAGAGGATTTAACACTATGGGCTAAAAGGCGATGCCTCAGGCATTAAAGTTCTACTCAGAATGAGCCCACTTAGCAACATTGTTCTGGGGGAACCAGACAACTGAACCTGGATTCATATTTCACATCTACCGCGATTTGAAATAGAGCTTTTGGCCAATAAACACTTTAGTTAATCGACTCTTGCATCTGCAGCATTCAGTCAACCCATATGTAGCGCTGCTAAATTCTCGTACATTGTAAAAGACCAGCTTTTCTAGGCTGTAGAAGCTCAAACTCCTTCCCGGACACAATCTCACAAGTGCCAACAAGCATCTGCGCTTCACGGGAGGAGTGGAGCATCAAGGAATAGTCATTGATTGCCATCACAATCATGATCACAACCCATTTGAACGGAGACAGTCCAAAGACAATTCTCGCTAACGAAAAATTTCACATCTCTATCCTAATTTAACTTGTTGACAACATCGCAAAGCCAGCTCTTGACAACAGTTTCCTCCAATCAAGAAAAAGTTCTGTCCACCGTGTAAAATCAGAATTTCTAGGAACAGCTCCCACGGCTTACGGCATAATTTCGACTACCCTCTAGTCTTAACATTCGAATCTCCAATCTCGAATTATCTACTTTTCCAAATTCACAACTCCGCTCAAACAGATAACAGGGTCTGAATCTAACCTAACATCCCAAAGCAAGAATTGAATAAATCATCAACGCCGCTTCGAACACATCACAGAGCAAATACTTTTAACAAATTCCATTCGGAGAACAAGCATCGAATGACGAGGAACAAAGGAGAGAGAATCGACGTACCATGTCTGAGCAGCGAGAGAGAGCAAACGAATCAGAACGAGAAGCTCCGGAGCGAAGTCGGCGGCACACTGTAAGTTTTTGGTCTACTCATTTGCGTTTATATCCATGAACAAAACCCTAGAAATCCCAAATCCAGGCTTTGAATTGTTGGGCTCAAGACTTGGGCCAGGCCCATCAACTCAACTTTAGGCCCAAACACTAGAGAAGACATTTTTGTTTTTGGTGGTCAAATGAGAGAGAAGACGTTGAGGAGGAGAATCTAATGGTTTTTTTTTTGATCGACAATCTATTGGGTTGACCGAGCAATAAAACAATCGTAGATTTGATGAGACCTCGCCGATTATTTGCATTTGCCGGGACTTGAGAGGCAGACTTAGATACGTGAAAATCGGTCCAACATATGATAGCCTAATCAGTAAAAGAAAAATAGACACACGGAGTATGAAATTGCTGTTCATTTCTTGCTTTCTCAATGATTCAAAACTTTTTTTTAATTAGTGGTTTCCTACAAGTTATTTTCAAGCCTCCGTGAATGGCAATATCATGAATAAGTCACACATGATCGACAAGGTCTAACAAGTTAGATTTGCTGTTATTGCTAGGTTTTCAAACCTAATCGACAAAAACAAAAAGGGTTCGTCTATTAAAAATTTCAAACGGATACTTCAAGATAATTTTAGAGTGAATTTATCTTTTTTAAATGAATATGTTTCTCTAAAAATAATGGCTTGCAAGAATTGAATGATCGAAAAATATTTTCATCGTCCTCGAAAATAGATATTATCCTAGAAAAATTATGCACGAAATCATTTTCAATTAAATATTGATGATTTGTATCGAGATCCTTTCAACTAGATCCATTTGGTCATTGGGTCCATACTAAGCATGATTGATGCACTTATCAAAATTTTAGGAAAACATATACTTGTTTTAATAAATAGACTACATTTCCCAAACTCAAACATTGTTCCTTTTTGTTGTCTTAATTGCAAAAAGCTCCCGAGAGAAGTCGGCACACTCAAAGCCTTGGGCTTGTGATTCTCTTTTATTACCCAATTCATTCACAAGAACAAAACCCTAAAAATATCAAAATTAGGCTTTGGTTTGTTGGGCCCAAGACAATGGTCTCAACCTTCTTGGCCCAGGCCCACCGTCTAATTTTTCAGGCCCAAATACTGCTGATGGATTCTTTCATGGATTGATCATGTGAGAAGAAGACAATGAGGAGGAGAATCTAACGGCCGGAGATCGGGTGATTGACAATATTCTAAAGTAGCATCGACACCGACACGTAATATGCGATACGACGTGACATGACATGACACGACACGACACAACAAGCCGATATGTCATTTCTAAAAAAAATAGAGAATTTCGACACGTTGGGACATGTTGTATTTATCATATACTTATAAAAATATTAGTGGTGAGTTTCTTCTTATTTTTCTTCCGTTAGGGATTCACGATTACATTTTTTTGGGCTGGCTCTGTATATTAATGCTGGGTGGCTGGGCATATGACTTGAGTATATATATTTTTGATAATTTACATTTCAACCCTTAATTTAATGAAAATGCTTAAAATTGATCAATGCATATCCAAATGGCTTATCATGATCTTTGGATTCGCGTGTCGCCGGCGTGTACGGAGCGCCGGACTATGTGCTGATCACATGTCGGAAGAGTATCGGGAAAGTGTCGGAGAGTGTCGGAGCATCGGACACGACATGCGGACTTTCGAGAGTCCGGTGCTTCTTAGCTCATATTCGCCTAGCGCTAGGACTTGCATTTGTCGGTACACAGGAGGCGAGACTTAGGCATTCTTTATTTTGTGAAAAATGAATAATTTGAAAAAATATTTTCCTGAAAACTATCGCTTATATCACTAATGAAAATAATTAAAAAAATATTTTCACTGTCCCAGGGAAAATGCTTAGGCATAAATTGTTGTCGATTAGTGAAAAAAATTCCATCGAATAATTATTTTAGGTGGCACAAGCGATTATTTCTAAAAAAAGTATTTATCGAATCTTTCGGTTTTCGTGAAAACAAATGGACCCTTAGACAAGTGAAATATCCGCCTGACCACTAAAAGAAGAATAGACATAGAGAGCGGGAATTAGCTGTTCATACCTCACTTTCCCGATAATCTAAAGCTTCTAAAGTTGTGATTCCTTGCAAATTATCTTCGGACTTTCGTGAAACACGATATCAACCGCACGTCACCAGCGGGGCCTAACGAGTTAGATTCCGATGTTGTTACTAGGTTTTAGAACCCAATTGGTACAAAAGAAAAAAAAGGAAAGAAAAAACTCCTTTTTTTTTTTTTTTTTTTGGGTCTAGGTGAACATGATGCATCCCCATGGAAGCGCATAAATTTATACGGATCGCGTGCATGATGAGCAAAGTGCGCTATCGATTAATCCCCATCAAGGACTGAGCGACAAACATGTAAATGAAAAAACAGATGGGGTCTCAGAATGACGGCAAAAATAAAGCAAATTTTTTATTTTAAAAAAATGATTTTTTTAATTTATAAAAATAGATATTATTATGCTGGTCAAATCACCGGGAGACAAAAAGGCAAAAATGGGATCTGGTTGTTAGGCCCGTGCTTGCCACTGAGGTCTCCTCCCGGGCCTTCCCCTCTTCTCCATTGTCAATTTTATTTTGTATACATCAATTTGAAAAAATTTCAAATAAAAACTTAAAGTGACAACTGTTTTTCCCGAAGAATAATCTAATGTAAATACTAAGCCAAAATAAAAAGCCCTTTATGCAAAAAAAAAAAAATTTAAAAATAAATATCGATAATCTGAATTGAGACCCTTTTAAATACTTGTCTCCATTTGGTCTTTGAATCCATACCACATCGTCGGATAAATTAGTCCCGTAACTAAGCACGATGAATCTATTTATCATAAATTTAGGAGGAATTGTTTTTTTTTTTTTCAGAAGCGGTTATGCATTGCATCCTCAACTCCAATATTAGTTGCTTTTTTGTTTTGTTTATCTTAGTCGTGAAAATACACTTATTTGAAAATAGAGAGGAAATCGTAGGGTGGGTGGCACATAGTATAGAGTGAGTAGGTGAATTAGATTATTTAGCCAAAATCGATCTCAGATATGTACTTACAAATTAATTATTTTCTTGCTAAATTCCAAAAGTCATCGAGTTATGTCTCGAATTTGAACCATGAGCGGAGTCCCAAAAATATAAGCGAAGAGAATGTTTGCTTTGCTTCATGGGGCCGAAATAACAACAACGACAACAATACAACAACAGCAATAGTAATAATGATAATTTTAATATCTAATTAATTAATCAGTAGACAAATAAATAAATAATTTGTAGATGATGGGTTAATGGGTCCATCCGCATTTGGAGCAAGGTGAATAAAAGAAGTGTTCCAAAAGTTGGTGAATCATAGTTTACCTTAAAGCTCAGGGTAGTACAGATTTGGAGATCATTCCTTTGCCACAGATAAAAAGTCTATTAGGGCATGTTTGATAAAATCGAAGATTAAGTGCTGAAAATTTAAGTTTTTACGTGCCGATAATTTTAAAGGATAACACCCGGAAGTTTTATTTCGAAAAAAGAGAGAGAAGAGATAATATAGAACAAAGTTATCGACCATTATCTATAAATAATCATGTAAAGATCAATTGTTTTGCGGGTAACTAGATTTTCTAACCTAACTCTACTAGATTAGTCGGTATGTTCGAAACATTTGAAGCCAAAGACAGGCGAGCCAACATGATTTCTCAAAGGATCTCGAGGGTAAGATTCTCCATTCCATGAAGTGCTCCCCGACGTCTTCACAAATCTCAATAGTTGATATATATTTAGTAACATAATGTTTAAAATTAAAAGCTAATCAAAGACTAAGGAAGGACCTTGTTTCCAACCACCATAGTTTTGAAAGTGACAGCATCAATCATCAACCTAAGAGAAAGTATAGAAAATGGGCAAAGGGAGGCTACAAAAGAGTAGTTGAAGGAACAAGCTGCTTAATTCAAAGAACAAAATTCACATTATGTAATTCCAGTCTTGTAAATTACATTCAAAGAAGAATATTTCTTCTTTAATCATAACTTATCTATCAACTGCTCCAAAGAGCATGTAAGTAGGTGATCCAGATTGATTCTCAGAATCATCTATCAATCTACAAGTCCTCATTAATTTCTTTTTTCTCTTTTTGGTTTCATTTCTTGTTGATTTCTGACATCACACCTCTTTCCTGATTAATGAAATGTGAGAATTCATGAATTTTGCATCTCCAAACGTGATATGTAAGATGTCCCTCTTCATTGCCAGACAAGAGGAAAAGAAGAAAAAGATAGGTTCCACTAGGAAAAGTATGTGAATGATAACTCAATGATAATAGCAATGCATTGCAACTTTGCAAGTACCAAAGAAGCTTTTTCCTGACAAAATCCCACAAAGGGATAAAGAGAGAAGGGAAGCCAATAAAGCAAAGAAGAACTTTGGACAAGTTCAAGCACCTTCAGACAAGAACAACCTAATGAAAAAAAAGAAAACATAAGCAAAGAGATATAGAGAGAGAGAGAACAACACAAACTCCCAAGCACAAAGCATAGAGCAAAAGAAAAGAAAATGATCAATTATATGAGTCCCCTCCATGAAAGATTTCAAAGAGAAGAGACTATGCTAGTGATGATCATAATTTGCCATAATAAAAACCCTAGTTGGATATTGGTATTCATAAGCCATGGCAATCTATGGTGCATGCCAAAATGCTATTATTGAGATCATAATCTCTCTCTCTCTCTCCCTCTTTTAGGGTTTCCAGGCTGAAGCCCAAGCCAGAGGCTCCTCCTTCCAAGCCAAGTAAATCCCTGATGAGTCATCTTCTTGTCCTTGCGGCGGCACCACCAGCGACCAGCCGGCCCGGTACCTCTTGAGGAGTGCCTTGACGTCGTCGACCACGTCATCGCTGAACCTGACAGCTGAAAGGCCGGCCTCCTTGAGCCTCTCGGACCATTGAATCCCTCTCTCCCTTCTCTCGCACTCGCAGCCATCGCGATGCCCGTCATCACATGCCAAAACCCTAACTATGCTCCTTGAGCACTCCCTCTCCAGCATCAACCTTTCATTGCTCGTCGGTGCGAAGCTCTCTTCCAACATCTCGAAGTACATGGTGTAGAACTTGAGGCACTCTTCAAAGCACTTGACGAAGTCGTCCCTCGTGCTCGAAAAGTCGGCTTCTTCTTCTACGACAGTCACGATCCTCGGTTTGAACGATCCAAACATCCTTATTATCTCCCGTCTTTCCTCCACTTCGACCCTCCTCAATGCACCGATGCAGTTGATGGCGATGGCTTCGTCCTCTTCGATGCCTAATTTGTCCTCGGTCAGCTCCCCCAGGTTGTTTAGTCCGCTAACCACGTTCATCTCAAAGGGCACTCCCATGAGCCTCGCGAATTTCTCCATCCTTTGACCTATTTCTTTCATCACGGAACCGGCGACGCTAGCGGTTATCACCACGGTGAGCTTCAACCTCGGCGTCTCGTCATTCCTTGTGGCCAAAGATTCTAACAAAGTAGGCCATTGAGTGCAAAGCGTGTTGCTTATATCGATTATGTGAAGCTTGCTCTCTCCTTCTAGGGCTTCCAATATTGCACCGTTCGAAGCGACGTGGCCGAAAGTTGTCCACGGACTCACCTCCTGGAACTTGAGTATCAACTTCCTAGCCACATCGAACCCATGGCTCTTCTCGGCGACCGAGACTAGGGTTTTGTAGCACCGGTGCCCTGAGCCTGTCGCCTTGCAAAAGAGGGCTTGCAAGAAGTAGGAAGCCAATTTCTGATCGCAATCCCCATATGGAGAGGCCAGCTCATTCAACATCCATAGGAGCTGATGGATCTTGGTAGAATCTTTGTCCGAGATCGCCCTCGCGCACTCCCTAAGAAGCCTCGGAGCCCATTTGTTACCCGTGGCGGACGGCTCGCTCGAGTCCGACGACCGGCTCGTCGACGTAGTCGTCGTGTGGCTGTTCTGAGGCTGACTGTTGTTGTTGAATTGCATGTCTAATTGAACATGGCCGATGATGATCTGGGGGTCACAGCTGGTCAAGTGTGGTGAGGTTCCTTTGGGAGTGAAGAGGGAAATGTCCATGTGTGAGGAGGGATTGGAGCCCCTCTTTGACTCTTTGAGACAATTCTCTCCCAAAGGTGTATTAATCAGTGCCAAGAAAGTGAAATCACGATTAGAATAGAGTGAGTCGTTGTCCTTGGGTTGTAATAATAATGATAACAATAATAATATATTGTGCTTGTATCTTGTTGCATGAAATATCTCATACCACTCCCAATTAGTGAAGTTCCACTAAAATTAGTGAAAATGTTTCCTATTAGAGAATTTCCTAGTGTCATGTAGCATGTTTGATAGTTATTATGTGATTGGCAAAGGAAGAAAACATTTATTCTAGGACTAAATTGGCACAATTATAAAATGTATAAGATTGAATTGGCAAAAAAAAAAAGTTTAGGACTGAATTGACACAATTGTAATAGGTTTAGAACCATTTTCGTAATTATCTCGAATTTCCCAGTGTCGTGTAGTACGTTTGATAGTTATTATATGGTTGGCAAAAGAATAAAACATTTATTCTAGGAAATACCATGCTATGGAATCTATGTTAATTAATGGACAGCTAGGTCGAGGCAAAAGGAAGATTACAAACAACGTATTTTTTCGCAACAAGAACGGAGAGATAATGATAAAGAATTCGTTGTCCATAGATTAGAGAAGCTCAAGAAAATTTAATTCATGAAAATGACTTAAATGGTCAATCAAGTTTGACCTTTAACATATTATTTTTCTGAAGACATATTTTTTTTGTGCTAGTTAAAAAAAAAAAAACAAGAAGAAAGACTACTACTCATGATCATTTTCAATGGTTATATGCAAAAATCGATGCGTCTTTGTATGTTCATATGCAGTTGATGTTACTCTTGATGTTAACTTCAACATCACTTTCCATAGCTATTGTGATAGAGTAGTTAGTATAGTTTTTGCTTTGCAAGTGGTAATGATCATGCAAATTAGCCTACTATTTGAGGCTTCTTAGTCTCTCTCTTGTATCTGTTTTGAGGATCTGAAATCGGCCGATACCCATCAAGATTGGCATATTTCAATCAGCCATCGCGTACCACGATTTGATTCCGATGCCTGTTTCATAAGCAAGATCCTTACTCATAAATTGGACGCTATACGATAAGTGCTCTTTTTTGGGCCATGGGTCGACGGGGATCGGTCTGGTTCCTCTCATAAGATGCCCTTTTCCTCCATCCATATAATAAGGTAGTTTGGGATTTGAACTCTTGACTTCTTCCCTAAATTGTAGCCGCCGGCACCATGGCGGCCTTTTGGGAAATAGTACGTCGAAACTCAACTATTCTCGCGGCGATCTTTTACCACCTCAGCATTGGATAATGAGCATGAGATGGACGTTATTGCTAGGCTAATTTCTCTAAACTCACAAGAGCATTTCGGTGGATATAGCTTTAGGGCCAATAACCAATTCGAATGGACACAAATTGATGTCTCCACCTTTGTATCCTTACGTATGACTACACTTAAATTCGTTAGTTAATTAATTAATTAATGTAGTGAAGCTCCTACAGTCCTAATAATCAACATAGGGGTCTAGGGAAAAGGCACAAAAAACCATGTAATGATTGGATCGAAAGGATGCTTTATACCTAAAGGTGATTAAACAACAAGACAAGGAGTTTAAATCTCTCTATTTTTTTAAAATTATATTAAGTTAATCCGTTTTGATATAATTGGATGGAATGTCCTTTTGTTCCAGCCTCCTCCTTTCTTAATTTTTCCCATTCGTGTGACCCATCACCACGCAGCTTGTCTTGTCTTAAGGTAACATCCACATTTCACATTTCTTATTTTAGTAGGTATTGCATTGGCAGTTCTAACAGTTGTTGATATAGTGAACAATCCAAAGTTTGGCATGTAGTCCTAAATATTAAAATAGAGGTATAGGGATTGGTAGCTGCTGTATCAGCTATTTTGCCCAGAAAATCATTTGATGGGCCTTCCTTCTGACGTCTTGGTTCTATTAATTAGGAATCTAAATGTTACTAATAATGTTGGGGGCCGAACAATCAATCATTAGGGGGTCGGAGAAAAACAGAACAGACTAGAGGTTGATCAATCGACTATTTGCTCTCGATACCACTTGTCGAGAGTGAGCGACAGGTGCCCGACACATGAATTATGGCGGATGAGGCCTTAAGCTAAGTTCATGCTTGAGTGAGGACAGTTGAGATGCACGTGTAAGTTGTGCTTTTGAGCGAAGGTGGGTTCCATTAGATATATTTCATGGACTCGGACTTGGATTCCCTCTTGGCGATTTCCTCGCCTCATGTATTCAAGCTCATTTATGTTGTCGTTCGAATCCATTTTTCATACAGTAGCCACTATGCAAATTTGTGTGGTAACGTCCTAAGATGGTTTTTCGAAGTTGGATTATCCTGAAAATTCCATCAAATGGTTATAAAAATATTCTCTTTTTCCGGCTCTCAATCTGGATATAATTCTTTTGCTTGTCATTCAGGTCTTTTCTTGCTTAATGGAAAAGGGTAAGGGGCACATATAGATCTCCATACATAATCTCTCAATGTTATATTTTTTTAAAAAAAAAAAAAAATCGGTGACACGTGTCGTTTCCAATCAATGTGGCACAAACAAAGACACACCGAAGGAATACACGTTAAGGAATGGGAAATTGTTCAATCTGTCCTAAATCGATTGTATGAACGTCAATTCAATTCTAAACTTTTCAATTTCGCCAATGTAGTCTTAAATCTTGACGCAAAATTCCTATGAAATCTCCTAGATCAATATTTGCCGAAAATTGTTAACGTGGCGGTGTGCCATGTCGAATGACCGGCAATGAGTGGACCGCCACGTGAACGATTTCAGACAGAAAAATTGATCGGAATGATTATATTTAAATTTTGCACAAAGATTTATGATTAAACCGACAAGATTGAAAAATGAAGGACTAAATTAACATCCATACAATAAGTTTAGTATTGATCGGATAATTTTATAAGTTAAGAAAATCGGTAAATAAATGATGCCTAAAGATGATTCTCATAAGTGGAGCGAGTAATTCCTTATAAGGTGAGGGCATGGTCAAACTAGTTGGTCAACAGATTTACAAACCTCATTAGTGGAGCAAGTGAACTGTAATTGGTAGAGAGCCAGGTCAGATTTTCCCATCTGCACAAGAAATGATGGCTAAAAGAATAAAATAAAACTTTATTGTTTTTATTTGATTTTGGTGAGCGGAAGATAAATTTGCCACGTGTGATGGCCCGAAGCGAAGGCATCAATTGATGTGACATCAGGCCACTAACAGATTAAACTTAGAATTAGACACAAGTATGGGCCGAATGGGGTTGGGTACTTCTTCGGACACTTATGTATGGACTGGCTAGTTTTTGTTCACATCGTACATTGCATTTTGCAAGTGACAAGAATTAGGGTTCCTTAATCAGTGATACTAAAATGTTCTATTGGGTCATGAAGAAAAGCATAGTTCTTGCTGAAGCTGATGGAGGCAAGGCATCATCTGCGGTCAGTATCACCCCGACTTGTTTCAGTAGTCTTTTTTTTTTAGAATGAGTGATGTTCTCGAACCGGCTTTCCCACGAATATCTAAGTTCACCTTTCCAGTGCCGTCGAAAGCCGGTAATCTTCGTCCAGATCTTGTTTAGTCCACCCAATTTCTTCCTGTCCATTGTCTCTTCTAGTTGTAGCCAAAGATAAGTGAGCATTTTCATCCTCATTTTGTTCTTGGGCTACTTTGTTTCCCCCCCCCCTCTCTATGGCCGTTTTGCAGGAAAAAGGAAACGAGAATCAGTAAAACCAATGCGGTTGGATTTTTTCTCATGGTAACAAAGTGGAGAAAGGGGTTTGTGATGCAGACGTTTCATGTTTTGCGACTTTGTGCATGAAAGCACCTACCTTGGAATCATTGACAAAAAAACTTCAGAAGTCAGCCCTACTTGAATAGATGTACAAAGTTCCAGAAACAGAGACTGTGATCTTGATCCCCTGACCAAAGTTGTTCTGGCCCTAGGCACAACAAGATGGCCAGCTAGTTTATTGGCTTAATTAATCGTGTTCCCGTGAAGAGGGCAATCCAAATGGATCCTTTTGCCATACATAAAATTGAACATAGGTCACTGAACTTGCGTTAGCTTTTCGGTATAATCCTTACACTTCAAAATCTTGCAACTGAGTCCTCCAACTCATCTACCATTTTCAATTAAGTCATTTTTCAACAGAGTCCACCCAATCAATAACAGGACATTATGTCTCAAACAAGTTCAACCGACACTGCTCGTGTTGGCACACAGTGACACTCTGTTACTAGCACGAGAGGTGCACAAACAAGCATGTCAGAGGAAGATGAGCAGAATCCATAAACAAACATTGCCAGGATTTTCTTGAACTCGTCATATTTTCCTTTTGACAGGGGAAAACACAGAAGATAGTACTAGTGGCTTCTAAAAGAATACCTAAGGGTGATACCGAAATGGAAAACTGATATTTAAGGAAGAGAAAGGACATAGAATGAGAAACCTTTATCGCATGAGATTCTAACATAACCAGTCGTCAGAGTTATAGAGAGATAAATATCAATCATCTACCTTCCATACCAGAATCATTAGACTGCTTCAATAAGTTCAAACGGAACATTGTGTCTAATCTACAACATCACCTCCAGCCAAACCTGACTCTTTTTACTTTGGCAAAACAGGTTTAAGCTTCTCTCTCAGAAACTGCAGGACATGTTCACGTTTCCAGTTGTCGATCCTGCCAAAAGGAAGAAAAGGTAAAACCAGTGGAAGGAAACTTTTATCTAGCTGCTTAATGCTATGTAAATATAAGAAGCCATTTTAAACGAGAAGCGGACCTATCAATCTATCATGTCTAGCAAAGTACGAATTAGGCATAGAGTGATGCATTTGGTGATTAGGTGAGTAATAAACATTTGCTTCAATATCAGATGAACAGCATCTCAAATCTCATCATCATCCATCTCGATATAAAGAAATTTTTATCCTCCCAGGAGGGTGAGGACAGACATGGCCTTTAAGGTTAAAAAACCCAACCAAGAACACATGATATTCGCCTGCCACTAACATCCCAATATTGAGAGAGTTTGAAACCTTTTCCATTCAACCACAAGCATACACTGCCACATGGAAACAGCCATTAGCTTTAGCAGAAGAGAGTTACCTTATTGTGTCTTTGAATTGGCCATCCTCATCCAGCATGATCAATTTTGGTGGTGAGTTGAAAACATATTGGACTTTAACAGAAGGAAACTTGTCCTTCTCTTCTTCAATAAAACCAACAATTTCAGGATAAAAGACTAGTTTCCTCATACAAACTTCCAGTACTGCCCCAGAGTAAGTGATCTGCAGTCAGAACAGAACTGATCTTCATGAAATACAAGCATCACATTCAGCATAAATCAATGCTTTATTATTTCATTTTACGTCCAAACACAATTTTCAGGAAATAATAAGCAAACAAGGCATACTGAAAACAGTTAACACATTTAATCAGAAAGAGACAACAATATCAAGTTGCCCACTTGGGAAGCAATTGAAGTGGTAGACGATTCCTTAAGTTCCTCCATTCTTATTGGAACAAAGCTAATGACAAGAATGAGAACACAGGAGAGAGAACCAGAAGAAGCAGGAGGTCAGAAATTGATGCAAGAAAGGTAAGGAGACAATTATTGTCAACTGTCCAAAGTACTGTCTGTGAGGTATTCTTCTCCGAAGGTGCATTAAAACAGCGGATAGGGCTTTGGCATCCATGCAGCTCTCCCTTTGGTGAGCATGCCAAATGGAGCCTAAAGGGCATATTTCAGGATAAGAAGAAAAGGCTTATGGATGATGAAGTCTATAAATGCAGGTAATCTATGCAGTGAGTGTACAATAAATCTCGACAATGATCAATTAGTGTACTTAGAGAAATGTCTGATATTGAAAATGAAAGATTCAGTTATCAAGGAGGACTAGGACAAGTCAGGAAAATCACTAATGAACTTCCGTTGAGGTATAGGATCGAAAATCCAATCAGAAGCTGTAACTAATACAAAACTAAAGTCCATGTACAGCCTGCTATTGCTTGGTGTAACTCATAAGATCTAGTACTGAGTTTCCAATCCTCCTCCTTTTTGCCAACCTTTTCTTTCTCTCTTTTTTCTTTTGCCCCTTCTCAACCTTTTAGTAACATGCAACTCACAGCTCCTTTGCATCCACCAAAATGGTTTCTGTTAATGGCGTTGGGTCACAATTGTTTCAATAAGCAAGACTCCTGAGATTATAATGGAGGCAGAGAGAGAAAATTAATCAACAAGTAGTAAATAGAGGCATGAGAGTGACCGGAGCACAAGTACCACCTCTAGAAGAAATGGGAAGGGTCAGATGTGCATACAAAGCCTGAGACTGAACTCCCATGATAATGATAGGGAACCGAAAGAATCATGTAAAACTAAAGATCAATTATAAAAAATGGTTCTAAGTGCTCATTTCACAAACTATTTCCTGCATCCTACGATCTGCATCATAATACATGTTTTTCACACGACACATTCACAAGTAATTTCTTCTTACAAGATCGAGACACTGCCTCCTCTTTCACTCATCCAAAGCGCACTTGTAGATTAGCATTGTCAAAGCACACGGATATAACCGTAAAGGAAAACGAAAAACATACATTTAAATACAAGCCCAGGAACTAATCCATCATACCTTGCTAGTCTCGTCATCAGAATCTTCGGTGCAACACTTCAAACAGTCGGATACTAGCTCTGCACCAAACATTACAAATTTTTTTATTTCTATCCATTCCACAAAGTCAGACTAAAAACATCTTGTTATACTCATTTCTCCACCAAAAAAAAAAAAAATTAGATGCTTTGATTCCTGTTAGTAATGAACACGAGAAAGTGAAAAAAGTGTCAAGTTATCTCATTGTTCATGCCCAAATGCAGGGTAACTTTCAGTTGAAAAGACATAAACCACATAATCATGATGTAACGCTGAGTTTTTCAGATTTCTTCCAGTCGTTTGATTCAGCCACCCAGTTACACTCGGTCCGATCAGCACTTTGACCATATTCTTTCAACTCAGAATCCGAAAATGATTACTCGGACCAAATCGGATCGACCTTCGATGCAAATCAATACGAAAGGTGGGATGAAACGAATCGGTAGGGCACGAACCTTGGTCCTTGACGTACTCGGCGAAGGCGTTGCAATCGGAGCAAAGGGCGAGCCCCGAGAACCCTAGATCCTCGCATTGTCGGGCGCTCAGCTGCTCTCGCGAAGACACGAGCGACGACGACGCGACGATCGCGAGCATCACCAGCCCATAACCACGCACCGACATTGCTTCAAAGTTCATCTCCAACTCCGAGTGAACTCGCGCGAGCCAGACCCTGAGCTTTGGCCAACTCTGTACTCCCCTGCTCAGTGCTCGCTCGTTGAGAAAGAAAGAAGGATTGCCGTACGATCAAATAAATGCAGAGCTACCTCCAGAGGCTATTAGCCTAGCTTTTTAGTGAGTTTTATCAGAATTGTATAATTGCTAAAAACAAAAGGATTAAGGGCCTCGAAATTTACTCAAATAAGAACCTAAACCAATAAAAACATTGTTTTATCAAAAATCAAAGAAAGCTATAAAGTTGCCATTATTTTCTCATATAAAGAGGAAAATCATAAAGTAGTCATTGTTTAAGGTAAGCGAGTAAGGGTTTGATCTCACTCCCTTGAGTAAAGATATGAATAATTAAGTTTACGCTATGTTGGTATTCAAAAGAAAATTACCTTTTACATTATGTATTTACTGGCATTTACGAAAATTATTTTCAATAATTTAATTTTTTTCCGGTCTTGTTGAATGGAGGTGCGGGGGCACCCCTGATTCATCTTCAATAAATATCAACTACTTTATTTTCATAATTTATTTTCTCTAATTTATTTCAATGTTCGTATATTACCTTTTTTTTATTTTTTATTTTTTTTCTCGTTTCATTGTTGTATTTTTTTTTCTTTCCTTTTTGTGGTGATCGATCTTAAGCGATGACTAGCACTGGTGTTTTTTATTTGTATAGTTTGGGCGAGGCCGCCCTCGAAACCACAAATAAGGGTCGGCCCTTTTGTCGTGATCGATCTGCGCGAGGGTTGCCTCGTTCACCCGCCTCCGCTCACGACTACTTGGGCAAGGTGACTCTTACCAACGGCCGGCGAAGGCTTGCAAGGCCTTACCTACATCTCAATTAAAAAATTGAGTCATTTCGCTAATTATGTCCAATTTAACTAACGAAAAAAGGCGAATTTTTTAAAAATTTGTTCACTCATGCGTGACGCCAAGATTAACTAAAGCAATAAAACCATATCATTAGATCCGATTCCTAAACTTTACACAAAATCTTAATAAATTAAGTTAAAAAATAAAAAAAATCCATTAAAAAGATAAAACTCGAAAAATAAAAAAGGCTAAGACTTAAGAAAAAAAAAAACTAGGCCCTCCACCTATGGCCTTCGCCTCGTTGCCGATGGGGTAGTGGGGATGGCTAGTGAGGTCACCGACGCCTCGGTGAGGACCAGGCAACCGTCAATGACTAGAGACAAGGGCTTGCGATCGTTGTTAAGTAGAGGCGGGGGCTCATAGGCCTTCATGTCTCCAAAATCGAGAAAGGGCCGCGACTCTCACTCAATTGGGGAGGCGGCCATAGGCGGAGAGGGGCCTAGCCCTCTCTCATGTGTTTTTTTATATATATTAAATTGTTAGTCTTTTTTCTAATTTTTAATCTACTATATAAAAAAAATTAGGCTAAAATTATTTTTGAATGAAAATGCCCTCGATCTATTGAAAAATTTACTCGACCAGTGAGGTAAGACCCTTATTTGAAACATCTATAGACATTTCATAACTTTATTTGATAAAACGATGACACTTCGAAACCCTTATATGAAATTTTTTATAATCAATTGAACTATATCTCGTAAACTAAATTTCTTGATGACCCAAAAATTAATTTAAAATAAATTTATTACATGTATACAAATTTAAGGTTTTTCATCATATTAACTCTTGCTTTTTATTACGGGGTCATATGCATGTTTCCTTTTAGACCCTACAACGCCAATCTCTCAAATCTTCATACTTGGTAGCGTGGATTTAACGAAGGGATAATGACGCAAATAGTCTATAAATTTTGATTCAATATGCAATGTAGTTCATGAATTTCTAATTTGACTAATATGGTCCATGAACTTTAATCCAATATACAATGTGTTCCATGAACTTTTAATTTGACTAATATGGTTCTTGAAATTTTAGAACATGTTCAATAGTCCTTGAACTATACGAAGATGTTTAGGGACTAAGGCGAACATGTTCAACTTAGTACTTTCATCAATTATAGTTCAGGGACTAAGTTGAATATGTTCCAAAAATTTATGGGCCATATTGGCCAAATTAAAAGTTAAGGGACCACGTTGTATATCGGGTTAAAGTTGGAAACAATATCGATAAAAGTTCATGGACTATATATTACATATTGAATCAAAGTTTAAAGATCGTTTATGTCATTTTGCCTTTAACAAACGGTGATGATTTATTATCCAAAAAAAAGCGAGGATTTGAGCAGCGTGACGTGGCAGCCGTTGAGCATGCTGTTCGGCTAGACCAGACATAAACCACATTCTAGAGCACTTTTCGGTTCTCCCGAAGGCATTCTGGCTCGAAGGCATTGACGTTGGGGGGGATGAAGTCTCTTTTTCCAACTAAACCGGAGTTGCTCTATGTTCGTCCAACTCAGGTTTGCCTTCAAGAGTTATTCGTATTGCGTTTTCTCGCACTCGACATGTACGCGTGATTATAGTTATTGTTATTATTTTGGCATTGCGTATGGAAAAGTGAAACGTGGGTTGAGAATGGTTGAAATTACAACTTGGGTCTTCGATATTGTAACCACGAAACATCACTCAAGGGAGAAAATTGATCAGGACACGCTGCACACCAGATGCTTGGTGAAATTCCCGAGAAGGGTCTTGCTGTTCTTTGTGGCGGAAAGCTTCCTTCCTTGCTTTGTTTAGTCCTCTGTCTTCTTAACAGGAGTTCAACGGTCGGTCTAGTATGAAATGATAACCCCAGTGAAGCTAGTTATTCCACATGCTCTGTTCACTTATTCCCTCATTGAACATTTTCGGATGTTCCCCTTTTGAACTCCTTTTGCTTTCCTCTTCTCTGATACGGTACACTGGAAAGATGTCGACTGAAGTGCATTTTTCCTCTTCTATTGTTGTATCTGCAGGTTTGGCATTCACTATGATGGAGAGGAAGAGCATGAAGTTCTTCTATTACCAAATTGAAAATCAAGGTTTCTATGTTGAACTGGACTCTGGTTAAATCAAAGAAAAAGTTGGTTGATACTGTGAAATGGTGAGGCAATTTCTCAATATCCAATGTGTGCCTAAGCACGAAGATCGAAAAGATGCGACTTGGCCCTATAAGTCTCTGCTCCAAACTGGGTCCTGTTATTCAGTTCTGTGAGTGATCAGAGCAGTTGATGGGATTTCACCATGATATGCATTCTTTTTGTGCTCTCCTCCATATGTTGCTTTCCAAGAATATGTTTGCCCCTGCCAACAGAGTTTTTGACAAAATGATTGGTTATTGCATTGTGAGTTCTTCTGATTTATCTGTTCCAATTTGTGATGGTCTGAGGAGGTATGGTGCAAGTGGAAAATTAGGAGTGGCATGTAGCTTCTTGCTTGATGGTTACCGCAGATATAGAATGGTCTACCAATGCATGAGTACGTTTCACTATATGTGCGAATCGCGCATTGTGGTATCGCATTCCTCGTTATCAGGGATGTTGGATTTTTTGGTTGATGTGAATCGTGCTGATGAACTTATTGGTATTTACAAGTCCATGTGCAAATCATTTGGAAGTCAGTGTCATAGAGCTATTTATGAGCAAGTGCTGGATAGGTTCTTGAAGAGGGGGGAAATTGAAAAAGGTTGGAATTTTCATCATGCAGTGATTGATGGTCGCGTTGTCCTCGATATCATAGCGTGTAACAAAATTATGAGAGCTCTTTGCGAGAGGAGTCAGAGCAATTTAGCTCTTCGATATTTGAATATGTTACAGTAACTCGGTCCAGAGCCATCGGTAGCGTCTTTCAGTATTTTGGTCAATGGTTTCTGTAAGGAGGGTAGGTTGGACAAGGCATTTGAGGTGAATGAGCTCATGGCAAAGAATGGTGTCGATCCCGATCTTGTAACTTATACTATTCTCATTGGTGGTCTTCTAAAAGCTAAAAAATTGGATAAGGGTTATGCTCTTCTCTCGGAGGCGTTGAATAAAGGTATTGAGTTCGATATAGTGACTTATAGTTCAATTATGGATGCATTTTTGAAAAATGGAGATTTGAGAAGGGCTGCCGTGTTGCATAAAAGATGTTTGAAGCTTGGGATCAAACCAAATATGATCACGTATGGCATTCTTATCAATGGGATGTGTCTGAATGATAGGATAATGGAGGCATGTGGGATGTTTGGGCATATGTTGAAGCTTGGTTATGTGCCTTCTCTCTGGACCTATAGCAGTCTTCTTGGAGGCTTTTGCAAATTTGGATACTTAAGAGATGGTTTTAGGTTGTATGACGATATAATGATGAGTGGTGAAGAGCCTGATATCGTTGTCTATAATGTGCTAATAAATGGTCTTTGCAAGCGAGGCTTGATGGCTGATGCTCTCAGATTCTTTTATCAAAGTGTTGGCCATGGGCTTAATCCGAATGTCTTTGTTTTTAACTCCTTGATAAACGGCTGGTGTAAATTAAGATGTATAACAAGTGCTCTAAAGGTGTATACCCAGATGGGTTGTTATGATGTAAGACCTGATGTTGTGACTCAAACCACGCTCATAAGTGCGCTTATTGAGTTGGGAAGACTGAAGTATGCTTTGCTTCTTTTTTTCCAATTATTGAAGAAGGGTTTCTCACCAGACGTTGTAACTTATTGCACTCTTATTGATGGTGCATGCAAGCTACATAACTCAACTCTTGGGTTAGAGATTTTCAAGATGATGCAGTGGAATGGAGTGACAGCAGATATTGCTATATATAATGTTCTCGTTAACATGTTGTTTAAGGAGGCTCGTCTCGGAGAGGCTCTGCAGCTTTTTGATCAAGTTAAAGAAAGAGGCATAGAGCCTGATATTGTGACATACAATACTGTGATCTGCGGGTATTGCTCTTTGAAAATGCTGGATGAGGCGGTTCAACTTTTTGAGAAGCTTAATTATGGACAACTAAAACCGAATACCATAACATTTACAATTCTAATCGATGCTCATTGCAAAGAAGGTAAAATTGATGGAGCAATGTCTTTGTTCAGAGAAATGTTGGAAAGGGGTGCAGAACCTAATCTCATCTCTTACAGTTGTCTAATTGATGGGTACTTTAAATCTCAGAACCTTGAGAATGCCTTTGAACTTTATGAGGAGATGCTAAATAGGAAGATTTCTCCAAATATAGTTTGTTATAGCATTCTTATTGATGGTCTTTGTAAAAGGCGACTCATGACGGAAGCATCGCTTGCATTTCATTGTGCTAAAGACAGGCATTTAGTGCCTGATGTAATAGCATATGCCATTTTGATTCTTGGCTATTGCAAAGTTGGAAGTATAGCGGAAGGCCAGATTTGGTATGAACGCATGTTAAGAGACGGGATAGTGCCGGATGATGTCATGAAAACAACAATTTTGGAGCCTTATCTTAAGCTTGATTAGTTCTGAGTAAGCATTATAATCCTTTTCCTTTCGGCAACTGTTATAGTAGAATCTCTTGGTATACTTATCTGTGAAGTGGACTGGGTGGATTCTAAATGCAATGTAGAATTCACCTTTCTCAGTGGATTCAGTTTATTGGAATGCTTATATGACTACCCACAGCTGCGTTTGTCATTTGAAGATCATTTTGTTTTGCTTTTTACAGGATGCGAAGTTAATTGTCCGCTTGATTTCTAGTTTTTCTTCAGTTGTTTTTCAAATCCTATTTGTATAGTTGTACCTGAAAGATAAAATGTTATAGTGAACTGGTTTAGCCTTTATGAAGATACAGAATTAAAGTCAAGCATCTCCTTCCAAATTGATTTTTGTCTCTATATGTCAGTCGCATTGGGTGTATCTACCTGACAATGTGTGTCCTTATCATTGTTTGTAGATTTTTCCCTACAAATACAGTTATGGATCTCATACATGCATTCATTGGCTGGTCAACGTTTTGGAGAAATAGTTGGAAGTTCATATCGCATGGTTCGGAGATGCTAGCAGGGTGGGGGACCAGAGGTTGATGCATCTAGGGCAGGCACTGCGTTTTTTTGAGCTGGCAAGTACTTTCCTTCACATTGGTTATTTCGCTTTGCCAAGGTGTCAATTCTGGCTCTTCAAATTGATTATTTTACTTTGCCAAGGTGTCAATTCTGGCTTTTTTTTTTTTGGGGGTTGCATCTACTAAGACGGGCGGTATCATATTTATCTAGCAGAACTGGAGAAGGAATTACAAGGCCAGTCAGTGGTGGGGCAACACAAATATTGACAAGGATCGTTGGCCAAACCATTGTGGAGAGGGTGGGCGTTATCCTTATTCCCGCTAACCATTCAAAAAATCCTTGGTATGGAATTGCTCTCTAAAACCTTGTATTGTTTGAGATATTGTTTCTCTTGACTATCATACCTTCGTGTTGAAACACAGATTAATGCATCTGACTGTCTGAAAAGAAAATAGAGGCAGATGGTTAGGCAATGATAACTTTGATCTTGTATGTATCACGTTGTCATTCAGGACCGTGATGTTTCTATTTGGAATAGATGTTCAGTAACAAACTCGGCTTGGTGCATCAATGTTAACTATTCCTAATAATCTTGTGCTTGCTGCTTCTGTGAATTCATAAGAGGTTAATGTCTCATTAGGAATGAAAAAAAGAATGGACCAATGAAATTTTAGCAAATCAACTGATCATTTACTGTGAAATGTGAAATATGGGCAAAGCTCGGGAGAAAACATCTGACCATGTTTCAGGAACCACATCTATACTGTCAAATAGTAAGCGAGCAAATTGTGTGGACGCTTGCTGCTTCAGAAGGCATGCATGATAGGGCTAGTCATGACTCACTGTTTCATGTAACGTTTAGTACTGTGCTGCACTTTTACGGCAATGTGATGTTTTCTGAGTTAAATTTCATTTACACCTTTGTCCTGAGTTGGATCAGAGATCTTATATCAGAATTGGTGAAGATGAGATTTGAAATGCTATTCCATATGACCTTGTGGTATGTGCATTTCCTCACCTGTAAAACACATGATTCTAGTTCGAGACAGCAATTTATGTGCACATAATTACATTCAAGAATAAAGCCTACCATTCATTTTTTTGCCAGTAGCTTTACTCTTTTTCCCTTTTGGCAGACTTGACAATTGAGACCAAGGGTTGGAGCCTCTTCGACGAAGTAAATTAGGTGCCTATCTGTCATGGGCTGGCTTCATCGAAAGAACCTGGTCGATATTGATTATCTTCGGTTGCGGTTGGTGATTGATGATGGAACAGCCTATTTATTTTTTTTGCCTACTTTGTAAAATTGTTTGATATCGGTCTTCAGTCCTCTAGTATACGGACAATTTTCTGGCAGGGGCATGGTAAAATGTGTTCTCCTTTTTCCTTCTTTAATTCTATCAACATTTTATGCGAATTCAAGTTTTTCCACAGCACTTTTTGGCCAAAAAGAGAGAATGTGGAACAGATCGCTTGCTGTCCAACCCTCACCTTTGGGCAAGGTGAGAGGGTTGGGCAGCCGTTACCTAGGGTTGCGACGACGGCCCGAGTCTTTCCATGTTAACTGGTGAGGGTCGTGGCTGTCATCACCCATGATCGGAAGTTCGGTCCCGACTACTGTCATTCACTACTAGCAAGGGCCATTGCGTTTGTTGGTTGCCCCATTGTCTCCCTCTTGTATCTATTTAGTTTCCCACTTGGTTTAATGTGTTGAATATTTGTTTAATAATGAAGTAACTACGGGTGATAGGTTATAATTAGTCACATCTGTAGTTGCGATTGAATTAGCAATTTTTAATGGGTAACTAGTTTGGCTAAATGAGTAAATTTCAAAATCTAAAATAGCAAGATCTTTCTCCCTTGTTATAACAATGAAATGTAAAATTTGTTATATAGAAATGAGTCACTAAAACAATCACCGCTCCGCTTCAATTTGATTATTACAATAAATAAGTTCATCGTCGATTGACATGACTTCATTTTGATTCGCATTATATAGTCACCGAACGGCTCATGTCAACGAAGTAATAGTCAAGCAAGGTGTCGTCGATACAAATTTGCCCTGAAGGCAGTTGATATAATTTCCCTATTTGTAGTCCATGAGCTGCCGTCGCCCAATATCAGTTGACATTGGTAAGATACGCCCGACTTGCATCCCATTGGATCTTGCCGTCACTTCCGATGAACATGACATCACCCACAAGCTTTCTTGTCATTCGAAGCCATTCCATTTCTGTTGCAATTCGATATCCCCTCAAATACAACTCAAAGCTTTCGGTACCTTATTAGCCACGCATGATACTATTTTTTATGGGACAAAATAATGAATAACTTGTCGATGTTAATTTAGGCATTGACCGCACAATATCATGAGGCAAATAAACAACAATTTCAATCACAACATTGAGGTAATTCACAAACTTTTGGACAAAGCTAAACATTCCACATCCCATGTTCCTCACCTTCCCCCACTTCTCGGACACAGCAAAATCTTCAATCTCTTAGAGAGATTTGTGCATTGCTTCTTGTGAAATTTCTTGAAAGAAGTTCTGCTTAAGGGCCTGAGTAGGTAATTGGGCTTTTAGGGTGTTTTATCTTGGTCCAAGTACTGGCCCGCTATGTAAGCCCAATGTGGTTCTCTCTGAACGCCAAATTCTGCAGCAATTATGAATTTCATCCATCTAAGCAGGGGGAAAAGAAAATATCCAACTCCCTTCTTCAGGCGTTTTTCATTTTGGACATGGCTTGGAGCTGCTTCTCATGTACTGCTTCAATTCCTCTGCAACCCCAAGGTTTTTGTTTCTTCTTCACCCCCGTCTTCATTCCAACACACCCACTTAGTTTTCTTGCTTCTCTTTATCGTTTGTTATTTGGTAGTGCATTCTAACGACATGTTTTATGTGCTATGACGACAGTGAATTTCAGACCCAGTAGCCAGAAATGCCTTCAGGACGTCAGAAACATGGTGAAATCGCTTGGAATCCACTCAATCAGGTCTTCTCCCGTCGATTCTCTCAAGAATGGAAACTGGGTCAAGCTTATTTGCGGTGCTAGTTTCGAGGTGATTAAGGTTTCGAACCTCAAAATTCTTGCTTTCTGTGCTTTCTTGTTAAGCTTCCTGAGCTTTCGGTGTTGTCTGTTTCCAGGATGTAGTTGACATCAGGAATCTTTCTCTGGTTTACACTTTAGCTGGAGGTTAGACATTTTCAAGGCCCTTTCGTTTGTGTTTTGGAGTTGTTTCTCTTGTCGCTTTGTTACGTATGCCTTGTGACGGTGACATAATTTTGAATGGGGAATCTGGAAATCATGTGCAGTGGACTGCATTGACTGTGCTGCCGATGAATCAGTGGTGAATGCAGTGAACCAGGGGATTGAGGCGGCGAGAGAAATCGTGGAGGTTGGGAGGCCTTGGGTGATGATAAGTGTTAATGATGACGAAGATCTTCACTTTCGCAAAGCTGGTAAAAGCCATTTTGAGTGAAGCACAACCTCCTCGTAGGATTGGCTACAAGGAAATTTGAGCCTATGCTGTAATTTAGAACAATCTAGTATCAAAGCGAGGACCTTAGGACATAATCTGGTGTAAATATGGCTGTTTAAGCTAGCTGTGGCTTATTATATAGATGACTTATAGTTCCTAAATATGAATAGCTGTGTTTGATTACTTGTGCATCAAGCTGGTTTTGCAAGGGTCAGTTAAAAATGACTTGTGATTTTTTCATGAACTTTAGAATCTTTTTGACAGAGTTTGATCCAGCCGATTGCCCCCAAGACTGCTCAAGGCCTTGTGAGATTGTATGTCCTGCTAATGCAATATCACTAGAGAAAGAAAAATCCTCAGCAGGCCATCTTTGGAATACCAGTGATGAGGGTAAAAAACAGGTCCTTGTTCTCTATCTAGTTCACCGAGGACTCAAGCTTGTCGATCTTGGAATTTTGTAGTTGGATTCTGTGGAAAATTTGATATGGGAATATGCAGGGTGGGGTTTTGACTGAGCGATGTTATGGTTGTGGGCGATGCATTCCAGTTTGCCCATATGATAAAATAAGTGCGTTTCCCTCCTTCTCAAAGTGCCATTTTAACCGCCTTGCTTCTTTACGCAAGGTTTCTCAATCCACATTTTCCCTGCTGTCATCATTTTGTCATGTTTTAATGCTAATCACCTTCAATTTGACTTAGGCGTGCATACATACGTAAGAGACGCTGCTGCTACTTCTGAGCTTTTGAGAAGAGAAGACATTGATGCTTTAGAAATACATACGAGCGGAAGGTAATAGTTTGGTGATGAATGTAAAATCGTTGTTTTTTTTAATGGGACTGTCTTAAATAACCTGCTATGAATGATTGGGACTTTCTTACGGCAACTTTTCCCTGGTATTCCCTTGAATTCTTGACGTCCACGTTATCAAAGGATTATTGCGACTTTTTGTAGCAACTTTTACGTCAGCCATAACCTTGAATTCCTGATGTTTGAAGTGAAAATGATATATTTAACATCATGACATTCATGCTATCAAACAGGAAGGTAAAGAGGCCAACAACATCTTGCCCTTCTGACATTGGTCTTAATAAGTTGTGAAGATAAATAATGTGGTTTATCCAAGTATGTGTCCTTTTTGAGACTTTGATCCCCTTTTTCGCAGGCAAACTCTGCACTTTAAGTCACTTTGGGAGGGTTTGGGAGACGCGATCAACCATCTGAGATTAGTTGCGGTGAGTAAAGAACCTTTGCATGTTTGGCCAGAATAAAATGTTAGTTATTTGGGTACATGCTGAGTGGATAGATAACTTTTGCGCTTTAAGAACTCCAGGTTAGCTTTCCCGATATTGGGGATTCAACCATCTCCACAATGAATGCCATGTATTCAATCATGGAACCTCGCCTACGTTGCTTTAATTTGTGGCAGGTGCACACTACCTTGCTCTAAAACATCCTATTATCGCTTTTCCAGGACCTACTGTGTGTGATATATAGAGGCCTAAAACAGCTGCTTTAATGTGATTAATTGCAGTTGGATGGCCGTCCTATGAGTGGGGACATCGGACGTGGAGCCACAAGGGAATCTATTGCCTTTGCTGTTCGTCTGGCTGCTGCAAGTGACAGACCTAGAGGTTTGTAAATTTTATGTTCTCTCTCTAGTAGACATATTCATTTTATTTGCAGAATGCCTAGCATTGCTTTACTACTCTTCTAATGTAGGTTTTCTTCAATTGGCGGGTGGCACCAATGCTCATACAGTTACTGGACTAAAGAAACACGGGCTTTTCCAAACTAAATCTGTTTCTGGTGTTGCCTCATCTCTCGTTTCTGTTCTCTCTGCCATTTTCCTTTTTTCTGTTTTTTTTTGTCCTTCCATGTCTCCTGGTTTTAAGCTAATTCCGTTATGTATTAGACGAGAATTTCAAGGATGGGCAATCAACAGTTGGATCGCTCAGGCCATTGGATGCTCTGATTGGAGGCATAGCTTATGGAGGGTATGCTCGCAAGGTTAGTACATCGACCATAGTCTTTTCAGCTTGTCCATTGAAAGGGTACTTCCTCACGCATGGTGGTGATCGGTGAATTTGAGTAAAAGATAGGGTAAACGAGGTATTCACCCGTGAACAGGTCGTCGGGAGGATTCTCAGCTCTATGCAGTCACAGCATGGACTGACTTGTATAGAAGAATCTCCAGATTATCTCTCGAAGGCGCTAGCGGAAGCACTTGCTTTAGTTGGAACTGTCAAATGCTACGAAATCCCTTCTTAGACAGCATTAAATGAGCAACTTGTGTCTCAAATTTCAATAGCTTCTGTTTCCCTTTATAGAGAAAATTCCAAAAAAGGCCTAAAGTCTTCTCATTTTTTTCAAATAAGGGTCCTAAGTGAATTCTGTTTCAAATATGGACCGGAAGTCTTTTATTTTCTCAAATACGGTTATGAAGTTAATATTGTTTCAAATAAGGGCCTGAAATGATCATAAATCTCAAATCTTGCCAAAACAGGAAGAGGGTCGAGTCCTCTCCTAGATTTGGGAGGGGGTCGCCAGCCCCCACCTTGACCGACCTCGCCCAGGCAGGGTCGATGAGGTTTGGCAGCCCTTGCAAGGGGGTGGTCGTCGGCCCTCACCCGGATCGGGAGAGGGCCCGACCCTCTCTCGATTTTCGTGAGGGCTAGAGGCGCTCGCCTCTCGGTCGACGGGGTCATTGGCCCTCTTTAAGGCGCCACCAACCCCGTCGACCCCCCATCAGCGGTGGGTTGACGATTCTCTTGCCAGTGTGTTTTTTTTTTGTTTACTTTAAAAAACTAAAAAAATAGAGGAAAAAATGAATAAAAAATCAAAATGGAAATGACGAAAATGCTCTTCAGGCCAAATTCTTTTTTGAAACACTATGGCCACTTTAGAGCTTTATTTGAAACATATTATGTCATTTCGGGCCCTTATTTAAAATAATATTTATTTGAGGCATTTATTTGAGAAAACGAGAAGACTTCGGCTATTATTTGAAATTTTTTTCCCTCTATATGAATTTTGATCTTGGATTTCTAATTTGAAAAGTAACTGGTTTGAGTTCTTTGTTTACTTTCTCATGGATTATGCTTCCTTCTCTCACGCCAAACAAGCGGCACAAGAAAATGTCCATTCATGTATTATGCATTGAATTTTCTCAGCTAACATTACAAATTTTTGCAAGGGATTAATCATGTCCTTTATATCATGGGTCCCATAACTTGCTAGTCGCATCACGTCGACAATTTTTTGGCTGCAGAATAGCACTTGCGGTGCCTGGTGAGCCGAGAACACCAGCCTACCTTCTTTTTGATATGTTGTTCTTGTAAATAGTTTTGGGGTTTGCATCCTCAAATTAAATTGTACTATGCCTAGTAGTTTAACTTGGAGGTCCAGTCCCTTGAGCGACATATACAAATCACTTCATTACAACAACTAGTTTTGGCATGCTGTGTCCTCGTCTAGAGAAGAGCATCAGCTTTTGATCTATTTGTGCATGGGAGACCGGCTCCATCTTCATAGATCCTCTAAGATGGCATTCGTTTCATTCCGGAATTTCGAGCGCACACGCTCTTAACGCCACTTCAACGAAACGAACTTAAAGAAAAAATTTTTTTAAAAACTAGTTGTGTCATTCGCCAATCATTGACAGCACTACGCTTTGTATCCTGATGTCACAAAGGTCCACTTTTCAGCTCATGAGGGTACGAGAGAATTCTATCTGTCAGACATGCTTGTAAAGTGACTCGAGCATGTATGTGTTCCGTTCTTAATTTTCCTTCTCGTGGGCTGAAGATGGAAAGATACTTATATGATTCAAGGGAAAATTGAACTCTTTTCCATGTGTTTTCATTTTTTTTCATTATTTAAATCGAACTGAATAAAAAATGCACGAAATTTTGGTGTGATTCTATTTTCGGTTCGTTTTTCCGATTCGGATTTGACACCCATCTGGCTTATGTTGCCGGGGAAGCACTTGCTCCGCATCAACATTTCACTAGATTGCCAATCAACGGGCACGACGAGTTATCATGTTCAGGGTTCGGATTACCAGCAAAACAAACCCTATACTCGTCTCGAACTCTATAAGGCTTTGTAAATGATTTCTCCAACCGGTCCCATAACTCCCAGCACCATACTATGTTCCGTTTATTTTGCGAAAATTGAGTGATTGGAAAAGATTTTTTCAAAAGATGATCGCTCATATCCCTTGTTAAAGTGAATGGACCAAAAATATTTTCATTGTCTATACAAATGTTTAAACACAATTTGTTGTGGATAATGCAATGACTAGTTATTATAAGTGACACACACGATCATGTTTACGAAAATATTTTGGCTCTGTTTGTTTCGCGAAAACTAAATAATTCAAAAAATATTTTCTTTAAAATGATCGGTAACAAAAACGAACGAAGAAAATTTAGTAGCATCATCCATTAAAATGTTTAGACAAAAATTATTGTCGACAATAAAATTTTTATCCTTTGACTAATTATCCTAGACGATATAAGTGATCATTTTTAAAAAAAAATGTTTTTCAAATCATACATTTTCGGAAAACAAATGGAGCCTAAAGTGAAATACCATTTTACTATATCATTGTATTCTATTTGATACTTGATCTTGATCATAAACCTTTGGTGTTTTCTTCCTTAATGTATAAGACATGGAATATCAGTTTGTATCATAATGTAGTATACTAATATATAAAAAGTTCACATTGTAAATTATAACCATATCATTAATAAAGGAAAACCATGTTCCTTAATGCATGTTATATTATGTATCGTATACTATACTATCAAAATGTTCACGCCGCGTCAATGCGCGGACACTCCACAAAGCAGTTGGTCCTAACGTAAAAGGCTTCATGCAGAAGTTACCTCTTTGCTAACAAAAATATTTACTAAAAGATAGACAAAAATCGAAAAAAACAAAAAATAAAATTCCCAAATGTCGCTTCTTTCTTGCCGGTAATGTTGCTTTTTCCCAAATGAAATTAAGGAACCGACCTTGAATTATAAAGGATGTTAGTTAGGGTTCTTTTTCCTTTCCCGTTTGGGTACTTCACGTGTGAGGTCGTAATAGTAGTCTTCATTGCTTTTCTTACAATGAGGTAAAAATGAATCTTACTCCATTGAACATCGAAAGAGTCAAAACTCAATTTGCAGTGAAAATGGCAAATGCCTAAATGGCACTTTGACCCTAAAGTCTAGGGGGACGTGGGTTTGCTTCTATTATGACTTGGTCTTAGGTAGGTCAATGGTTGGAACAATTCCTGGAAAGTTCTTAAACTTATTACATTTGTGCCAATTCAATTTTAAACTTCCCAATTATGCCTTTTGAGTCTTAAATATTTTGACGATTTGCCAACTTAGTTCATCCGACCAATCCTAATATGATATCACCGACATCAACGATGATGTCGACCGTCCCACATGCCATGATGGATGCTAATAAGGATAAATTTTTGTTATATTTTTTAAAATTATTATTATTTTTTGTTTCTTTCATTTCTGTGTTTTTTTAAACAAATGCTGGGTCGATGAGGATCCAAACGGGGGCCGTGACGCCCTCACTAGCAATAGGCCAGCGGTTCGCAACCCTCGCCTGTGGACGACAAGGGTGTCGTGACCCCTCGTCCGTACCGGGTGAGGGCATTGCGGCCATATGCTGAATGTGGGGGTAGAGATCCTTGCTCGTGGCCGACGGTGGGTGGAGGCCCTCGCCTAGTCCTCGCCGGCCCACCGTTGGGAAAAAAAAAAAAAAAATAAAAATTATACGTGTTAGCATCAATCATGCCATGTAAGATAGTCGGTGTCCATATTGATGATTTTCGGTTAAAATTAGTCCGGAGGATTATATTAGTAAATCGTTAGAAGGTTTAATACTAAATTATAAATTTAAGACTTTTTTGATAATTTTTCCATTTATCAATCATGGAACCTGTAGGCTCGCAATCACATGCATTATTAGTGGACTCCGATGGATGAGCTATGGACTTTATTGAGCACAGGTGAGCAACTATTACTCACGTGACTAATCCATCCCGCAACTTAGAGCTCTTTGGGTCCACGAAACTCGGCCCTGTCCAATCGAGCTCCCAAGCACCACCGTCGACGGACTAGATCTCGTCGCCACCATCGGTTGTGACAATTATGTACGGCGTTCCTTAAGGCACCGTGTATGTGGAATACTATTATGTATCGTCATTTATACATCAAAAATATTCACACAGCGTCAATGCGCGGGACTCTCCACAAAACAGCTGGTTCTAACGCGTAGGGCTTCATGTAGAAGTTTCGTATTTTTGCCCTAAAAGACAAGTCAAGGCCAAGACTCTTACAACGATTTGCTGACAACTTAGGACTAAAGCGCAATCTATCTAGTTTCTCAAGGTCATATGAAGGTCAGGAGTCGTACAACGCCTTTTTCTTGCACGACAATGTTGCTGCAACTTGTCATTTGATAATTCTGCAAATGTCCTCTTTTTTTAATTAAAAAAAAAAACAAAACAAGAAACAAAAAAAAAAAAAGGTTCTTTATATGTGGAGTCAAGTCAACTTCCCAAACGAAATTAAGGGTCACGCACGACTTACCGACATTGAATTATTAAAAACGTTGGGTTTTTTTTCCCCATTTGATACATAGAGTATGAGGTTGTATTAGTCCATCTTACTCTATTGAACATTTGAAAAATTCGTAGTTAATTTGTAGTCAAAATGGAAGAAACCCTAAGGTTTGCTTCTATTGAGACTTGATCTTAGCTAGGTCCAGCATTGCTGGAACCAATATGCTCACAATCATATGCACCATGGTCTGACTCCGATGGATGAGTTATGGACCTTGTTCAGTACATGCAAGTGACTATGACTCATTTGAGGAATCCACCTAGTGACTTAGCGCTCTTGGGGTCAACGAAACTCGACCCTGTCCGATCGAGCTCCCAAGCGCCACCAGCGACGGTCTAGATCTCACCGTTGTCGATTTTAAGAGTTTCCCATGAGAGAAAGGGAGAAAGAGGGAGAGAGAGAGAGATAGGTGCTCGTGGTGGATGTAGCGATGACAGTGTCGAGGTGGCGCCGGCGGCGAGACGACTGAGAGACAACGAGGTGAGTATGCTGAAGTTAGAAGGGGTACGGCCGTGATGATGGAGACAAGGAGTGCGAGGTTCTAATCCCCACTTCGTGAAGATATTAGGTGGTCAACAAAATCATTCTTACGATGATATGTCTTCCTATAGACATTGAAGGCAAGATTGTTTTTTCTGGTCAAAAGGCAAGATTGTTCAAAAAGTTGTAAATCTACTGCACTTTTATCAATTCAGTGCTTAACTTTTTAATTTTGTCAATTGAGTCCATCGACTAATTTTAGCTTGAAATAGATGACTCGGATGCCGACTATCCCATGTAATACGACCGACGCCGATGTGGATAATTTTTTATAATATTTTAATATTTCTTTGAATATTTTATATTTAATACTTTTTCCTTTTGTTCTTTTTTAACAATGTGGTCAATGAGGGTGTGGAGGCCCTCGCTTAGACAAGGCAAGGGCGTCGCGGCTCTAGTTGGGCATTAGGCTAGGGTTTTGGTTCCTTGCCTGGACCAGGTGATCATCGTTGGCCCTTGCCTTTGGCAGGCGTAAAAAAATAAGAAAAGAAAAAAATAAATTGAATATTAAAATATTATTAAAAATTCTCCACGTCAAGATCGGGTAAGTCGACCGGCATCCACGTCCGCGACTTTGGTCAAATTTGGCAAAACGTGAAAATTTTTAGGACTCAATTGATATTGTTAAAATGTTTAGGATTGTATTGGCAAAAGTGAAGTATAGTCAAGACTTTTTGGATAATTTCTCCGATAACGACTGCACGGCATCTTCTTCAAGTTTGTATCATAAGGTACAATACATGCATTTGAACCGAGATCGCTCTACTTATTGCATGACTCATATGCTTGAAAATCCACTATTACTGGATTACAAAGCGAAAAGTATCTAGCCAGCAAAGCAATCTGATGGGAACTTGTGTGAACCCAAATAAAGAAGTCACTAGGAAATGGGAATTTGATCCTCGCATCCCCATGATAGATCTCCTTCAAATGTTCATTTTTCTTGGATCAACCCCAACTTCATGTTTACTAACATTAGTACATACTTCTACCTACATAATAATTTTTTTTAAAAAAAGATAGGTCAATGAATTACTCGGCAGCTTCCTTCCTCTACGTTCTCTAGGCGCATTATTCACTCGCGTTTTTTAAATCAATTAATCTCCGCGAGTACCTAAAAGTTATTGGATCGCCAAAACAGGAATGTATATATATAATAAGTACGAAGATTGAAACTAGCAAGGTCGAAATCACATGCAAGTTAGGTAAATACCTTGCAAACGACGTTTGTGTAGTAACCTGGCGCACAAGAATTAGGGTTTGTATATTATTTGTTGCACGCCTTGGTGCATGTGAACAGGTTTGTGTCCCCATTTTTTTTTTTCCAAATACATTTTCACTTCACCTTAATTGAAGTAACAACTTATATATTTCCCAAAAATATTCTTAGAAACGTCAAATTCACTCTAACCTCGTATTTATCCTAGCTGGCAATGTCGGTCAAGTCAAACGTAGATGTTGCCAAAACCTTGTATAAATCGAGAGAGCCTAATGAACTTCCCTTGCACCGTGGTGTTGTGTAGTTCAGCACATAATAAGAAAGCTAGAAGTCAAGGACACACACCAAAGCCTAGTGCCGAGCGAAGTGTCTTTGCCTGGGGTGGTGTAAGAGGGGAAAACCGCAAAATGGAAGCATCAAGGTGGTGGTGGTTGTCGCTGTCGGCGCTCGCGGTGGTGAACTCGTGCGCGGTGCGGCACGTCGATGCGGCGGTGACGATCGAGCCGCCGCTGAACCTGCAGTGGCATTACTACCGGAACTCGTGCCGCGACGCCGAGAGGTACGTGAGGCACCAGGTCGAGTTCTATTGGAAGCAAGACAGGAGCCTCGCTCCCAAGCTCATCCGAATGCTCTACTCCGACTGCTTCGTCACGGTACGCATCGTCTGTTCTTATCCCTCTCTCGAACGATCTTTAAGCCCGCATCGCTTCGGTATCGAGTTTCCAATCGGCCTGATAAGCACGTGATATCCCTTTCACCCAACGGTTTGACCTCTCGAACCGGGTTTCCTAATGTTGAAACCGTACTAAGTAGGTGCAATAACTTGGTTATGGGTACAAAACAGGGGTGTGATGCGTCAATCCTGTTGGACGGGCCAAATTTAGAGAAAGCAGCAGCACAAAACTCGGGGATTGAAGGGCTTGGTACGCTGGTGATAGACAAGATCAAGCAAGTCCTGGAACAACGTTGTCCAGGAGTTGTCTCTTGCGCTGACATTCTCAACCTTGCCGCTAGGGATGCTGCTCACTTGGTATGTTTCTCTTTTAGCTTAAGAAGAAGTTTATTTTCACTGCCATACTGATTATTGAAACGTTGTTAGCTTGAGTTGGTAGTATTAGATAGTGAAAAAAACCAGAATTGCCGACACGATGATGATGTCCTAAACAGGCGGGAGCGCCGTCGTACCCCGTTTTGACGGGGAGGAGGGACGGGATGTCGTCGTCCAAGGCATCGGTGGACCTTCCGTCGCCGTCCATCTCGTGGCAAGCGGCGCTCAAGTACTTCGAATCGAGGGGCTTGGATGTGCTAGACCTCACCACTCTACTTGGTATGGTCGATCGGTCGTTGTATAAAAAGTATCTAGTTGATTTGGACCCCGTTAAGTTAACTTAGATCTCAATCAAAACTGATTCCTAACTAGCCAAAAAACACAAAATTTGACAGGGGCTCATTCAATGGGCAAGACTCACTGCAGCTACATTACAGACAGGCTGTACAACTTCAACAATACAGGCAAGCCAGACCCGAATATGGACTCATCCTTCTTGACCCAAATGAGGAATCAATGCCCACCACCGTCAAAGGGACAAGGTGAGCCTCTGGTGTTCCTTGACCCTGCCTCAGGCTCGAGCTACACATTCAGCAACTCCTTCTACACCAGGCTACTGAACCACCAGGCCGTCTTCGGCATCGACCAGCAGCTCGCCCTCAATAGCGACACGTACCAGATCGCTCAGGAATTTGAAGCCGGGTTCGAGGACTTCCGGAAGATGTACGCCTTGTCAATAAGCCGGATGGGGAATATCAAGGTCTTGACAGGGAATCAGGGGGAGATTCGTTACAGTTGCAGAGTTGTGAACGGGAAATAATCACAACTAAGATCGAATGGTCTCGCAAACGTTACGCAAATGGAATCATGATTTGTTCTAGAACGAAAGTAAAAGTCCTCAAATGGATTGGTGGTATTAATGAAATATAAAATAAGGCATGAATGACAATGAAGGTACTCTTATTATGTTCATTAGTAGCTCGATTGCTTGGCCTTATAAATTATCAAAGAAGCCACATTTCAATTTCCCCGGTCGAGAAAATCTAGCATTCTCGCTAGTCAAATCGTTGCACAATGAACAAAAATGCTTCGGACAAGCAATGGGAATGATCAGCCAAACATGTAGCGAACAAAGAAAATGAATGGCCCAAGAATATCACTTGCTACCATCTTGCGAGCACTAACCCTCTGTCGGATTCCTGTCCAAGACCTGCAAATCTTGCCCAAACATGCTCCAATTTCCAAGTCAAAGCCTTCTCTCTACCTAGGATCACCCTGGTGTGGTTAGCATTTGGAATTATGTCAACCTCAGCATGTGGGATCTTCATCTTGATGTTGTCGCTGCACTCCATTGGGACAACCTCGTCACGGTCACCGTGAAAAATCACAATTCTTGCCCTGGATTTCCTTAGACCTTCCAAGTAGTTATCCATGAATTTCATTCCCCCACATATCACGTTATGCATCGTATGCAAGGCTGAGTGATGGGTGTGCCTCGTCAAGTCGATCAGGGAAAAATGCAAATCGCTGGGACACAGAATGAACGAAAGCTGCGAGTTAGAAACCACGGTCAAGAAACTGCTTTGTGCTTCCTTAAGAGAAAGTAGGCTTTCTAATTTTGGGTACCTCCTCCGCGTAACAAGCTTCAGGATTCTCTCCCATGTCCTGTGGTTGCGGCAAACAAGGAAGCAGAAACATCGACCCAAGTGCTCGTACCAGGACATGACCGCCGAGCCAAACGACAGAGGAGGCCACAATCTCTTCTCAGCAATCTTTTCAAGGGCTGTTAAGCTTGCATTGCTTTCCAAAGATGGGAAATATGGCTGAAGGGAAACAATGAGAGAATTGTGTGAGAACAAGAGCCATAGAATTTCTTCCACATGCACATCAATGACATGGACTAGTCTAGATGCAGCTTTTTTCCATGAGATAAAAAGTACGTTCTCAGTGCACTCACCGGTGCAATTAGGGTGATTGATGCCACGGACTCCCTATATTTTGCAGCTAAGGCCAGTGCGATTATGCATCCCATGGAGTGCGCAACTAAATGGAAAGAATTTAACCGGTATGGAATGATCACGGATATCTCAATCATGCCCAGGTGATCCTTCAATGTATACTCGCAGTCCCTTGGCTTCGGGCTTCTCCCAAATCCCAAAAGGTCCACGGCAAAGAATCTGTAGTTAGTCCTTGCCGATTCAGAAAGATTAGGGAACACCGATTCTGTCCACAATGACGAAGATGAGAGGAAACCGTGCACGAATATCACATTTTCAGGGGCCTTCTTCACCTGAACACTCACTGCAACAAGGTAACGCAGCTACATTAACCGTGACAAGTTCAGCCAGAGAAACAGCAACTGATTCCAGTTATCGAATTGCAAAGACAATAGAATATTAATACGACAAGACGTCAGCTTACACTACAGCTACTACGACATAAATTTCCTTTCTAAAATGAAATCTAGCCATCCATGGGAAGATGACACTTAGATATTAAACAAAGCCCTATGATACATGGCGCGGGAGACCAGACTCAAAAGCAAGTCATTGAGGGAGTGGCCAGTTTAGTCTATCTACTTAAACCAATTGAAAGGATCACTCTTTCCCACAAGGATGTACAAATCTTAACAGCTGCTTTGTCGTACATCTTCCTTGCTCAACTGATTAAGGTGGTTTTAAGAACCGAGCAGAGCATTAGATTCTAAGTTTTTAACTGTTCTCCAGAAGAGAACATCAGGTCAAACGAAACCTCCCAAAAACAAGTGAGGAACCACCAAAAGAACACTCCACTCAATCAGCCTAGTCGTCAGTCAAATGCATACAGAATTACTTTACCATCATGATCTCGCATTTCCGTTACGCTCTATCCAATCGAACAGTCCCTAAAAGGCACAGCAAGAACATAACAACCAATGCACGAGAACAGGGCAATTGGTGTGCATTCATGGGACTGAAGTTCCAAATACAATGTCATCTAAAAGAGCAACATTCAGAAGAAGAGCGCAAGAAAAGAGTGCAAAAGCTCGAACAAAATCACCTAGAAGAGGCTCCTGAACGACGACATGGAGCTTTAGCGCACCGCTGCACGCCCAAGAAACGCACGAGTCACAGCCACAATCAGACCACCTACTTCGATGATTCGTTACTACCCTCCCTGCCGAACCAGAATGATCCCACCTTTCGACCAATCGGAGCATACCCATTTCCCTGAAAACATTCCTCCTGCCGTACAGACTCTCGGAGACCTCGCTCTCTCCGTCGCCTCCGCTTGCACTGCTTCTCTCGCCGGCTCTGCTCTTGTCGCAGTAACAAGGAGAGGGCTTTCCTTCGATGAACGCATCGAGGAAGCGATACAACACGCACAGGGAGGCGTCGAGGAAGTCGAGTAAGAGGAAGACGAGGGAAGTGAGGAGCGAAACGAAGAAACGGCGAGCGCGAGTGCGAAGGTTTCGCCCGTCCATGTCTGTTGAGGGAGACATGGAGAGAGAGAGAGAGAGATAGAGGCGGAGATGAGAACAAGGAATGGCCAGCAACGAGATAATGAAGATGAGAGACCTGGGCTGGGTTGACCCTCGTCCGTAGTAGAGTGGGAAACCATTTCGGGGAGTCGTATTGGCCGCGGCAGTTGAACGGTCAGACTCAAGAGAGGAGCAGAAAATTTGAGAATTTCTTGTCTAGTCACGTCCCGGCAAGATCCTCTGTTTCTTGAGGCTTGTCGGGCTTGGCTCGAATGCCGTCAGACCCGCGTGGGAAATTTCCGAATTGAAGAGGATCGACAGATCTTGCAACCCAAAAAGCATAAAATCTCAAAGTAGTTAGTGCTAGAATCGTGCTGGAAGAGGGTAATAATTCGTAGTTAGTGACAGGGTGTCCTAAAATTAATCGAGGATGTCCATGAACTCTCGATTCCCGAAAATATTATCTCCTCATCATATGCGCTAGATCAATGGTAATTGGACTGCGTTGTGAAATGCATTTCTCCCGGACCGTCTCTCAGATTTCTCTTCGCCTCTGCTCCCGGGATAATTGGGTCGTCGGAAGGATGACAACAGCTGCAGATTTGACAAAGATGCTGCTTCCAGAATCAGCAGAGCCTTTTCTGTTTATCAGTTTTGTGAAGTTCCAGGTTCCTTGGCGAATACGTAAGCAAGGGAAGGTACAAATGGAACATAAACGGAAACTGTTTCCTCTGAGGAGTCCAAGTTGGCAGAGGGAAACTATCAGATCAACAAATTTTACAACCCAGAAGATCATCTAATCTGTGGATGACTCGTGAATCACTTCTGTTGTTTGCAAATTAAGTGCAGTTATATCGTCAACATTCTCGAGAGGAGTCTTCCTCGCGCTCATGATAAATCCATTCATTTCTTTCCTGAGCAGCATAACTTCTGGGTAATCTTCATCTGCCGTTACACTGTTAATGTCGCAAAAACTGTGTGTGCCTTCTCTTCGATGGCAGCTAATCCTGTTTCTTCATCAACTTTATTAGCATTGTCGCCAGCGCCACGACCCAAACCGAATCCACACGGAACGAAGGATGATATCTCTTCGGCACCTTGCATTCACATCTCAAGAGTCTTCATGGTCCTAGCACAATTCATAAAAACTACATCTGCTCATGAATTTCCATGAGAGATATTCACTGCAAATGTTGTATCAGTAGAAGCACGACAACATCGGCAAATGACAGGAACACAAGCCTTGTTTGGTTTAGCATTTGGCCAAGCGAACTTTGAGAAAATACAAATACTTTTGGCTAAAGATTTTTTCCAAAATATAAGTAGTGTCTAGTAAAGTGTATTTTAAAAAATATATTTGAAAAGCAACTTTGACGTAAATGTTGTTTGGTGAAAAATGAACTTCATAAAATTTTTTACTTTTAAAAAAAAAAAAAAGGCGGTTGGTGAGCCGGTGACAACCGCAGCCACCGGTGGGGGCGGCGGGCGATGGGCGATGGCGAGTGGTGGGGGGCGGCGACAACAGGCGAGTGGTGACAAGTGAAGGTGACAAAATTAAAATAAAAAATTTAGTTGCATTTCGTAAAAGTCATTTAGTCCAAAGTACCTCTTGTTTGGACTAAAAGACTTTGGGAAAGATTTGGGATACAATCGCAACTTCCTAAATTGAATTAAAAAAATAGTCAAATATCATTTGCATTTGGTCAAGAGATTTTAGAGGCTCAATGCTTTATTTTCAATGCTTAACCAAATAGGCCACAATCCATAAAGAATGTAACACATTTGCCTTGAGCAAAGCCAGTGGTATCTTTTCCCGTCAATGTTCGGCCCGCGAGGCCTCGGGGTTTATCCATTCCCACCAGCAAAGTTCAATTCAGGGAGCAGTACAACAAGGCTTGCCATCTCGCATGGCAGATTTTCGCAATCTCCTCTTGTATGCAAGGGACAAATTCATACTGACTGTAAACTACAGCCCAACAAAATGTGCATCCTAACCTACGACCGCATGAAGTGGGCTTCTAAAGCAAGTGAAGAGACAATTGGATTTGATGCATCGTAACATCTACAACGTATGGAAAATTCCAAATAAATGCTTGAAATGTCCTCGTTCTCTCAAATAAAAATTTGAAATACATCTTATTTCAAATAAAGATATAAAGTGCCTTCATTATTTCAAAGATAACCCGACTAAGGGTATTTTCGTCATTTATATTTTTTTTGTTTTCTTTATTTTTACCCTTTTTCCCCCTTCCTTTTCGCCGGTGGTCGGTGAGGGCAGTCCTTGCTTGCGGCAATCGAGGGCGGCCTCACCTATAGCCGGCGAGGCCACCTAGCCCTCGTCGGTGGCGAAATAAGAAAAAAAATATATCCATAGATGTAAATGACGAAAATACTTTTGGTCAAGTACTTCTTTGATACAAATGGGTCACTTCATACTCTTAATTTGAAATTTTCCCGTAGCTTAATGCAAACATGCATCCAAGTCTGTGAGAACTATGGGCATTGCCGAACTGAACTATTATGGAGAAGAACCAAGATTCCGATAATCAAAAAGAGCCGAAGCTGCGGTTAGAGTCTTTGGTTCAGCAGGGAAGGAATTATAATGGGGCATGGGACATTTAACCATAAATATCTACGTGTTTTAACGTACTATTAGTTGTAAAAGCTTCACAAAGAAATAAACTAAACTGTCAAAGCACAAACCAACCAATTAATGTAAAGATACAAAATTCACCAACATAATGCAAAGAATATTATACTATTTCAATAAACATAGAATTTTTTATCTACCAACTAGTGTGGAAAAAAAAATTAAATTATGGCTTTGTGCTAGAACAAAAAATACTTCTTGAGTACAAATGAGTTTCAATTAGATAATAAAGAGATAAGTGTATTAGAAGTCATAAAACTTGTACAAAAGTGCAATTAAATCCTAAAACTTGCAAAAAGTGCAATCAAGTCTAAACACTTATCAAATTAGTGCAATCGAGTCCTTTCGTTACCGCCGTCCAACTTGGCTAATGAAAAATACCGAAAATGACTTTTTATTATCTTTTCCTCTTGCGTGATGACAACGTGGTTAAACTGATATTGTTTTGGTCCAAAGATGATTTTTAATGTAAATGTTATTTACATTACATTAAAAATTAAGCTTAAAAAAAAAGCTGCAGGCCCTCCTAAGCGATGGTGGAGCATAAACCCATCTTATTCTTTTAATTTTAGTTTACTTGTTAAGTTTAATGAAATTTGGATTAAAATTGAGATTTTAACCAAAACGATGTTGTTTTAAACTTATGTTTCATGTTTTAGCCACACATTGCCATGTAGGAGGGAGAAGATTTTAAATTAAGCGAAGTCTTTATTGTTTATTAGCTAAGTTAGATGGAGTTGACAAAAGACTTGATTGCACTAATTTGATAATTTTTAGGATTTGATTGCACTTTTTACAAATTTTAAAATTCAATTTTACTTTCGTGATAAATTTTAGAACTTCTAGTACAATTACCCCGATGATATAATAATGAAGAGAGAGTAGAGTCATAAGAGATAATAAATGAAATTGATGGAGTATTCATTTTCTTTGGGGCAAGGATTAATGGAGATATGAGACAAATATACTATTTTATAATATCGACTCTTACTCGGTTAATCAAAGAAAGACAAATTCAAAATATTGCCAAAAAAAAAAGTACCGTCGACCATTAGTTTGTGGTAGAGTTGTCAACGGTGTACCAATTTAGAATTTTTGGCGATCGGAAAAATAGCTTGGTGTAAATTTGCATATGTGTGCTAGTTTAATGGTTTCTTTAGGTAAAAAAAAAATTGTTTGGAGTGAATTTGTCACATGTATACTGATTTGAGATTTTTGTGATATTAACCCTTTATAATATCGACCCTTACTCAGTTATTCAATGGATGAATATATATATATATATATATATAGACAAATTCGAAATACTACCCAAAAAAAAAATTAAAAAAACTCAACCGCGTTGACCATTATATAGTGAGTAGTTATATTGCATCATCATTATGCAATGGAGCAAGTTTTTGGCAACTCCCATCAATTAAAACTATAGTCAAATGATAAATTAAGTAGAGATCGCCAGCAGATTAGGTAGCCTAAAATTAATAATTCGGTAGGTATAGATAAATTATTTTTACAGCTGTCAACTAAGGAAACTTTCCTCTTTGTCACGTCAGTGCTCACGTATGACGTTGAACTCAGTTTGTCTCCCCTAATTAAGACAAAAAAAAATAGTTGTAATAATGACCCAGATTCCAACCAAATTATTAGTCCTCGTGATGTTAAAACATCGTAATGACAAAAAGTCAACTATCAATTGCCCTCCTACTCAAACGTCATGTCCTCTAATTTGGAAATCACACATTGCAACATGAGTTTTACAAAAAAAGATATTCATCAGACCGGTTGTCAAGATTCAACAGCACATTAAAATTTAGGGTTCTTCTACAGTCCCGTGCGAGAAAAAGGGGATCGGATATTGCCCGATTGGGTCGTGATTTTACTTTTGCATTCGTAGCCTTCCTCACTCTATTTTATTTTACTTATTATTTCGCAACTTTTCTTTATGTGGCGTGATTTTCGTTTTATTGGCGTCAATTGTGTAAGTCTATGATTCATAATATATCCACAAAGAAATAGTAGTTTCTCTAAGTTAATTGTAAACTTATGTTCCCATTTTTCGTAAATTACCTAATGGATCACACTTTATTTGACATATGTAACTGTGCTCACTACTTTCTCTACAAATGACCTTTCGTGGTTTGTTTTTAGACGGCATAATTTCCCTTTATCGCTCATAAGTTTTCGGTAACTTATCATTCGTAATAATTTACTTCGCAATGATGATAATCTTCCTTAGTAAATAATGAATTTCATTTGTGTTATTGTCGGTAAAATATCTAATGGATCTTAATTAATTTCTTAAACTTTATAGAGTTATAGCAACCTTTGCGTCAATAACTTTTCCTACTCATCCCAACTTTCCTTAATCTAATGTAAATTTGATCATTTTTGCGTCTCTAACTCTCTTTCCACTTCAGTAAGTTACGACATAAAAAAAAGGGGGGTTGCATGAAGATCCGACGGACCACTTTTTTTCTCTTTTGATCCAATGATTCAGAGGAGAAATTCTTTAGAATCCAACCTCCTTTTGTCCATCGTGCCCAAAGATTCCAAGATCCAGTGAACATTTTTCGGGCCAATCATCAGCTCACACTTGTCCTTGTCCCCTCAACAGAGCCAACTTGACATATTTTATGTGAAGGAAAATTTTAAACAAGAGCTTAAAATGCCCGCATTTTCCAAATAAAAGATAAAATCTTCCATTATTTCAAAAAAGGCCATAAGCAAAGGTATTTTCCACATTTTTACTTTTTAATCTTTTATTTCTTTTTTCCTTCCTTTTCACCGGGGCCGGGTCTCGGGCGATAGTCGTCGTGAGCCTCACCTAGGCGAGGCGAACCCTCATTGGGCACGAGCAAGGCCAACCCTCGCCGGATATGCACGTGGGCTCGGGCGAGGTCGCCGGATCTAGGTGAGGGCCTCATGTCAATGAGCCCTTGCTCGGCCCCAACAAAGGTAAAAAAAAGAGAGAGAGAGGGAGAATAGCAAAAATGAAAATAAAAAGAAAAAAAGTAATTGACGAAAATGCCCTAAGTTAAATCCTTCTTTGAAATAATGAGGGCACTTCACGCATTTACTTGAAACAAAGTCCATTTTAGGTCGTTGTTTGAAAAAAATAAGGGCCCTTTCACGCCTTTATTTGGAATTTTCCCATTATGTTATGCCAATTGCAGCCCAAACTCTTCTGCCCTTGTACTTTCCCAATTGTACCTTGTATTGCATTTTTGTATCGTGCGTAAAATACTTTTATCCAAATATGCATGACCTAAAGAATATAGCAATTTAAGGGTAAATAATGTTACTCGAATCTAATTATGATTTCGGTGATCGAATAAACCGATATTTCGTTTCTTTGTACATACTTAAATTGGGATCGATGGATAACTCACCATGACAAAAGCCTACCTTTGAAAGAAGTCCTGCTCTTTCACTCGCTGTACTCTAGCTTTCAACATTTGATGTTGTGCTTGAAAGCACTATCCTATCCGTCCTTTGGCCTTGTGTCGAAACAATCGACTGAATCGAACCGCCCCTGAAGGCAAATAGACCTGTTCACCAAAGCATGGCAACAAAGTTCAGTTGATGATATAGTAGTGCGAGTGGAGTAGCAAATGATACGAATTTCCTTACCGTAGCTAGATATCGTTGGTGCCACTTGAACGGTAGGTAGGCAATAGGGGTGAGCAATAACATCGGGATCCACCCGAATCGGACTGGACCGTACCAACCGAATTGTTTTGGGTGGTTTCCATCGGGTATCGGTCCGGTTTGTTGGAACCAACGGGTGCCGGTCCGGTTCCTGGTTCCACGTGGGAGCTACCTACCCGGACTAATCGAACCGAGACTTGTCTATATAATATGTGTGTGTGTGTTTTTTTTTTTTTTTCAATTCCAGCTATTTCTCTATTTTGGAGGTGATCACTTTATGGGACAGGCTCAGCGAAAGTCACGAGGAAAAAGACTTGTTTAGTCCAATTGTAGAGATTAGATGCAATCTTGCACTTACCTTTGTTTGTCCAATAAATCGCATTAATAGCCAATGTTTTTCAATGCGGAGCAAAATGTTTGGGTCTCATTAATTGTTACTTCAAAAATAGGTTGTGCCTTGGCAATTTTACTTCTCACTTCAAAATAAAGGTGATTTTTTTCTATGAATTTGTCAACAACAACAAAAAATAGCAAGTGATGTTGGTGCTTGGTACAAGGTAGGACCGATTCCATGGACCCACCCAAAAAAAGGACTAGACCGGTGGTTCGTGCTCTCGGATGGGTCCATGGAACGAGCGAGTAGTTCACGATTTTTATTTTGCGAAACGGATCCCTAGCAAGTAGTTTTCGGTTCTAAGGTGGGAACCACCTACTTTGGAACCGATCATCCCGAGTAGGCGATGGATGTGTGATGTTTGAAGTTTTCAGTCGTGCACTTGTCCCATTGAAAAAGTGAGTGATATGTTCCCCTATAAATCATGGCCTTACCACTCAATCCGCAGTGGCGCCGAGGGATTCGGTATAGCGAGCTCACGATTGTTGGCGCCGCACGTTCCCGCTGGGACTGGATACATGTTAGTTGTAGGAAGTATGGTTCCGAGTGGAGTCCCTAGATGGACGAAACATCACTACTTAGTGACTAGGACCAGAAAGCCCGTTGTGCATTGCTTTTGTTTGACCGGCCTATCTTCTTTTGTAAGCAAGCTCTCTCTCCGGCCTTCTAGCCCCTAGATAGCTCTTGGTTCTTGAGCATGTAGGGAGATCAGGCGGCGATTGAAAGAGCTACTCGAAAGCTTGAAGATCAATTCGCCACTATGTCAATACGAAATTTAGGAAAAGTTAACAATGTAGATACGATTAGGCTGGATTTAATGTCGGAGAGACTTGATTATACAATTTATGTGGTCTTATTTGAGAAATGAGAAGTATAGGGCACGTGATCGAGAAAATAGTGAAAATATGAGGATGGACATGACATATGTAACAATAAACATGGGCTAGATGGCTCTCTTTCTTTATACTTGTTCAATGGTATTCATTGGTCCATATCATGGCAAGCAAAGTTGGGTTAAAGGGGGACAACAAGAATATGTTGTTTTGATGGTATAATTGACATGCAATGTACAAGGTTTTACAAGAAACCTTTTCGCAAGTTGCATCTAACTTTAGAGTTATTGATATGTTCACTCCAAGAATCTAGACTGGCTGCCGAGTCCACAAAGTTCTATTATTCTCTGAGGACCCTAAACATGTTTAATGTTAGGAAGTGATCGAATACAATCCGACGTGATTTCACACGATTTAATGTGATTCTCCTATTATGATCGAATGATGATACGATATCAATTCCCTATTAACAAGCCAACCGGCATATTGTATTGAAAACTACTTTTTGCAAGTGACAAATATACCTTTTCGTAGATTGGGATCTATGTAAACCCTCATTAAATTTACATATAGATGTAAATTTTGGTAAATAAGAGTGTTAGTTCATAGCATATGAGCAAGCGAATCTTACTCCTAAAGAACTATATTACCATATTTATGGCACATGAGTCATTGAATATACTTTTAAAGCCCCGATTATACCTCTATAAAATAAGTTTTTATGCACTCTCCTTTGTTTAACTTACAAAGGCATGTGTTAATCAAAAAGGGTCATAGGGCTGTCAATTTGTATGGTCATGTTTAATCATGTCGCGTCGAAGTGAGACGTGTGATATAATTCGAACATGACGTGTGCATTAAGACCGTATTTGTTTGGATTCCTAAAATGTCAAAAGTTACTTTTCACCATCCTGTCAATATTCAATACATTATCCAAATTTTAAGAAACATTGTCAAATAATTATATAGAAATCCACGAGTCTATGTGCATTCTCATGACACTACACTAACACCAAAAAATAAGTGAATAGATAATTACTTAAGAGGCAGAGACCCCAAATGGTGATCTCTCTCTAAATAGCATTATGGACATGGTGAAAGTTCGATGCGTTTAAGATTGGGAAGTACTTAAAAGGTGTGAGCCTTAGGTTTGAAAAAAAGGAGGTCGAAAATGGAATTACCTCCGGACAAACTCCACGTGAGTTAAAATTCTAGAAAGAGTTTTTAAGTATGAACCGTTTGGATTGTGATAATTTAAGAGTGTGAGTCTTTACTTATGAGTAGCATCAAAAAGGCCTCTCCCACTCGATGTAGGACTCGACTAGATGTTGCCTTACACTTTAAGCACTGACACCCTCATCAATATTGCCTAACATCGGAGACGATAAATTCATTGACGATTCTCATAGTTTTGGTAGCCGCATTTCAAAAATCATCCTAAAATAGTAATTTCTTGATTGTAAGAGTTTGGTATGCAATTCTCCTCCCTTGCCAAACCAATGATCGGCAACAATATGTGTAAAAAGAACTAAAAAAGGACCATAAGGAGAAATCCCTCTCTTAGAAAGACTTGCAGTTCTGCTTTTGTTATCAAAACCTGAATGACACTATTGGCATCTTGAGCCAAAATGCCCTCTAGACACCGATTGTTCTTCTTAACCTAATTGTCGCCTCAGTTTCTTGCAGGTTATTCTCCGGGTGTAGGGGTCTATATCTAGGGAATCGTCTTGGTGGGGACTAGTTTGCGGCATTTTTACCCTGCAATTCCTCCCAATCATCAACTTGTTGGGTCTTGCATCGTCGAATCCCACGTCTTAATAGATGGAGTTAGCACGTAGATGATGTTGTTGTTGCTGCTGCTGCTGCAGAACTCACTAAATTGAACATAGAACTATATGAACACACGTCTGTTAATTTCTAGTTGACTCAGAATGCATAGATATGCACGTCACGTTAGCCGCAGACATGGCGGCGCTCGCAAACCACGGACCATCCAAAGGGACAGCCCAGCTGTCCTGATGAGAACTTGTTTCCGTCTGTGTCAGATCCGAAAGGAAACAGCTTTGCCAACTTTCAATTTCGATACCGTCATGGAGCTTTTCCGTTTCAAAGAATGGCCTGCTTACTCATAGCAGAGAAGAGAGAGAAAGAGCCCATCGTTGACTGCTCCCAGACGACGACCTTTCCATTTTTGACATTCAATTCCCTCCTCCTTCCCCCTCTCTCTCTCCTCCCCTCGAGTAGTTACGGGACCCCCTTCCTAGGGTTTTCCTAATTTAGCAGTCTCTCTCTGTCTCTCTATAGATTTCGCGCTTGCTCTGTCGGAACCCTTTTCTGGCCTGCAGTGGCTAGTACAAGTGTCGGAGTTTGGAGGATTCACTGCGACACACTGGTGCGGAAGATATCCAGAGATACTTAGGTCGGTGTTTTGGATTGTACCCAAAATTTGCTGCTACGAAAAGGGTTAGGGCTTTCGCCCGTTCTTGATCGGTATCTCGGGTCGAGATTTCATATTTCGGTTCGCCTGACGTCAAATTGACACGGAATTTTGACTGTATCTCTAGGATTTCTTGCACGAAGTTTGTCGATTGAAGGTATGAAAGTTGATTGGACCGAACATTTTATGCTCTGATTTGTCATTTTTTTTTAAGTTGGGCGCCGCGGGAGGGTGGGGCGCGCGCGAAGAAGAGAATCGAAGGGGCGCGTTTTGTTTTTGTGCGTAGGAGGATGACTTTTGAGATGGGTTTTGTTGATTGTCGAATACTTTGCTGATTAAAGCTGTGGCCCACTTTGCGTTGCAGGGAACTGCGCCACCTTTCGGGTCTGAAGGAGTTTTGTTTTACCTCGAAGACGTCAGTGCTTGTGTTCTTTGTCTTTCGTTTATGGAAATGGTTGCAAAATGTCCGCCATATCTTTGATTGATGGAGTGGAGTGATAGGCAGTTGACTTTTGTTCTTGTTAGAGATTTGATGATGTTATGATTGAAGGGAAAGAAGACTGTTGTCGTGTGTTTGTAGTGCAGGGTGTTTGCTATTTGATTGAGGAAGAGTTGGTCCTACTGTCCATTCCAGAAGGTGAACGATTTCAAGAGTCGGTTTTGAAACTTGCTGCAATTCTCGTGTGATCTAAGTTGCAACCTATTGCGAACGGCATGACTTACTCGAGTGAACACAATCTAATAGGACTTTAGCATTTTTTTTGTCCCCTACTTGGTGGGGAACGTTTTTCTTTTTCACTTCCAATGGAATACCCCTTTTCTTCCAAAGAGAAGGGGATGGGTTACTGGATTCCCCCAGGAGTGCAGGCGGACAGCTCTGCTTCTTTGGATAATGGCACGAGAAATTCGATCTTGGAGGATCCTTTTGGGAACTTTTCCGACCTGATGAATTTCGAAGGTTATGCTGGATTATGCAACAGTCCATCTACAACAGAGCAGATACTTGCATCCTATGGGTTGCCGATAAGTCCATCAGCACCGTATGGATCATTAGATATGATGAATTTTGTGGAACAAAGTTCTTTTTACTATCCCGACCATGGCAGGGTTTCGAATGCTGTAGGAAGTTCTTCTACGTGTGTAGACAAGTTGGCATTTCAGCAGGCAGATAGCCAGCTTGATTATCAGTTGGATTCCAATGACCAAAGTGATTCAGGGGCTAAACAAGGTGAAGGTGCCCTTGGACGACTTGGTATTTCTGATGTGGCCAATAATGCTATATCCAGGCCTCTAGCACGTTCATTAGATGAGAAGATGCTGAGGGCACTCTCCTTGTTCAAGGAGTATTCTGGAGGGGGAATTCTGGCTCAGGTTTGGGTCCCTATAAAGCTTGGGGATCAATATGTCTTAAGCACCTGCGAGCAACCTTATTTACTTGACAAAATGCTTGAAGGATATCGAGAAGTATCCAGAACATTTACCTTCTCAGCTGAGGGGAAACCAGGAACTTTTCTGGGCCTTCCTGGTCGTGTTTTCACGTCGAAAGTTCCAGAGTGGACTTCAAATGTAATGTATTACAATAATAGTGAATATTTACGGGTGAAACATGCAGTTCACCACAATATCCGTGGTTCTATTGCCTTGCCAGTTTTTGACTCTTCTGATAAGTCCTGCTGTGCGGTGCTGGAACTTGTCACTATGAAAGAAAAAGCCAACTTTGACTCGGAAATGGAGAAAGTGTGCCTTGCCCTCCAGGTTAATTTTCGTTTGTTTGTTCCTCTAGAATGAAGATGATTGTTCTCTTCTTTGCCTTTCTTGTAAAAGTTGGGAGTCCAGTCTAGCGACACGCAATTTAACTGCACAGTGCCTTTGCTGGAAACCACTATACTAGAACTGCATGGCATACAGAGTTTTGTTTGTTACTTGTCCACCTTTTGGTTTGAGAATTGATTGAAGCACTTCACTTTTTAGAGAAATTCATATAAATAATAGCGATTTTCTTTGTCTGATCAATGACTGTTATTTTGCATGCTATACATCAAGACGATGCTTTTTAAGAGTAGTTGATCAAACATAGTGTTTGTATCTGGTTTCTGAAGATTGTGGAGTCCCCATACTGGCCTGTTTAATTACATCTGTAAAGGCGAAGTATATTAGCTGTTTTTTCCAGAGACTTAGCATGAAGTTCTTTCTGCATGAGGATGAGAAGGGCTTAGCAGGAGTAGTGGATTGTACCCTGGTTGTAAGCATATTGTCCAGAATTGTCAGCAAAACTGTGACACTCTGACATTTCGCAGCACTCATTTCGAGGCTACATGCATGGACTTCTCTTGAAGACCCTTTTTGTTTCTTTGCACTAATTAATGAGACTTTCTTGGGGGCATTTTTTGCTTCGGGCTGTCTTGTTTGCTTCTTTGGCTGTAATTACTTCGTGCTGTCTTGTATGCGGTGGAATTTCGATATTGTCTAGTTGATGCATGGCAAAGAAACACGGTTTTTTTTTTACATTCGCTTCAAGTATAAATGCTTATCTAACAATACAAAAAGGGGGGGAAAAGTGAATCAAATGACTTGAACTTAATATGGTGGAAATTGTTTGGGGTTACCCATCAAATGCTAAGGTTAAGCATCGGATTTTCCTTTTTTAAATCAGGATTTCTTATGTTGTGGCTGGATGTTTTTATTAGTGCTTCAATGGATTTAGGTGAAGTTACTGCAGCTTTATTTGTTCACCTTCTACAGATATTTTGAATCATCAACTTCGAATTTCCTTTTTCAGTTTTTGGCTCATTAGTGAGTGTGGAAATTGACGGTTAAGAACTATTGCAGGCTGTAAATTTGAGAACTACACCGCCGCGGCTTCCTCCACAGGTAAAACATAGAAAAAGAATAAAACGTGTGTTCTCTTTTCCATGAGGCTATGCAGTGCTCCACGTCCTTATTGAACTATTGTTTTGCAGTGCCTCTCCAGGAATCAGAGAGCTGCCTTGGCTGAAATATCGGATGTCTTGCGCGCTGTATGTCACGCACATAGGTTTCCATTGGCTTTGACATGGATCCCGTACTGTTTTTCTGAGGGAGCTGCTGATGAAATAGTAAGAATACGCGTCAGGGATAGTAGCAGAAATGCTAATGAGAAATGCATCTTATGCATTGAGGATACTGCTTGTTATGTGAATGATAAGGAGATGCAAGGATTTGTTCATGCATGTGCGGAGCACTATCTTGAGGAAGGGCAAGGAATAGCTGGAAAAGCACTTCAATCAAATCATCCCTTTTTCTACCCTGATGTTAAGGCCTACGACATCAATGCGTATCCTCTCGTCCATCATGCGCGCAGGTTTGGCTTGAGTGCTGCTGTTGCAATTAAGCTGAGAAGCACCTTTACAGGTGATGACGATTACATTTTGGAGTTTTTTCTACCCATCAACATAAAAGGAAGTGCAGAGCAACAACTATTGTTGGACAACCTCTCACGTACAATGCAGAGGATTTGTAAAACTTTGAGGACTGTATCAGATGCAGAATTATTCGGTACAGAAGGCTCTAAAGCTGAGTTACCGGAAGTATCACTCCCAAACATGTCGCCAATTCCCGCTTATAGAGGGAGCCATCAGACGGTTTTATCTGATAATGGTACTTCTTCCACAGATAGTAGACCTTCAAATGTACCTACTTCAAGAAGAACGGTCTCTGATCTTCCTCAAGAGCAGGTTGTTTTCTTGACTCATCTTTATCTGCGGGGAACATGTTTTGCGCGGACTTTTCTCTATCGCCTTTGTATGTTGTTTTTGGACTTCTTTCACTTGCCAGCACCCTCAATCTGCCTAGGATTCTTCGTTTTAACACTTCAGTTGGCGTTTCTGCTTCGATGTCATTTTCATTGAACATCCCTCTGATAGAATTGGGGTTAGAATGTTTGAGAAAAAGAAAAGTTTTCCTCACTACTGTTCATGCTGTTATATTATATTTATCTTTGATAAATATTTTCATGTTTGTTGGGCTACTAGACAATTGGAAGTACACCGAATTTCTGATACAAATATATTCAGCAGAAGTACCTGTTGCTCGAGCTAACGGTTTACAGAGTCTAAAAGAGTTGATGAGGGATTTTAGCAATCAGACGAGTTCTTTTTCACTTTAAAATCTGTTAGGCTAAGGCTGTCATTGTCGGCCAAAAAAGAAAACAATCGAATATGTCCTGTTTCTTATTTCCACTGAGGAAATGATATGTGGAATTTGGGTAGAATATGTTTGTTAGAATTTACAAAAAACTTAAGCTATTAGGTGAGAAGAATAGCCTTATAGACAAGCAATGTGGTATACTTTAACAATGTTGATATTGGTTAACCCGCAATTCCTTAAAAGGTTGGGAACTTGCGGGAACTAACAGATTCAGATTCCAGATTCCGGAGGTTCCAAGGGGTCACAAGATAGGTTTTTAGGTTAAGAAAATGCTCTAGTATCTGCAGGATAGGTTCCAGGGTGGCCGAGATATACACTATACAACCTGGAACTCCATTTCGGATTTACAGTTTTTTTATGCATATGGCATAAATTTGAATCTTCTTGAAAGACCTGAAGGAAGTGTTCTGTTCCTTGGTCTATTTTTTTGGTATGATTTACACTAGAGTACATTAGAGAATGGCATCGTGTAGGGGAATGAGGCTGCCTTTTGCAATGCGACCGCAGTCAGGGGCTCAGGGGCACAGATTCATTTTCCTGCCTTTTTTTTTTTTTTACTTTTCTGCAAAAGCAGTGTCCAAATATTTTATAGTCAGATAAATGTCTGCATGGTAATAGTTGTACCTCTTGGTATTGCAGAGAATCATGATGAAGTCATGACATTTATGGCATATCATCTCGTTAAATAGGAATCATGACCATTCTCATCTTGCATCCCCTAGCTTCTTCCTTGTGTGCCACACTCCCATTCTCTCCTTTCTCGCTCTCCCTTTCTCTCACAGCCAATGAATATCCTCTTTCAAGTGTTGACCCAACTCTGTCAGCCAATGAACGTATCTTAGAAAGGATTTTGATAAGAAATGCAGTAGGGGTGTCAACTAATTAAGGAAATTGTGCAGTTTACAATGAAGGAATTGCTCGTGCAACTGCTGTTTAGAAAAGTGAACTGGTCCAAAATTAAGTGGTACTTAATCTTTGCCCCGAGGCTACCTATTAACATGACCCTATTTCAAAAAGAACCACCTGGAGATAACGTTGTGATCATGTGGAGCGCTGAATATTCAATTGGATTATATATGGCTTAGGCTTGATTTTGTGGTGTGCAAAACTACTGGTTCTCTTACATTGCTTCTGACAGTTCTTCGAATGTCTCACAGGCGACGAGCGTATCAAGAAGACAGCATGAGAAAAGCGAAGTACAGCCGAGAAAACAGTGAGTCTGAGTGTTCTCCAGCAGTATTTCTCGGGGAGTCTGAAGGATGCTGCGAAAAGCATTGGTGGTGAGATTCTGTTACAAGGCTCTTAAATTGCCATATCTCAATGGCTGATTTGCATTTTCCACGTCAAATCTCCTCTTGTTTGAATCACACTTAATCAGCATAGTTCCTCTCGCTTAGATCTATCCGAGCTCTTAAGGAACCTCGGCCTATGAATCTCTCTCTCTTTGATGTTCCAGTTTACGGTAGAAAGAGCTATATAGTGGAAAATAAGACGTTGAAAGAACAAAGAACAGGAAGAAATGTTGATGACAGGTATGATAATGAAAGGGACAAACAAGAGATCTGGGCTAGTTGAGTCTTTGAACAATTACGATGCGTTTGTTTTAGAAGAAACTTCGTGATAAAGAAAAACACTTTCCGAAAAATCATTTTCCATGAAAAGGTTTTCCCCTTTTCATTTCATTTTTCTAAAATTAACTGAAGTATGTCCCACATTGCTTGACAATCCTAAATGCTCTTTATATTCATGTGGTCTCCTTCTACCTATAAGCTTAAACTTTTAGATTGGACTTTCTAACATGGTATCGGAGCAAGGTTATCCCTCTCGCGAATGTGGTTGGTCAAAATTCCACGTGAATGTGCGTAGTCAAAATTTCATGCCGCTTGTAATCTGGCTTGTCCGTGAGAGGGGGTGTTGAATTATGTCCCGCATTGCTTGACAATCCTAAATGTTCTTTATATTCATGTGGTCTCCTTCCACCTATAAGTTTAAGTTTTTAGATTGGACTTTCTAACATTAACCGTGCATATTTTCTTTAACCGGAATTGGTTTTCTGTTAACTCATCGTTTTCAGCAAACCAAACGCTTGAAAGTTCAGAGAACTAATTTGCGGGAAATGATTTCACTCAAACACACCCACCCTTAGATGAGGAATAAAGAACAAATCTATGGTTAAGTGTTAAAACAGCATTTTCAGCCATTAAAAGAAATGAAGATACAGTAATAAAGCTTTTGTGCATGGACAAAATATTCATCCTGTAAGAATTATTTTGGTAGTTGAATAATAATGTCGACCATTCTATTTTCTGCAATGCAGTTTGCCCCACAACACTGAAAAGGATATGCAGACAGCATGGAATTTCAAGATGGCCATCTCGCAAGATAAACAAGGTGAACAGATCGTTGAAGAAAATACAAACCGTGCTCGATTCTGTTCAGGGAGTCGAGGGAAGGTTGAAGTTTGATCCAAACACTGGAGGATTTGTGGCGTCGGGTTCAATGATCGAAGAGTTTGATGCTCGGAACAACTCCTTTCCTGATAAAAAACCGGCAGCGCAAAATCAAGAAGCATCTCTTCAAGAAGAGGAAAAATCAGTACCCTTTGTTTGCGGTAATAATTCTGCCATTAAATTGGAAGATGAGTATTGTGTTGGTGCAGAGCACTTGGGGCCCTCAACTTCGAGCTTGCATTTGCTCAACATTTGTCATGGGCAAGCGAAGAAATCAAGTATTAGTCAGATTGAATATAGGGAAGATTCTAAATCGACTGCGGTTGATGATGGTATTGTTGAGCTTAACAGACCTACTTCTTCCAGCTTGACAGATTCTTCGTATGGCTCTGGTTCAATCATGCACTGCAGTTCCTCGAGTTCTCAGAGCTTTGAGGAAGGAAAGCATCCTAAAGAAAGAACGAGCTCACATGAAAGTGGGTCTAAAGTTACCGTGAAAGCGACCTACAAAGACGACACGATACGTTTCAAGTTCGAGCCTTCCACTGGGTGTTTCCAACTTTACGAAGAAGTGTCCAAGAGATTCAAGTTGCAAAGTGGGACATTCCAGCTCAAGTACTTGGACGATGAGGACGAATGGGTGATGCTGGTTAGCGATTCGGATTTGCAGGAATGCCTCGAGATTATGGAATATGTCGGTACACGAAGCGTCAAGTTTCTGGTTCGCGACGTGCCTGCTGCAATGGGCAGCTCTGGCAGTAGCAATTGCTTCCTGGCAGGATGCTCCTAATATCTGTGTCCATCTTGTCGTTGGGGGCTTGAAATTCGCCAGCATCGTCCTTATCCATACAGTGCCAGGTCCATGATTGATCTTCAACGATGTTTTTGGTTGTACTCTTCATGGTTCTGAGCAGTGACTTGAATGATCGATCGGGCGCGGACGTCAAGATGGAGGAGAAGAGAGTGTAAGGAGAGATGTTCGAATCTTTTTTAGTGAGTGTAGCATCTGTAAATGATAGAAGCAGCTGTAGAAATAGCACTTCCCCACAGAGTGAACACCTTGTGATCCTTTCTTGATCTCCTATTTGTACAGACTTTTATCAGTGTGTGGCAAAATAAATGAAAGGGAATATAGCAGGCTCAAGTTCGTGCACTTTCTTTCTATTACGTTACTTAAGATATAGGGTTTATTTTTGTGTTTTATTTCTTTTAACATAAATAAGAGTATTATGGTCAAGTACAATTTCTTGTCAATATAACGATAGGAGTAGGATTTTTGTAACACGGAAAAACAGAGAACTTATTATTGAAATTCACGATCTGTTTTTCCTCCTCTCTTCTTCTCTTCTTCTTCTTCCTCTTGCTTCTTCTCTCTCTCGACTATATTCTACGGATTCTCTAATCAGCATTGTCACCGATATCGAGCAGATTTGATCACGTGATTCCTTCATCTTATCGATGGTTTGAGAGTCTCCCAAATAAGCCTTTTCCTTCTCCGGCGTGCAGCCACCTAAAGCTGTAAGTTCTACTTGTTCTCTCTCCTAATCTCGATACGTATAAGACCAAGAGACATCGGATCTACTAGAATCGGGTTGTGGCCATGGATTACAATACTTACCGATCAACGGAATCAAGGATCGAATGTTTAATTGATTATGCAGCCTGAGATTTTAGCATCCGGTATATCAATTTCAGCACCATTTTCTTTTCTTTTTTGTGAAATCGATGGAGCCAATTGCGTTTGATCATACGTCGCATTAATTATGTTGAATTAAAGGCTGCTTTGTTCCTTGCACCGAAGTTTCAGTCTTCCTAATCTGTGATATATATTTATATCGAGATTATCACCATGAGTGATGCGAAGTCTTCTGCAGATAGTGTCAATGTTCATATTATCACTACTAAATTAAATGGAGCCTCCAATTACTTGTTATGGGCTCAAGCCGTCAAGGTCTATATTAATGCTAAAGGGAAACTCACATATCTTACAACGAGACCCTCCTAATGCGAATGCTAATGACTATGGTAACTCGGATGAGAGAGAACGATACACTTTTAGTATGGTTATGGAATAGCATGGAACCACCATTGCTGCTAATGTTATGTTTCACAAAACCGCCAAGGGAGTGTGGGATGATCTTAGAGAGAGCTACTCACAAGACAAAAATATGTATAGAGTCTATGAATTGTATGAGAAAATATTCAATTTTAAACAAGGGGACAAATCTCTTGGAGAGTATTACAATGCTTTGAAAAGCATGTGGGAAGAACTCAATCTTTATCAGCCCATCACTTCGACCTTGAGAGACTAAAGACACAAAGAGCTGAATTTCAAGTTGCTAAGTTTCTATCTCGGGCTAAATATTGACTTGCAGCTTGTGAAGAGCCAGCTTTTTTTTGGAGAGCAAGTTCCTTCTATGAAAGAAGCATTTTGTCGGATTCAGCGCATTTTCTCTCCATCTTCTACATTATCTAGAGATAGTTCAACACTTTTGGCTACTAGTAGTGGTCATGGTCGTGGTGGTTTTTCTAATAGAGACCGTGGTTCATGGGGAGGTCGCGGCGGTGTTGGTGGACGTAGTGGACAGAGTTATGATCGAGATAGCCATCGGTGTACATACTGTGGAAAATCTGGTCATACTATTGACACTTGTTGGGCTAAGCACGGCAAGCCCGAGTGGGCTTAGCGATTAGCTATTGCAAATGTCGTTGCGTCCGAAGGGAGTGTTGGAAATGTGTCTTCCGGCGACATAAATCCATCTATCCCAACCGGGGTGTAGTTTATCCGAGTCTTCGACTCGAGATGATTTGGTTACACAATTCAAGCGAGTTCAACAACTAGAGGCTTCCAATTCCTCATCCATTGCCACTCTTGCACGTATAGGTAACATAGCCCTTCTCTCTACTTTGTCTCCTAGCACTTGGGTCATTGATTCGGGAGCTTCTAATCATATGACGGGTAAGCAAGAACTATTCTCTTCCCACCACAACTCTAGTTCCGTATCTCAAAGTAATTTTAGCTAATGGTTCCTCTACTCGGTGGTTGGATTAGGGGTCATTTCTCTCACACCTTCTTTATCATTGTCCTCTGTCTTACATGTTCCCCAACTTCCTCCGAATTTGTTATCCGTTAGTCAATTAACTAAAACCCTTGGTTGTTCTATTACATTTTACCCCTCTTCTTGCACTTTTCAGGACCTTCGGACAAAGAAGACGATTGGTGTAGGGCATGATCCGTTAGCGGTCCGCCTTAAGAATCAATTATGGTTGATACTCTAATATTAGTTGTGACTTAGGTTGTGTCGGAAAATCGACATTCACTATACTTAGGTAGTCATAATGTCTTGCTAGAGACCGCTTATGATTTGTGGGCCAAAAGAGTTTTGAGCACACTACTAATGTCTAGTGAACCTACAGGGTCGCACACAATAGCGAACCGAATTAGTAAATTTTCTCTCGCGCCTAAATTTACTTGAGAAGTAAATTGTATTTTCCTAATATCTATGCGATTGTGCGCGTTATCGGATAACGAATAAACGCACGATCAAGTGGACGGTTTAATAGACGTCGTGGGCCCGGATCGCGATCGTGGGGCCCAGACCACGAACTCTAGGGTTATGAATAATAACCCTAGAGATGCCCTAAGATTAAAAGAATTGTCGACTTTCGAGATCTTGATAGGAAAATACAGAGAACGGTTCTCTCGCTCACAAAGGTTGCAAGAGTTTCTCCGAGATCGACGAGCTAGCACTCGGATCGTCGAAAATTCTGTTCGTGTGTGTGGATACCGGTAGAGGCGCAACGCTTGGGGCGCCGATCAAACACGACCGACACCGATCAATCCGCTCACGATTCCAAAAAAAAGGTATGCATCGAATTCCCAATTTGATTTCAATATACACATGGATCTTGCGTTAGGATTTCGTTCCGCTGCGTTTAAGATTACTATGAAACCCAACATGATCGTGATGGACTCTACTATCTTGATGGTGTCTCTATCGCCGACGCCAATGGTCTAGCAGCTATTTCTACTACCCCTATGTTATGGCATTCCTGTTTATGACATTTATCTTTATTTAAGTTACAACAAATAATTCCCGAGTGTATATTAGTTTCTACTCTTGAGTGTGAGGCTTGTGAACTTGGGAAACATCATCAGCTTCTTTTCCTAGACGTAGTGATTCTCATGCATTTACTTTATTTGAACTTGTTCATTCGGACATTTGGGGACCTTCGCGTATTGCTAATAGAAATGGTTTTAAGTACTTTGTTACTTTTGTGGATGATTATTCTCGCCTAACATGGCTCTATATGCTTCATGACCGTTCTGAATTTTTATCCGTTTTTCGCTTATTTCATAGTGAAGTTACTACTCCGTTTAATACATCCCTTAAAATTTTGCGAACCGATAATGCTCTAAAATATTTACAAAAATCAATTTCTTTGTTTTGTTCTAATTTTGGCATTATACATCAAACAAGTTGTACTTATACCTCTCAGCAGAATGGTATGGCCGAGAGAAAGTACTTGTCATCTTCTAGAAGTTGCTCGTTCACTCTTGATTTGTATGAATGTCCCAAAATCGTTTTGGAATGATGCTGTCCTTACCGCATGTTACCTCATAAATCGTATACCTTCTACTGTTCTTAATAATCGGTCACCGGTCGTGTTGTTTTCCCCGACAAGCCGTTATTCCCTCTTACCCCACGTGTCTTTGGGTGTGTCTGTTTTGTCCATAATTTATGTTCTGTTGCTGATAAATTATCTCATCGTGCCACTAAATGTGTTTTTCTCGGGTATTCACGTACTCAAAAGAGATATCGATGTTATGATCCTATGACTTGTACCCAATATATCGGTGCTGATGTTATTTTCTTCGAGGGTACACCATACTATTCTCGTTGAGGGTAAAGAGTTTTCAACTAACATTATGGCCGATCCTCCTATACCACAGCTTATTCCCTTAGACTTGGTTAGTCATTCTCCCGTGTCTCCCCCCTTGCAGGTGTATCGCTGGCGAAAATGATCTATGGCACCACCAATCTCCAGCTCTTCCATGCCCTCCATACAATCTTCCTCCTTGTCTCCCGGTCCGGACGATCTTCCAATTGCCCTTCGCAAAGGTACTCCTTCTTGTACACAAAAATCCTTTTTTGCTTACTCTATCGAGCGTTATGTTTCTCTTTCACATCTTCCTTCTCCATTACAAAATTTTGCTCTATCATTACATACTCACACAATTCCTAGTTCTACCACCGAGGCTTTATCGAGCCTTGAGTGGAAGAGAGCTATGGATGTGGAAATGGAAGCTCTTATGTCTCACCAAACGTGGTCTTTGATTGATCTTCCACCCGGGAAAGATGCCGTGAAGTGTCGGTGGGTGTACACTATCAAGTACAACCTAGATGGCTCGGTTGAGCGTCTTAAGGCCCGACTTGTTGCTAAAGGTTTTACTCAAACCTATGGGGTGGATTATTTTGAGACATTTTCCCCTATGGCACGTCTTAATTCTGTTTGTTTTATTATTTCCCTTGCTGTGAATTTTAATTGGCCATTATATCAATTGTGTTAAAATATGTCTCGAGTTTAAGCACGAAGCGAAAATCTGAATATTTCAAATTGGATATTTCCTATTTGAAATTGGAGTCCACGTAGAAAATAAACATAAAAGGAAAGTGCAATTGGATTTGGCTAAGGAATTTTAGTGGATGCGATATACGTTTTTTGATCCTGGCTTTCAATTGGAAAGTCCAAGTGGACTTTTGTTTTGAAGTTTGACATATGCCATAAAAGATAAGAAGAAAAGGAAGATCAAGATCCGTGCGTAAGTCCTGTCTTGTTCTTTATCTTTTGGCAAAGTACATATATATTATAATATGTACTTGTGGTTTAAAAAAGTAAGACACGAAAAAAAAACGTGAAGTCTTCAAGAAGCGCCGGCGACGAGTGCTTGGAAGTGGATTAACTTTTCGTTGGATTTGTTCGTGGAATTACATCAAAAATTCAAGTGTCGAAGTCGATTAAATCTTGAGGTTAGATTTGTTTAATTTTTTTGCGAGATTGAGAGATTATTTCGCTAGGAATTTGGGGCTAAACACTATGTGCGTTCTTGGATGTAATTGGGGCTTGAAAAACACTAAGAGTGTTTGAGTGACTCGAGTGTGGTTTTGTAATCTCCGTGTATCGCTCGTTCTATAATGGAATTCGTTGCTTTCTCTCCGTGAACGTAGGTCTGTACGACCAAACCACGTATATCCGGTGTTCGATTTATTTTTTCTTGTTTTGTCTATTTATTGTTCGATCGCTTGGTTCCGCGCAACAATTGGTATCGTAGCTAGGCTTATCGAGTTGAAGCGAATCGATGGCGACGGAAGAAGTAAAAGTGAAAATCGACAAATTTGAGGGGAAGGACTTTGGTTTCTGGAAAATACGATTGAAGATTATCTATATCGATGAAGAAGCCGCACTTGCCTCTGTTTGGGGAGAAACCAGAGACGATGAAGCAAGCCGATTGGGAATTGCTGGATAGACGAGCGCCGGGTGTTATTCGGGCGACGTTGGCTCGTAACGTTGCGTTTAATATCGTTAAAGAGAAGACCACCGCGGGTTTGATGAAAGCTCATCGGACATGTACGAGAAGCCCTCTCGTGATCAACAAGGTCTATTTGATGCGACGTCCTGTTTAATTTGAAGATGAGCGAAGGTGCGTCTGTTGCTAATCATATCAATGAATTCAATGTGATTGTTAGTCAATTGAGTTCAGTTGATATTGACTTTGAAGATGAGGTATGTGCTTTGATTTTATTATCATCATTGCCTGATAGTTGGAATACTACATTCTATCGCTGTTAGTAATTCCTCTAGGTCAACAAGTTTGACGTTTGATAGTATTCGAGATTTGATTTTAAGTGAGGACATCCGTAGAAGAGAATCGCGAATATGTATCTACTACTTTAGTAGGTGAAAATAGAGGAAGAACCGATACTCGTGGTAGTAGAAGTAGTATGAACTCGAATAGACGGAGTCAATCTAGGACTGGTGGTGCTGCCTGTTGGAATTGTGGTAAGAGAGGGCATCTTAGAAGGAATTGCCTTAAGCTGAAAAATGAGAATGGCAAGGGAATTAAAGTTGAATCATGCGGATGATTTTGCAATTGTAGCCGATGATTCGATGATGTCGATAGGGTCTTGTCTGTAAGTGAGAATTCGTCGTTTGATGGATGGATTATGGATTCCGGTTGTTCTTTTCATGCTACACCAAACAGAACCGGTTTGCTACTTATCGGTGCACGGATAATAGTAAAGTGCGGTTGGGGAATAACGCCGAATGCGATGTTGTGGGTATTGGTGATATTAAAATCAGAATGCATGATGGTATTGTGAGGACTATGACCGGAGTAAGACACGTTCCCGATGAAAAAGAACTTAATTTCTTTGGGTGCTCTAGATTCAATGGATGTAGGTATTCTTCTCAAGATGGAGTTCGAAGATCGTTCGAGGTGCCCTAGTAATAATGAAAGGAATCAAGCATGGTGGCCTGTATGAACTTCAAAGTGAGACAATGACAGGTTTTGCTTCGGAGACGTCGGTATCCGTTCGAGAGTCTAGCGACCGCTCAAGAAAGACACAGGTGTCTGTGCCCATGCACAAGTTTGATGTTGTTGTCGGGAATACGCGGTCGAGAGCTTTGATCGAAACGGAGACTAGTAAGTCGATTAAGCATGTGCGAACCGACAATAGCATGGAGTCCCGCTTGAAACTAGTAAATAAATTCTGCAGGATAAAATGCATAGTGAAACACCGCACTAGTGCTAGTAGACTACAACAATTTGCGGAATTGATGAGCGAGAACATTACTAGAGATAGCCCGTAAAATGATTTCTAGTGCTTTGGTATGGCTAGAAGAATTCTAGCGGATGCGTTTAGTATGACGAGCTACCCGATGAACGGATCTCCATCGATCGCGATCGAATATCGGACTCCCGAAGAAGTGTGGTCGAGTAACGTTGCTGATTATTCTATTTTAGAATGTTTGATTGCCCGTGTTATTATCGAGTAAGTGATGGTAAGCTCGATGTGAGGGTAAGGTGCATATTCCATGGCTATGCACAAGGTAAGTGGGGTTATCGGTTGTGGTGCCCGCATATAAATTCACCTGTTCACAGAAGAAAAGTTATCTTTGACGAGTCTCCAAGACTTTAGGCTAGGAGTGATTATAGCAATGTTCATATGGATTTGGACGGTGTTCACTTGAGGTGGAGTTGCAACCGTAAACTCTTGATGTAGTGGATACCAGCGTGGTAATCGACACATATGGTGCTTGTAGAGAGGTGGAACCTTTGGAACCAATGGTTGCTGTAATCGCTAATATTGATAAGGTACGTATTCGATCTCCCGACGGATATGGATGCAACAATAGTTTTGCTTTAATTGTGGTTAAGGAACTTGTATCGAAAGTTCTTGCGAAGCGATTAAAAGTGAATGTGGAGTTGATGTTCGATAAGATCCACGATTATGGCGAAGTTCAAGCGCGGCTTGGACTTGGAAGACATTTGTGGCAATTGAGCCCATTGGGGCTGTTGGGAGAGTAGCAATGGTGATTTAGCTCAAACGTCGAGTTAAGGTGGAGATTGTTAAAATATGTCTCGAGTTTAAGCGCGAAGCAAAAATTTGAATATTTCAAATTGGATATTTCTTATTTGAAATTGGAGTCCACGCAGAAAAATAAATATAAAAGGAAAGTGCAATTGGATTCGGCTAAGGAATTTTAGTGGATGCGATATACGTTTTTTGATCCTGGCTTTCAATTGGAAAGTCCAAGTGGACTTTTGTTTTGAAGTTTGACATGTGTAGTAAAAGATAAGAAGAAAAGGAAGATTCGAATCCGTGCGAAGTTGGTCTTGTTCTTTATCTTTTGGCGAGTACATATATATTATAATATGTACTTGTGGTTTAAAAAAGCAAGACACGAGAAAAAAACGTGAAGTCTTCAAGAAGCGCCGGCGACGAGTGCTTGGAAGTGGATTAACTCTTCGTTGGATTTGTTCGCGAAATTACATAAAAAATTCAAGTGTCAAAGTCGATTAAATCTTGAGGTTAGATTTGTTTAATTCTTTTGCGAGATTGAGAGATTATTTTGTTAGGAATTTGAGGCTAAACACCGTGTGCGTTCTTAGATGCAATTGAGGCTTGAAAAACACTAAGAGTGTTTGAGTGACTCGAGTGTGGTTTTATAATCTCCGTGTATCACTTGTTCTATAGTGGAATTCGTTGCTACTCTCTCTCGCGTACGTAGGTCTCTCACGACCGAACCACGTATATCCGATGTTCGATTTATTTTTTTCTTGTTTTGTCTATTTATTGTTCGATCGCTTGGTTCTACGCAACAAATTGGATGTGAAGAATGCTTTTCTTTACGGTGATTTGTTTGAGGAAGTATATATGGAGCAACCTCCAAGGTATGTTGCTCGGGGGGATAATCATAGTAAAGTATGTCGGCTGCATAAGGCTATTTATGGATTGAAACAGTTTCCAAGAGCATGGTTTGAAAAATTCAGTTTAGTGATTTCCAAGTGTGGGTTCCACCAGTTGTTATTTTGATCATTCTGTTTTTGTTCGCAAGAAAGAGTCGGGGGTGGTCACTCTTGTTGTGTATGTGGATGATATAATTGTCTCGACAATGACGTGACCGACATTTTCGAGGTCAAGTCTTTTCTTCAACAACAATTTCAAATTAAAGACTTGGGAGCTCTTAGGTATTTTCTGGTATTGAAGTCTTACGAAGTAAGAAAGGTATTAATTTGTCTCAAATAAAGTATGTTCTTGACTTTTTGTGTGAGATCGGTACACTAGCTTCCAAGCCAATTGATACTCCGATGGATCCAAATCGAAGTTTGGAATTGATGATGGAGATGATATTGAAGACAAGCATCAATATCGACGTTTAGTTGGGAAACTAATTTATCTCACCGTTACACGTCCCGATATTTCCTTTGTTGGTGTAGTGAGTCGGTTTATGGAGTCACCCAAAAAGACTCATTGGGATGCTTTGTTTGTCAAATTATTCGATATCTTAAAAACTTTCCTGGTAAGAGACCGATTTATAAACCGAACGGTTCTTCCACTCGATTAGCTATTCGATGCCTTGATTAAGCCGGGTCGAAGATGTGATCGACGGTCTACGACCGGTTATTGCACCTTTCTTGGTGATAATTTGGTTACTTGGAGAAGCAAGAAACAGACTACCATTGCCGGATCTAGTACGGAGGCTAAATATTGTGCTATGGCACATACCGTGGCTAAATTGTTATGGTTGAAATCCCTTCTTCAAGAGCTTGGATTTTCTATTAATCAGCCTATTGATATGATGTGTGATAATCGACTATTTATATTGCTTGAAAATCCGATTTTTCATGAGCCAACTAAGCATATAGAAGTTGACTACCACTTTGTTCGTGATGTTTGTTCTTACGTTGCCTCTAGAGATCGGTTCTTTGATATCTTCACTAAAGCGTTGTTTCGTCCCGCCATTGTTGCTTTGGTTGTTCCAAGTCGAGCATGGGTGATCTATATACTCTAGTTTGAGGGGGAGTGTTACGTTACTTAAGATATAGGGTTTATTTTTGTGTTTTATTTCTTTTAACATAAATAAGGGTATTATGGTCAAGTACAATTTCTTGTCAATATAACGATAGAAGTAGGATTTTTGTAACACGTAAAAACAGAGAACTTATTATTGAAATTCACGATCTGTTTTTCCTCCTCTCTTCTTCTTCTTCCTCTTGCTTCTTCGCCTCTCGGCTATATTCTACATATTCTCTAATCAACATTGTCACACTTTCTCTGTCGCGTTTTTCGCGGCGTTCCGTGTTATTTGCAGGAACAAATCGGAACCAATACTTGAGGTGTTTTCCAATGAAGTTGTGTCAGAATTATGTTCATCTTGATTCAAGCAGGTGAGCCAATTCCTACGTGCTACATGCTCATCCATTACATGATGGTAACAATAGTACATTGCTTAGGACACAATCTACATGGTTCTGCCTTCAAAGATTTTCCTTGATAAAAAGAGGGTGGCATGCCAATCTGTACTTCGTCAAATCCCGTAGACAGATTCATCCGATACGTCAACTACGCTTTATCTTGGTAAGTAAATGCGGGGGTTCTAGAAATATCTCATATGGTGGCTAGGAGAACCGAACACGTGATTTCGTCACGCAGGATATTTATGCATAGGAGAAACGAAATACCGATTTTACCGACTTATTGGATTAACAAGAAGAGAAGGAAGTTAGGACCGGCTGAAAGAAGGATAGCGGAAAAAGTTTGCTAAAATGTGAAGAACCTCTAAATCCTTTCGGGGAGTGTTAGAAAATCTTCATCTTATTTTCTTGTTCTTATTGTGAAATCTTTCTTTTTTGATGGGTTAGTTCGATGGCCTCGGAGCTGGCATTATGATTCATTCATGTTCGGAGAAGTTCAGAAACATTGTAAGAAAATTTACTGATAACATATAAATTTAATACAAATAACAGTGCTACACACACGCGATTCTTATCGTATTCGATATTATCTCGTATTACTAGTAACGGATTATAATAAATAAGTAATTGCAAAATGCAAAAAAAAATAAAATTGCGTGCAATTAAAATTTGAAATAGTGAAGTTATAATAAAATTGACCAAAAAAATAAGAAGTCATAATAAACATAAAATAGGAATAAATACAACTTTCCAAGAACAGAGGCGGACCCTTCCAGGTTATTGCGTTAATCGCCCCCACCACCTCCGCCGCCGCCACCACAACACCGGCCTACAATTCAAAGGCGGTCAAATCTCAATCTCTCTCTCTCTCTCACTCTCTCTTTCATGTCGCTTCTCTGCCACTCCCATGGCGTCTAATCCTCAGCCTCCTTCAGGTTCGTTCCGAAGCTTTATCGTTACCGACCCCCCTTTCCCCGTTTCTTGATTGATTGAAGATCGCATGCTCGTCCTGTTTTCTTCTCCCGTGTCGGATTATTCTGGAAATTCTAGGGTTTTCCATCTTGTCCCCTCTATTTGCAGAACGCGCCGATGAATTCTAGGTTCTCTCACGGTGATTTCGATTTTCGCTTGTGATCGGGGACGTGTTCTTTTCGGTTTTGGCAAACAATTAGGGCCTCGCTAGCGTATGTGCTGTTGTCTCGGTTCGCTGTCTGTTGAACTAGTGGGATTTGGGGTGTCTTCTTGGTGAGTGTTTGGTCGGTGATGGGTGTGGTAAATCGGTGTTTCATGGCTGGGTGCTGGAAGTTTTATGGGAGGCGGGTTGACTCCATTTTCAACTAGTTTTAAGAAAGTCGGATGCTTGGGTTGACTTTCATTTTACACTTGGATTTTTTCCATCTGACTACACAACTAGCTCAGTTCAGTCTCTTTTAAGGATTTGATTCGGGATTGTCTTGCTTGATGAACTCATTGGAGAACTACTTGGTCTTTGGTAGGTGATTTTGTAAAGAGAAGTTCCGACCAGTTCATCATGCTACCCCTTTTGCATTGGTACTTCTACAGCCTGTTTTCCAGGGTCATTCTAGACAAATGAAAGATTTTGTTAATTTGTAGCTGGATGCTGTGACCTGCATGTGATGATCATGTTCTTGGAATACATAAATACCTGTCTTGTTACGTTCTTTGAATGTTTCTCTGCCTGCACAGAAACATTCTATGCTCTCAAGAGTTAAAACAATGTTCTGCCATTGCAGCTGCTCCCCCACCAAAACCATGGGAGAGAAGCGGTGCCTCTTCTGGTCCCGCACCTTTTAAACCGCCATCTTCTGGCAGCACCAGTGATGTAGTTGAGGCTTCAGGAACTGCAAGACCAGGAGAAATTGTTACATCAACTGACAGGACTACCACTGCTAATAGGAATGCTCTGGGAAGGCCTGTTCCTACAAGGCCGTGGGAGCAGCAGAGCTACGGGAATAATACCTATGGAGGTGACCATTGATTTTGTTGCAGATGGTGATATCTTTTGCTACCATCCAAATTGAAGCGTTTTTTGAAATTGCTTCTATCTGCAGGTTATGGTTCTAGTTTGAATTACGGTTCGGGTTATGGTACTGGAATGTATGGTGGAGTAGGTGGAATGTATGGCAGTAGTATGTATGGTAACTCCATGAATAGGGGAGGCTATGGAGGCCTTTATGGATCCTCTGGACCCTATGGTGGTGGAATGTATGGTGGTGGATTTGGAGGACCAATGGGTGGCTATGGGATGGGAATGGTTGGCCCTTATGGAGGTCAAGATCCAAATGGTCCATATGGCGAGCCACCTTCTCCTCCAGGGTTTTGGATATCATTTTTACGGGTGGTAAGCAATGGTCTTGCACTTTCCTCTTCCTTGTGAATTCATTTAAAGAATGTTTATTGGGTACCTAGCTCCTGATTGCTTTGACCCTTTTGAATTTATGCTTCTAGATGGAAGTGAATAGAGGCTTTTGTTATTGATTGTTGTTGCGAGAAAAAAAATATATTGATTGGTAAATCTCTTCGTCCTCATTTTCATGTCCTGCTTTTATGAACTTTATCACATTCACTTCTTCCCATCCTTGCTAATTCACCAAATGCAGGCTTAAGAATTCTAGAGACTGTTAAAGCATCCCACTTTTCTCGTATACGGTTTATAAAGGCCTTATGTATATATTGTCTCCCTCCATCTAAGGCCTAAGCTTTTGGATTGAGTTTTCTGACATGGTATTAGAGGCGGTTTCCATCTCAATTTTTTTCGCGTGAGACTCCCCATTTATCAATTCCAAGTGTTATCCTCAGTTTGGTTTGCACTTGAAAGGGGGTGTGAATGTATGCCATATTGTTTGTGTACACATTCAGAAAGGCCTATATGTTGCTTACCTTCACATAAGGCTTAAGTTTTTTTGTTGGATCTCATAGTCGTTATTTTAGTTGGCGAGATTAATCAAATTCTTAAATGCATGGAATGTACGTGAGTTTGTTGTTTGGGGCATTCTGGGTAAGCCAAGTGTCGCCCCAAAAATTTTCTGCAGCGATCTAATAGGTACGTAGACAATTTTACATTCTTAAGCTCATTTCTACTTGACGTAGCTTTGACGCATTTTAGTTCCTGGTGAAATATGAAATATGATATCTTAGGACCATTTTCGAATATCTAATACAATGTCTAAGAACCATTTTTGGTTCCAAGTTTCCCACAATTGCATGCTATTACCTTGTTCTTAGGTGAAAGATTTTTCTTATCTTAGATTGTGTACTCAGAACGTGTAGAAGTAATGGCCTCAATCTTGATTTTTAAGGCGGTGGCCTAAGACAGTGTCTCCATACCTGTATTTAGACCTATAAATTAAGGTGATGTCGTGCTGATTTATTTTATGGACAACTCACTCTACCTTTTTCTCTAATGCCAGATGCAAGGAGTGGTAAACTTTTTTGGCCGCATTTCAATTCTTATTGACCAAAATACTCAAGCCTTCCACATGTTTATGACAGCGCTTCTTCAGGTAGTCTTTTATGTCCTGTGGCTTATCTGTAAATTTGTTTGCAGAGTGATGGAGTTATTGGGTCTTTCAGTCTCTCTGTTAATAGGGTGATTTATGATATTATGATTCAGCTGCATACACACTCTTTCACCTTAAACACCTGCTTCTCTCCCTGTCGATGTTGACAACGCATAAAGTTTGTGTATCTCCCTGTGTGGAAATATGTACAAGCACATGCCTGTTGCTATCATACTGTCCTGTCCGTATTGAGAAATCCTGGAGCAGAACTTGAATTAGGCAACTGCGTTGCTTAAACTTTGTCAGTTTGCTGTGCAAGTTTCTTTAGTGGACTGCACTATGTAATTTACCTGAAGTGAAGGGGGCTCTAACGTTTGTGGAGGGAAGAATAAATAGGTATTACTATGCCTTTTGGTAAAAATTGGCATGAAAGGAAAGTGCATCTGAAAAATAAAAGCATGTTTAGGATCAAAGCTAGTGTGAATCTGAGGGGAAAATTCATTTTTTTCACTTTTTAAAGATGACGAAAATTTTGAGTCATGATTGGTTTTACTTGATGCCATCATCTGTAAAAGACCTGTAGCATGGTAACATCGCTAATACATTATATTATGTACTTGCTTACGTTGGAGATATCAGGGACCTAAGTACGTCACTTTGAAAGCTTTTGTTAGGATTTTGTCTTGTGCTACTGCATCAATACTATGCTCTCAGCAATCTGGCGTGTTCTGCAGCTTTTCGATCGGTCTGGAATGTTATATGGTGAGCTTGCTAGATTTGTGTTGAGGCTGCTGGGGATCAGGACAAAGCCCAGAAAAGTCCACCCACCAGGCCCTGATGGACTTCCACTTCCTGGACCGGACAATCCTCATGCCGCTCGGGGCTGCATTGAGAAACCAAAGGCCGCTCCAACTGGATCTTGGGACAATGTTTGGGAAAATGATGCCTCTAGATAACGTTGGATTAGCTACTTTGCTTGAGTGCACACAGATTGGTCAAGAGCACAATTCCTCTCTGTGTATGTGTGTGTGGACGTCTCAAGCGGATTGAACCTCCAGTGTACTACAGTGTGTAATCTGTTATGGTGCTGAAAGCGCATGCGATAAATAATAAAAGTTTGATAGCTTGGTTGAGAAATCTTGATTATAATTACAAGAGACCCTGGAAAGTGTCGACTAAGAACTCGTACGTGTTAGTTATATTTCACCATTGAATGTTAAGTGTTGGAAACAGCAATCGTTGGTTTGACTGCCCTAACTATGGCAGAATATTTCCAATACGTTAATGAAAAAGATGTGCTTCTATTTGTCGACAATATCTTCCAAAGGATTATGTGAGATGGTTAAACTGGGAAGAATATAGAGACCATTTGTAATGATTTTAATTGGGGGTTGGTAGCATACCTTTACTATTGAATGATCTCTTACAACTTGAAATGGTGTAGGGAAGAAGGATAAATGACCCATTTAACCAGGTCTTTCCTATGCATTCTGAGGTCGGTATGTTTTTGGATGCTCACCATTCTCGCCCGGCTGAGTAATTTTCAATGTGTCAGGGATAAGTCCAGTCCTCCTCATACGCACATCAACCAGAAATAAGCAAGTGAATAGTGAGAGAAAACTGACGACTTTGTGCGCAACATTTGAACGAACCTAGGAAGCCACAAGGAGCGTCCATGTTCTGTGCCGAGGGTACTCTGAAATTTCATAAGCTCGTGCACATCAGTCCTGAGTCACAATACATGAAATTTATCCACGCCAAACCTGAAGATTTATTTGACTCATGGATTTGATCTATAGCTGATGTTAGGAAGTAGAACATTTCGTGGGAGTTGAAAATTGAGAACGAGATTGGGAGGTTCAACTACGAGACTTTAAATTGGAGTTGCCACGTTAAGTTTAGACATATGAATCCTCCAGGGAAAAATGCTATTTAGATACTAGAGCCAATTCAACCTAAAAACAGACAGTTAGCAGCATTGAGAAGAGTTTAAATTAAAGCTAATAAGACAAAACTCAGTTGGAGGAGAAGCTTTGTGTCAATCAAGACAACGGCTAAGAGTACCCTCCAGACAAAAGAAGAGAGAGAGAGAGAGAGAGAGAGAGAGAACGGAAGCAACGGAATACCATGGCATTGAGAGGGATCAATTGCACTATCAACTCTACAGCGATCAATCAAAGGGCGAGGAAGGGAAAATGAAAGATGAATTTAAATTATACATTCATTCTAATAATATATCTAAAACTTTGTATCACGATACTTCTTGTGAGGGCATACCTTTGCTTGGTAGTTGTTAGTGCTAGGTTGGTTATAAATGATAGATACAGAGTGGGGTAACATTTCCAAAATGGGGCTACCATGACCTTTGGGGTCAAAGAATAACAATACATCACTGTAGAACGATCATCATCTGAACTTCAGGAAACACTGGGACTTGCATTAGCAGACCTACATTCCCCCTCTCAGAACAAATAACCCCATATGCAGAGCTTCTTTTCTATCGCCTCTTGGATAGCAGGAGTTGATTAATTCCTTATGCCCACATCAACTCATTGGAGGGAGGAAACATCATGCACAGCTCATGCCAAGGTTGGCTTGATTAGGTGATGCCCACGCAAACAGGCTATGGTTCTCGCAATTGATTTGCCCTTAAGAGTCATATTGCCAAATAGTTGCTTGATAGAGCAGTTATGTCCACAACGAGGAGACCTATACCTTCCAAGCAGAGCCAATATCCATCCAAATCCATGGCATCAGGATGATTAACTGCTTTGCGATTACCATAGGATCCATTTCATCCATGAGGTATGAGACCTAGTTGGTGTTCTTTCACTGGCCAAACAAGTCATCTTTGTGCGTGTCTTATCATCTTTCCCCAGATAATTCCCCATGGAGGAAAAGTCCTCAACTCCCGCCATATGAGGCAATTAACTATGAAGCTTGATTCAAGCAAGATTCCAGAGTTTACTCGAGGATACGATTCCCTTCCCATTGAGAGTAGACCTCTAGGGAAGGCCTGTGAAATCCTTCACTCTTTCCATCACACTGTGTGAAAAAGTAAAGAGTTTCAACGTAAAAGTCCAAGGGGAAACAATAAACCGGACCTCACAGAACTTATCAGCAAAATTTGGGTTAATGAATATCAGAAATGATAGCAGTATTTGCGGTGGCGTCACATAACATCAGATTGCAAAGTATGGCACCAGCAGTATTGCCTTATGGAGTGATTCAATAAATGTTCTATTATTTGGATTGATGAGGACAGGGTGAGAGAGGAAGGTAGGAATCATACTCAAGACTGCCAAATCCTCATTTATCATTTCCTATACCATATGAAATATAACTGATAAGGAAAAGAACATATAAAACTATTAGGGGAGATAATTAAACTAGTAGATAGATCGGGAGTGATCTTTCATGTTTTAGATTTGAAAAACTATCTTGTATCGAACTTTGTAGCAATGGTAAGCCCCTGGTACCCCTTTGATGAGTTTTGTCTTTCATATTCAAAAGGATAACCCACAAAAAAAAAAACCCAACACGCACGGAACGTGATTTTGCCAATACGTGGGATAAGTAAAATTCTGTCATACCTCTTCTTAAGCCATGGAACTAACTTTTCAAGTGCTCTATGGATAACAGAAACTTCAGAGCCCTCATGATGACTAGAATCCTTCCTTTCTGCAGTTGTACAGAAATAGCCATTATCAGTCATTACCCCAAACTTCTGCTGACAATCTAAACATGCAAAGCAGTAAATGCCACGAGTAACTTGATGGCCACGAAATTTATTTGATGTCATTCACCAAGTACCTTTTAAAATGATCTTAAGGGTTGCAATGGTTATCCCTGATGACAAATTGATTAACACAAACAAGGCATCTCTACAATGATAGAAGTTACTGAAGGGCAATCAATCAATCAGTCACCATTCTTATAACGGAAAAACTAATGTTTTCACAAATATAATTTGACCAAAGTTAGGGAACAATGACCATGCTTCAACAGTAAAGTATGAACCCCTTTTCTTCAGTATAGTCTCTCTAAGGATAAAACTCGGTTGGCATACCTTCATGACCTTCAATGGACTGATCACGTCCCAGATAGGAACACTCATTCATTTCTACATTCAAACCTTCTCTTTGTGCAAATTCTTCCAATATATAACCTACAAAATTATAGGCAATTATACTTGTTTCGTCACAAGCTTCCTGGACAGCAAGGTATCGATTTATGCAAGTGCTTGATCTGTTTGAGACATCCCTTTGTTGATTCTTCAGTTCATCATCTTCATCTTTGTATCTCTTGAGAGATTTTGCACGCCCTGTGTTGGGCGACACAAAAGAGAAGGGACCATCACCATTGGTTTCAGCAGCACTAAAGTTGCCCAATGACTCTACATTATCTCTATCCATGCTATTCAAGCGTTTAGAACTCTTTGATTCTTGGAATAAAAAGGAGGAACTGCTATACCAAGCAGCAGTGGAGGCAATACTGGGAGAGATATCCGTCTCAGATTTAAGAGCAGCAGCAGCACTGTCAAACACTTTCCTTGGGGTGTAACCAGGAGGACAGCCATTAGCCTCAATATCGAACGGAGGCAGGTTGGAGCTATCAGTAATAGACTCTCCAGTACCTTCCACTGGAAACAACGAATCAATGTTGTCAGACCTTCCACTATTTGATATCCTTGTATGTCTCTCATCTTTGTCATCGGAGTCGGCCGCGTCATCACTTTCCTCCAATTCCTCCATATAAGCATTGGTGAAATCTGTATGATACCCAATTTCAGGAAGCAAATCCCAGACATTCTGCTTCATATGGGCACTAACAACCAAAATGCATTCTAATTCTTCTTCAATTTCGTCCTTAGGTAAGGATGGTGCAGTTCGAGAGTTTCTGTTAATAAAAGCCAGACACTCCAATAAAGACCTTGGGATCAAATCCAAATCAGAGCATTCAAAAAGATACTCAGTCAAAACGTTCTTGACTGCTGTTCGTAGACGACTCTCTGGGACTTTAGCACTGGGGTCCAATAGTGACTGCAAAACTTTCAGCTCCTGGAATCTAACTTTTGAGTTCAGGAGCCAAAGAGCCTTCACAATCTCATCCTGCAAACTTGTAATTTCTGAAGCAAATTGGTAGAACTTCGTTCCTGTGGAACTTTGAAAGCCTGAAGCTAGCTTTAAAGATAATTCTGCTATAGCCATTGCTTTAGCTAGTGGTTCTGGTAGACAATCTCTAGAACCAGGATCCATCAACATGTTTCTACTAGTTTTCCTCACTTTATTCATGAGATCATCTCGGCTCCGTCCACTTTTAAAGGGCTCCAATCGAGGTACTCTCCCCTGGACACGTCTCAGTTTCCTATACATTGCAATCAGAGCCGGTGTAGAGAGTTCCTTAAGTCTACCCAAGAGCTTCAAAGCCGCTGACCTTTGAAAATGAGATGCAGGAGCCAAATGATTCAGACAGTTTCCTCGGAAATTCCGTGGGTCATTTAGAAGTTGATAGAGCTTCTTAAATGTAGCATTATCCCATTGAGTGTTCTTTTCAATATGGCATACTTTACGGACAGTTTCCCTAATAAGTTTCTTCATCTTCCAGCAAGTTTTGTCAAACTCGACAGACCCCCTAGTAACTATCATAGCAAAATGATAAAGGCCCTTATTGGTCATATTATTTAGATGAGGTAGAATTTCCTTTAGCAAATTAGGCATGTCAGACGGTTTAACATTTTCTGGAACATCACTGCACCCTTGTTCCATATCATGCGACAAGATAGCTTCTTCAACATGCATCTTTGCAGTCTCATAGAATATCTGAAAATGATAGACAAGGTAATATTACAGTGGAGATAGTGCCAATGTAAAATTAGGCTGGAATTTGGAATTTCCCGGTTCAAAGCAAATTAAGAGAAGCGACTAACACAGAGGAAGGAAGTGCCAACTCAATTAAGGAACTTGAACTAGCTTTGGAAAAACATATGAATCCTCACGCATACTTCTAAGAAAAGGTGAGTAATTATAAAACCGAAAACGCAGATCATTCAAGCCAGGTTATGATTAGAAGAAGAACAGAACAACAGGTAGTAGCAATATTAGTAAATAAGACGATAAGACGAAGAAAGATGTTTTTTTTTTTCTACCAGAAATTAATGACGGTTGATAACAAATATAAACTGTTGGCACATTCGCGAAACTTCCCTAGTTAAAACCCTTTTCAGGTGCAGAAAAGATGTTTTGATAAGTATCTCATAGTCAATGACACCCCAAAATGCTTATGTACTACTAGTTATGCTAGAGAAAAAGAGGAAAATAAGACCAAATACAATCTATCACAATAAATCTTGCAATGCTGAGATAAGAACTTACATCATCTTCTCTGAGCATTGACTCACGTAGGGCCCTGAAAATGCACCAATAAATTCCTAACATGAATTTCACGATTTAATATGTATATATGAACACAAAGGAAAAGGGACCATTTTAGAATCTACCAAAACACAAAAGCAGTGTAGAAGTAGCTTGCACAAAAAAAAAAATTACCGTTTCTTGAAAAACTCTGGCCCTTCTAAATGCTTCAACTCTGACTTGGACAATGGTAAACCTATCAACCACCTACACACATTTTTAAAAAACACCGTCAACTCACAAAGAGAACATTGCATATCTTATTGGTATTCTGCGTCAATCGAATTGACCAGAAAACTCGAGAAGCATGTTGCTGTCCAATTCAAAAACAAAAAACACAAAATCTGCTGGGTAAAAGAAACAGAAAAATAGTAGGAAGAACAAGAATTCAAAGGAAGAGAATTTGAGAGAGAAGGCCTCAATTCATTCCGCTACTTCGATTTCGTCACATCAAAAGCAACTAAAAATTAACTGAAAAAAAAAAATCAAACAATATCAACAAACTCTCATCTGTCTAACAGAATTCTATCTACAAACTAGTAAATTTCCCAGGCATCAGAAGCTCCAGATTAAACACCCGTCAATCAATCCTCTCCTTAGGTAAAACATTGCATTGAAGCTAAGATGCGCACAAAAGCGACATACCATCGGTACACGTATGCATACGAACAAGAAATTCAGACAATCAACGCATAAACGAATGGACCTTCTCTTGAGCGCGAGCTGCTTCTCTTGATGCTTAATTTGAGACAGTACGGATTCGCAGTCCGTGTGGTAGAGACCCAAACCAGCCATGTGCATCGATCGAGATCGAGAGAGATTAGGGTTTTGTGGGGGTTTAAGGATAAACGGCAGAGAGGGAAGAGTTCGTTGAGCAACAACGGCTCTGGGAAAAATAGGATGCAACTCGGGGAAAACAAAAACGGGGCAAGAGATCCGAGTTCGAGTTGGGTCGGGTTAACCCGACAAGATGAAGCAGCTCTTTCTCTTTTTTTTTTTTTTTTTCCCTTTTGTGACTTAAATCAATGGAATCAATGGAGATCACCATAATTATCACCCTTCATATCTAGGGCATAAATTTTATTTGCAAATAATTACACTATTTATGAAACGCCATAAACAAATCAAGTCACATAATTAAATCACTAAATACGACAACAAATATTCGAAATTTATTCGTGCTTTTTCAAGGCGCATTTGTTTAAAAAAAACTCAGGAATTAAAAAATACTTTTCGAACTCTTAAAAAAAAATTCAATGGAAAATATTTTCATTTTCTATAATAATTTATATCTGGTATTTTTGTAAGTAATATAAGTGATTATTTTTTGAAAAAATATTTTTTAAATTTTGATTTTTTTATGAAACAAATGCACTTTAAAAATTTATAATTAACCTCTAATAATATTTATGCGATAATAATGTGAAGGTTCATAACCACGGGTCAGTCAAAATTTTGAAAGAAGGGATCACTGTTGAACTTCGGATAAAAAGAAACTAGCTAAATAGAGTATATTGGTTTGTGTTATCAGTAACCTATTTAAAAGTAAATAAATAAGAGGTATAAGAAACCCCAACAGATTTGAATTAAAGATCATTTCATCTTATCAATAACTAAACTTTCTTATAATTCTAATTATTACGTTGGTTTCGTTAAAGTGAAATCAGCGTGACTGTTAGGAGTGGCCATTTGCTTTTGCCTTTTGTGTGTAATGGGGTCCCCAATCTCTTCAGGGAAGAAAACAGAGAGAAAACAAAGAGAAGGTAAATATGCTAACTCAAGCTCATAGAGATCAGGTACAACCAATCAACAAAGAAAAAAGAGAGAGAGGAGAGATCAAAAAGAAGAGATGCTATACAAGAAGGCTACTCAAGAACAATATACAGGTAAAAATATGGCCACTCCGTGTTAATTTCCCACATGCCCGGAATTGGGAACTGCTCAACCCTCAGCTGGATTTCATCAGCACAAAATTGCACTGAAAAGAAATAATGAAAAAATGGGAATCATCGTTTCCAACCCGACACCACGGCATCCTGCACCGAGAAACAAGATGGTAAGCACGTTTTGGCCAATGAATCAGACCGGTAGAGAGGAAGTGTGAAACTGCTACGAGGACTAGGTAGCTATCGTTAAAAGGCTACTCGTGCTCTGTAATGTCTCCCACAACTCGTTAACAACACCTTCATGCAGTTGCGTTAACATGCAAAAAGATCTGAATGAAACCAATTTGCATCAAACAATTTAAGCAAACAGGCTGAAATATATTCACAGACAAGGACAGATGAGCAACTTGCTTGAAGATGTGTCGCCTAAAAGAATAGTTGCTCATGGGGAGGTCTTCCAAACTACATCCCTAATGGGGCATGACAGATCGTTGTCGAAGCTAAGCAGGCACTACCAAGTGCCAAGGAGGTAAGCCATGAACCAGAAAAGAATGGTTAGATTTTCATTAATGAATTCCCCCTAACACGCAAAAGCATGGCTGCTGAATGGAAAGCGAGACTTCTTCCAAGAAAGCTCTAGCAATAGTCAGCTTTGAGGGCTCAGCTTTGTAACTGATGAATGTTTCTTCAAAGTGCTGAGAGTAAATCCTAGAGATTAGGGTCAGAAGACTCACTGGGAGCTTTGACAGATTCAGAAAGTCCTGTCTGACCTTTGACTAATTATTCCTATTTCAAGATAACCGAAACCGTTTTATCCAGAAGAAAAAATGCGAAAGTCGGATCTCTCCAGATACAAACCCATTTCAATCCACCCTGATGAACTCAGTTAACAGCATTGCCAAGCAGAATGCTTTTCTCATGTGAGCCACATATGTGGCTTTCACCAAGTTAGATAGGTGAATCTTGTCAGAGATGAGCATTTTATCGACACCTAACTTCACATAGCAGATAAATCAGCAAAACTCAGATTAACATGGGCGAAAACTTGCATGGGTAATGGTGCATACCAGCGTTTTTCATGGTCTCTGAAGTTGGCAATGCAGGCAGTGACATTTCTGCAAGGTCAAACACAAAACCAATGCAGCCATCAAAACCAACTATGGGTAGAGAAGAGTAAGATGACAAAAAGAAGGTAAAGATGGAGAAGAACAAATGATCAACATGATTAGTTATCAGGTTACCGGGAGCACATAGTGAAAGAGATGAAACTGATGACGATGAAGGCCATGGAGCTACAATGTTGTCAGTCAGGTCACATGTGAAGCTGTACCCTGTCGTGTTGTCAAATATCACATCTGCAGGCAGGCTACGCAGTAGGCAACCTGCTACTAAAAGAAAGCAAGATTCCAGTTATTATCTAGGGTCTAAATACATCCATTAGAAGACAATTCAGTATTAAGTTCTTTTCGGCATGCACAGGAATGACATCCACTTCATTTGTGAAGTGTCATTTTCGAATTCCTATTTTGCCTTCTCCAACAAAATCAATTCCAGTACTTTATTCCACTAGCCAATAACAATTTATAGCAAGAAAATATGTAAACCTTGAGCAAGAAGTAATGGATTTCCAAAGCTTGAAACTTTATAGAGTGAGTTACTCAGGAAGGTATTTTACATATGAAAAATCATCAAACAAGAAAAAGCAGAGAATTAGGAAAGAAGTTGACAAAAGGGGACATCAGTGGAGGAAAAACTAACCTTGTTGTCCATATGCTGCGTCCTCTCCAAGTACGTTAGAAATGAGAGGAAATTAAGTCAGTAATTATAAATTATGAATGACAAACAGCCTCAGAAACATAAAAAGCCACATAAAAAATTCTACCTTGAATACTAAAATCTTTCAAGTCAACGTCACAAAGCTCATATATATTTGTCATGACCCCTCCTTTTCGAAGCATCGAACCGAACACTGTCGCACATATTATTGCCTGTTTATTTGTAATCAACATCTGTCTCTGAATTCCCGCAATATATGCATTCAGTGAGCTACAACAGGAAGGGCTAGGAGCAGCTACATTACGGCATGCGGTGATTACTTCCGAAGGCTGCTTAAATTGCAAAGGGCATACTGCAAAGAATTTTGACATGAGTGAGCCAAACATTCGAAAGTTACCTCATATAAAATCTCAATGGTGTCTGTAGAGGGTCAGTGGGACTCAAGATCAATAGATGTCAGTCAGAAACTAGCAGAAAATAAATAAGCGCATTAGCCCCATCGAAAAATTGTGTTTAAAAAAGAAACACTGATGTATATATACTTATCCAAGCCTTATCATCTAAGGTTCCCATGAAAATGGAATGCTTTCCCAATAGAAAGTCAGCATAAAACTCCTCTCTCATATCAACATCAATAAAGAGGAGACGTAACAAAAGTTTCCCAGCACACCTGATTGTCCATGCATATCCTACCTTATCACACATTCCCCCTTTAGCCACCACTGTTTAACTTCGTGGCTTGGAGAGATCATACACAAAGGAAACTGATAAGCAAAAGCCCAGATAACACCACATTGAGCCACAAACAAAAGACCAGAACTGAAATAGTTTATTAGTAGCTGTATGTGGCAACAGAATACCTTTGTTGACCTTGCACGCAGATAATATTCGAAATGCAGTATTTGCAACATCTGATGGAAGCTTTCTTGATATGTAAGAGTATACAACCCCTTTACAGTCATTTAGTACATCAACTCGACTAGAGCCCTGCCCTGCATCTTTATTTTCCATCGACGATTCTCCCCCCGAGATCCTAAGAGCGGCTTCTGCAATTGCTGGCTGGCAGATTGGTCTGCAACATTCTTTAAGAGGATCTACTGTGCTGCAGGCTTCAAGTAGGCTGCTTGAGTTCACCATTTTCTCAAAAGTCATAACATCATTTACAGGACATGATCCCCCAGTAAGATTTGCTGATTTTATCGAGCAGATTGAAGGTATTGTGGCGTTAGCTCCTCTGCTGGCAAGGATACTCATGATATCAGAAAAACAATCATTTGCGACAGCATTTTGCACCACCAACTTATCAGAGCTGAAACTGTAAAATCCCTGGAATATGTGGACAAGGCTACTGAACTGTGGACAACATATCACGTTTCCAACAAGCATTGCCATGGGTTGAGAACAATCAGAGGCTGTCTTGCTTAGTATATTGGATATAGCAGAGAAATTTACAGGGCATTTTCCTGTTAGAACCGGCTCATATGCTGTTGGAAAAGTGGGATACATCGGTGGCAAAGACTCATTTGGAAGTGGATATTGTGGAATAACAGCGGGAGATATTTCTATAGGGTAAAAGATGCCAGTGCTAGGGGGACTCGCTAACTCAGACATGGATGCCATATGGGTAGATTCAAATGACATTTCCAATGCTACTACATCTCGGAAGCTGGATAAATAGATGATAAATAATAATAACTGATGGCACATAGAGCCTGCAAAAACAAAATATCAATGTTTTAGATTTTACTGATTAAATGAATACATGGCACAAACTCTGACAACAAACAAAATCATACCCCTAAGAAAATGATAAAATTTAAAATAGCTCATGGGCCCACTATCCCTCTGGCAGCATGAAGTTGCACGAAAATACTTCAAAGATAGTTGTGAATCTCCCAAAATAAGATCCAGTCAAACAACGTCACCTGCTGCCAACAAAAAGTTAAGACCGAGATGTAATAGAGCAGCAGTAAACAAAAATGAGCAAATGTAAGCAAAATGTCACATTTTTAATGGCGATTTTGTATACGGTAAAAACACACAAGCAGATGAAGACAATTTAAAACTTAATCTTAAGCTAAATCCACAGAAAAACTAAAATGAGTACCATTGTAAGTTTCTCCTATCTCCTCGTCGGAACTGTACAACTTCCTTTCCCCAATTGACTTTTTGTACAATTAATGATTCGAAATATAAAATTCAAACAAATATAGCCTTTCAGTGTTATTGCAAAAGGAAAAGAAAACTAAACAAAACCAACAGGAATTGTTTTGCTTGTTTGAAGCTGGTAAGGCGCATGGTGTCTCCTAAACATGTCAATACACACAGCTAAGTTTGCATAAGTAGTTGGAAATGTACTTTAGCTGAAGAACAAAATTAACCTGCACTTGCTGATGTCAAATGCTGGTCCTATTACCAAAAACTCAGATTAAACAAGTTACAATCAGCCAAGAATTATACCAGTCTGCCCTCTACTCCAACAAAATAGAGAGAGATAATCTAACCACTCTCCATTCAACTGTTTTCCATAATCCATTTAAGAACTAAGCAAAGAAATCCCAGACCATCATTTCGCTACAAGAATCACTCATACAAGTCGAGAGATCACATCAGGACTCATGACATAAGATCTAGTCATTTTCACTTCCCTAAACTGTCTCACCACCATATGAACTTAAATGCCTACAGCACAACACCATAAATGGAAATTCCAATGTCCATCTCTTTTTCAGGGAAAAAAAAGGTCTGAATGACCCCAAGGCAAGGAAAGGGAAGGCGAGTTTGCCCACTTAGTGAGCGCTCGGCTTCCGATAACTGAAAAGAATGAACCATTCTATGCATTTGCGTGGAAACAGAACCGAATACAGAGAACTTAAAACCATCAAGTGAACAAATGCTTTACATCGTCCAAATTCGCTCGACCCAAAAGCACAACTCAACTGATCTTCACCATGAAATGCTTATACCAAGCTCAGATTAAGCTCCACCATCAGCAAGAACAATAACAATGTTCCCAAGAAAAAACAAAAATGTGAGCTCATCTCCTCACAGATTCCACCACCTGTCGGAACAACCAGAAAGCAGAAAACAACTTATACCCTTTCCCATAAGGAAATGAGACCAAAACGAGAGCGAACATACCCGATGACGTAGGACCCATGAAGCATCTCCGGGATCAGAATCAACCGATCTTCCAGAGACTCTTCAAGATCAAGAGCAGCGAAATACCAAGAAGCGAATTCAGCGGCCCCTTCGTGCTTGATCGATGGAGATAAAGAAGCAAATGGTTACAGCTCGCTCGCGGAAACCCTAACTCGGAGCTAACTCGGAGCCCACTCAGAGAGAGAGAGAGAGAGAGTCAGTGAGATAGTGCGTCTGCTCCGAGACAGGAAGACAATATTATCGGACTGTCTGTCATGTTAAAAAGAGAATTATAATAATACCGCCATTATTATATTTTTATTATTGTTCCCCACCATATAAAAACAAATCTAAAATTCAAAAGTAAAAATTAAATACTCCAGTCTCCATCTAAATCGAGCCAATTGCCCAAAAAATTCTAATTTTGCTGGCTTAATTAACAATTTCTTTATTCTATTAATAAAAAAATTTAATATAAATAATTATTTATGAATATAAGAAAAATTGTAAAGTTGGGTAGATAAAGTGGAAACTGCAAAGCAGCGTTTAACAACTTTATTTTACCTTTTCGTATCTTCATTGAAGAAAAAAATAGTAAAAGTAAGGACTTTTGGACTGGGCTTCAAAAAAGTTTGGTTTCAGACCGCTTGTTTCTGCATTTGGGAGATTTGGTGATTATTTCAAGCAAAATGAATGATTTAAAAAATTTTTTTAAAATAATTATTATTTATTTTTCACGAAACAAACGAGACATAATTAGTGTAAATCCTATTCACAAAATTAATTTGTAAATTTTAATATATTACTGCAAAATAACGAACAATTTCGTTGTTCGGTCAAGATCATACATTTATTGCTAGTTTGGTACCGCTCTTCGAGTAGGTTAGGTATAATTTGCCCTAGTTATGTATAAAGTGAGACTTTGCTGAGTGAGAAGATTCAATCATAAGTTTCTCCATTAGTTAGTATGGCAAACATGGAAAAAAGCTGGGCCTTTAGGTGTAACACCAAATTGTCAATTCCGGGTAATATATTAAGCCGCCTCTATGGGGTTTAGTTACCGACAAGTCGTTGGAAACTCCTCAACTACTTTTAACTATTGTCGGGAGAAATTCATTGCCCGTGAGGAAGAGGAGCTAGGGCATCCAAAGAGTGGCCAATTTCAACCCGACTCTTGTGATCGAGCTTGCATGGGAGTTTATTTTATCAAAGATTTGAAAGTTATCATTTGAAGCGGCCCGTAACGGGTTTTATGTGACTAAAATTTTTATAGGGGCTGTACACGAAACAGTGGAGTACGACAATAGCCATAGATATGGGACGGTTTAAATGGGGTAAGCGGGATAAAGAGAGGAAAAAATATAAGTCATGAAGGTCTCAAATGTCCCCAACTTCGGAATATTATCTTTAAACTCTCGAATTAATCTTTCCTTTAAAAAAAGTCCCCAAATTTCGAATATTCGATCAAAAACATGTTACATTATATTAGCATGGCAAGAATGTAATACATTAGTGGCATTAACGAAATCAGGGAAGAGGCGGCGGTGATGAGAGTGTTAGCGGTAGCAATAGGAGCAGGGGCAATCGTACCAGCGTACTAGTGGAAACAACAGTAGCAACGGCAACAATAATAGCAAGAGTACAAAAGAGGAGGATGACTAATCATGGAAGCAGATACCTTAAGATTTAAATTGTTACATTAAATTTCAGAATTTTGTATCATTTATCTAGGTCAAATTTAGCTAAATTTCTACAGGTTTGATATAAAGATAATTTGTAATAAATTATTTTTTTACCTTCACTTTTATGTTTTTCTCTGGCTCTCGAAAAAGATATTATATGGACTGAATTAAAGGGATCTGCAATCCTAAAAAAGATTTTAAGGCAAAACCTAAACCAGAAGGAAAAAGAAAAAGTGCCCGAGGATCGGATGAAACGAGGAGGCCATTTACCGAGGAAGAACTTTCCCATCCTTGGGCTTGGGCCTTTCTCTGTTGTTTACTACGCAGCAAAAGAGTCTAGCGGCATGTCTGATTTTGTAAACAAGTTTCAAGATTCAATTATTTGGCGAAAAATAAATAAATATAAAAAATATTTTCTTAAAAGTAATCGCTCATGTAAATTGAATAATTAGTCAAGAGGAAACGTGTTATTACCGACAGCAATTTATCGCTAAATGTTTCCATTAATAATTAAGTATTACATAAAAAACTAACGGTAACAATTAAGCAAACACTGAAAGATTTTCCCTTCCATTAACAACGAATTTTTTTTTTTGTTCGATCACATTTGAAAGTGATACAAGCAGTTATTTAAAAAAATTATTTTTTGAATATTTATTTTTTTGCTAAATAAAAGCACCTAGTTGCAAACTCGTTTTTTCTCAACAATGAGATGGGTTTTACGTAAATCACATGAGATGTAAGGAAGGTAAAAAGACACAGCAATCAGTTTGCCAAAAAGGGCGAAGACGTTGTCTCATAAAGTGCATTGTCAATGGAATGTTGATTAATAGAACTTCTACCATGAGATTTACATACAATGTTTATAGAACAATCCAATCTGAAACCTATCAGATATCGACCATCCATATAAAGGCGCAAGCGTTTATAGGCAGTTTAACTTGTAGAATCACCAGGTCATATCGCTGCTTTTTCCAGCAAAAACAAGTGAACCGAGTGAATGATTTGCCCCAGAAACAATGAAAGCATTTTTCATCTCTCTCTGTTCTATAAATCTTGACATAAATTCACAACTATTCATGATAAAATCGACTCAGCCGATTAAGCTAGGATGATGGAGATCGAACCTTCAACAGATGATAAGTGCAATGAGGCTCAGCTAATGTGATGCAATTACTATCCTGCATTGAATAATTTGTAAGTAATCACATCCAGATATCTTTGGCAGGAGTATAATTTCATTGCTACGACCAAAACAATAGCATTGCCGTAACTTTCTCATTCACATAAAGAATTTTCTTGCCAGTCCCGCCTATAAATAAATTGTAAGCTGCCAATTCCCATCCTAAAAGCCAAACAGTGCTGAGTTGTTCTCCAATTCGGTAATTGCACGATCAACTAAGTACAGCAGCTGCCGTATCCCATGCTCTGGCAATCCAAGTTTCCTGCAGCAGTCCTGCAAGGGCGCTAGGTTCTTTCTGGACCCACGAGCCATGACAAATTAAGATTTTCATGAGTCCAAACTAAGCACTGAGCTAGCTTTTGGGGTGATCGGCAAAATTTTACACTAGCAAAGAAAAACCCTACTAACAAGAATTTCTGCCATGCAAAATTCTTCACAGCTGAATCCTCCCAATGGTCCGACCTCCGTTCTCCTTTTCTTGCCAGCACTTCCTTGAATAGAGTTTTCTCTATCCAACCCTTTGGAGTCCCAGAGATCAACTAATTTGTTAGGAAATTCTTGACCGGAGTCACTGGCTAACTTTGCTTCAGCTGCCAGAAATAAGTCGCAATGAGGGAGGGAACAGGCCTCCCTAATTCCTTCGTGTTTTCTTCTTTTGTTTGTCCTGCACCCGATATCGCTCCCGCCTTTGCTCTCTCTGACGCTTTCTTGATAACTGCTCATCTTTAGCCCTCTCTGCTTCTAGCTCTTTCCTCTTCTGTTCTTCCTTAAGCTTTCGTTTCTTCATCTGTTGAAAAGGAAAAAAATAAGTCCATCTGGAAACTTAACACACTTGACAATCAGAAAGAAGAACAATGAACTTTGCATTATCAATTTCAATCAAACAAAATGGAGAAAATTGTTCTGGCATCTTTTGACCATGTAGACAGGCAAAGGTAGGCAGATATCAAGATGATAGTGATACATGCAAAATCCGGTCATCCATGCCAAGCAAACATTCATCAAATACCAAGGACCTCCAGATAAAGAATGAGTGTGCAGATTTTGTGAGCGGAGAAACCAGTATGAGGGATCTCTTTTGAAAAGCTCAAAGGTATTAGCATTGTCAACCACATCGTTGTCCTCTTACGCAGACTAAAGTCTAACAAAGTGTACCTTCTCATGCCTAATTAGTTGCAGGTGTTGAACAAGAGCATGAACTTTTCTCTCATGGGGTTCCATCACTACTGCTCTTCTGTTCTCAAGGAGCGGTCGCCTCCTACTAGGAATATCTTTTGGTTTTGAAGCAAATGGAAGAGCTGCCTGTAATGACTTTGGAATCACCAATGGGTTGAACTTTCTCGGCTTCCTTTCAATTGGCTGTCGAAGAAAAATAAATGTCAAGAGTTATGACAAAGAAGAAGATGTGAACACACAGCATTTCCAGTTTGCATTGGTCCCGTTTTTCGGGTGAAAGGATTTATCTCCTAGATGGGCTCTGACCATGCACTATAAGTTACCTTGTACAACGAATCCTTATTGACAGGAACCGGCAGATTGTGCTCCCTCCTCAGTTCAGCTACAGTTTTCATTCCTTGCCATGTCTGGTCGCGAGGCTGCAATGCAGAGGTCAATGGGTTGTAAAAGCGAGGAACTTCAACTTGGGTCCACGCACGCAAGAAAACGATGTCGCTCATCAGTATTTTGTCCTCAAAGGTGCATCTGGCTATCCCTTCTCTAAGCTGTCCTCCTTTCTTTTTTGGTTCATTCCCTATTTCTTCTTTTGCAGCCTGCAAGACACACGTCAAACATAATCCCCATGTAATAGTGCACTCAGCATCTTGACTCTATGCATATCATTACTGTTTTCAACCGCTGGAATTGGGAATATGAAGTCTGTCTCAAGCTAGGAGAATAGTCTATTTGACAGAATCAGCCTTTAGCAGCAATTTTTAACCGCATTTTAAGGCTGCAGTTATATTAATTAGCCTGCAGTCCAGAAAACATTCAACCTGAAAAAATGCCATAGCCCCATTTTTCTTGTTATTAAATCTATCGCGTATCAGTTACTAAGAATGAACATTATCCACATGGCTGAAGTTCATATTTTAAAGGAGCTTCACAGAAGATTTTTCGGGTAATCCCTTATTTCACAGTGTGGCATATCTAAGAAAGAACAGTGAAACTGTGAAGAGAGATGTTTCCTCTGCAGGAAAGTAAGAATTGTTGATCAATGGGGCAGATCATCATACAAGTGCAGGTGAAACTAGGATTTTCAGGCTAGCACTATATGCAGGAAGAAAATCCTCACTTTATGCATCTCAGCATTCTTTAGCTGGTTTAGATTAGATGAAAATAAAAAACACAAAGATGGATATGAAAGAATTGCAACCGATGGTCGACATGAAGTTTCTTTAACTATTCCGTTCCGTAAGGGAAAATATTCATGAATTTCCGCAACATCTAAGAATTAGTTAATCCTGTTTCTGCAACTTCTCCCGGAGCTCTCATACACGCTTCCTTTAAAAGTAGAAGAAAAAAAAAAATCAGGTGAACCAAACTTCAGACAATATTAATTTTGTAAGAATTGGACTTCAAGCCACATTACAGCTCATTTAACAAGATTTATTGAGCTTTATTTTAATGAAGTTGCCAAATTCAGCAAAAACGTGAACCCAGAAAAGGTTCATTTACTTTGACTCAGTTCTGTCCTTGCAATCTTTGCATGCTCCAAATAGCATGATGAACCTCTTTATACATGCAATTATACAGGAGACCTTTTGACTTCCTTTGCCTTTCTTGCAATAAGTTCATATAATTCATTAAACAACCATGCTTCACTTTTGGCAAAGAAAAAAAGTTTAAAAAATACCTTCTTCACTTGACCTCGAATCCCACTGACAGTTCGGACAGCTGCACCTTCAAACCTAGCTATTTCAAGATCAGAAGTAAACATATCCTTTATGAGCGCAGTCTTCTTGAAGATTTTGCAAGGGTAACCGACCAGTTTAATTTTCTTCACTATGCGTGCTGCATGGTTGAACTCAAGAACTACAGCAGTTGCTGTTACCCTGAATGATGCCTGGACAAAAAAACTAGGTAAAGATACAGGTAAAATTTAGGAATGCTGGCCCAAAAAAGAAAACACATATCTAGAATAGGCCAAGCTGAAACAATTACAACAAAGGAAAAGAAAATCCAACTTCTCACAATCTAAAAATTGAGCAAAATGTAGCTAATAGTTACTTCGATTTAATGTTTTCCATCATTATCCACATTAACTATGTCAAGATATAGATTGCATTACAAGCAAATTATTCACCAAGATGGATGCGCCAGAAAGACTGATTAAGTGAAAGCAACTGGATTCCATTTTAAAGATATATGGAGAACATTAACTATGAGATGCATAATCTTGTGGACTGTGGACCTAACAACTAAGTACAATACACTGTTATGTATACCTTTCACATGATTATGATCTCATACATTAACCATCAAGTTGAAAAATCTTAAAGTCTTAACAGCATTGGGCTAATGACACCAATTGAGTATCGGATGCCAAATGATCAAAGCAATTTACCAAACAAAATTGAAGCCAACTAAGAGGGAACATTTACCTGATTGTTTGATAAGTGCTGGACAGCAACTACCCCAGTGTTTGGAGGAGCTAGAGGACCCCAGAACATGGCAAGGCAGTGCATGTGTTCTGGGGTGTACTTTAACATTCGATGCCTTCCGTTACTATCCTCTATTGCATAAATAGGTATGGTTTGGTAACGCCTCCACCCAATAGAAACAATGATCGGGTCTCTAGTCTTCAGCACTTTCTTGTGCCACCTATGCCTCTTCAACCTTGCCTAAAAATGAAAATACAATGCATGAGAAGAGCTCAACCCAAATTTCAAGAAATAAAAATGATCCAGAAGCGGTGAAAATTTTCACAGTTAAGCTGTTGGGCTCAGTTAGCATTCCCTATCACTTCCCCTGGTATTTTCTTTTATCCATTCCTTTATCTGCTTATCATCCATATGTCTAAAAGAGTATCAATTAATGGCCTACGGAATGATAGATACTCAATGTTCTCACTGAAGCAATCGTGTTATAAAGGGAATTTTGGCAAATAAGTATACAAAAATTTTCCATTCGCAAGAAGATTGCAGATCATGCCAATGAATCACCTTCACTAGACCCAGAAGGAATTGAATAGTGATACATAGAAACATATGCACTCATACCTGATAAAAAACCTGCAGTAATACTGTTTTCGTTTCTTATAAGGGATCAATACCATCGTGAGTGTCGGGGAAGGGAATACTCTAGGAGCCTTACCGCGGAGGCATTCGAACCCACGAGCTGACACACCACGGCAAGCAAGCTTACCAGCCAGGCCGGCCCTTCGTTTCTTATAGAATCCCCAAAATTAAAAGAACATTGGATTTGAACCTATTAGCCACCAGGTGGCTACGATTAGCCTTAACTAAGTAGCAGAAGAAACTATATTTCCAGTAAAGCAGCACTGAAGTAATTAGACATTTTATGGATGCTAACCTGCATGTATCCTGTATTCTCCTCACCAAGACCGACTCCACCAACCAATATGGGATGACAGGGATCAAAATGTTCAACCATCTCAAAAGGAACATCATGGACCTCCAATCTTAGGTATGTACCAGTTTGGAAACCCTCAATCTCTACTCGAGTAGACTCATCCAGGTCATCAAGTTCAGCAATATTTAGCTGCTTGCGAAGTTCAATCTCCTCCTTCAACTGATAAATTCAAAGCACCAACCATTAAAAACACACCAGTAGTAAAAGCAATGACGAAAAATGATCCCAATGATTTACCTTGTCAAAATATCCACCTTCATTTGCTTGACTGCGGTTAGTCTTTCCCCTATGCTCTTTATCATTCTCCTCCTCTGGTGATTCAGATTCATAATATGTAGGGACACTAGCTAAGGAGGCCAAAATAAAAAAAGGTACCGTAACTTAGCTCAAAGAGAGACACTAGTTCCATAAGATTGTTCCAGAAAGTAATGACCCAAATGTTAACATGCTAGTATATGCATAGCTTCCGCTGATAATAATGGGAAAAGAGCTCGACTGGAAAGTGGGGGAGAGAGGGGGATGTGGTTTGCCTTCTCTTTATGAAAGAAAGAAAGTGCTATATCATGTATAAAAGGATATTCAGAATCAAATTTTGCACGTAGAGCAAGCTTCTTCAGCCTCCTCTCTTCAATCACTGAATTATCTTCCTTCTGCATTGCAGTTTTGCCAGCTTCTCTTGTCAGATGACTTTCATATTTCTCTCCTGTTTCTAGATCCTCAAAGTCTGCATACACAGCATCATCTTCATCATTGTTCGCCTCTGATATCTGGTTTCTGCTAGCTGCTTTTGACCAGTCCCCAGTCACAAAGCGGTCGCGGATGCTTTCAATAACTTCTCCCTCTTTCCAGCTTTTTATTGCCCCATACTTGGTGAATTTAGAAGAATCTTCAGCATCAAGATCTCCATCATCTGGTCCTTCTCTCGATTTCTACAATCCAGGAAGTAGTGTGTGTGGGAAAGATGCAATCATGGTTCACCCTCTTAAAATAGCACCAAGGAACTTAAAATGGATAGAAAACATGGACAATATGGGGTGGACAAAAAAAAAATCGAGCGCATACACAATCAAATATTTACCTTCTTTCCTTCTTGTTTTGGCGTAAAGAAATCGTCTCCCTCACTCTCTTCACCTTCACTATTTTCCTGTGTTTGACTCAAAGGAGTTGACGCTGAAGTAGATTTTCCATATACAACTTGCATAAGGTTAGTGTGTTGCCTTGAGACAGCCCTCTCCAACAAGGATTCCTTCCACTTTGAAACGTTGCCCATGTCATCTTCTGGAGGGACAAAGAATGAGGTTCAGAACTGAATAAAGTCCTAAAATTAACACGCATCTATAAATTGACATTTGCTTCTTCTATTTTCCTTTGATAACTATAAATGAGATATCGATTCATCAAGTTTAGCACTTCATTAGTCACTCCTTCAGGTATCTTTATGAGCTCCAAGTATCAACTTGCTTTCTTGTTTCAACAGGCCCTATAAAATGACTATAGTAATCCCAGAGTGAGAAGATTGTACCATCTGTTTCATGATCTTCTCCACCTTCCCCGGAATAATCGGAATCAGAAGGTGAATCATTGTTTATATCATCATCATTGTTGCCATCACCATCTTCGTCATCGGAACCCTGAGGATTTAAAGGTACAAAAGTTGGGCATCATGCACTGAGATTACAAGCCATTACACGACTCACTACCTGATTAACAACCATAAGTATCTATATGCCAAAAATGCCCGCATGAAAAAATATAAATAAAAGCATCTCAGCTTGATGCATAAAAGCACTAAAAATTATGTTCAAAGACATTATGTCACAAAATTATTGCTGCTCTACTAGACAGGAATGACTAACTTTTTAGGTAAAGAAACAACGCCAACTGGGTTCAAATTTGGGTTTCAATGGTTAACCTTCAGGATTAAGGGCTTAATGCTATTGGTTTTTGGGATTTGCGAATTTGAAGTTTGGAAGTTGGTACCAGGTAGTCGGTGATTGGAGTTTTGGGAATTTAAGGTCTCAGGGATTGGACTGGGATTTTGAGATTGCAGGTTACCTCCTTGAATCTTTTTCTAAAAAAGAGATGCCATATATGTGTTTAGAACATTGTAGGACTAGACTAGAAGATAGCTTGACCAGCTAATGATTACACCAACAAAAAAGCACACACCATCCATAAATGCGCTCAAAATTGAAAAGTCTTAAGATGAACCTGCATGAAAAGTGAATTATTATGTTCCAGCAATGGCATTGCAACATTGCGTATGATGAGCCAGTGTATTATGCATGCTTAAACCCATGGTGAGAAAGATACAAATGCTTTCTCTAGGATGCATAATCCCCATGATACATTGGCAAGATTAATTTCTAAGCACATGAGAAAGTGTGCTAGTGGTGGTGGCATTGATAACTGCAAATGATATAAGTAAAAGAGCAAAAGAGATCAAATTTCACCATTTTGCCATATCATGCAATGACAGAATATTATCAAACGACAATGAAATATAATTACAATTGATCATAAGCACTTACAACATCCATATGATCAGCTTCATTTCCAAATATGGCTTTTCTCCTCAGCCTTCCACCATGAAACTCAACATGTTCCTTCAAACTCTCTTTAAGGGAAAGGGTGTCCTTCTGATGGATCCCCATCTTCTTCATCAAAATCATTTCCATCATTCACAATCCTTGCGTTGCTCTGACCAGCTTCATCCTCATCAGTAGGTTCTGAAACATCAACGTCCTCATTGTTGCTGTCATCAGATACAGCACCGCGGCAGGCTCTCTTTCAGAATGACGCTCCAAATTGTGTTGAGCTTCCGGCAACATATTGGGTTTCCGACCAAAAAGGTCGATGAAGCTTTGTTCTAGCTTTTCGTCGATTGAGTATTTTGTATTCTGGAGCGATCTCACCAAAGCCTCACCAACATCTTGGTCCCCTCCTACTTAAATTAGGAATGTCCATGGGATTAGTCTGAGGGAGATGCAATACTTTCTCTACTAACTTAAAGCATTACACCAAAGTCAACAAACATCCAAACAAAGAAGAAGAATCTCCACTTGCAAATACCATACCCCCTCGACCACCTCACTTTTAATCTCTCATGCCCCTCAATTTGCAATTACCATCTGATCTTCAAGTTTGCACTAAATAAGTGCCCGATGATCCATAAATATGAAATCTAAAAGAACCAAATATGTTTGTAAAAACACTGAAAGTTTGCCTTCATTAACATCAGATTGAGTTTGGAGGCCGTCAAATAGGATTACTTTACTCCACATCAACACCTCTAGCAGTTGCTTACTACCAGAAAGGATTCTATCCTTCAACCGTAATAACTCTCATACTGGTACAAAATATTAAAGTGAAACATCACCCAACTACAACACACAAAAAAAGTATTTTCATTAGCCATCTATATAATTTGCTTAAACGTTTCTTGGGTCCATGGAAGTTTCACCCGCATAAAGATTGCATGGTGGCACTTCCTCTTTAAATATAGTGAAACACTTGAGGGCTCAATATAGTTGACATGTAACTGGAATTATAGTAACCTTAGTTGTAGTCTCCGGACTCAATTTTACAGAAATGAAGACGAATAAAAGAAGTTTCCCTTGCATAATGAAGCTCCAACGTACTTTTGCATTTTCGAAACTTTTCTACTCTGGGATACCAATTGTGAATAAATTCAAAGATCCTGCCATGGAAGGGAAGTAGGTAATTGCAAACTATAGGATATACTGCAACTTACTGCAGGGTTGAGGGGGCATATTTCGAATCTATCAAAATCTCCTCTATTTTTACTTGTCCACATGCACATTCCTATAACCAAAATAAAACTCCCAGGGAAGTGAAAAAGCTACAAACCTTTGCGTTTGAGTTCCCCATTTTCATTATCAACTTTTGAGAACTGAACAAAGTGATCATTTATGTTTATGTAGACCGCATCCTTGTCATAGAGAAGGTCCCCAAGTCCAGACATAGGAGCATAAAACAATTTTTCCTTATCACGGAGTCCCTTCTTCTTAGCAGCTGATGGTAAGGGACAGGGATCAGCTAAGCTGGTCACACCAGCTAAACTGTAGTCTCCAACACCGGCAATATGCACCTGAGGTGTAGTAACAAAACGCATATGAGAAATAAGAATGCATGAAAATTTATGTCTACACTAGTGCATGAACCAGCGCTTTGCACAAGAATAAAATCATATTTGATAAATAAATGAACACTACGGTGATCTCTGTTTAATTTTTAAAAAACATTCTTCCTGATTTACACGATGTTGGTATTCTAGTCGCTAATGCCATTGTTTGTCAAACTTTTCATCACCCAGCTCAAACTGAAGGCGATGTAATCAAACTTATGGTTGACGCCATAGCAAATATAAAGCCCATAATAAATGAATTGGATAACGACATTTCTTGTTACACCATGATTAGATGTTTATATGGTAAGGAATTGTTGTATACTTGGAAACAAACATGATTCAGTAACCCATTATGTTAATGAATTCTTTTTCATAAGCATAAGTATGGCTCTATTCACCTATAATTATCTAAATCATCAATCCCAAACTTAATTTTTCTAGACAGTCCTATATCTAATGGCACTTTCTATGTGATACTTTTTGTCAGTAAATGCAAGTGATTCCCTCTTTTAACTTTGCAAAAAATAATTGATGAATCGATCAGTCCCGGATTCTGTCTTATCCTGTAGGTGTTTTTTCTTTCATAAGACTAAAAAAATTATCTTAAAGGACAAAAAAAATGTGAACGGCACCATATTTTTTGCATAATTATGACACTTGTTCATTCCATTTTTTCATATTATTTCTTTCTTGACATTTTCCTAACTTACCTAATTTTAGCAATAAACTTTTTCCTAAATGGGCACCTACATGCAATTTTAGGAAACTTTTTTCCATTTTTCTCTCTGGCTGCTTCCACTACCTGAGGCCCCATCCCTCCCTCTCCTTACAAAAATCACCTAACATCCCACCTCCCTCCCTCCCTCTCTCCTTACAAAATCACCTAACATCCCAACTCCCTCCCTCCCTCCCTCCCTCCCCCCTCCCTCACACATACACACATATCCATCCACCTACCCTTCTTTTAACGCGCGCACGCATCAGAGCTTGCATATGCACTCACTTCTTTATTTGGTCAATAAAGAAGTAAACACACTAGAACACATGTATTTGATATCTCTATAAAAGCTTCCATGCAAAAATCCCTCCCCCCCCTCCCCCTCCCCCCCCCTTTTCCTCTCTCACACGCACACACACACATCCATCCACCTTCCATTCTTTTAAAGCGCGCACGTCAAAGCTTGCATATTCACTCGCTTCTTTATTTGGTCAATAAAGAAGTTAACACACCAGAACACACGTATTTGATATCTCTACAAAAGCTGCCATGCAACAATCACTTATAAACTTTTTCACACATATACGGAAAAATAACAAGCGAAACTGGGAGATAAATTAATTAAGGAGCCCACAATCACTGCTGCACCAATCAAATCAAATAAATTCATCCAAATATTCGAACTCTGGCTCATATCATACAGGTAAAACTGTGTTAAAATTCAAACAAAATCCATGGGATTGCACCTGCTTAACATATCACTCTCAAGTTAAGGCAAGAGATTATGGTATGTATTATGACGATACAGCCAATGAAAAATGCACTGATTCATAATGAGGTCATGCAAATGTATGCCAAGCAAGTCCCTCCATTTGAGGTTGATAAACTTACTTGCAATAACGTCTTCCTAGATACAACCAACAACTTGGATCTAGCAATTTATTTTGTCGGGTGGGAGAGGCAAAGAAGGGATGGGGGCAACCATGCATGGTACATTCCAAACCCTCCCAATATATTGCCACAATGACTACTCAATGTGCCAAAAAGAAAGAAAATATGACCATATTCTGTAACCTAAGTAGTCAAGAAAGCTGTAGAAGAATAAATTTCTGAATATCTTCACACACAAGCTCCAAAAAATTACAACAAAAAACCAGATATCAAAATTCATCTCAGACATTACTAAAACTCGTATTTTGTTTGGCTTAGTTGGTCCTGCCTATTACACATCACCAATTACCAGTCCCAGATCTTCGCAGCAATTAGATATAAATAATCATTAATTACTCCTTAGAAATATCTTGACTGACCAATTTATTCCTTAATATCTAATATCCTTCCTGCATAAGTTATAAATGCAGGAAGTGAATAGCATGAAATCAATTACCTTGGTTCCCTTCTTCAGGTTGCAGCCTCGCAAATAGCCATAAACTGTAATGTTTCTGTCACACTTTTTATCGATGCGTATCCTTTCAGGAGGAGTAACATCTTCAAAGCGATCAACCAATACATATGGATGAGTAGTCCTCCAAGATAAAGGGTGAAACTTCATAACAGAGATGAACCTTGCAAGATTATGTATCTCCCGTTTAGTATACCTAACCAGATGAGCGCAAGAGCAAATAATCAGTCAACATAGCAGAATAAGGGTATAAAGAAAGCATGGCTTAACAATAGGCACTCACTTCCCATGTTTAAGACCAGATAAGTAAAATAACTTTGCTCCATCATATATTTCAGTCCAGAAACGATGCTTGAGCCGTTGTTTTGTTTTCTTGAGCTTCTTCACATCCATGAACTTATCAAGGTGTGTCAAGACTCCCATAACTTTTGGGAACCCGTGTACTTGCAAAATATTCAGGAACTCAAAGGTTTCCTGAAAAACATCAACAATGGAAAAAGAGCATCAGCAATCATTGACATGGCATCTTGATAGCAAATTTTACAAAAACAAGCAGTTCAGACTTTTTAACTTGAGACACCTTGAACTTCCACAACATACATATGTTGATGCATACACACACAGTTTTCTTCATAATATCTTCTGAAATTTGAACAATATAAAATTTCGATTGGAAGGATAAAAAGTGCCTTTGGCTTAAAAAGCATATACAACGCACCAGCTCACTAATAGAACCAGAAACTATCATCTGAGACAAGTTCTAGGATGGGGCCGAGCATCAGAAAGAAAAGAGCAGCAGATAAAAGGCCTAGGGCACAGTATGACTTCTAAGAGAAATCCATTCTGATGCATGCAAAGTCACATTATATGTAATATATTTGGAGGTGTCTTTTTTGTTCACTTTGCCCTATTGCTCATGATGAGAGCTTGCTCCAAGCAATAAATATGCTGAATAGTGGCACTCACTTAAGGTCATTTTTATAGAACACACCACGAATTACTACGTGCCCGCATGACAACCATTCTAATCCAAAAAAGTGATTATGATTAAAATAATTTTTTCTAATTCCGTTCCCCGGATGAGTTTTAGAAAATCGAACGCGTTTAATAACTACCCAAAATTTCTGTTCCTAGAACAAAATGCGTTTGATAACCGCACAAAATTTCTGTTCCCGGAAACAATTGCTTTTCCCAATTTTTGTCATTTAAGTCAAATAATTACGTAATTACTATGTGAAATTTCATCCTACATTTCGAATTAATCAAAGATTAATTCATATTGATTATCTTATATAACATATTGCATATTAAAATGTAAAAATAAATATCAAGAATCATCACGAGTCATTTTTGCTATTTATTGTGGAGTTTCATCGAACTCTTTTGAGTGAGCGGACAACCGACACGAGAGACACCTTCGTTTCTACCAAGAAAATGCACCACACTGCCCTGCCCTGAATTATGTGCGTTTTTGGTTCTAGGAAATCAAATCTCAATGATAATTCATAAAAAACTTAAGAACGAGAGCTTGCTAAGTGCTCGATGGTTATTTTTGTCTTTTTCCAATTTTTTTAAAAACTAGACTAAGTGTAAAGTACATAAACCTAGGCAAATCAAACCACGCAAATCACAACCAATGAAATCAAGTGTGCAATCAAGGAATCATGGAATTGGTAAATCACATCATAAAACCCTAATGAAGCCCTAAGGGCTTAGAGAAATATGATTCGAGTTTAATTGCAAAGGTGTTTATGATTTTTCTAAACTTTTTCTATTTTTAGGGATTTTCTATTATAATTTTTCCAATTTTTTTTATTTTTTATTTTTTATGTAATATTTTATTATCTTATACATTTTTCTTTGAAAATGAGACCTTGTTCTATTTTTGGTTGAGGAAAAATTAAGAGAATTGACAAAGAAAAGTAAAAGATGTGGGACTTCATTATGTTTTGTAATTCTCAAAAGTGATTCTTTTTCTAGAACCAATTTTTTTTTTCTTCTTGTTTTTGCTCCAAAACTGTTTTTGATAACAGAATCATAATCATAATCATTTACGTTATCAAACAGGATTCTCATCTTTTTTTGTTACGGGAATAGAATCGGAGAACCAAAATGGTTACCATGCAAACCCTACTTATGGTCTATGGCTTTCTTGAGTTGATCTTAAATTGTTAAAGAGATTCATCCTCCCTAATTCATCTCTACTCACTATTGTTCCTAATTTACATTCAGTAATAACAAATTCCTTGCAGCGAAAGTAAAAGCACAAGGGCACAAAAGAAATGACTATCAACAACCTTAAAATCACCTATATCCATACTATATATATATATATATATATTCAGACATCATGTGATAGGCATCTTCATTGGCAGCTACTTCGCGCTTTCACTTTAAACATTAAATCACGCCAATCCGCTTTTCGCCAACTACCCAGCTCATAATTCTGCTGGGATCCTAATCCTAGAACCATGTTCCATCTTAACAATGTAGACATTACCATCTTCCCATGAAAATTTGAATAGTTGATGCTTAAATGGTACTATGCCTGCACTCACTCATTCTCCCTCTCCCTCCCTCCCTCCCCCCCTACGCCCCTTCCTACTTCCATCTCCAGCGGGCCAATGCGCACACAAGTTCGGGTAGGCAGGTCTGGATGTAATCGTGTGCTTCTGTGAGCTTGTATAATCACATCAACGAAAGTTCTTCCAAAGGCAACAGAAAGAGATCACCTGGGTAGAAACCTCAACTGTTCAAGTTTGACCTGTGAAAAGTAGTTGTCCTCGTGACCTCCAACTTATGAATCGTTTACTTACCCAACAGGATCCCAATGTAGTACACCATTAAACAATTCTACTAATTGCACCAAAACCGCCATTATTAATTCAAATGGAAGGTAATCAGGGTTTCACGTCTTAAAAGGCCTCCACCGCACCCAATACCAAATAAAAACTAACAGGTCTGTCAATTTGCCAATAATACTAATACATTAGCAAATAAGGCTTCTGGGACGGACAAGAAAAAGGAGCTCCTTTTGAGACAAAGAAGAGTTAAACAGAAATTGCCAACATGTTTTGGAAACTAGAACATTATCTACTTCTATCATCCTCACAACAGGCTTTTTTATCAAGAAAAAGAATAAAAGAAATCTTCACGCAAGCATGCATAGCTCCACGTCTCACCATTTCAAAACCGTAGCTTCCGTCTATGAGAAGCAATGCCAGATCAGCAAATTTTGCAGCATCAATCATGCCATTGACATCATTAGGGCACTCCACAAACTGCAGCCTCCTCTGCTTACCTGATGTAGCAAACATGCAGAGAAATAAGTTGGATTGAAAACAAAAAGAAAGGATCCTATTACATGAAAAGGACAATGCACGAATGGAGCAAAATGCAACTGAACATAACCAATCTATGAAGCTTATGTACCAAAGCATACAAAACATAAATAATAGCTGAAAAGGTTAAAAGCCCCTCTTTGAACCAGAAAGAGTGTAATTCACTAGCTTAGAAGCAAAAGATGACCTGATACAATTGTAATTGGACCGCGAACATCAGGCAAATTATGCTTAGTATAGTGCTTCACTAGCGACTTTATCAAAAGGGACTTCCCAACCTGCAACAAGAAACCAGCATCAAACTTCAAAACCGCCTCCCCAGCCGAACTTCAAGCACCGAACTCCAATTCCAACTAATCACCGCCGGACTTCAATAACAAAAAAGCCCCAATCAACACGAATGCCAATTACCTTTGGAGGCCCGTGTACTAGAACCACATAAGGAGGCGGCTCGCCGTAGGAGCGGTCGATCGTGGGGACGTGGAGCCTCCGCTGCTCCTTCTCGACGGCACGCGACTTCAGCCGCTTGGCCTTGACGGAGGAGTTGAAGGCGAAGGCCTTGGGGTTCTGCCTCTGCGGATCGTCGCCGCCCTTGCTCTTCTTCCTCTTGTCGGCCTTGGATTTCTTCTGCGCGGAGGGCCCCGCCTGGCGAGAGCGATGGGCTTTGTGCGATTGGTCGTGGCTCCCGCTCTCTGCCGCCATAAATGCAATCACTCTTCCGCTGGCTTTCAACTTGCAGGAGTTGCAGCATCAGCAGCAGCAGCAAGAAGAAGAAGAAGCTCTTAAACCCTTTTTGGTGAAGAAGCCGAACTGAGCAGTTCGTAGGTTTAAGCCATTGTCGGCGCGTGAAGAAATTGAGAAAAAAAAAATTGAGGAAAATTGGCGGTGATTTAAAAAAAAAAGAAAAAGTAGACCTGGCCGAACCAAGACCGGGCTTAAATTATTGTCCGAAGCCGGCTCATGAACTGGAAGATATATTGAACGTTTTAGTTTGTTCAAGTAGTTCGGGCTTGAACTTGGGCTCGGGCCAAGTATGGGCATTCCAGGCTTTTTAAGGCTCTTCTCCAAGCCTTTCTATTGTTTAAGGTAGTTCATGTGAATGTTACGTCACGCGGCAAATGTTCCATTTTACGGACTATATCAAAATGGAGATTCATTACCTCTGTGGTGGAGGGATGATTTAAATAGTAATGGGCAAGGGCATTCTTTACACCCTTTGAATATTTATCAAATAAGATTGCCGACATATCACTCAAAAGGATTATGGAATAAATATTTTGCTATGTAAAGTTTAAGGGTTTAATTGAATCAAACTATAAAGTTACGAGGATCATATTGGGTAAAGACGATTAAATTAAAGTTCATGGGCAATATTGAACAAATTTAAAGTTCGGGAAAACTATAATGGCATAACTTTAAATTTCTAAAAACTTTTACGGGATTTTTATGTCATTATCCAAAAAAAAAAACTTAGTTTGATGGACCTATGGTTGGTTGGACTTTTCAGTCCGAAACCCGCTTAAATTATTGTCCGAATCCGGCTCATGAACTCTCGATATATTGAACGTTTTGGGCCTCTCTCAAGAGGCTCACCAAAAATATTTTTAATAATAAAATATTTAAAAATAAAAAATTTAAATTAAAAAGGAAAATTAAAAAAATCATTAAAAAGTCTAAAAATTCATCCAAAAATTTAAAAGTAATGATTAAGGTTCAGAAAAATTCATGTGAGCTCTTAAAAAAATCATAATAAAATAAAAATTTCATAAAAATAATTAAAAATTATTTAAAATTTTGAAAATTCCAAAAAATATCAAAAAATAGGAAACGCCCGACCTCAACTGGTGTGGAGTAGGATGAGATTTATATAGTACACGATTTGGCAAATTGGCCCAATTTCTCCAAATCACCGAGAACTCTAATCACATATTCTATAAACTCTTAGGGCTATATTAGGAAGCCTTGATTTGTATTAAATGTATCAATGCATAAGATTGGGCATTTATTTTATTGAATTGACTCAAAATGTGCCCGACTTCTGGAAAACAATACCATTTAACTTTTCTTGAATAGAGGTTGAGAGTTTAATTGAATCAATTAGAAATGTTACGAGTCAATTGCACTTTTGGGTAAAGACTTGGGATTTGATTGAGCCAGTTGAAAAAAAGTTTAGGACTCAATCTAATTTCGGACATAAAATTTAGGGCTTGCAACGCAATTTCTCCACACGTATGTGTATATTTGAATCACGAAAAATCTATCGGAAATTTTAAGTACCATCTCATTCTTACCAAGTTATCTTCTTCTTCTTCTTCTTATTTCATTCAGTTGAAAGGGTTTAGATATAGTTATGATAATATGATCCATCTCATCTAGATATTTGGTTTAAGGTACTAATAAAACACCAACTCCTCATTACTCGAGCTGTTGTCACAGGCTCATCGTGTACGAGTAAGGACGCCAATACGACAATACTAAGAATTATATAGATAAGATTTACGATTTATAAAATAATTTTCCCTATTATCTAAATTATGAAAAATCACTAGAAAATTTTAAAAATTACCAAATTTTTTACTGGGAGGTCTTTTGTTTTCTTTGCAATTTAAAGGGTTTGGTTTAAGATGCCAACGAAACACCAGCTACCAATTAGGCGAGCCATCATCATAGTCTCGTCAGGCTGAGCGAGGACCTGATACTGAGAATACAGTTAGGCTGAGTTTAGTTCGGTTTTTGAGGAGATGACTTTGCATTTTCCCAAGAACCTTTTGACTGAAGGTGTATTTGGCGAGAGCTATAATTTTTGGATAACTCATTTTTGTGTTTATTTTGCAAAGCAACTCTGAAATAAAAAAAAGAAAAAGAGAAAAAGAAAAACCGAGGCAAACATGACAGAGCATTGGCAGAGAAGACAAGGAGCGCGCAAGCTTCACCGGCAATGAACATAGGCAAGCATTGGCGGCGACCGTCGACCAGGTGAGCTTCGACCAGCGATCCTTGTTGGAGCAAGTCTCGTTGTTCGAACTGAGCGAAGCTCGTCGCCCTCAGATTTGGAGCCTTGAGACCAACCACGATCTCTCCTCAATTTGGCCTTCAAGTGTCAACCAAACCTTAGGTGAGACGACGCCAAGGTCACACGACCTCCAATGAAATGACATTGAGGTCGGCCGACCTCGAGTGTGCTTAACTAGACTTTGGTGTCGAGCAAGTTAGGCAGTAGATCTGGACTTCAACGTCACGTGAGTTAGAAGACACGTAACCAATGCGGTGCGACCCCAACGACACAACGTCGGTGTCATGCGACCCCTTGTTGGCACTTGTCCATGTCCTCCACCTCCGTGAACTCCCATATCTACAAGGGATAAGATGAATAGTGCTAGGGCAAAATCGGCATATGAAATAAAAAAGCGTGGGCAATTTAGGAAGAAAAAAAAAAAGCTCATTTAGCTTGAAACTAGCCTTTTGAAAATGCTGAAAGCCTAAGGACTTGCTTTAGTCTTTCAACTTTGTCAATGCTGGCATTTCCCAAAGTGGCAAAAAAAAAAAAATTGCCCAACACCTAAATTTTTTCCCAAGAAGCTTTAAGGTAGGTTTCGTTCAGCTTTTCCCAAGCCGTTTGGGGAAAATGGAGAGCGTTAGGCAACCATACTTAAGGAGTTTTTGAGATGAAAGTTGGCATTGAAAATGTTGAAAGCTCAATACTAGTAAGGACCTAAGATTAAAGCTTTTAACATTTGGCCAAATGTTGAGCTAGAGTTTTTTATTAAAAAAATGTATTTTCTTTCAAATTTCGATTTCATCACTTATTTTTTTATTAAAAAATAAAAAAAAAGAAAATGAATCCCTAGGCGACTGGTGAGCCGATTTGGCTCACCAAGAATGCGATCGAGGCCTCCATGGGTCGTGCGACCCCCGAAAATGGGCAAGTGGGCAAGCCGTTGGGGGTCGTGCGACCTAAGCGGCTCTAGCCGAGGGTTGCCCGACCGCCGTCACCACCATATTTGGCTTGCCGCGGCCACCGGCCTTCGCCCTATATTTGATTTTTCTTTTGTGTTTTTAATTATATTATATTTAAAAAAGAAATATTATAAGAAAGCTCATTTATATATTTTTCTTGCCAAACACTAGCTAGGCCAAATTTACTTTATGAAATATTTTTTTACTAAAAGCTATTGCATTTCTCCAAAGCCCTTAAACTAAAGGTATTTGTATTCTCTCAAAACTCCACGGAGAAACTTAACTAAACACATCCTTAACTCCAGATTGTCCTTCTCCGACTAATTGAAATTTTTCGACATCTAAAATAGGTTGGAGAATCGAACCCGAGACCCACCTTATTAACTTACAAATTAAGTTTTGCCCAAGTTATCCAATTTCAAGAGCACAAATATATTTCCTCCCTTCTCCTGCTTGAAAGTTCACCTCGTTTTGGTTTTTAATTATTTTTATGCAGAAAATGTGTGTGTGAGAAAGAGAGAAGGCGAGGAAAACGAGAGAGGAGATAGCAGAAGATTAGCAGAGGAGGGTCGTCTTCTCGGGAGAGGAAAACAGAGCAAACATGAGGAGCAACAGCACCAACAGCAACCACCACCTCCGGGAAGACAAGGCCGAGAGCCCCGATTCCAGATTCAACCAGACTCTCCGCAGCGTCCAAGGGTACGTGCTCTTCTCCTCCTCCTCCGTCATCGCAATCCCGCATCTTGCATTCAGTGGCTCTCCGATCACGGATGGGCGAGCTGCTTGTGTTGTAGCTCGAGCAATTTCGATTCTCGCGTGTTCGGCTTCCGTTTCACAGTAGAGCTCCAGATCTCTGGAATTAAAGCTGCTCATCGCCGTGATCTGGTTGTGCGCTATTGGTTCTGAGTGCTTTATGATCGCGGAATCGAAGTGCGTCTTGCTGATTTTCGTCGCGCTCCTTCGAAAGTTGTGGGGGATCTGATTGATATCAGTGCCTTGACATTGAAGTAGATGAAAGTAGGAGCTTCAGTAGCTGACTTTTAGAGTAAGGAATGGATCAGAAAGTCTTTTGTTCTGCTTCAGTGAGATGTGGAACCAGGTTCTAGACTTCAGTTCGCGTGAAAGACTTGAGCAAGACAAGCTGCGTGGTCTGCTATTGCTTCATGCTGGATATAGGACTTGAGCTTCTGTTGATCTTTCTTTTAACCCTCAGTTACATCAGTAATGGAGGATGTGGTAATTCAAATTTGTGAATTGATAATAAGTTCTTGATTCTGTGCACTTCATTTGGTTTGGGCATTTATAACTTTGCCAGCTATGCTCGCCTTTCAGTATGACATGTGCTGTTGTCAAGAGGAGTACATGAGAAAAATAATTTTCCACTTAACGAAAATTTCGGCTTGAAACATCTGACCTCGGTACTTGACTCATCCAATCGCCTGTTCTCACCCTCTTTCTCATTCTATCAGTTACTGTGTGTCTGTGTGCACAAGCAAGCATGTGTGCTTCTGCATGCCTATGGACAATATCTGCATTCGGTTTGTCTTTGCCTACCTCTCCTTGGGAGCCCGTTGCAATTTCAAGGAGTCCCGGCCTATAGATATGTGATGCCGGGTGGTTCTATCGTACTTATTTGGCATATGTCTGTGTGTTATTTCCTTTATCCACCTTCTGTTGCTATTTGCTCTCCACTTTTGTTAATTTTGTCTCTAAGAGTGGCTGCATTCCCTGTGCATGACTTTTTCTGTGGTAGGGTTCTACCTATATGACTGCTTTGCCTTAGTCACTACGTGAACTTTAACATCTCCGATGCTATTGGTAGGTTGCTGAAAGGTCGCAGTATACCTGGAAAAGTGATGCTGACCAGGAGATCGGACCCGTTGGACGATTCAAGCTGGCAAGACCGCTCTCCTAAGTATGAAAGAAGTCTCTCCGAAAATGATACTGGCCCAAGTGATCAAATGGACAAGTCAATGGAGGTAGTACGGATGATGTTAATCGGTCTTCTTTCATTGCTACTTTGTTTGCTTATATGAAATTTTAATAATTGGGATTGAGTGAGAGATTTTGCTTCTAATCTAGGAAGACGACAAAGGTCCTTCTAAGCCAAGTGCACATGAGAATCTCAACATGTCTAAATCCTCAACATCAGATGTTCATAGTACTCCCAAAGAAGTGCAGAAGTCCACCATTGGTGCGAGAGCTACAGATTCGGCAAGGGTCATGAAATTCACAAAGGAGCTCTCAGGAACAACAGTCATATTAGGTATGATGAAGATTTCCTTGCATAACTTTTGCATCCTGATGAAAGCACAATAGTGGGGAGTGAATTTTCGTTCTCTTTTTCCCCCACTTTTAGTTATTAATGATGGAAAGGGAATGAGCACACATTAGCAGTTATTCTTGCTCGGATTGGTTGGATGTGGTTAATGTTGCTTGTTAAGATGTTTGAACCGGGTTGCAGAGAAGAGATGGATCTGTATATATGGATGGCGCTTCAACTTTGTGCACGCTTCTCTTTCTTCTAGTAACCTTTAGACCAATATATGGTCTTGATCTCGTAAATGATTAAATGGGCTTTTCTTGTTAGTAAATTACAGGTGAGTAATTATGTATTAGACTACCGAACTAACTTTGTGTTAATTCTTTTTTGTTTTAAGTCACTCACATTTCTTTTGTTTAGTCCAAAATTCTTAGGGTAAAGGCTAAACATACTCATGCTCTCTGGTTTCCTGATATTACAGTCATCAATGCACCAATGTCCAATGATTGACCTTTTAGGGGGCTTCCTTGGTCTTACACTAAATTTACAATCTATTTTCCTAGGCTTTGTCTTGTATTCAGTTTCTTTTTGCTGAATTTGTAGTACTAGTAATTTTATGCAGAAACAAGGGCAAATTGATAAGGCTTGTTCTCACTTATACAGGGTTCATGAAAGATTTTAAGCATTAGTTCGATAGAGCTTTGCGTGTTTTTTTCTTGATTTTTTTATGGATACAGGTCCTTTTGTTATTGCATACTGAGTGCAGCAGAGGCTCTTTATGATTAAACTTGGTCCTTTAATCTTATTTCTGTGATGATGACATTATGTAGAAAGGTTGCGAGGGTTGGCATGGAGTGGAGTATCACCGTATATGCGCCCAACAGTTTGGAAACTCCTCTTGGTAAGCTAAAGCTGTTACTTTGGGAAGTAGAGTTAGCACAATTATATCCCAACTGGTCCTTCAGAAGTTAGCCATATCTCTTTTGTTGACATACAAAGTTGGAAAAATAAGAAGGAGCTGCATCCAGTTGTTGAAAGAATTTCTTCCTGGAACATGCAACTTTTCCAATTAAGGCTTCTGTTGGTGGCTGCCACATTAGATTTTGATTCCTTAGCTATGTAGGTGTTGTTATAACCATTCTAAGTGTGCTTAGTGCTATATAAGGTATAATACCTTTATATTAGTCAGCTCGTGGTCCAACCTCTATAAATAGAGAGGAGCATCTGGTGGTACAATGCGGTTCACTAGATGCATATATATTTTGTCCTCTGAGTCTTAAATTTTTTCCATACACTCTTTTTACTTTCTCAAACTGAAGCTTTCGAGTGCGATTTATGTGGAATTGATTTTGACCATCAACTGCTCATAATGTGATTGTTCCACCTGCCTGGCATGTGATCGTAATAACTATTCCTTCTGCTGGCTTATTGGGTTTCTTGTAAGAGTTAGATTTTGGGGGTGCCTCGTTCAACAGTTGATAGACTATTACCACGTGATGTTAGTTTGGTGGAGGCACAGAACCACTGAAACCCTTCTTCTCTTCCTTTTCTTGCCCAAATAAGAAAAGGAACCTGGCTAATTCAATCTTCATGAGTTAGGATTCTTTTGATAGTCCATCTCCCTATCCCTCATGCCAGAACAATTGAAGCTCACATTCGAATTTAGCTAAACAATACTTGTAGGTTAATACCAATGGGGATGAACCATGGGATTTTAGTTTGCGCAATACTATTGTAGATGTATCTGTATACAGGCTGAGGAAAAATAGCAACATTGTTATATTCTTTTTTGATAACTCAGGAATTCATTAATGGTTGCCTAAGGGGTTACATATGCTGTACAGAATTAATTACAATTAGATCTTGAAAGTTCAGAGAAGTTTCGGGTACAAGAAAGGGTGCTAACTGAAAACCACAAAAAGACTTGACAACTATTTCTCCTTTAAAACCATCATAGGAGTTTCGAAAATTTCCAAAAAGCCCTTTCAATCATTTCCTTTAAAATCTTTCGAAGAAAAGAAGAATGAACTGGACAGCCATTTCGGTTTATCTAAATGCAGACCAAGTGCTGGAACATGCATAAAGACCTAGAGAATGAGGATGGATAGCAACAAGTTTTAACCAAATGCTCTCTCCATGTCGGTTCATATTGTAGACCATGGATAAAGATCTATAAATCTGGTTTAGCAGTTCACTGGCTTGGATTCATCAATATGATTTGGTTTGACTAAGTTTATTCATAGCATGAAAATTAAATATGGACTGACCACAGGGATATGCACCACCTAATTCAGATAGAAGGGAGGGAGTTCTGAGAAGGAAACGCCTCGAGTATCTTGACTGTGTTGCTCAGTTCTATGACATTCCGGATACTGAACGCACAGAAGAAGAGATCAATATGCTTCGCCAGGTATCTTTTGTCATATCCGACCATGTCTATGATTGAACTAATATTCAAAGTCCTATATTCTGCTTCTCACAGCTTTTGTATACTCTGATTAGATTGCTGTGGATTGTCCAAGAACTGTACCTGATGTTTCTTTCTTTCAGCAAGCCCAAGTACAGAAGTCCATGGAGCGCATCCTGTATACATGGTCAGATTATCTTCTTTGTACTTGCCACTCAATGCTTTAATCACAATTTGTGAGAACTGAAACCTTGCTTACCTAAAGCACAGATGAGTGTGAATTGGAATTTAGAGTAGTCTGAAGCTACCATTTGCAGTGTTTTGGATTGAATGTGTAACTCAAAAGCTTAATCCAATAGGTGGAAGGAGACTAGAATGCGCAACATTGACATCATTGGTGATTCTAATGTGTTATACTCATGCTCATCGTGTTCCTCTATTTTGCTGGCATGGCACAAGATATCTTTTGCTTCAAATAGGAGGCTAGATTTCTGGAGTCTAGTATCCACAACTGAATGGTCTTTTGACTTCTTAGAAAGGAAAGGCAGTGTTTATGTTGGTGATAGTGACTACTACTCATCCCATTTTTCATACTACACTGAAGACAAAAGGTTTAGGACAAACGGAGTGATTTTTTTTTTTTTTTTTTTGTTAGAAAGGTTTAGGTTATGTTGCTATTCTTCCTTCTTTAATATTGATAAAAGGGCCTCCTACATGTGAGCTTTGCTGCTTTTCTTGCTGGGAACTTTTTCTTTTATTGATTAACCAAAAGATTCATTGCTAGGCCACTAAGGGATGCTATTTTTTTGTCTTAATATGGTTGCAGCATTTTCTATTCAATTAGTTTGTCATACCTTCATGTGCTGCCACTATAAAGTGTTTAATTTTACAGTTAAAAGTATTGAATGGAAGCAGTCTGTGATATTTTCTTCTCACAGGCGAAGCTGTCTGATACTGACCTGAATTGATGGTGTCATGCATTATCTCATACTGTCTTGTGAGAATCTATAGTAGAACAAAAACAATCATTTCAGAAATAGTCACAAAGTAAAATGATCTTCATTAGACATTTTCCCATAGTGTAAACCTTTCCCTTCCCTGGGCTAAACGAAACTGTGGCCATATGAAGTGTCAAAAAAAAAAAAAAAACCAAGAGCTCTTTGGTTCATCAAGGAGATTTTGTGGTGGGGTTTAAATGATAGTTTTTATGAGGTGGGATTTAAACATGGTTTCTAGGAAGTACCATTGAACCATGAGGTAGTTGTGCAGTCTGTTAAATGTCTGTTAGGACCAAGTTAAACTATTGAAGCTGCTCAACTGAGGTCCAATCACATTTTTTGCTTGATGTCTTACCTAAGGACATGTAGATGTTATGGCATTTTTGGAAGGAACACTACACGATGCCTTCTCCTGCTCTACTGAATCTCTCTGTAGGGATTCCACTGGTTGATTACTAAATTCATAAAATTTCTATCCTCTTTTGAGTTTCTAATTACCGCAAGCTATGTCTGTGCCGATTCATTTTTATAGTTTGTAATGCTCTAGTATCTGAAGAGTCTAGATGGATTCCGCTATGTGTTTGTTGATCTTTTCTTTTAATGCTTAGCTATTTAATCCAGGGCTATCCGTCATCCAGCTAGTGGGTATGTTCAAGGAATAAATGATCTAGTCACGCCATTTCTAGTCGTCTTTTTGTCAGAATACTTAGAAGGAAGTGTGGATAATTGGTCCCTATCCGATTTGTCTCCTGAGAAGATCTCTTGCTTAGAGGCAGACTGCTATTGGTGTCTGACAAAGTTGTTAGATGGTATGCAAGACCATTATACATTTGCTCAACCGGGAATCCAACGACTTGTCTTTAAGCTGAAGGAATTGGTCAGGCGCATTGATGGTAAGCTTTAGTCACGAATTTTATGAGTTGATAATGGATGGGTACTCAAAATATCAGTACTGTGACTTTACCTATTGTCATTTATCAGAAAAGAATGGTGCGTCGTGTGGTTTATCTGGTGCGGTTTACTTGTGCTGTGATGTAATCTGCTAGGAGTGTTCTGAGTGGTGCCCTGACATCTGTCTTAATCTTTCTAAAAATAATGTTCGGCAGCTTTACACAGGACTACGTGTTTGTGGATTAGAGTGCTGTGTATCGGTAAATTTTGTGGCAGACAAACTGAAGACACGTGACAATTCCCCTCTGAGAATACATTGGTTTCACTTCGTGCACACAATGTAAACTCTAACAACAAAGTTGTCCTTTACGAAACATGCATTTTTTTAGAACAAGAATGTCTCAGCTTCCTAAGCACCTGTGACTTTGACCACCACATGTGATATTTCAAATTAAGATATACGACCCCATTTTCATTTTTCTGTACTTATGACATGCATAAATTGCTGCGTACTTTATTTCATATCTAATGAGACAGCATGAAGTGCCTTCTGAAATTTTATTTCAGTTCAATATGCCCATATTGACTGGGCTGGATTTCTGGATGTGCATGGTAATTAGCATACTTTTTTGCATAAAAAATGGTGGTGCATTTAACAACTTTGCTAGTTTTGAATTACGTCACTTTTTTTATTGATGCTCGTCAGTCATCTGGGTGTTAGTTTTCATTGCAATTTTGGAATTATTTTCTGTTATTTAAACTTCTCTTTCGTTAAATTGGACCAGAACCTGTGTCAAGACACATGGAGGAGCAAGGCCTTGAATTTCTGCAATTCGCTTTCCGCTGGTTTAATTGTCTCTTAATACGTGAGGTCTGTTGTTACTTGAGCTTCTTTTAGGTCTTCACTTCTTTTAGCTCTTGAATTAAAGATGCATGTATAGATTGTGACTTCTCTATTTTACTGCTATGGATTCAATAATTCAAGCATGAAGCTTATAACCAAATTCCTCTTATTAGATCCCTTTCCAACTCGTCCATCGCTTGTGGGACACATATCTTGCAGAAGGAGATGCATTGCCAGACTTTCTCGTTTATATATTTGCTAGTTTTTTGTTGACGGTACGAGAGACTACCACTCCACTACTTTACAGTATAAAGCAATTAACTTTTCTACATGTTCAAATTGTTTTGAGGAAAGCAATTATAAATTCGATTCCTTTATACATCTGTGGCCCGTGAACATAAGCTTTTTGGTCCATAACTAGCTAATATTTGGTTAACTTGCTAGTATGTTTACGGATTTGCCTTTGCATGAAGGACACCACCTGTCATATGGTATCTCAGAACAGAACAGAACCTGAAAGATGTTGCTTCTCAGTAACATGTTGATCTGTTAGGTATTTAAGTTTTGACAATTGCTCCAGCCCATTCCATTGTGACTTGCCACAATATCTATTTCAAGCCTTCTCACATGAACATGGTCCAACATGATGTGAGAACCAAGAGCATTTTTAATAGACTGCAGAAACCTTTCTGAGGGTGATCTCACTCCCATGAGCTTTAGATTGGAAACTGATTGAGTTCTCCATTTGTTATCTCAATCCCTCGTACAGCCGATTCAGAGGATGGATTTATGATGTAGAAATATCTTTCAGGTCTAATCAGGCTATATCACCAGAACTTGATTACTTGCAGGACTTTTGTACTTCTAGATAGTGCTTAGCCTGTTAAGGTGGATCTTTCTTTATGAATTCCTCAATTTGCATTTGAATCAACCAACATCTGACTCATTTTGGAATTGATGTTCGTGGAGGTTGCTCATGTTCTATGAGCAAAGCTGTCTAGGAATTTTCTTAAATCTTTCGAAGCTTTTCTATTTGTTGAGTGATGTACATCTTCAAATTCTTGGTGCAGTTACTGCATGATGTAAGACTCCTGTTTTCCTATCTCTTAACAGTGCTATAAACTTTTTAATTACCGATATTTTCCATCAAGCGCAAGTAAAGTGAAACCGGAAAAGTTCGTACTTTATGGCTTTCAAACTTGTGTATCAGTTGATCTCTACAGATATCTTTCGTTGTTGAAGTCATTACCCTTGGGATGGTCACTATTTTTTCTGTTCCTTGTGCTGTGTTCAGTGGTCGGATAAACTGCAGAAGCTTGAATTCCAAGAAATGGTGATGTTTCTACAACACCTTCCTACGGAAAACTGGACTCACTTAGAGTTGGAGACGGTGCTTTCTAGAGCATTCGTGTGGCATAGTATGTTCAATAGCTCACCCAGTCACTTGGCTAGCTGAAGAGAGTGCAATTGCATTCATGTTCTTTGAAGGGATGTTGATTTTTTTTTTCCTCGACTTCTTCTCCTATTTCATGTGCTTTTTCCCCTCTCCAAATCCTTGCAGTGTTTAATTTTCTTACGAAGTAGTACTTTTTGCTAGCTTCTCTGTCAAGATTTTCGATGTTCTTGTTCTGTATTGGTCGTACTGTTCCAATATTTGTAGACTTGTAGATATACTGTTCATGGGAGCTACAAGAAAGGAATGCATATGTGCAGATAAATTTGTTTGCCCGCCCCGCTTTTTTTATTGAGTTGATTTTATTTCACTGTGATATAAAGAGGGTTCTTGATTCCTTTCTCGCATTTGTTGTATGCAAAGTAATTCCTCAAGGTCCTGTTAATAAGTATCTTCTTTGCTCTAGTTAAGCATACCAAATGTGCAAAAATTCACTTTTGAAAACAGTGGTTACACATAACTCGGGATAGTTGTTACATTCAAACCATAAAGTTTCCTTATATAGCAATTAGCTAATGTGCTGAGAACAGTCGATATCAAAATTCATTTCTCGATATGACTAGTAATTTTACATAGAGCACGACCCATTAGTAATAAGTTGAAGTAACGACAGTATTCGTCCTCGCATTATTACCATGCAAAAAGTAACTATCAATACATCTGTAGCAATTTTTTTTATGTAAATACCCGACTGAGGTAGTAACTACCTACACAGCCAGCAACTGGGCCATGGATACTGTCTTTTAACACATCACTAGCAGAAACACCATGTTCCACATCATCCATTACATCTCATCCGGCAAAAAAAAAAAGAGACTTTTGAAGAAAACATATTCAAACATATGCTAAAAGATTTACTTTTGCCACAACCTAAATTCAACAGAACATGCAATTTTCCTGCCTTTCCTTGCGCTTATAGTTAGCCCATCACGCGAGAAGAAAGGAGAACAAGGTAATATCATCACCAAACAATCCGATGCAGAGGATCACATGCGTTGAGGCACCCTTAAAGGACAATAAAATTCCTGACAACAGATTGACAACTAAAGGTATACTCGGGATTATCAACAGTAATGTCTACTGACGGATCTATCAAGGAAGAACTCTACTGGAAGCAACTTGTGACCATAACAAATGAGGTCCATCCACAAACAAATAGAACATCTACATTTTCCGGTTAATTTAAAAACCTGTTCCATATAACCTAAGCAACAGTGACTCTGCAACATGAGAAAAGACGCCAACACCACCTGCTATAAACATCCGGAATCTGCTTCATCCGGCCTAAGCTACTCTGGATTAGAGACCTAGCTACGTACGAATGCCTATTAACATTTTGAGAGCGATTACCCGTGTTTTTATTTCAACAAAAAATTCAAGATCCTGCTGCAAACCATGTGCAATGATTTTGACAGAAGTCGGCAAAAGTGGTGCATCTTCTCATTGCTGGAGGAGAACTTCTAGCTGCTCATGCTTGCATAGCTGTAAGTCCTCAAACAAGTTCAACTGATCTCCTCTTTGGCTGGAAAAGAATAAGAACAGAAGTTAAGAACATCTTCAAGATGCCAAGTTTCACATTGACGCATGTCACAAAGTAAAGTTCAAGCATCAAGAAAGGGAAAGGATAATAAAAACTGAAGCCATCACAATACTTCTCCAGGCCTCCATAAGTTATCATTAATGAATAGAAGATTGGCACTCAAACAACAGAACTAGGTCATAAATCCCAAAAATTTATTATAAGCAGTTATCAATGGAAAGAAGGAATACGTTCTAGTACAAATGTAGAACATGCGTGGAAGCAAAATAACTCTCAAAAAAGTGAAGAACAAATCGGACCACTGACCACTACTCCTGCTTGAACAAGCCAAGAGTATAAAGCTCTCGTTCCCATTGCGTCAAACAATCATTTTTTAGCAATGATGACTGGCCTTAAAGAAAATTCATCTCCAGATAACATCCAAGAGACATAAGCATTTATATGTAGAACATAATGCTGGAATGAGCATGGAAGAGTGAATTCATACATATTTTCTTTCAACTTCTTCTAGGAACTTTTTAGGAGAATCCAAATATTCAACACAATCTCTCTTCACGAACTCTACCAGTTCTCTCTCTCCGGCCTTCTCTAGATTTCTTATGAGGATCATCAGGGTAAATTCATTTGGGGAACGACCAGCTGCTTTCATCTTCTCATAAGTCTGCATTGCCTTTTCAATCATGTCCGCTGTTAGATATGCTCCAATCATCTCGGCATATGCCCTTGTGTCACCTTCAATCCCTTCTTTCAGAAGTCCGGAGAAAACAACTTCGGCGAGAGCAACCATTTTGTTCTTTCCCAATAGTTGGATCATGTCGCAACGCAACGCAAGATCAGTTTGGTACCATTCCTCCTTGCACACGTACTCAAAGACCTATAACTGAAATCTTTTAGATAGAATCAGAACAGTACAAAGGTAATATTGAGATAGTGCTTCCAGAATTCACACCACCCGTTTGATACAGGGAGGGTATTGCTTCGTTTCTCTTTTTCATCAAAATACTAATGTGAAAAGTAGTTTGAATATGCCCAATGTTGTTTCCCTTGATGAAACATGCAAAACCTGCATCTCTGCCAAAGGTAACTATTGTTATCTGTTAATTTGAAATTAATCTGCACAGAGATTCTCCTTTCTTTGTGAATGCCTAATGTAGAAGATTAGAAAGAGTACCAAACCCGAACTCAGAAACTCCTAAACATGGATAAAATCTATAAGGCCATAAAAGCCTACAAGAATCATTGTTGCAAGGTAAGCCAATCGCATCAATCAACAATCGACCCATTTTCTACAAATCGCCCATGCCACTCACGAGCTCAATATACCGATTGAATCACCGATAACCAATGTGTAAAACGAATTCACCAAACTTCAGAGCAACACTCAATTGCCAGATCACTAGGTCTGCTCATACCAGTTAGTGCATCCGCCACAACCAAAGAATGCAACTTACATAGACACCAGAAATGGCCTTCTAAACTTGCAATTCCTACCTAGAAGGGCAGAGATATTTCACATCAAACACCAAAGTTACAAAGAGAGAATTCGAAAACCAACAAGAAAAGCAAAGAAAACAAAGACCCAGGAACCACACAAATTCCAAAAATGCGATACCTTGAGGGCCAAATCGACCTCGTTCTGTCTCTTGAGCTCGGCGAAGGTGTTCAAGAGATCGGATTTCAAGAGCCGAGCGAGGGTCGTGCCGAGGACGTGGCTCAACCGAGGAGTGGATTTGGCCAGCTTGAGGGACTGGACGGCTTGTATGGCCTCCGTCGACAACACGTCCGACCTCCACAGCGGCCTCCTCGTACTGTTGCGAAGCCCGCAGGTGACGAAGCTCGTGGCGGGAGCTTGGTGGACACGCGGCTGGACAGAGCGAAACGGGAGAGACAGAGCAGCCTCCATGGCTCCACCTTGGGTTTTAGGCTCCGTCTGTCCAGAGGGGGTGTACGGTGTACCAGGCTCAAGAACTTGTAATAATTCTACAATCAAACGCAAAAAAATAGTTTGAGAAGGGAATAAGATAAAAAGCAAAAGCAATCTCGTTTCGTCTAAAATAAGTGTGAAAAATAAAAAGATAAAAATCATTTCAACACATTAAACACGAGATCGATCATAAAGATACAATACTCTAAAGATTTTGTATTAGCATGAATTTGAAGATCTTCACAATTCTAACAAGAAATGATCAACAAATAGGTAAATATATTAAAATTTCATGTTACAAGGATGCGAAAAAAAAAACATTGGAAAAAAATACAAAAAAATTTGGACCATTTCTCGATTTGTGCGTGTCATCCTTGCGCAGGGGCCATGCTAATCTTCTCTGTATCGTTCCAATTTTATCGGATGTCTCCGAAGAGACAATCTCTTTTGTCCCCCTTGGCAATATAAACTGAGTTGCATGTGTGTTTGAGGTCGATGTGGGACTCTTCCTAGCTTCTTCTTACTTTAAGATTGGCCATCGGATTTCTCGTCGCTTTAACATTTTTTATTCTTATAAGGCCCACATTTACATGTGGTCCAAGCAACTTTGCCATTTGAAAAAGAACTATAAATGTTCCGCTTTCTCTCTCTCTCGTGCTTACCTTTCCATCGGTCCTTTAATCTAAAGTATTTTATAGTATAAGCCATTTTCTTTTAGGACATAATGCAAGACAAGTTTTCTGCTTTTGTGACCCTTTTTCTTTCAGTGTGGTGTCTTATGTACCTTGTTGTCTTTAGGGTTCATCTTGACGGAATCATGTTCTGCTGTCAACTTCCACCTGAGTGTGCAGCATCTGCACTGTTGTCTTTGCAAGATGTCCTGCCTTCCTTCTCCTAATCTCTCATGCTTTATTTTTCCAAAGTCTCTCTATCTAAAGTAATCTGCTTTATAAATTAATTACTTTTCTAAATCGGAGGGGGAAGAAAGAGATTCTTCCCATTTTCTTCGACGTGGAACCCGAGGATGTCAAGGTTAAAACTCCATTCTATTGCGATGCCCACATGGAAGTTGGAGCAAGAGCAGAAGTTGAGTACTGTTGAGGTCGAGGCTTGTCGAAAAGGCTCTTCAAGAGGTCGACGAAATGAAGAGATGGAACCTGATAAAGGACGGTGGGTAAGCTCTTCTTGCATTTTTTTTTTTTTTCATTTTCATAGAACATGTTCTTGACAAGCTCTACCTAACTGCCAGAAAAAAAAAATTGTAGTGATTAAGATTTCTATGTGAAGTTTTCGTGTCTGCATCGTTATGCTGTTTTACCATTCTTTTTTCCTTGGTTTTTTTACCTGGAAAACGAGTAGTAAGTAAAGTGAGTACAAACATGAACGAATGTATTATGATCTTTTCCCACTGAAAATGTTTTGCAATTAATTGCGACAGCCAAGGAGGACTAATCAAACTGGTCGTCGGGGTGGTTTTGAATAAGCTGAAGACGATACATAAGTCCGCGACTGAACATTTAGTCGGAATGGATGACGGAGGGGGCAGATCTGAGAAAGATAATAGATATCGAAGCAAGTGGTTTCTGGCTGGCTGTAGCTCATGGAATAGGAGGCATAGGAAAAACAACTTTTGCCAAGGCTCTTTAATCAACTGTCGCCATACTTTGAAATGTGCAGCAGTTTCCTTGAAGAGAGATGAAGGAATAGTCTAGTTGCAAAAAAAGTTATCGTCGGCGAACAACATTGATGACGTTAGTTATGAAGAGCAGAGGATTGAAGAAACACTCTGCAAATACGAAGTCCTCATTGTTCTTGACGACATGGACAAAGAGTGAACAAAGTCCGAGAAGTTGGTTAGCAAGTGTACCTTGTGATTCAAGTTCTAGAGTTATTATTACAACGAGCAATAAAGTGTTTTGCATAATAAAGAATTGAGGTATGTCATTCTAAATTATGAAATGGAGGAAATGAGTTTCGATCATGGACTGCAGCTTTTCAGTAGGCATGCCTTCAATAGAGACACTCCTTTAGATGACTACCACATCCTTTCAAGAGACTGTTGTCTCCATAACTGGACGACATCCTTTGGCTCTTGAAGTTTTAGGTACGTTCCTTTATCGAGGAAGGAGATATATGAAAAGAAACGAGACAAATTAAGCAAAGTTCTTCACAGGATGTCGCAGGAAAGCCGAAGATCAGCCATGATGCCTCAATGAGAACAAGAATAATGCAATTCACATGCAAGATTGTGGATTTCTCCAAAACTGGCGATTGATGTCGTCGAGAGCATGTCCTTGATAAACGAAGAGGTGTTTTGGATGCATAATCAATTAAGAGATCTTGGAAGGAGAATCATCCATCAAAATCTTGTAAACAGATCCTGGAAATAAAGCAAAGTGACCACTATCAATACATATTCTCCTTTTTACTAAGAGACCTTCCTGGTATGTTTTTATTTTGTTTCCCTTTGGCTATAGGACCCTCTAGTACTTCATATTTCATTTCTGCAATACATTGTTCTGTTTTTGCAGATGGCAAGTTCTGACGCTGAAAATTTTAATGAATCTAGTCGTTCATTGATAAGAACAAGATACTTGGAGAGGAAAGTGAAGCCACCCTTTGGACAAAACTGCAAGAAATCTGTAGTGATGGAAACTGATTCAGTTGTGATCAATTCGAAGAGGTGCGTTTCGACTGTTGTATCGCCTTCTTCTTGATTTTTATTATTGTGTCTGCTACAATCATCGTTTCTATCTTGTTCGGACCGGACATTGCCTCTTTGCTTCGCTTTAATATCTCCATGCGACCTTCGTGTGTTGTGTACTATTCGCTATATTCGCATGGTCCATCCAACCATTATATCAGCACGGGGATTACATGTAAACAGAAATCGAAAGATAGCTTCCGTCATAAGATACAATGAAACATACACCGATCTTATACCGAATTCTACTATGGATTCACCAAACTTGTGTATCTGTGACGCCCGTAATAATAACACGGGCCCTATTCGGGAGAGTGGTAGCAGCCGGAATGAATCGTCAACAGCCAAACGAAGGCGAGAAGCTCTCCACCTCTGCTCAGCACCTGCGCATGCGCCTCTCCCTTGGTATGGAGTGCTGCGTATGACAGCATCTCGACCCACAACCCGCTCATCACCTCCCACTTCCTTTCCCCAATCCATTACATCCGTCGGGCCAATTCGATCCCGCCGCGGAGCAAGGATTTCGCGTACTTGGTAGGGCCGGAGTTTACCGGTAGGACAAAGATTGTCTCGCATGAGCTCTACAGATTACTTTTCATAGTCTCCCGAAGCTCCCACATCAGCTCATTGGTAGGAACAGGGATGTCCCGTAGCTCCTGCAACGTACTTGCTGATCTTATTTGGGCAGCGCCGCCAATGGCAGACATCACAATAGGCTGATCAAGTAGAAGATACAACATGTAGTCGGAGAGGATGTTGCAGAAGTCCCTTTCATCATTCCTGTCCTCAGGAAACTTTATATTATTACAGATTTCGGTAGCAAGATGCAACTTTATAATATTCTCGTCGTAATTGCCCTCGGTGACAGCATCCTTAAGTCCGTCGCGATCGCGATCGATCTCCTGGATTTTCCCGAGAAACCAATCACCTCTAGACTCGTATATTTTCTTCGTCTAATGTGCTTCCTCATACGCCAAAAAGTAACCGTGTGCAAGGATCTACGTCTCACCTCCTTAAAGATAAAAATCTATAGCTTCATAATGAATGGATTCGTCGACACGTACCTCGTATTCGCAATCCTATTCCATCCATGTTCCTCCGACCACAGCCTCCAACAGCTTGATGGAAACAAGAGACCATCTTCTCGGCCGCATAAGATGGAAAACTGAAGATATTAGAGACAGAAAAGTTTCCCCGGCACCCATGGCTCTTATACATCTTTCTCGGACTCTCCTTCAAACTTTCAGACCGAAGGTTACGAGCAGAAATGGATTCTGACCACCTTCGATATATAAATGGTGTATCTAAGATCGCATAACTAACTTCAGCATTAGACGCTGCTTCATATGCGGCGAGTCGGGGATTCCTTAGGTCATCCGCAGCGGATACCAAGTTGTGGAAAAAGGAATCCAGTTTAGATGATCCTGTTTTGTGCCTCTTGACTCCAGCAACAGTCCAGTCAGAGAAAACGAACATGAGCACAGCTATGACAGCAAGAGCAATCCCTCCAAAAAGAAGAGAATAAGTAATTTTCACATCGAGTCTGGGGAGCAGACGCTTCTTCAAGCGATCGAACAGGATGAAAGCCATCATAATGCCAGTGAAGGCTATGAAGCGGAAAATGTAGCCCCACTGGGAACGCATTGCCATCTTGAGCACCTCGTAAATGTGAGTTCGACTAATATCACCCTCAGCGCATCCCCTGCAGAAACTCTTCGGAAATATTCTTGGCTCATTCGACATTGGCTGCGTGAGAAGATGAGATCAGTGAGGAAAACCGCAGAGTTTTGAAAGAAGTAGTAAGCATGCTTCACCACAATGCTCTCGGCAAGCTTTGCTTCTTCTTCATCTGCATAACCATATCCATCCAGTAGATCAACGAGATCGACAACAGATGTTACCTTCATCATCAAGAGACTCCTGCTGTGAGAGCACCCATTCCTTAAGCCTTGGGAGGCTCGAGAGATTAAGCGCCAATGTCCTCTCTGCATTTTTTATGACCCCGGCAAGAAAAACCAGCATTGTTGGGAACACCAACGACTTGTCTTTGGGAAATATCTGCACAAAGACATAAACGGCGGCACCAACTTGGAAGGTGAGACTGAGAGGGTGCCGTCTCCAAAGAGAACTGTCCTTTTGAGAAAAGGCAGTGATGGTATCCGGACCGCCAATATGTAACAAGAGAAATTAGGCCCAAAATGCCCCAAGTGCTCTATCCGTTTCAGCTACATGAGCGGACAAGTTGCCTTGGTTGTGAGAGATGAGCCCGATCCCAAATGCAGCTATCCAATCAGCCATCAAATAAGCCAACCATAAGAGGAAAGCAATGCTGTTGTTCGCTATTTTCTTTCGAAGGGGTGCAAATAGAATGAGAAAAACCTAAAGTAAGAGGCTCAGCATGACGAAGCCGCGAATGTTCCATTTGTTCAATAGATACGAAATGGAGCTAAATGCCATATTTCTCTTTAGCTTGAATTTTATCGATCAACTCGAACATAATTCCGAGCACTACATGTATGGGACGAGTAATGGCTAATGCATTGAGATGGTCCCTCGATTGTTTGTCAGACATGAGTATCTATTCAAAAACCCAATGAGGGAAAGGCATTCTTCTCTTATTTTCCTTCAATTTCTTCTCTTGTTTTCCCGTCATTTCTCTCATAACTTAATCGCCGTGTACATGCTGATCCCTACAAATAACTCGAACTTTTTGTGTTTTAACGACATTCCTATCTATGTTCTATTTGTTCATGTTCTTTAGGTAGTCGGAGGAAAGGGTTTGGGAGAGCCCGCGCCTAATCGAGGGCCACGGCCCGCCTTTGGGCACTACCCCTAAACTTATAATCCCTTTTCCCTTTGGGCGGAAAAGAGAGGTCGCGACAATCTCCTCTTCAGTTGGAAAAAAGAAGAAGAAGAGAAGTTAAGAAGTTCATCTTCGAGATGCCAAGTTTTCACGTGTAGATATGTCAAAAGTAACGTACAAGCATCAACAAAAGGGAAGGACAATAAAAGCTAGAGCTCTTACAAACAATACTTCTCTCAGCCTCCGTATGTTTTCATGATAAGCAAACTAAGTATTGGAAAGAAGGCATACATTCTTAGTACAAAGGTAGAACACGGATGGAAGCAAAGCAACTCTCGAAAGAAAGCCAAGAACAAACTGGACCAAGTGCTGCGGTTAAGACTTAGATGTCTCGTCTTCTTTTGAAAAATCGTGTTTAAGTGAAATTTTGTACATTCAATCAAGTCAGCTCTATTGCAAACTGTCCTAGAGTTTATCAACATAATTTCGACTTTAAATAGATGTCCCAGAGGGACGTGGCAAGGACACACGGTAACATTCACCCGTTGTGTAAATTTCCACTGTATCCTAAGAATCCATCCAATATTATATTAGCGAACAGACTACATGTAAACATACATTGCTAGATAAAAAACGTATCAATTATTCTATAGAGAATGATGCAACTGTTTGCTGTTTTGTTTCATCGGAGATTAGGTCCGATGTTCCATTTGTTTCACAGATCCAAAATATATTTAAATGCAATGTTTTTACCTAGTGTAGATTTTATCGATACTCTCTGATATGATTTATGGTACAACAAAATGTTAGGACGAATAGTGGGAGATGTACATATACAAGTTGAGATCGTTCCTTTCTTGGTTTTTAGAAAAAAAATATCTATTCCAAATCAAGGGGAACTATTCAAATGAACACAAATAAGGCATCTCATGCATTAAATGGCGGAACAAAAGTATTTCTTGGATGGACGACGCTTATTGCTCTGTGTTGGGTTGATATTTTATTCTTAAATCGATCATGTCCCAATTCTACTTGCACATCCACCTGTAATCGCATGAGTTTCGAACTATGAAACTTCAGGATCCCTAATTATATTTTATTGATTTATTATTGAAGTGTTTAGTAATGCCGCATCTAACAAAACACTAGGTATTATTCATCAATAAGATCTATCTAACAAGTCATACGAGTGTGCTTGCATAGGATGAGCAGGTTGTCCTCCATATCGGGAAAATAAGATCCTCTCAAGACCTCCCAATTTGACAGCTGACATCTTTGAACATCTTTGCACGTAGTAGATTGCTTTCCCTACTGGAATATGAATGCTTTCAAACGACTCGCAGCGTAACCAGTATCATTCATCGATTCAACCGAGTTCTTGATTCGATGCGGCCCCGACACCCCGTGTCGCGCGACTTGTGGCAGGCGAAAAGTGGGCTATTAAGATGTACTTGCATCAGAAGAAAGCAAAGCCTGCTTACTGACTTGTGGAACACCTCAGTCAAAACCCTGCAAATGAGATCTGGTGCTTCTTCCAGAGTAATGCCCGGGGAGATGCCAAGGCTTTCTGTTATGGAACTACTACAAATACTGAAGGTAAGTGAAAATCAGGTTCTGTTCCCAATAAGATTGTCTGAAGACAGGTAATGTTTGCACACATTCTTCAAAAAACATGCATAAAACGACCAATGAATTGTTGTCTTCAACAATTAGATTTAGCATGTACCTTAGCTTAAAATAAATTAAGTAAATTATGTTAACTTGGATAACTCGGCGTTTCAATCTTTTGAAAGAAAATATTACGGACCTCGATTATTATCGATCAAATAAAAAAAATACATTCGTCTAACATATCATGTTGCTAACCGCTAGCTGTTACCTCTACAATTTATCATTGCAAAATATACAACTCTTTGAAGATTTGTATTGTTATTGGCGGTATTAATCTTAATATTTTCAAACCAATTATAATAAGAGAGTATATTAGGATTGATCAAGAAAAGGTGAATGTAATAAAATTTCTTGTTACTCCAAGGAAGCGAAACAGAATTATATTGAGAAAGTACAAAAAAAATTTGAACCATTTCTCAATTTATGCGTGTCATCCTTGCGCAGGGGCCAAGGCTAATCTTCTCTATATCGTTCCAATTTTATCGGATGTCTCCGAAGAGACAACCTCTCTTGACACCATTGAACAATATAAACTCAGTTGCATGTGTGTTTGCGATCGATGTGGGACTCTTCTTAGCTTATACTTATTTTAAGATTGGCCATCGGACTTCTCGTCGCTTTAACATTTTTTATTCTTGTAAGGCCCACATTTACGGCCAAAGTTAGGACATGTGGTCCAAGCAACTTCGCCATTTGAAAAAGAACTATAAAATGTTCCGCTTTCTCTCTCTCATGCTTACCTTCTCAAAAGTCGTTTCATGTAATGTAATCTATATCATAATTCACTTTCTTTTAAGACATAATGCAAGACTAAGTGCTCTGCTTTTGTGACCCTTTTTCTTTCAGCATAGGGTCTCATGTCCCTTGTTGTCTTTTGGGGTTCATCTGGACAGAATCATCTTCTGATGTGATCTTGCACCTTAGTGTGCAGCATCTGCTCTGTTGTTTTTTTTTTTTTTTTTTTTTTTTTTTTTTTCTTCCCTTTTTTTTTTTTTTTTTTTTTTTTTTTTTTCAAAAGTTACTTTATCTAAAGTAATCTACTATATCAACCACTTTGCTCTGAGTATTATTATTACATATAGTTAAGGTAATACATTCACCATTTGCTAACATGGCGATTTTGACAGTATATAACATAAGCTGCCAAACATACAATAAGCAGTGCTTACTTGGGACGCACTCAGAGGCCGATGCTCTGCAAACATAAGAAGCTGGAATGGGTAGCGACGATGTGTTTGGAGGCACATACCGGGAGATTTTGAGCTTCAGAGGACCGGATTCTCCCCATGGTTTCACTGACTGCCTCCGCCATGGCTCGATGGATGTCAGGTTCTGTGTTTTTAGAGAGACGTCGGACTCCAAGTTGGCAAAAAAATTGAAAGAAGAGCTTCCCTGTGCGATGGAGAAGAACTCCATCATCTACATAGCTTCCAGTTATTGGTGCCTTCGCGAGCTCACAGTCAAGTTACAATAAACTTCTAAATCGGAGGGGAAGAAAGAGATTCTCCCCATTTTCTCCTATGCGGAACCTGAGGATGTCAAGCTTAAAGCTCCATTCTTCCTTGATGTCGTATTGAAGTTGGAGCAAGAGCAGAAATTGAGTAGTGTTCAGGTTGAGGCTTGTCGAAAAGGCTCTCCAAGAAGTCGACGAAATAAAAAGATGGAACTAGAGAGAGGACGACGGGTAAGCTCTTCTCGCTTTTTTCATAATCATAGAACATGTTCTTCATAAATTCTACCTAACTGTCCAAAAAAGTTTGTAGTGATCAAGATTTCTACTGTTTAGTATCTGTGAAGTTTTCGTGCTTGCATCGTTTCTGCTGTTTTGCGAGTTTTTTTTATCCCTGGCCTTTTACTTGGAAAAGGAACAGTAAATAAAAGTGAGTACAAACATGAACAAATGTGTCATGATCTTTTCCCACTAAAACTGTTTTGTGCAATTAATTGCGACAGCCAAGGAGGGCTAATCAAACTGGCCGTCGCGGTAGTTTTGAATAAGCTGAAGACAATACAAAAGTCCGTGACTGAACATTTAGTCGGAATGGATGATGGAGGGGCAGATCTGAGAAAGTTAATGGATATCGAAGCAAGTGACTTGGGGCTGGCTATAGCTCATGGTATGGGAAGGGAGGCATGGGAAAAAGCAACTCTTGCCGATGTCGTCTTTCCTTTAAGGGCAAGATGACCGACCTAGCATCTTCCATAGCATCATATTTCTTTTGAAATATATTATTCATCGAAGCAAGCATATATGACCCACTTTCAAGTCATCATCATGCCACTATCATAAGTGAGGCGTTCGATCATCTTGCACTTAAATGAATTCTTTGATGAGATATCTAAGGCATTGTACAAGTATGAGAATGGCCGAGGGAACATCGGTTAACGATCATGTTTTGAAAATAATCTATCACATAGAAGAATTGGCTAGGTTGAATCTTGGCATGCATAACAATTTATCAACTATCGCCTCACTTTGGAATTGGCAACAGTTTCCTTGAAGACATCCAAGAAAAAGTCATCGAGAGATTAAAGAATAGTCGAGCTGCAAAAAAGGTTATCATTGGACACTGTAAATTCTTCGAGGCGAACAACACCGATGACGTTGTTTATGGAGAGCAGAGGATTGAAGAAACACTCCACAAAAAGAAAGTCCTCATTGTTCTTGGCGACGTGGACAAAGAGCGAACAAGTCGAGAAGTTAGCCAACAAGTGTACCTTGGGATTCAAGTCTTGGATTATTATTATTACAACTAGGAATAAAAAGTGTTTTGCATAATAAAGAATTAATGTATGATGTTCTACATCATGAAATGGAGGAAATGAGGATCATGGACTGTGGCTTTTCAGTAGGCATGCCTTCAAGAGACATTGTCTCCACAAGTGGACTACTTCCTTTGGCTCTTTAAGTGTTAGGTTCGTTCGTTTATCGAGGAAGGAGATATGAAAAGAGACAAGACAAATCAAGTAATGATATGTAATGTTCACTTTACTTTCTCTATATTGTGATGAGTTAAAGTGTTTTGGCCATGTGAAACGTGGACACCAAATTTCAAAGTTGGCTTTATATGTACCAGCAAATGTGCACACTCATTGCATGTGGGCGAACTTTTTTTTTTTTTTTTATTTAGTTTAGTGAAATCCTTTTACTATGAAATAATTGGATAATTAATAGGGAACCATATTATTGGTAAACTACACAATCCACAGAAATTGTATGCACGAAAAGATCAAGATTTGATTTTATTAGAAAAGTTGTAATAGGATACAAAAGATTTAAATCTTAATCGTAATAGTAAGAGACGAACTAAAATTAAACTTACACAGTTGCCCATGGGTACAACCTTTATAAAATAAATCCCTCCAAGATATTTGCCAAAAAAAATAAAATATATATATTTGAGGTCCTTATCATTTGAAGTACAAAAACATGCATAAGACGACCAATGAATTGTTGTCTTCAATAATTAAATTTAGCACGTACCGTTGTGTTGAGGTGCGGTTCATACTCTCCATGACAAGAAATAGCTACTCCTACGTAATATCCCTTTATCTTGTAATTGTGGAATGTAGCAGAGAAATGCGATATGCTAATTATAGTGGAATTATCTCGGATGTAACTCTCGGTTTAAAGGTGAATCAAGATAAATATTGTGTCTTGATTTTCTTTTTTCCCTTTAATGTTTTACTTCATTGTAATTGTGCGTCAAATCCTAACAATTATCTTAAAATAATTAAATAAATTATGTTAACTTAGATAACTCAAGGTCTCAATCTTTTGAAAGAAAATATTATGGTCCTCGATTATTATCTATCAAATAAGAAAAATTAAACAATAAAATACCTTCCTCTAACATATCATGTTGATAATCATGATCTTTTTCTATACTTGCCATCCTCATATTTAATCTAGTACCTAATAGTTTTCCTTTTTCCTTTTTTTTTTTTCTAAGAGTGGCTAATTCAGTCTAGATTGAACGGAGTTTTTCCTTGCCATATATATGGAAAAAGAGTCCGAGTGAATCGGTTCCCGATCTTCATTTAAAAAGTTGACCGAGAAAGCCTTTCCCCAATAGAACCGAGCATGGAAGAGGGGTCATCTTTGCTGATGCGGATCCAAAAGGTCTTGTGAGGTTATAATTGGATATACCATTATTTTTGGTACATTTGAGTGGAGTTCGAACTATTGATTTACGTAATTATAAGTAATTAATTAGGTTTGTGACAAAACTTAGAAATCAAAAAATATTCACCTTAAAATTGCACATGACAACTACCATGACTGAAAAGTTAAAAAAAGAAGAAGAACAAGAACAAATTATAATTGAACTTTGCTAAAATCAAGCACAAAATGTTATTTTAAGGGCAGACTATTATTTCCATCCCCATTTTGGCTAATACACTTCTTTTTTCTTGTTAACTTACCCGAATACCTTTCTCTCTCTCCAATTTATTGTTTCTTTTTTTATCTAACTAATCCATAAAACTGCTTTTATTTCGTGACTCACTTTTGTTAATTTCACAATACAAATATTCCATTACATTCGTCAATATACCAATTTACCATATCTCTTCTTTTGACCCAAAATAAAAAACATCTCATTATCTTCTTAGTTCTAATTTCATTATAGTTTTCGCGTTAGCTATAGCAATTTCTTACCCTTTTTCATTGTCTTTTTTTCCCTCAATTTTACTAAAAGAAAAATTTACATGTATCCTTTTCAAACAATTTTTATCTGCCAATTCATCCACACCCATTGCATTTCAATATTTCCTTCTTGTTTGTCCTTTTTTTTAAAAAACTTATTCTTCATTATTGTAATCTATGCAAGCACTAACCTTAAATCATAGTAGAGAAATTTCAATTTTATCTACAAATTATTTACTTCTTTTCCCTATATTATCTTCATGATTGTGAGTTTTTTGACATCAGCTTTTGGTACAAATTTATGAAAATTTAGTCAAAGATTGAATATTGTGGTTTATGTATGCATTGTACACAATTTACTTAAAGATTCTTAGTTGTCCTTAAGTTATTTTTTGAATAATAGTTTCCTAGTAAAAAAAATAATACAACTCATTAAGAAAATAATTAGATTTTTTTTGTCGAAATACAATAATTAGTTCCAAACGGACAAAGAAAAGCAAAAAATCAAAAAAGAAGGCAAGCATTAATCTTAAATCAAGAGTGGACCTCAAATTTAACCTCAATAAATGTTGTTTGAGAGGTGCATGATAGTTTCATCGCTAGCAAAATTGAAAAAAAAAAAAGGAAGGAAAAAAGATAAGAAAAAAATTCTTAAAACAAGAATGATACCTATTAAAAATAATGTAGTCAATTTAATGTAAAAGGGAGTGTCGGAAGCCAATAAGAGAGTGGAAATAGCGCGCGCCTTTTTTAATATTAAGAGAACTTATGATCCCAAAGAGTAATATACTATAGTTTATTTTCTTTTAAGATATATGACCATAAGAATGGAAAATTTTAAATAAGGGCCAAGTTTTCTTATTTTTTCAAATAAGGGTCCAAAGTAAATTTTATTTTAAATAAAAGGCCGAAATGACGTAATATGTTTTAAATAAAGGCCCCGAATTGATCATAATGTTTCAAAAAGGATCTGGTATAAAGGGTATTTGTCGTCATTTCCCATAAGAATATTATGACATGAATTATTCTAGAAAAAAGAAAAGAGAAGAAGAAGAATTGATTATTCATTAAATAGAAAACAAAAGGCAAAAGAAGCCCTCGTCTTCTCCAGTTGCCGACCTCTCTGTATCACACTTTCTTCACACCAGTCGCAGGGGAGAAATTCGCGCGCCTGCTCTGGTATGGCGGTCGAGGCGCTCTCTGTCTCTCTCTCTCTCTGTCGTTCTTTTTGTGTGTGAATCTTACGTTGGCTGTAACCTCAATTCGAGTTCTTGATAGGTGAAAGATGATACTTCTCGAGGATGTCTTCAAAGTCGAGAGGCTCGACCCCGACGGCAAGAAGTTCGACAAAGGTTCGCCTCTGCTTTTTCGATTGCTTCTTCTCCGCTATTCTCCGCTAATTTTTCGTTTTTGGGTCCGTCAAAAAACTTTTTTTTTTTCTGGTTCGATTTTCGTTCATCTGTCACGCAGACGCCAATCTGCTTTTTGGTTTGTTTGTGTAGTTTGAGTTTGTGCCTGTGGAGAGATTTGGCGTGTGGGAATCTTCTTTTGTTCATTTTTTTGAATAGCTTTGCGGTTTGTGAAGTCTTGCTCATGGATTCTTGCTGTTTCGCTATTGTTAAGCTTACTGAGGCGTGGATGTCACTCCTATTGAGACTTCTTAAGGCCGGATTCTCATTGCCTCAATAAAGTTGTTTGTTGGCGGTCAACGTTTAAATGTTGCTCCTGTTGCGCTGTGAACACCTTGTGACTAAGAAATATGATGCTGGGAGGAATAAAGATTAGGAAAATTGTGATGGGGAGATATTGCTTGAAGGGCTTTTCGAATGTCCTCTTGTCACTCCAAACTTAGAGTTCTTGTGCCCCGATTGGTTTGAGAAAATTGATTGGAGATGTGATGAGCCAGAGAATGAGCTATACTGCTTATGACATGCGCCTATTGATTTTTTTTTTTTTTTTGGGGTAGCTTCAAGAAGCTTCTAGTTGTTTGAAATAGCTTGAGTTTTAATTTAACCATTTGGTAAAACAGTGGAATGCCTCGGTATTAGGGACCAGTGAATGGAAGAGGAATTTGGACTCCTTTCTTAGATAGGCGATGGTGAAATTGGGCTGACATCCTTCTTGCTGCTTGGATTCATTTTCTGTGAGGTGCCCTAAGATAAGAATTATCTTTTGATGCGCAAATAGTATGCTGTTTAAATTGAATAAGGAGCTATCCTTTTGAATTGTGAAGTCATGGGTTATGGTGTCTAGTGTGCCCCAGTGATTTTTTTTTTGTTTCAAATGCCCCAGTGATGTTAAGTAGTCAAATTATGTGGTTCATGCCATCTTCAGAGTTTTCTACAGTATTTCACGGATATTTCTTACTCACGGTTTGCTTTCTTTTCTTCAGTGACTCGGATTGAAGCACGAAGCGAAAGATTTGACATGTTCATGCATCTAGATGTGAATACTGAAATATACCCAATAAAAGAAGGCCAAAAGTTCACCATGGCCTTAGCTACTACATTAAATCCGGATGGAACTCCTGATACAGGATTTTATACCCCAGTATGATCTTCCTGCTTTTGTACACAATCTCTTGTCTATTTTATGGGTCAGTGGATTGTTGCTTCTTTTACTCCATAACTTGATACTTGTCCATCTCACTTGTCACCTTTGGTGATGCCATTGATGTAAATAATTGGCCTGCTGTTCTAGGGTTTTCTAAACTCTTCCAATCGTAATTCTGGGCTGTTTTGAGTAGAACGTGCAATCCGCTTGGAGGTCTGGAGGTTCGAGAATTGTTGTGAATAGTTTTCTCTTCTCTGAACCCATCCAGTTGATTTTGCTGTAACCAGTGATTAGCATTTTGAGCCACGGAGATATATATACCTTGGTCGTCCTTTTATCCTCCAATTTAGTATTGATGGTGTTTGGTGTCATTTGCTAAAAGCCAGCAATTTACTCCTTCAAACCTTGGGATAACATGCTTTGAACTCACAAATCTCTCTTTTTCCTAGGATTTCACATTTTTCTTGGCATTCTTTCTCTTTCCTGGATTTCATACTTTTCTTGCCATTTCGTACTCTTATAATAGGTTTGAGTTTCTTACTTGTGATAACCATTGACAGGGTAATAGGAAATCCATTGCTGACAAGTACGAATATATTATGCATGGGAAGCTATACAAGATATCTGAGGATGATGCTGGAAGGGCTTCTAAAGGTTCAGTAAGAGGAGTCAAAGCGTAAGTTCTGCTTAATTTTATTTGCATTCTTTGAGTCATGTCTGTTACATCTCCGTTACAATACTTTGGTATGCCACAGTCAAAATCTAGCTTTTACCTTCATGTGGAAGAGTCTTTGAAGCTTTATCTTTTCTTTTAAGCTTGAGCTTTTATGGAACATTTCCTTAATGGAGGGCTTTCTCTTCTTAGCACTGTAAAGAACTCCATTGATATAATAACATGATTTTTCTTGGCGATGTCATGTCTTTGATTTGTCAATCTGCTTTATGTCATGTCTCTTGCTTCCAACTGGACCTTGAGCCTGTTTCTTACCAGCTTAGAGCTTGGAGAGTAAATTAGCAAGTGAAAGCATGTTTTTTCATGACCACTTCTAGTTTCCTTTGTATCTCTTACCTTAGTTTGGTGCTTCTGCTTTCCTTTTCCATGCCAATACCACCTACAGCTATTCATGCACTGATCACTCACAGTGTCTTGACACTTAAGAACGATTTCAACCCTTGCCTCAAGTTACTCAAAATCTTCAATTCAAGGCAATACGGTTTTTTCAGCATTAACATATTAACTTAACAACCTGTAATCGTAGGGTGGATATTTTAATGTACCACAGCATTGGGACCTCATGTGTACATTGGGATGCTAATGTGAGAGAGTTGGTGCATAGGGACCTCACGTCTGGTCTTGCGGTTGTCTGCTGACCACGTGGGATGCTAATCCATGAGATTGCGCATTTAGGAATCTTCAATTGACTTGGTTAGCAAATAGCTAGGTGTTTTCCGGATTTACTGATGCGGAAGTTTTCTTGGCTTCAGGGAGATATATGTTTCGTATGGAGGGCTTCTCATGATGCTGAGGGGGGACCCTTCTAATCTCCATCAGTTCGACCTCGACCAAAGACTTTTCCTTTGTATTAGGAAGCTCTGAGATTTTAGTTGCCTGTATCATCTGATTTCTCTTCTGAACTATATCAAGTTGTAACTAATTTAGCAGGCCCTGAAAGGACGACGTTCTGCTCTGTATGTTGTGCCGACTGTTGCTTCATACTTTCACTGGGGCAGAGGCACTTGATCCGGTTGGTACTTTTGCTGATGGACTATAAAGTCGTAAAGACATTTGTTAGTGTGCAATTTGTTGCAGTTATTTGGTCCCAATGGTTTAGTTTGATCGAATCGATATACTCAGGTTGCAAATTTCTTCATGAACTTCATAACTTATTTCTATCTTCTCCCTTGAGTGATCTTTGCACTTTTGCCTCCAAAAATCCGTTGAAAAGCTACATGAATGAAGGGATGATCTGGTGAAAATGAACAGCGTTGCCACTTCATTCAGCAATTGTAATGTTACAATCTCTCAATCTGATAGTCACAACTCGCTCTTTTTCCTCTGTTGTGCGCATCATTGACATAATGAATCAACCCGAAAACTAATTTTAATCGGCTTTCTGTGTGCACAACTTGATTAGCAAGTGAGATTATCTCCAGGGGCGGACCTCAAGTTGGTTACAATTAGGGGTGCAAAAACAAATCGACCGGTGGTCCGTTCAGAAGGTCCGGTTCCCGCTCTAGGGTCCTAGGATCGGATGAATTTTTTTTTATTTAAAAAAATTACTCTCTCTTTACTTGTTAAAGGTGTCCAAGAAATTTTCCAAATTGAGAAGTTATCGACACTTTTATTTTTTATTCCATACGTAAGTCTTTTTAGTTACACTCATTTTATTTTTTTAAAATAACCAAACCAGTCCATGTTAAAATGGTGCATATTTTTTGCATATGTCCACCCCAATTGGACACGGACACCGGTCCGGTTCTAGGTTCTTGAGGAATCGGACCGGACGGGAACCGATTACCCTAGTTACAATATCTGGTGTAATACTAAACCTGAGCCTGAATGGAGGCTGGGTTCTTACCATCACACTCGAGTGCACCGTTCATTGCTCCGATGGTGGCCCCGGAACCCTTGGTCCATGACCGGGTGGATGAAGTTCATCCAGCACCCCAAAGCAGCCTTGAAGGAGATCAACGGGCCGGTGGCCACGTCCGAATCCGATGCTCTCTCTTGCGGGGCTATAGTTGAAGTTCCAAGAAAGTTGGATGGGACCGCGACCGCAGTACCCCTTGTTTGGGTTGCATGGGTATTGGGGGTTTGTCTCATCACAGTAGTCCATTGATGCTCCCTCTCTCTCTTCTATGTAGCAGAAATCAGCACAACCACAAGCAATTTTGCATTCAATTATCTCATCATGTTCTTTTCCTGATTTAGTCCTTGAAGTTATTTAAGAGAGGCAATTTGCATCCTGTCTCAAAAATGACATGAGCGAAAAATGCAGCAATCTCACGTATCGAATCGTTTACGCTCCCGACGTTGCCGAACTGAGGATAACTCCCCACGGCCTCAAGAAACGTTTCTCTCGTGTGGAAGCCCTTCCCTTCACAGCTCTCTGTGGCCTCCCCGGTTATCCCGTTGAAGAAGGCCTCTGTCACAATGTCTTCCACTGACACATGGTTCGTCGGTGGTGGCGCTCTGCGCAGGCCCGCCTAGCAACCCACCCTGCAGCAGTCGTCACCTGTGCCGCAGTTGCACCACCGGCTGCAGCACTGGTCGGCCGCGCACCCGCAGTTCTGGGCCAAGGTCGTGTTGGGCAGAGCGGTCTTCCACTGACACATGGTTCGTCGGTGGTGGCGCTTGCACAGGCCGCCTAGCAACCCACCCTGCAGTAGTCGTCAATGTGCCGCAGTACGCTGCAGTTGCACCACCGGCTACAGCACTGGTTGGCCGCGCACCTGCAGTTCTGGGCCAAGGTGGTGTTAAGCAGAGCGGACACGGCGATCCCAGCGAGCGCAATGGCAGTTAGGAGGAGCTTATTCAGCTTGATGGTTGTCATCTTGTTGAAGGGAGGAATGACAGATTGAGGCGTAGTTTTGATGAGATGAGGCTTGGATATTTATAGTGATGAACGAGGCGAACAATGTTGCCAGAATATTGCATGAGATTCAAAGTCAGTATATTTGGAACATGCACGGAGGAAAGAGGATAATAATCTAGACCTTTCAAAATAAGGACTGCGACAGTGGTGTTGTGTTTTGAACCGAGGGGATAACATAAAAATGGGTTAATACTACGAAAAATATCAAACCGATACATGTGTGATAAATATATCCCAAACCAATTTTTTGATCACAAAAAATCTCAAACTAGTATGTTTGTGATAAATTTATCATAATCTAATTTTTTGACTATCAAAAATCTCAAATCGGTACATCGATAATTTTACCATCCGTTAGTTTTCGTTAAATTGGATTAATACCACGAAAAACCTCAAACCGGTACGCCTATGACCAATGGAGGGCAAGATTCTCAAATTGGTACACCCGTCAACTACCTTGATGATAAAAATAAAGTAACGGAGAGTGAATTTATCACAAGTATACCAATAGATGATTTTTGAGGTATTAGCCCTCTAAAAAAAGTGGCCACACACAAAACACCATGCACATATATGACTGCGACTCCGGAATTGAATGAAGTCAAACCGATGTTGTTGTCTGCAAAACTAGTCTAACCTATCATCCCTCCAATCAGCCAAGGAGGGTTGGTTACATTGCATTGGCAGAATTTGACATCTGAGCAAGGGCATTTCACTAACCACGCCTTGTGGAACTACCAGTTGATTCTTGCTTTCGAGTTGGGTATGAAGGGTTCAATCACCCGTGATCTCATCAAATGGGATTTCCGGTTTCTGATTTGTCGATCCGGGAAATTACAATTTCAGAATCGATGTTCATGTCTTTCATAAGGTGATCCAAAGTGGCGGACCTAAGGCGGCCGGCGAACATATTAACAGGTAAGAAGTTCACATTATGAGTGTTCGAGTCGATCCAGTTCTCTTCAATCTCAAATTTTCAGCTCCGACGTCGGCTCCCAAGTGATGTTATGAAGAGCTAAAGCACTCGAGAATTATGCCTTCTTATGCACCACATTCTTTATTTTGCTCTTGACATGGGTGTCTGTGCTTTGATCCTCTTGTTCTTATGTAGGTCTAACAAGGGTAGCATCAATTGCATTGACCGCTCATATATTCTTGAATGAACGTGAAATGCATGCGAATGACATTTTATTTTACTAGTTAAGTTTAAAATTTGATGTAGTTTATTTAATTATAATAATCACTTAGACAAGCACGCGATGAGATTTCGATCGTGAATTCATTGATAATTTCGGAGTCGAGAAATTCATTAGAAGTTAAAACCCTCTTGTGCAAAAGGAGATTTTTTTTGGACAGGTCCATGTCAACAATATTCATCACAATCATTGATTGTATGGGTACGTAATTAATTCAACTTGGGCCCTAAAATGGGAAAGTTTTCTCAGAAGAAGACTCATGGTAGATCTCATCTCGAATAAGACCTGGAAATCTAATTCAGTCTCAAATAAGCCCCTGAACTCATCATACGATGCCTCAAGCTCACCGGACAAAATCATAGAAGAAAAATGAACTTTTACCAATTTCTAGATTTTAATATTTGTTGGCATTTCTAGAGTTTTAATCGATCTATAGGTCTTCAATTTTTTTATTATTTTGAAATTATTACACGAATTGTCCACATGCCATGGCCGGCGAGGGCTGGCCTCGCTTGGGCGAGGGTTGACTTCACTAGATCTGGCGAGAGGGACCTCGCCTACACTCGCCCTTGCCCAAGAGTGACCTTGCAAATCCGACTCTAAGGAAATTCAATATCATGAAAAAATATCCATATCGGCGTCAGCCATATCATATAGGATACTCAACGTCCACGTCAATAATTTTCTGTCAAAATTAATCGGATGGACCGAATTAATATCAATGTAAAAAGGTTTAGACTAAATTGGTTCAATCGAAAAATTTATGGTTGAATTAATATCAATGTAATAAATTTATGGCTTTTTTGATATTTTTTCCGTAACAGTAGGCCAGAACAACAAGGACACTACCACTAGTTAATGTCCGCATGTGTACGATGAAAATATTATTCAATGATCATGGCCACTTTAGGAACCAAATTTCGACTCATCCCTCAAATGTAAATGCAAAACAATAAAGAGAGAAACGACTTCCTGGCACAACTTGATTTCCCGTCTAGTCTACTCTAGCTAGCAAGTGAGATTATCTCCTGGAGCGACCCCAAGTTGGCTACAATACTCAGTGTAGTACTGAACCCGAGCCTGGACGGTGGCGGGGTTCCCGCCATCGCACTCGATCGCGCCGTTGATGGCTCTGATGGTGGCTCCGAACCCTTGGCCGATGACCGGGTGGACGAAGTTCATCCAGTACCACAAAGCGGTCTTGAAGGAGATCAACGGGTCGGTGGCCACGGTCTCGGGGGAGTTGAGCCCGTCGAACCCGATGCTCTCTCCGGCCGGGCCGTAGTTGAAGTTCCAAGAGAGTTGGATGGGGCCACGGCCGTAGTACCCCTTGCTCGGGTTGCATGGGTACTGGGTGTTCGTCTCATCGCAGTAGTCCTTTGACGCTCCATCTATCTCCTCTATGTAGCAAAAATCTGCACAACCACAAGCAGCAAAATTTTTCTCTTTAGATTAGTCACAAACACAAATTAATAAGCTAAGCATTCAATTATCTCGTCCCGTTCTATTCCTAATTTTAATTTATTAAGTGATTAAGAGAGGGAACTTACGTCCAGTCTCATGGGTGACGTGAGCGAAAAATGCGGCAATCTCTCGTTTCGAATCGTCGACGCTCCCGACTCTGCCGAACTGAGGATAACTCCCCGCGGCCTCAAGAAACTTTTCTCTCGAGTAGAAGCCCTTCCCTTCGCAGCTCTCCGCAGCCTCCCCAATGATCCCGTCGAAGAAGGCTTCCGTCACCACGTCCGCCACGGACACGCCGTTCGTGGGGGGCGGCGCGTTACACGGGCCCGCCTGGCAACCCGTCCCGCAGTAGTCATCCCCCGTGCCGCAGTAGCCCCACTTGCTGCAGCACTGGTCAGCCGCGCACCCACAGTTCTGGGCTGAGGTGGTGTGGGGCAGAGCAGCCACGGTGATCGCGGCGAGCGCGGCGGCGGTCAGGAGGAGCTTTTTGAGCTTGAGGGCTGTCATCTTTTTGAAGGGAGGAATGAAAGATTGAAGTGTAGTTTTTTGACGAGGTGAGGCTTGGATATTTATAGTGACGAAGGAGGGCAATTTGCATAATTGCACGAGCTTCAAAGTCAGCAAATTTGGACCATGCAAAATGGAAAGATAACGAAAACCTACATAATTGAAAATGATGGCTGTGATAGTGGCGTTGACTTTTCGAGTGTTTGACTTGGGGCATCAATCTAGAAATAAAAGAGTTGCCACACGCAAACCACTATGCACATAATTGACCGCAAATCTGGATTTGAACTAGTCAAAGAGGCTTAAATAGCTTTTGAACAAGGGCATTTCGCTAATCACACCTGGTGGAATTACTAGTTCAGTTCCTGTTCTCGAGTCGGGTTTCAAGTGATCGATCGCCCCTACCGGCGCTAGGCTGAACGCGCAGTAGCCGGTCGAACGGGATAGTTGTCTTGCCCTTCACATGGCAATCATGCTACTGAAATTTTTGACAGAGCAAGGAGGGCCATTAAGCTAATAAGATTGGAATGCTTCAAGGGTTTCAGAAAGTCAAACCGCATCTTTAATGGGCTATGCTCATTTTCAAAACGTGGGCATTCGAATTCAAGAGAGACCATTTCATAGATGAAGCTTCCCACATTATCGTCCCAGACTCAAAAAGTTCTAGGAAACATCCTCACTGCAAAAAAACCAAAGTTTGACCACCATGACACCAATCACTTCCTTTCTAGATTCATTCTGACCAATTCTCGGAGCCACCCCCACTTGCGACGAGGTGGTTGTCGACTTGCGTTCCTGTCTTTCCCCGTCGTTGAAAATGATCTGCTTCCATGTATGAACACCAGAGAGTGTTTTCACGTTTTTATTAAGAAGTCAAAAGGTATCGTCCAGATGCTGTACAGGTAGCCGTGATTGCGCATGCTTGCAGTGTTTTATTTGGTCAAAGAAACAACCACAACGATATCAAAAAAGTTGCTACGAAACCGTAAATGTATTTACAGAACACAGTAGAGCTAAAGCCATGACTCAGCAAGAGCGAAAGCTCGAAAAGCCCGAAAGCCACTTTGAAGGAAGAAAAAGAAAAAGGCAAGAGTAAACAAGAACCCGAAGCATAAGCTCTCACTATCATGTAATTACAACAGAATTTTCACCAATACTTTATGGCAATCCCCCTAAAATTACACTTTCCTCTTTTAAACTAATTTGCTAGAGACCAATAATTATATATTGCATTCCATGTTTGCCATTATATGTTACATTCCATGTTCACCCTTCGATCCCAAGCTACACACCCGGTGTCACTGCCTTCTGCTCGCCGGCCACATGAATTGACGATGAGAGTACTAAATGAGGGTGCCACCTGAATTTGTCCATCAACTGAACTACGCCAACTTCAAATATCAAGGTGGTCAGTAGGTCGCATCCAGGAACTTCAATGCAGCTAAACTTCTTATCAGACCCATCTAGTCCTTCTCGTGGCTTTTCTCATCCTCATACCCTGACGCCTTGCCAGTCCTGCCAACTATAAACAGCTCTGGGGAAGAACTGTAGCTATCCATGTCAAGACCATGATAGGTTCTAGCTGCGAGAAACTCGGCCCCAGATTTAGCCATTCCTTTGACAACAGAATTGGGATGCCTGTCGCGGAGTGAAAGAGCCTTCTCTGTGGCATGCGCCAATGCAAGATCCCCCTCATAATCTTCCTCGTCAAGTCCTAGTGGAGCAAAAAAAAAAAAAAATTTGAGCAGAAGAAATAGGTAGCTAATGATCATAACCAGGGGGCATTTCTCTGCATGTCAGACGTATCTCTGAAATATGGTCACACAGAAAGAATACCATCCAGATTTTGGTCTTCTACATATCCACCCTGAAAGAAGGAGAAACGAGCTTCTTCTGATGGTTTCCCGACTTCTTCTGGGGATAATTTAATCAAATCCCGAAATTCCATAACGTACTCTCCTGTCCATTGACTTCCACTAGTGCAGTGAAATATAGATGTATTAGCAACCATAAATAGCAATTATACCAAGGGACAATGACAGAGCGCCGCATAACTGATACTTTTGTGGATAATCCCTTGGATTTACTTATACTTGGCACATGTGCGGACAGGAACACTTTTTTTTTTTTTTTTTTTTTTGGTTAACCAGGAGGAGCAGACACATAGGGTGATAACTCAATATTCATACTAAAAAGCACTTTTTGGCCACTTATCACATTCTTTCAATCACATCCCAGATTGTAGGTAGAATTCTTTAGTGGATAATCCCTTAGAATACTCTTCTTCATTTTCCTATAATTTAATTGCAACAAGAAAACTCAACCATGAACATGCTGGCATACAACCATGCGCTATCATCAACCAGAGTAAACATAGACATACGGAGACTGGCAAGGAAGACGCTGTCTAAAAAATGTTCCTCATATCCTGAAACCAATTTTCATCATAGTACCATAACCACTTGAACATTACAGTTCTTTATAACCGCAAGAGGGGAACACAGCAACCAGAGGGCATCAAAGATGGAAAGAACTCAATGAAGAGAGGGCAGAGAAATTAGGAATCTTAGTAGTTTAAAAGCTAGACATAACTGAACCATGACAGCAGTTAGTCAATCACTCGGTACCTCTTGAAAGCTATCATGGCTTCAAATGGTGTGATTACAGGAGCCAAAAACTCTTTGCTGTCCAGCAGAGCCGTTTGGGCACAGGAGACATAGATGAAAACATCGCACTGCGGCAAGAATGAAACAGTCATCAGAGATTCAGAGCTAGTCTCGCTCATAAGGTCAAGAAAATGATATTTCATGCATCGGAGTTAACCTCAGGGAAGTTGGCAAGCTTTGCAGGATTTGGTCTCCCCATGGCAAGAATATATGCCTTTTTTCCAGCTCCTGTGACCAGGTCTTTCATTTGATGTATCATATGAAGATAGCCAGCTTCAACACAATTTGAGAGTTAGACAAATGTCCCAACAAAAGCACAAGCATAATCGTTGCACAGCTTTTCTCCTAGCAGCAGACGCAACATATGAAACTTTGAAACATAGAGCAAGACAATCAGAGATTAACAGCATGTCAAGATAACATCTGTCACATCTTCTTTTTTTTTTTTTGGTCCAGCCACAAATTGATCAATCTTCATAATCTCTCTTTTAATTACCCTCTCACATTCAACAATTCTATCCCAAGTATATTTATTTTTTTCTTAGATCATTTTATGAATATATATTGACAACGTCAGATCACAGAATATAATATGATTATTTCGAATCATCAATAGTGTAAACAATGTACATAGTTTATATTATACCACCCTACCCCCAAAATGAATGCAACTTATGAATCATCAAATAGTGGAAAGTGCGAGATTGGACAGAGAGATCTACGTTTTAAGACTAGTTCAAAGTTGCACAGAGCTAACATAAATCGTGGGCACTTTTAACCCTTTCAAAAGCACATAATCCTTCTGCCAGAAGGACAAGTTTAGTATTCCCAGAAAGAGGAAGACTGGCTACTTAAACACAAGCACCCCACCAGAAATTATGAGCAGAACATACCAACACCGAGGGTCCCCACCAAAATCCCAACAATATTAGCATCTTTTGCTTTCTCCACCAGGAAGTATCTGCATGATATTAACGTGAATTTAATACAGAGCCGATTCCAAAAAATTACAAACTTTCATTGTTTCTATCAAGAAGAGTAGAAGCATTAGGGCCCCGGGGGAGAGACAGAAGCAACAATTTCGTTGAAATAATACCTACGCTTAAGTATTTTTCTCTGTTGTGATAAATCTGTCACCAAGCGATCTTCTGTCGCATCATATCTGACTGAAACCAATCATCATTAGTCTAAAATGAAGTTTGCTAAAAATGGAAATGCATACAAATGATAAGACTGGTCTAAGATGAAACATCTAATTATATACATCTCATATATCCTTGTTATTTTGAGGTAAATGGAAGAGTAAATGCAAAACTTCTTTGATCCAGCAGATGTTATATTAATCTATAATTTCCTTTAAAAGCTGTACGTAGCTCGCCCAAGCTCAAGTAAGAAGTACTTAAATGATTAGACCAATAAAAATGATAGATTGATAAGACGGTAAGCTCAGGCAGAAGTACTCAGTAAGATGATTAGACCTATATGGCTGAAGGTCAACTAAAAGGGCTGAAGTTTAGACAAAATCACAGGATAGAGATTGTAGAGCAAATTGTCCAACATCAGGCACTTAAGTCCTGCACGTGCAATTTCACATCAAGGCACGGAGGTAAGGGGTAGAGAACTTTATTGAGGAGGAATGTCAGAGGGAATAAGAAACTTTCAGCACTTGACTGTTGTCATCAAGTTGCCACAGGATGTCCTAGGCTACAATATTATTGCTGGCGTGACCAGGTATTGACACTATAATTACAGACACATTTGATCCAGCCTGTCATCCTCCATGACTTTGCAATACAAATGACCGAGATAACAAAAAATAACTCAACACAGATAAAGATCTCCACATCAGAAATCGTGGGTCTATACTAGGTTGAAGCTGAAAGTATCAGAGAAAAAGCATTCCATAACATAGATTCTAGGGTTGATTTCACAAAAAACAGATGCCTGCAACTATTAAGTTTTGGTGTTCACCCAATATCATAGAAGCACACTCAGGCGCATTTAGATTTGATAGACTCTGTCTCATGTATGTAGTTTTGTACATGGAAGGCACTCCCTTGACTGATGAGTTTTCATGTTAGTGAAAGAAAGATTATGGACACATCATACTTTCAATTATTTCACAGGCACAAGAACAGATAGGCTATCATTATATTTATCAGAATCAACAACATGCCGATAAATGGTACATCTAGAGAACTTTCTGAGAAGAAAGTTAATAAGCACCACGAATCCAGCCAATGAAGATGAGTTCAATGGATCCCATTCACATGGAGTCTATCAAATTTAAAAACTCGTAATTGGTTCTCATTGGTATATTCACAATAGTTAAGAAGACCTGTTAATGCACTGTCATACCTCTAGATGAAGTTTCACATAGACCAGACTCTTAGTAATGCTATAGTTGCAAGGGTTTGAATAGTTTCTACATGATATGCTGATGTATGATGCAGATTATTAAGGTGGTCAATGAACCCAATGGCAAGCATTGGATACAGAACATTTGCTCACTCAGGAAGTTTTTTGCTCCTTAATCTTCCAATTAGAGGTTGGACCCTGTTTGACATTGACACTGCCCCTCACCCTCATCCTCCCCCCCAACCCCAGTACCATCACAACCACAACAAATATAAATTCCCGCTCCACACACAGGAAATGCACGAGAGAGACATGGCAGAATATAAGAACAGTACAGTGGCATTGAAGAATTCATGCTAAGTATGATCCCACTTAGCTAGACTGTACAAACAGCATGTCATTGTCAACAGCTGTTATTTGTAGGAGAGGATTATTATCAACTCAATTTTGCAGATAGTGGCAAAATAAATAACAGACTTATGAAAATTGGATTCAAATGCAGCAAGTAGAGGTTCAAGGAATAATCTCTTTAGGAAGGACAGATTTAATGTCATGCCACATAAACAATAAATTTAAGGAAGGCCTAGCCTCTTCTCCGCGCCAGCTTGAGGACCTTTACAACGAACATTTCAAAGAATACACTATATCCAAAATTTACATACCTATTTCACACCCATTGAATGTCAAAACCAAATTTGCAAATGCAGCATTCTCTGACCCTATCCAAAACATTGAGTATTCCTCCACTTTGCGCCCTTGAGGCACATTCCACACTAGACCTCCGGTGCTGTGCCTAGTGATAGTTTGTACACCAACAGCATCATTGGCATGAGACACACCAACCAATTCTGTGATTCCGCCAGAGTTGCCAGACTTCCCTGAGGGATCTAGCACTGAACATACAACATCAGAAAATTGGATTTCCAGTTCAGCTTGGGATTCATAGGATAGTAATGCTTCCAACACTGCCTTTCTCACATCCAGCATAGCATAGGCATATTCCAGCCCAAAAAGAACCTGTGGACGAGAATAAACCATGTGACATCACAAATTCTCGCAAACAGTTAAGCGTCTTCTTTCTTTTTAGGGGGAGGGTAGGGTGAACTTAATCAATATGTTTTAAGATTTCAGGAGTTAATTATCAAACTTAAAAATTTAGCACCGGATTGCTAAAACTTCAAGCTAAAGGAAAAGGCTAAAAGCCAAACCCCTCCCACCAATTTTAAGCAAGTCAAACAAATACCAGACTTAAAATCTTTTATGTAATGAATGGGCCATAGTCTCCACTCTCGAAACCTCTATATTTAATATAAACTTGAGGGCCTGTTTGTGTACACCTAAGCAAAAGCTAAAGGTTTCCCGCCAAAGATTAAAAATATTATTTAAATTTGAAAAAAAATGAGAAAATTGTATGGAAATCGACATGTCAACATTTTAGTGTTTTGACAGTTTCTGGAGTTCCGAATTTAAAAAAGGCAAAGTGTGTGAGTTGCAAAATATGGATTAAGCAAAAAGAAAAAGGCTAAAGGGCAAAAAAAAAATCAAGTAAATGGAGGCTTCTTTAGTAATGTCCTTATTTCATCAAGTCATATATGGATATATATTTACAAATCATGGTTACGCCTAGGCACAGAGAATCATCAGGATGTCCTAATAGAATCGTTAATCAGGTTGTAATGAAAAGCACATGGGCAAATATCAAATTACTTCTCAAAATCATGCGGGCAACTAAGTTGGAACATTTCAAAGGTGGGAACTGTCCGTAATGTTCCCAACTTTTTTAACTACAAAAGGTAAAGCCTGTCATTCAGTAATCCAACATGAAGCAGTAAGAAATTATCTCTTACCATAACAGGTTGACCAGCTGTACTAGCAGTGTGCAATAGGTTCTTTACACAAGTTGATACATTTATAGGAGCCTTTCCAAAAACCAGAAATGCTGGAAGGGTTGATGTGCTGCAGAGGAAGCAAGAAAGGCGTCAACGTCCAGGGCAATATAGATGCATGTTAATTGATATCTTCACTGGCTTTCTAATAATAGGAATTAGGCAAACTGACACAGCTGAAACGATTACATGATGCAACCAATCAAATCCATAAACTACTCCAGGTGAACGAACAACATCAGACGAGCAACAACTCAAGGAGAATACTCACGGAGTAAGACAAGTATGCCCATAATGTATGACACAGTCAGCATTAATATGCGAAGCCCCGACCTCATCCACGCAACAACTACCAAAGGTGGTGTCTGCCATCACAAATAGTCCGACATCATGGTCTCCTCTGTTTTCCTCACCAGAAGATGCTCTCAGAGAAGCAAGTTTCGTATGTAAAGCTCTCACCACCTTTGTTGAATCCTTTAACAGGTCATCCGGAAACTGTCCGAAAAAACAAGCAAAATCGGACCTTGCAAGAAATGCATTCCCTCAATTCGTCATATCTTCAACTAGAAAAGCATTCTTACACGAAAAAAGAACAAACGGATCGATGTGGACTACAGAACTAAAGGCTAAGCCAATAACCATAAGCTCATTAAACCATGAACATGAAAACAACACCCCGCTGCCATGGATACAGAACCGGTGTATACTCCCCATGCCACCATCACTTTCGACCCTACGTGCTTATCTATCCAATTACATATGTCGCAACGGCGAATCAGGATTTCGAAATTATAAAACTTCTCCAACCAGGATTTAGTCAAGATCACTATTTCCTTAGTTTAGCATTCACCAAAGAGAAGTGTGTTATTCATATCATCCAGCCGTAAGAGAGCTGGATAATGTCAGCTCGTGTTTCGCCTTCGAAACTTCAAAAGGGCCAAAAGACGGTATCAAAACGAAACGAGAGCAACTCCAGCTCCAAATTAGTCTCTTTCCCGAGCTTCATGAGAAGCAGAGCGATCGACAGAATCAACAGAGGAGGAAGGGGTCGCTTCTTACCTGCAAAGCAACTCTGGCGAAGTTCCGACTCAGGATGAACTCCGCCGTGCGATCGATTTCGTAATACGATTCCAAATCCATGGCTCGAAGACGCGTCTCTTTAAGCTCCACGCAGAGAGAGAGAGAGAGAGCGACGACGAAGATGAGTGAAGAAGGAAGCTGTCCTTTTAGCGCCGGCGGCGAATGGCGGCCGTTAACCTCCGTTGTTATATGATCAAAGGATGGACCGGCAGAAAGCGGGTCGGGCATCGGACCCAAAGGCCCTTGGCGGGCGGGTGATGTTTAATTATATATTTTCTATCGCATAATCTGTGACGGGCGCTATTTATTTCCTCCTCCTTTCCCTTTTCCGGAAAGTGAAATTTGATCTAAGACTTAAAAAAATAATAAAAAATAAATAAATATTATCCCGGAAGAGAACGCATTTGTCCCAGCCGAGTCCTCCTCCTCCTCCTCCTTCTACACGTACTTCGCCTGTAACGTTTGAACTTCGGAGAGCTCAGTCCGAGAACGAACTCAATGGCCGCGAAGTTGCAGACTTTCGCATGTTTGACTCCGCCGACGTTGCCTGCTTCCTCAAGCTCTGGCGATGGCCTCTGCATCATCAAGAAGCCTCTCACGACCTCCTTTTTCAACGGCGGAGGTGCGTCTTCTCGCTAGATTTTTACCGGTTTTCTCCGAGTTGAAGTGCTGACTGTGGTGATTTTTCTGTTCCCTGTGAAACTGATTGTTAGTGGAGTATGGGGTTGGAAGCTTATGGGCGAATGCGAAAGAACAGCAGGGGGTTTGAAGTGATTGCATTGGTGTTGGAACTTCCTGATTGGTACTGTGGAATGCGACTGGGGGAAAAAGGAAAAGGAACCAAAGTGCGATGCCTATTAGGGTTGTGTTCTAGCGGCGTGATGTTACTGATGAGAAGGAATGTTTCCCCTGGCATGTTTAGTACAGTGATGACTAAATCAGACGCGGCGATAGGTTCCCTTGATAGTGTATTTCGCGAGAACAGTATGAATTCCTGGTAGATTTTTTGAAAAGAAAGAAAAGGGATGGGAAAAAAAAAGAGGCCTTTGGTAGCACTGTGAGAACACCACGAGGCGATAAGTCAACTATCTCCTTTTCCGTCAGGGAGAGAATTGAGGTAGAAGTTAAGCATTCCCAGAGACATTGGAAGATATCTTAGATGGCTTTATTTGCGTAGAGATGGATGTGAGAGACAGTTTATTTACCTTATGCTTCCATGTCTGTGGTAAATGATAGAACTGCCAGACCTCAAATGAAGAGGATATGCGCTTCCTTGCGAAGACCTATAGAAGAGGTTCTTACCATGAGGCAACGCGCTTGGCCAAGTTTAAGTGTTCTGTAGCATGCTGTTAGATGCTCTCCCTTACAGATGCATGACTCTCTGTTTGACATCATCAAAATCCTATGCGGTTAAAACTGGAAACTCTAGACGTTTTACTTTTACTCTGCCTATACCAGAGTTGAAAGCGTAATTGTTCTTTTGCAATACTTATTGGACAAGGGACAAGGGCACCAAAAGTCTTAAACTTATGTGTATAGTGCAATTCCACCATATATCTTTTTCATTGAACGGTTACATACACAACATAAATATTCATGCAGTTGGGTCTTTAAGAGTTACAAAACTCAGAATTGCTCGTTGCAAAGGATCGGATTGTCAAAGAAGAAGTGGTGGCGCTCTTGGTGCTCGTATGAATCTTTTTGATCGGTTTGCTCGTGTGGTCAAGGTTGAGTTCATGGATCTGTTCACATATTCACACCACAGTATCTTGTTTTACTTTCAATTACAGCATATAATCTGATTCACTTCTTTCCAACTGTAGTCTTATGCCAATGCAGTCATAAGTACTTTTGAAGATCCAGAGAAGATTTTAGAACAGACAGTGCTTGAAATGAATGACGACTTGATAAAAATGAGGCAAGCAACAGCTCAAGTAAGCTTTCCAATTCTTGCTGCATAGTTTCCTTCTCTTTCCGTCCCGTCTTTTTCACTTTTTCTTATTCACTTCGCTTCTTCAATATATAATTCTCTGTTTTCTTAAATGTGGAAAGGTGAGCAGCAAGTGATTCGAGCTTGATGAAGAGTAGTATAGTTTGAAAATTCCTGCTCCTAGAAGCTTCAAAATGATCTTTGTTATGAAGTTGCCTAGTTTATTAACCATAGTTTGTCTCTTGTTACTTTGGAATGTTGTTCTAAATAGATCCCATGTGATCCTTAAAGGTAATTGCATCTCAAAAGCGGTTGGAGAACAAATATAAAGCCGCAGAGCAGGCCTCGGGAGAGTGGTATGTGGGATTAGACTAGTTTTCTGCTAATTTTGATGAGGTTATTGTTGTACGATACTAATTCTCTGTCTTAGGTATCGCAAGGCTCAACTGGCTCTGCAGAAGGGAGAGGAAGATCTTGCACGTGAGGCTCTTAAAAGGAGAAAATCTTATGCTGTAAGTTGTATTTTTATTTTGCAAATTTTTTTCATAAGATTCTTCTTTGGAGTTGTGGACCATTACTTAACTAAAACCGTTGTTCTCTTATCTAGCTCTATTTTTATTTTCTTCTGATTATGATGAGATTGCCGGCAAGATATTCATTGTCCCGGAATATAGAGATAATGACATGGGTGGTCCTTGAAACTTTCTTCAATATCGTATGTGTTCCATGAACTTCTTTTTTATTTCAATCTAATCCATGAACTTTCAAAAATCCGTTCAATGCCGTCCTTTCATTAAGTGTACCACCACGTCACGTGAATTTTTCTAATGTGCATTGACACGTCAGCATTGATTGGGCTAAAATAATGATGTGGACTATCCATGTTGTTTTCCCAAGTCAGCAAATGTTCTTTTCCTTTCTTTTTTATTTTTTTGGGCCAAAGTAATGAGAGAGAGATGATGGGAAGCCACATGGATGCCAATATGGCAAATCTAATGCAAGTAAACAGAAATTATGGTCACGTCAGCTGACTATGTTAAAGCAAGGAAATATAAGACATTACCTTCTCTACAAACTATCACGGTCACTTTTGAAAGTTTAAGATACTGACAGCTTAGTATGTTTTGAAGGTGCTGCATCAAAAGTTCAAACTAAATGGCACAAATATTTCATTGTCTCACAAGTGACAGTCAATAATAATATTTCGTCAGCATTTCTTTTAGATTAATTTAGTGTAGTAAGCTAAAGTTCCTGAAAAAATAGTTGAAATTGGATAATTTCTCCTGGAGATTGCTTCTCAAAGGGAGATGAGAATGATAGTACTGTGTTGTTTCCTTTCAGATTCTTATATTGAGTGATCATATAATTAGGGTTTTCAGGAAGTGTGTTTAACAAAAGAAAATATAGCTCTTGACTGCTTTATCCTGTGCTCTTTGAGTCTGCACTTATACAATAACTGGGTTATACATCTTTTTGCATTGTTTGCAATAAGCTTCCATGATCTGGAAGGTTTTTGAACCTTTGGGGAACAGAATGCTTTTTAGTAAGAAAATAATAATCTATGCACATATGTCTTTATTATTTTCTTCTAAATTGCTTCAGCTTTGACTCACATGAAGTCCTTGTTTTGCTACATATTAGGTGAAGTTCTAATCTACTGTCTAATACATAAAACGTCTGTGATATATACACATTACAATTCATCCAAGCCATTCTAATTTTTCTTCAAATATTTCTTGTTAATTTGGTTTGATAACTATAGATAACAAAGGAGTTCGATGCTTAGGTTTCTCAACATGATCAAACATTTACCTCATTGTAATCTTACCTTTTACTTTTATAACTGAATTCATTATCACGTGATATGTATAAGTACATCCTTTTTCTTTTAAGTCTCGATAATTTCATAATTATTTCCAAATGTCATAATTACTTTTCGACTATTTTTTTTTTTGTGTGTGTCTTGAATAGACATATGACGCAACTTGAGATGATTTTCATTTACTTATGGCTAGATCTAGAAATGTTACTTTTCTTTGAGGTATTAGTGAGAAATGTCTAATTGCTCTTTCGATGCAATATTTTCTTTTTCAGGACAATGCCAGTGCTTTAAAAGCACAGTATGATCAACAGAAGAATGTGGTTGATAATTTGGTCTCAAATACCAGGGTATGTCAAGTTCTCATCTTGTCAAGGTTACTTAACCCTAAATGAGCAGTGAAGGCATATTTGGGCAGTATACTTGTGTAACTCAGTCACCAATAGTCTTTAGGTGAGAAATGACCTCTGGTAATCCACCGGGATGGGAAGACTCCTTTGACAAAGTTATGTCTCTATACTAACTTTGAAACAACAGTTCAAAAGGATGTGGGTTTGAAAAGAAAAAAACTGGAGAAAAAGGTCATTTTGAGCCCTTTTATTAAAAGCAGTGCAATATACGTTGAAATAAACTTGATGTCTCTTTCAATGTTACTTATGACCAATCATTGCTTTCTTTCTAAGTTAGCACAGGCAGTTTTTCAAAAGCGTACCAAAAAACGATGGGCTTGGAGTAACTTGTAATGCGCTTCAGTCACCAGATAGTTGATCTCAACACCGTAGTAGCTGAATGCACTCATAGCATGCATAGTTCCAGCTAAAGATCAGCTTTTTGTTAAAGGAATGCTTGCTAGCAAATGAATAGCTTAATACGTTTGTTAAATTTACCTTGGGGATTGTTATGCATAGGCCTCTGGATTTAAAGAGAAAACTGGCCATACTTTTTTTCTGGTTATTTTATTTCCAGAGTATATTCATATAGAGATACTGATTTTGTTACAGTTGCATTCCATGAACTCCTTTTTTGTGTAGCTTTTGGAGAGCAAAATACAAGAGGCTAAGTCCAAAAAGGATACTCTGAAAGCCCGTGCTCAGTCTGCAAAGTTTGCCGCTGCCATCATTTCCCATAGCTATTTCCCTTCCTCTTTTGCTCTGTCACTCATATGAGATGCTCATCTTTTTTCTTTTCTTTTTTTCTTTCTTAGGACTGCAACCAAAGTTAACGAAATGTTAGGAAATGTTAACACAAGTAATGCCCTTTCAGCATTTGAAAAGATGGAAGAGAAAGGTAAAATTTCTACTGAATGGAATTTTTTGTTTGTTTGCTTGAAGGGCAGTCTGCATATATTCTTTTTGCGTCGGACCATGACTGTTATTCACCTCCATTAGAGTTCTGGACATGGAAAAAGAGAATAAGGATTTGAATTAGGCTTGTTTTCTTCCTACTAGTGCTCTACATTTCCTGGGTTTTTTTGGTAAGGTTACTTTGGACATGTTTGTTTTTTAAGGTTACTTTGGACATGTTTGTTCATCCTTTGATGAAGAATGCATCTGAAAAGGAAAAGGAAAGGAAAGGAAGCTATCAGTATAAAAATAGAATCAAACTGAACAAAACCATAGCAAATTTTCCTTTTCTTTTTGATTGAGAAGAAAGTGAAAGTGGATTGTATTTTTTTTAGGCTTCATCTTTTCCCTACACTGAAGCTAAATTGGAAAGTTCCGCTTAGTCATCTATGTTATATTACGTATGTCTGTGACAATCTTCACATAAAGCCAATATATTTGTTAGGTTTAGGAACATTAGCTGTAATGGGTAAAGATAGAACATGCAGACTGAATGTTAAACATCTTCAGCTGTGCATGTAAAAGTAGAACGTACATTGTGCTTAAGTTGTCCAACTAAAACAATTGGACTGCCACCTTGTATTAAGGTTTCACCTGTTCTCATTTTCTATTTTCGTTTCCCACTGTCAAAATACACTGAGTTTTGAATTTCGGCTTCTCCAAATTTCATCGATGGGGCTATTTTTTATTGGGTACATGCTAGAGTATATTTAAGGTCATGTAAGTTAACATTGTTGTTGCAAGGATTGCTATACAACTTCATCAGTTGCGATTTAGTCCAACTCTCTCAGACCATAGAACCAAAACTTTGAGGAAAGTTAGGTCGCCAATTTCTTCTATTTACAGAAGATTTAATTTGGCATAAATAAGTTGAAGGAAAAAGAAACTGGAGGTGGTGAGGTTTTGCAAGTGATGGATTCATTGTCATGACATATTTTATTTTATGCGAAGAATGATACTAACAGATATTTGATGATAACTTGAGATGGTTTTTTATGACAATGGTTCTAAAATTTTCTGAAATTATGTTTTGCCGCCTTTTGAGATGCTGTGTGTCTAGTAGGGTCATTAGGTAGAATAGCTAAAATTTTTGTTTTAAAGTAGTGTTACCTTTGAAGTTGTCAGATGAAACTGGCATCTCAAACTTTCTGTCTGTTTATTTGATAGTAATGGCAATGGAATCTCAAGCAGAGGCTCTAGGCCAGTTGACAACGGATGATCTTGAAGGAAAGGTAACTGGTTTATCCCTGCATTCTCAATTCCTTAGGTTTATGTTTACATTTAGTCCTCCTCATTAGTAAAAGGTTCCGATTTTCCCCCTAGTTAGTTATCTTTGCAGATATTTTTCTCCTAAAAAACTATTAGGGTGAAGCAATTATCCTTTAGAAAAGATCTTTAACACTATGATAAAAGGAGATTTTAGTGAAACTGACTAAAAATTGGTGAAGCTTCCCTGTAAACTCTGGTATGTTGTGCCAAAACTTCGAACTGTAACCTGTGGCTGAAAGCCTGAATTGCCAATTCACACAAAGAGTCCTTGTTGAGCATTTTAGATTTCCTTTCCTCATTAAACCTTCGTAATATGTAACTTACTTTTGCGTTTGGTTGGTTATAGCATGTTACCGATTTCTCAATTTCCTTGAGAAAAAGAGAAGAACCCATGGCCTGGGGTTTTTCCATTCAAACACAACAGCTTCAGCTTCTTTGAGGTTAACCGTGGACATGTTATAACTGCAATGCATCCATTTTGGGTCTAAACAATTCAGATACAGTATTAAAATGGTGGCACGAGTAGCACTTCTGATCCCAACAGTATCATTTGACAACATGCCAACTTTTTGTGTTTAGACTTGTCAAAAGGTCAAACCTAAAAGTTTAAGGCATTCGGTGGAGGGAGACTACATGAGAAAAAAGCCGTGATAAACCCCATAGCCAAATCTAAAAGTTTAAGCTATTTTGTGGAGGGGGACCACATGTATATTAGGCCATCATAAACCCCCATAGCCATGTGATGTCGGAGCTTCAACATGTTACATGCAAAGAGAAAGAATAACAAAACATTGGGATTGAAGAACTAGGACAAGACAAAACATGAAACTTCAAACGAAACAATCCATTCCATATTGGGTATTGACAACTAAAATATGGCTCTAAGCCATGTCAGAAAGTTGATTCTTAAAGCTTAAGCTGTTAACAGGAAAGAGACTGCATGTGATAAGACCTACATAAGCTACATAAATAAGCAATACGGGATACTTCAACAAGACTGATGATGCTTATAACAAATGATATTGCCTCCAGTTTCTAACTCGGTATTCGTCTTCTTGGCAGTTTGCATTGCTAGAGAGCTCATCAGTGGATGATGATCTTGAGAACTTGAAGAAAGAACTCTCCGGTAGCTCAAAGGTAGGTCTTCTGCCCCCTGAGAAGATAGTATTGGTTTGGTTTATTATTTTCTTTGATGTTGAGTTTTGCAGTAAATGTCCTTTTCACTTATTTAAGATCTAGTTAACACGCATAGCAAACTGACTGGGCGTTGAGAAATAAATATGTATATTGTTAAGAGCTGGGAGAAATGAAAAAGTGAGTAAAGAAGAAAAGATGTTGGGCTGTTGGTTGTCTAGATTGAAGCTTTAGAATTTTTATGCAATAAGTGAAAGCTTATGTGCTTGGTGTTTTGTCAAAAGACTAAATTTTGTGAGACCCCATCAGTATGGCTCTTGATTTTTCAACCAGCTTTCTTTTAAGACAAGGAACTAAACACTATCACCATGATGGCACATACAGCAACTCAATAGCTCAAGTGATCGGCGGCATTCTTATGATAAAACTATTGGAAGTTTAGATGATGAAATAGCATAACCAATTCATGGCTTAAAAGGTGAATTTATTGTTCCCGATTGCACTTCATAGTTTTGGAACTGATGCTTCGAACTTGTAGAGGCCTGATTTAGCATCATTTCAAGGCCAGAATTTCAGGAATACTGTAATTGTGAGAGATTTGCGCTGTTTTATCTCTAGGACTACCTTTGGACACTCCCAGAAACTAATAGTTCCATGATGAAATACCGATGAAAGAAGTCCTATCTTTTCTACCTGTTCCTCTTTGCCACGTAAGTGGGGAAAGAAAGGAAGATCGGCTATTCACCTTTCAAATATCTTATGAACTGTCTATCTTCAAAATATGGACGCCTTTAAATGTTGTATTTTTTCCCCTTCTCCATCAGAAAGGAGAGCTCCCACCAGGCAGAACAGTTCCTGCCAGCACAAGTAGGTCTCTTCAAGATTCGGACATAGAGAGGGAGCTGAACGAATTAAGACAAAAAGCTAAGGAATTTTAACATTCCTCGTTGATACTTCAGAAATTCTTTTGCAACCATTGTTCGACATGCTTTCTCGGAATGTAATTTTGTACAGGTAAATTCAAAACACGGATAATATATGCGAAATGCGATACTTGAACAGGAAATTACTTGTTTCAATTTCAGTGTGTACGCAGATGGTGTACACTAATGTACAAATGGTAACTAAATATATCTCTCTCGTGCTACTGCTGCTGCTGGAGGCTAGCTTTTGAGGTTAAATCATCTAGAAATACGACAATATTGGAAGAGATTGCGAGTCGCTTAATTTCTATAAATCTTTTTTAAGTGTCCAAAGGGACAAATGAGGCCATCTGATTGTTCGATTTACAGATGCGAATAGAATGGGAAAGAGTAGAAAACAGAGAAATGCTTACAAGAATAAACAATGGGTTGGGCATTCTAGGGGTTGGTAAGTGAGGCAGGGGCTCCAAATCGAACTGAATTGCCACAACCGCAGGCGCGCAAGAAAGGCCTTCGCAACAATTATTGTAGCGCGAAGAGAAACAACCAAGAAAGCCTACTTTAAGGGATGAAATTGATCATAAAACGTCAAAGCAGCAATCAAATAGAGTAATGTACACTTCCTGACTCGAAGAAAGATGCATAAAAAAGATGGTAATCAGTCGCTCGGAAGATGAGATGTTCACAAACTCTAGCTACTCAAATATAGTAATCAGAGGCCGCCCGGTCCAAAAAAATCCCCAGAGACTATAAGCATTTGAATATCAATGGATAATGTACTCGTATTGACAAAACTTGGTAACAAATTGGCTTCTGCGACCCCTTGTGCCATCTTCTTCTACTTCTGCAGCTTTTGTCTTGTCCTTCCTCCCTCTCCCTTTTTTGGGAGCAGTCCTAAGTGCCTTGATGAAAAATTGGCTTTCACGACACTTGGCGTGCCTTCTTCGACACCGCTCCTTCAGCAGCTTTTTTCTTGTCTTTCCTCTCCCTCTTCTTTAGAGCAGTCATGTGTGCCTTGAGAATCGTGGCATAAGAAGCTTGAAAGCGCTGATGATCTTTAGCTCCTACCTATTTATTCATTACAATAGCAAGAATAATCGCAAAATTAGTCATCAACTCTTCACTAAAAATAGAAAGGATAAGGCGACGGGAACAATTATAGACCCAAAAATGTCATCCAGAATTGCATGGAACTGAAGAGATACTGGTTTTCGACCCCAAAAAAAAAAGTTGACGGATGGAAATTGAGAGTACTCTTCCAAGGGATCATTGTAAACCATCAAGCATTTCCTGATCTCAATACTCTTTATTGTATTTATGATATGATCCACGGACAGAATTTTGCTCCTATTTATATGAAATTTGCAAATCCTCACTGCAATTTTTCATGAGGATTAATTTAATTAGCCAAAGGATTTTCTATTACCTCAATGCATTGAAATCTTGAAATAGTTTTGCTGTCTCGTGTGATGTTTCTTTCCAATACAGGGGAAATCCTAATATTTTATAGGAACTTGCAAACCAGATCTGGTGATCTGAAAAGAAGTATACGACATAGAACGAACTAAATAGTATTTGCTCCTTCTGAGGAATCACATTGACAGAGACAAACCATTTGTATCTCAGGACAAAGGCTTGAAACCACATTACATGCCTAGAAAAGTCATCCAGCACAACCCAACCCAATGTAAGTTATTTATTATGAAGTTCTCAACCAAGTGGTCAACACAGAGCAGGCCCAGACGTGTGTTTGTCTATGTAATGTCTGTATATATATATATAGTAGTGCACATTCCAAGCACCATGCAGCCCATTTTTTTTACCCATGCTAGAGATTCAATTTGGTTGAAATTACAGATTGCACAAAGGACACAATTATAGCGAGGACCAAATCGCATACACATGTACGCACGCACAACCCCCATATCTCTGTGAGAGAGAGAGAGAGAGAGAGAAGAGAGAGAGAGAGAGAGAGAAGAGCATACCGAGGTAGAGATGGTCTTTTTGCCATCAGTTGCACGGATGAGGCATCTATACTCAATCGAGTCACCAGCAGTTTTCATCTTATTCCTTTGAACCTTAGACTTCAAGGAAGCTAGAGAGCAAAACAATTGTTGCAGTTAAATTCCACTTAACATAGCATCATCGCAAGAACAATTGACAAACAAAAATGTGGAATCATCCGACTAAACAAAAATACTTCATACATCGTTTGAGAGTAACCCAAACAGAGCCCTGTTCTGTACTTCTCTCGTACATGCTAGTGAGTTCATTCAAAAACGGGTCTGGCTGTAGAAGAACCTAGAACAGAAGCAAACATAAAATTAGAGAACCCAAGAAACCAAAAAGAGCATTACATCACAAAACAGCAGTGCCTCTAACTCGGACCACACAACACCCAGCACACACTACGCAGACCTATAACTTACTAAAAGATTCGCATTGTGACTCCACCACTCAACACTCCAAAATTCTCCAAAACTCAATCGACACAAGCTCCAAACTAATCGAATCAGCGACAGGAATTTACTACCATCGGAAGCAGACTCCCTACGATTCCATGAACTAAAGCTATAAGCAGGCAACTTTGAGTCGATCAATCGCCAGCAACTTCAGATAGATCGGTTTTCCACGATCAGAGTGTCATAGCGAAGCGATACACAGACGAATCATCGCACGCCCAATCAAAACACGCGAAGGAGAAAAAGTTGCAACACACGAATCAAAGCATTGCATCCAAGTGACGAAATAGACAATCGATTCGCAGTCCGCAACTCAGCAGGCGAATCCTGAAGGGAAAGAGAAGGGAGGTGGCGGTACCATGGCGAATTCTCCGGGAAGAAAAACCCTAATTTCGTCTCTGCCGCCGCGTACTGGGCAGCGATTTGCTTCTCCCTCGCTCTCGTCCCAACTCCGAGTCTTTTGACCGTGGCTCGATCGCGTGTATATAATTTAATCTCATCTTTCGACCAAAAAAATATATTTTTTCATATTACTCCATTTATTAAGCAGAAAAATTTTTTTTGAAAAAATTTTCTAAAACTGATTATTTCATCGCTTGAAATTATTACTCTTCGACCAAAAATATTATTGCTGAGAAATATTTCATTATTGGAAAATTCATTCTAAATACTTTCATAGTTGATCTTTCTGCAAGTGGTATATGATTTTTTTTTTTGCTAGTAATCGTCATTTTCGAGTAATATGTTTCCAAGTGACACCATAGCCCTTTTTCATAGTAATTGAATGTGCAAGAGTAAAGAAGCAAATGTAATAAACATAAATCATTTGAGAAATATATATGTGCAAGGAAATTTCATGCGAAGATTGGATAACTATATTAGTCAATTGGGTGATTTTAACTTTTACAATAAAAATCACAATAAATTAATAAAATTAATTAACAAATCATAAAGTATATTTACCATATAATTGTTAGGTTTTGCTTATTCATCATTTCGTTGTAAAGCAAGTTTAGTAAGTTTGCCAAAAATCAAGTTCAGTGAGTTTGCAAAAGGAAAATTTTGAGTAGGCTCCGATTATTTATACAAAATACAATAAGAAAATTTTTTTTTTTTATTTTCTAATGTTTGGTTTATGAAAAATAAGTTAGTTTAGAAAAATATTTTTCATCCAAGGAAAGAATCTCTTTAAAAGTGGAAAAAATATTTTCCTCTTTGAGAAGAGAAAAATATTTTTCTCTTCTTTCTTCCCTCAATTTCTTTACATTCGTTTTCTTTTGTACAATTTTGTTTATTTTTTTAATTCTTTTATTGCCTTTTTTTTCTTTTCTCCTTCCAACTCCTTCCTCCGTCCGCGGTTCCTCCCTTCCTTCTTCCTTCACCAACTGTGAACCTTGGCAACAGTCGATAGCCTCGCGATCGATCATGACATGGGTCGGCAAACTCGAGACTCGGCCAATCCCGATGATCTTGGGCTCACCCGAGGCTTGTGATAGGTCAGTTGGTTGTCACTATGGTCGGGGCCGACGACCAGCCAAAACTAGAAGGAAAAAAAAAGGAGAAAAATACGTAGAAGATTTTAATTTTATTAAAAATAAAAATTGAAAAAAAAGAAAAAATTTAATTAAAGACAAGCATTAAGGAAAATTAAATCCTGATTTTTCATACCAAACCACATAAAATAATTTTCGGATCATTTTTATATTTCAATCAAATATAGAAAAATTATTTAAAAATAAATTTACAAAAAATATTTTCGAAAAATTCATATTTTCACGAAATGAACCGAGTCGATTTCCATCGCCTTTTCTTCAATTTTTATGAGTCAAATTGAGGTATTTTCCTTTTTAACAATTTTTCAAAAATTGGACATGTGTAGTGTAGTTGATCCCACTAATCACGGTGGATTCTCAATTAAATCAAAAACCCATCGATCAAATCAAGAGCTGAAGTGATCAACTCAAATGAGAAACCCCCCGGCCCCGTAGCCCTCAGTCTCAGCAGCCACCCACGACCATTCCTCAGCCACCATCCCGCCTCCACGCCTCCGTCGCCGGCCACTCCTCAGCAATCCATCTCAGTCGCGCTCCGCGTCACCTCCCCTCGCTCCCGCTAGTGCGACAGGTGGCCCCTCTCTCTCTCTCTTGACATGCTTTGTGAGTATTTCGTGGTCGGTTGTTTGATGTGTTTTGGAAGCTGGATTTATTGCTTTAATTTCTTTAGTGCATGCATAAAAAAATCAGTTCTTTTGTTGCTGTTTGCATGCTTTCGAGGGGATTATTCGAGCCGAAGGATTCCCATTTCATGTTATGATAAAAGAGAGGTTTTTGTTGTGTGGAGCACCCGTGGGGCAGTGCACGGGCGCGCCGTGAGTTGGTTTCGTGGAAGCTTTTCCCCCGCAGATGGGGAATGTGATCGCTGGCCCTGCCCTGCTCCTTGGCTGTCTCAATAGCGGCATTCATTTCTGGGTTGGTTCAGAATGGGGATAAGGTTAATGCATTCACTCGTTCTTGCCTTGTCGGTTCTCTTGCTAATGTGGACATATCGGAACTTTGAAATCGGGTACGTGGTCTTGTTGAAGTTCTTGGGTGTTAGTCCCGCCTGTTCATAAGCAATGTATTTATCGTTATGTATGCCGAGTGTGGCGGCATTCTTGGTGCAAAGAATATTTTCAATGGGAATAAATGCAGAGAAGAGACATCTTGAACTTCAGTCATGATTGGGCCTGATCAGCATTGGAAAGCTGAGGAAGCGTTTGCAATTGTTTGATAAGATGGTTTCTGCTAAATGCTTTTACTTTTTGTAGCTATCTCGGATCAGAGAAGAATGGTCATCATTTTTTTCCTCAATTCTACGAACAAGGTCTATGGTTTTACTCACTATACTTGCTTATTGGATCTTTTGAGTCGTACGGACCGTCTTGATGAGGCCGAGAACTTCATCAATCAGATGCCATTTCAACATGATGGACTTCCATGGGTAACTTTTCTTAGTGCTTGCGAACAATTCGGCTAACCAAAATGGCAATCGAAATTGCCAAATGACTATTAGCCTATAACGAGAGATTTTTCAGTTCATACACTTCTGTCCAATGTCCATGCGCATGGTTGCTGTGTCGATGGGGTTGGTAGCCAAGATGAGAAGTTGAGGGCATTATTGGAAGTGAGAAAGGCACTTCTATAAGGATGCATTAGCATTGTAAAGGAAAACCAACGATTGTACTGGGGGAGACAGCTCATCAATAAAACCTGATGTTTTGCTTGCTCAATAAATAAGATAGATAGAGGAGAAGAAGAGGCTATGTTCTGGACATTGGCGCAGTTTTGGATGACATGGAGCAGCAAGTGAAGGAAAAACAGTTTAGAGAATATTATTCAAGTTGTCATTTTAGTTTTCCAATTTCGGGTCATCTTTTCGCGACGCTAGTTGTAATACGAGGCTTATTGTTTTCATTTTACTTCCTCGTATGGTTGGTTTGTTGGATTTAATTATCTTATTGGATGATCTATTTGGTGTTAGTGTTGCCTCTTGTAACATGGATATCTGGCTTAGTCAAGATGGATTTACTTATCATATCCTGGTGTGATCTTATTCCACTTTTGAATTTGTTTAGAATAAAGATAATGAGGAGTGAATGTCGGATGAGAACAATGCTGACTTGTTTTGTGTTATTTTCCTTTAAAATGAAGAACCATATAAGGCAGTGTTATAAGAAAGAACCATATTAGCACATAATCAGAGAAGACATTTATTCTTTAAGGTCTTTCCTTGTATGTTTGGAAAAAAGGAGCAATGAAGAACCATACAAGGAAATGTGATAAACAAAAGAACTATATTAGCACAAAATCAAAGATAACATTTATCCTTTAAGGTTTTTCCTTGTATGTGTAATAAAAATGCAGTGATTTGATGTCAATAGCATTTGCTTCTTGATCTCATTTAGAGCTAAACAGGCTTTCTCTACTGTGCAGTGCACACATAATACGCTCACCACTGAACTCCATCTCCATCAAGATGGCTGCTGCTGGGATGCCTCGCTGCTCTCTCAAGTACCCAAAGCCTTCCTTCTCGCATAAAACCCTTCAAGATCCTCACTTAAATAGCCTCTTTATGATTGGCCACACCTCAAGTATGTAATCTTTGAGCACATTCTTTCATCCTCTGCTTTTCTCTGTGATTTTATGAACGAACCTAAGTTTTTCTTTTCATTTGCAGAGCTGAGCTTTGTGGGACAAAATAAAATGAAATTTGTCGCAAAGGCCAGATCTTTATCTAATTCTAAGTTGAATTTCAGGTCTCCTGTTTCCATTAGAAAGAGTGATGAACCAATCATTGTCATTGACAATTATGACAGTTTCACTTACAACCTTTGCCAGGTAATTTCGTTGTTCTCTGGTTTTGCTTGAACAGAGAAAACGATGAGCAATAGTTGGTTGTCTCATTTGATGTCAATTGCCATGTTTTTAATTCACATTTAACATTTTGGAGGAGAGTTTTTTGCTTTTTTTTTTTTTTTTGTATTTTCTTTTTCATTGTGAGATTGGTATGTAGCTTCATTTGAAGGAGCCTAGGTGGTGAAACTGGATGCATGTGTGTACATGCGCGCTTGCGTGCTTGTGTGAGGTAGGGTTTCCAGGCATTACGATAGCACCCGATTTCTCTCATCAAGTTGTGAATATGCCTCCTCTCCCATCTGAATTGGGTAATTACAAAAGAAGAGGCCACTGAGGCTGGGCCCTAAGGGATTTGCCTTCTCTAGGACTCAATCTTACGTAGTCTGCTTTTTTGCTCTGTATTTTTATATCGAGTCTTGACTCTTGACCACTTCCGTCACTCTTGGGTGACATTTAGATTCTGGATGGTTTATTTCACTTATTATATGTTTTAGTTGAAGCGATTCAAAATGGCAAAACCTGGAGTGTGTTGCAGTTGCTACGCGGAATCTGCATAAACGTGGTTCTTGTCAGTATTGAACAAATGCTAGTATAGCATATGCATATGGTAGTCCATTCTCTAAGACTTACCAGAAACTCCCATCCGCCTTTTGCACAGTCAATCATGGCATCATTTTTGATGGATTGAAAAGGATGCTTCAATGAACTGCTTAACATGTTAAAGTAGAAATTCGGAAGCTTTTCCACTTGTAAGGTGATTTTGATGAAATACGAGGTCCATCCTGAGCAAAAAAAGCACTATACGAGTCCTAATATGACAGAAGCATCAGCATATATATATATAATGTGGTGGTTGTGTGTCTCCCGCGCGTGCGCAAATAGTCCATCTGCACACAAGCACTTAGTTGTGTTTAGGAGGTCATTTATGCAATTGCACAGTCTGTGAGCTGTGCAGGTGCATACTTGTGATGCAAATGTACAACAATCCTTGTGACCTTATAGTGTCAATTTCAGTATTTGGGAGAGCTGGGTTGTAAGTTTGAGGTTTACCGGAATGATGAATTGACTGTGGAGGAATTGAAAAGGTAAGAAATTTCCTCTTCTTTCATTTTTGTTAAGATACAATAGCGCACCACTTTTTATGGCAAGACAGACCTTTCCGGTAATTCGCCACTTGATATGTGCTACCTCAATTTGTGTGCCTCACTTGAAAGGAGCACTCTTCTAACTGATAGCTTCCGTGTATTGTAGCAAAAAGCCAAGAGGTGTGCTTATATCCCCAGGACCAGGTAAGAGCTTCTATGATATGGTACCATTTGATTGGCTATTTCTTGAAGGAAAGTCAAAAGGAATATCGTACCTATGCTATAGCATTATTGTTGTAGGTACACCCCAGGATTCTGGAATCTCTTTGCAGACTGTTCTCGAACTAGGGCCCATGGTTCCACTCTTTGGAGTATGCATGGGTCTACAATGCATTGGGGAGGCCTTTGGAGGTGTGTCTTTTTGAACAAAAGCATATGCTTATGGCAGATCTATTGGATCTTTGTTTTATAATTGCTTGTTTCGGGGGCCAAGAAATACTCGATATAGATAAATTCTGATTTTGTGCAGGAAAGCACATTTTCGGAGCCCCTAAAAGCAACTGTTAGTGGCACAAACTATTATGTGTGCAGGATCTTGAGTTACCTGGCTCAAGTCAAATCTCCCATAAAATTCAACAAATTATTATCCTGCTTTATGCTTTCTCTGCACAGAATTCAGTGTTTTGTCACCATTGTACTGGCCTCTACTTTCTTATGATGGAGAAAATGGTTCTAGGTGGCATCTGAACTTTATGTTATATTCATTGTCAATGTGAAGCATTTACACTGTAGCATGTGGTGCATCAGGGAAGATTGTGCGTTCTCCTTACGGTGTGATGCATGGAAAAAATTCTCTTGTGTATTATGACGAGAAGGGAGAAGATGGCTTATTTTCTGGATTATCAAAGTATGTCTGCATTCCTTTTCTAGCATTTTTATTTCACAAGTATTGGTGGGCCTTATTTCTTTTGTCAAGCTCTGAGATGGATATTTGTTGGGCAAATACAACTGTGTATAGCTAGAATCAGCGCTATTGATGTCCTTTTGTAGCAGGATCACTTCCTTGTTAGTGTTCCAAACTGATATTGTACATAAATCTTCATTTTATGACCAGTTACTTGACATAAAGCACAGTGCTTTATTCATGTATCAGTGTGTAAAACAGCTTCCTTTTGTCTTTTGCAGCCCTTTCACTGCTGGTAGGTACCACAGCCTAGTGATCGATAAGGAGAGTTTTCCTGGCGAAGTTCTGGAGGTGACAGCATGGACCGAAGATGGACTGATTATGGCCGCTCGTCACAAAACTTACAAGCACCTACAGGTCTCTACTCATCTCTATTTCATTAAAAAGATTTGCGATTTCTTCCAGAACTTAGATGTTCTCTTAATTCACCCTCATTTGGCCCCACCTTCACAGTAACAACCGCGATGTGGGAGAAACTATTAATAAGTAGTGCAATCTTTTCAGTATGGGTGGATTTTTGGCATATGTTTGTGAATGATTTATCCTTTCTCTGCATGCGTGCGCGCTTGACGGGATTATTAGACGTCCTACTTTACAATCTACACGCACACTTTGACATTTTTCTGGCGAGTCTTGTGCTTTCTTATGGCACGCAAATCTTGTTCATTGCTCTGAGGAGGCTTCACTAGTACGTCTCTGCACTCAATTCGTGGTTAATGTAAACGGAGATTTTGGTTTTTTGACCACAACATCTCATCAAAGACTTAGACATTTTGCTTTCCGGATTGTTGTGACTACATCTGTTGTCTAGTCCGTATGCAATGAGGTGGTGATGTTATTTGTCCGTGTCATGTATATTTTTGGACATTTCTATTTTCGTTTGGTAGTGCCGTGTCGGGTTATTCCATATTAATATGTTGATGTGTCCGATGATACTCGTTACTCTTTCCTACAATTGCGAAAACCATATCGAGCTGACTTGGGAATTTCAGGGTGTCCAATTTCATCCAGAAAGCATCATAACCAACGAAGGCAAGACGATTGTTCGTAATTTCATCAGATTGATTGAGACCAAAGAGGCTGAAGCTCAGAACTAGAGGAGGCTTCTGCTGGAGAAAATTTGCTTTGTTATTCAATTTAGTTGGCTCGGGAGACATTCTACTCCTTGTACTGTCCATCGGGGCTCAGCCTGTTGAACCATTCTGTTTGATCGCCATCTGGGTATAATTCTCGCTTTGAAGATCTATCGATCAACTTGTTGATACTAGTAGAGTTAGATACTTTCATTGGAAAGTGTTCACTGAATACATAGAAAGCACAACGTAATATGGTGACAGATATAATCTCCGGGGTAACGACTGAGAAGCTACTTCATTATTGTCATCGAAGCAATAAAATTACCAACCTTTTGGCCATAAGTTGAGTAGAAGTGTTGTCATGTGCGCCTTAGTTTTTTGATCTCCCTCCCGAGATAATCCAAAGTCATGTCGGTCGCGTGGTTACGGGAGACCCCAACATTGAGCATCATTTTTAAGAACTTATATTCATCCTTCAGATGCCTTGCCTTGCTGTGCACTTTAATGAGTGTGGTAAACGTCACGGGGTCGCGACAAATCCCTGTCATCCTCATTTGATAGGAAAGATTGCACGCTTTGTCGTTTTTGCCTGCTTTCGCCAAGTCAGTAATCAGCGTGTTGTACATTACACGTCTAAGTAAACCCATGCTTCATTAGCTTGCCCAGGACTGCATTTGGGTGTGTGTGAATAATTGTGCGATTTTGGTGTACTTAACATTTTGCATACTTTTGCGGTTCAAAATTGGCATTAATCAACATTTATTTGTAATTAAAATAATAAATTAACTGTAATGTCCTTGCCAAATAGACCGTTTGTGGTTATTTTTTATTAGTTCTAACTTTCGAATTTTTTAATTATTCAAGTATTAGGGGCTCTTACAATCTCTAAAGAGGTGTGTCCAAATTTACAGTTCTTTGGACATGAAAAGCATGTCCGATTAATCCTTTTCCAACATGAAGAAGTGTGTTTGAGTTAACCGTTTTCTAATAGGAAGAGATGTGTCCGAATTAACCGTTTTCAAACATGAAGATATGTGTCATAGTTAACCATTTTTGAACTTATGCTTATGGTGTCGACACATGCTGCAAGGATACAAGCTGACATCAAAGGCCAATAGAAGGAGTTATGGGTAGGCCAAATCATCCCAAACGAGCCATGCTTTATGCTCGTTAAATCAAATTCTAAGACATTCTAATTGGACATAAATAATTCAAAACGATAATATCAACTCTTTAATTTTTCCTTATAGAGTAATACTTATCTAAGAAAACCCACCAAAAATCCCTAACCAAGTGGCATGTAATATTATTTCATATGCTAAAATTTCCATTCCCCACATACGCAAAATATATATTTAGTACTATAAATTTCCCATTCACCACTTTCTATATGAAATTTTGGGAAAATGGTTTGTTGTATATCTATTCATTTTGAAACATACCAACCGGACAATTTGATTAAATTTGTCTCGTTTGATATATGTATTTGTGTAAAAATGGCTAGTACTTGTTTGTTATTGGTCGGAATGCGCTCAAATCTTGGAGAAATCTCAACAACACTTGGTTCTTCAATCAACAATAATAATCGAGCATGTGAGATTAGGTGATTTAGTTCCATACCTATTTTATCACCGATTTAACAATCTTCAAAATCAACTTTTAGTTTGGTCAAAATTGAATGTTAAAATTCAAATTTTGTTGCCAATCTTTTTTTTTAACACAAGTGCATGATCCAACAATCACTTATTATTTTGATACAAGTATTTATCCGCTAAATGTGTTTCCAACCCAAACTATGAGTGTGGAAAGATTTGTTGTTCAAACATGTTCTAATTCAAGTTAAAGACACGCACCAAGGTAGAGATATTTTTTTCTTTAGTTTTTAGTCATATTCCTTTTCTGGTTGTATTTTGGCCGAGCTGTTTTGGCCGTTTCCTTTTCCTTTTCCTTAGGGACCCGTGTCCCTCTTTTGGATCCACGACACTCTTGCACTCTTAATGACACCGACTAGTGTCATCACGAGTGCAAGACCTCTTTTTTATAATGTCGGGTTCCCTTTCCTCATGTATAGTTGTGCTTTGGTTAAAGTCAATATATATCTTACCTTTACCAAAAAAAAAAAAATTTCTAAATTTCCTTGTACATTTTAAAAGTCGAATGATAAATAAATGCCATCTTTAGTTTCATTTTACCACAGTTTCAATCAAATCTCAAACCATGAATTTGGATTTTCCATAACTTCATAACAAAACATATTGAAGATATGATGTAAAAAATACGATTTCATATGTTTCTATTAACTCCAATTAATCCTAAAAGCTCGGATTATGGTGACTGTAGTGGCCTAGAGTTTTACCACTCAAAAAGATCTCACGGTCAAAGGGCTAACAATACAAAAATATTAAGATTTCATAATTATTTATAATTGGGTAATTTTTTTTTCTTTTACTCAATTGAGTGAAAAAAATATGAGGCTTAAAATTAATACCCAGTCGACGCGGCAACACGCAAATGGCAAGGACAAAATATAAAGTTGTTAGGTAGGTAGGAGAACCATTTCGCAACGCCTTTTTCTCTTTTACCTCTTCCCTTTCTTCTTCTCCTTCGCCTCATTTCCCTCTACCTTTCTCTCTTTTTTCCGGAGCAATTTCTTTGTCTCTCTTTTCACATAAATGATGAGGATCCTGTTTCGCACTTCTCCATCCGACTTGTTACTTTCCTTTCGCCGAGTAAGTTAGAGTTTGATCATTTGAAGCACTATCCCTCTTTTGCCTCACTGTTTGCTAGTACTTATTTGTTATTGGTTGGAATGCACATAAATCTTGGAGAGATCTTTACAACACTTCATTCTTCAATTGACAAAAATAATCGAGCATTTGCGATTAGGTGATTTTGTGCCATACCTATTTCATCACCGATTTGACAATCTTCAAAGCCAACTTCTGCGATTAGGAGATTTAGTTCTCCCATGGCTCGCTTGCTTGGCGGCCTCGAACTCCTCCCAATGAACATGTTGATTTTTATTAGCACTATCCGCCCCAACCAAATCCCCCCGGGGTTTGTGTACCATAACTCTTCAGCATGTGTGCATTCACATCTCAACAGTTTTCATGTTACTAGAAAAATTCATGGAAAAATACACTTGCTCATAAATTTCTATGAGAGAGATTCATTGCACATGCAGTATGGTAACATTGGCAAATGACAGGAACAAAATCCATTAAGTGAAAGAGAGAATGTGGACCATAACTCTTCAGCATGTGTGCATTCACATCTCAAAAGTCTTCATGTTACTAGAAAAATCCATGGAAAAATACACCTGCTCATAAATTTCCATGAGAGAGATTCATTGCATATGCGGTGTCGGAGAAGTGCATGTAACATTGGCAAATGACAGGAACACAATCCATTTACGTGAAAGAGAGAATTTAACACACTTGCGTCAGGCAAAACCAGTCGCATCCTTTTCAGCCCACGCGGCCTTGGAGTTTTTCCATATCCACTAGCAAAGTTCGATTCATAAGCAGTACAACACAGCTTGCCATCTCGCATGGCAGATCCCACAAAGATGCAATGAGGAATTGATTACATCAATCGATTTCCCCTTTGTGGGGAGACTGCTTAATATAAACATCATCAAATTGACTGTGTACAACGAAAACAAGCTAAAGGGATGCTGAAAATTACAATATTTCTCTTGGTGCAAGACAAATTCAAACCAACTTAAAACTACAGTCCAACAAAGGGAGTGTTCTAAGTGAAGAGACAATTGGATTGATGCGAAATCCTAACATCTATTGCCAAACAATCTTGGATAATGGTAACCCCATCAAGCACGTACACGTATTTTCAAATAAAACCGTCAACTCATAATGATAACATTGCATGTCTTAGTGGTTCTTCATATTTAATTGAATTGACAAAAAAAAATTTGCCTGGGAAAAAACAGAGGAGCTTGAAATTTGACATAAGAACTTACATCATGTTCTACTTTTCCACTTTTCCATTTTTCCGCAAACGAACTACATGCCACCACTACTAAAATTATGATGTCAATGACTCAAAGATCCTCCCGGGCGAATCACTTTGGGACAGCTGCGCCCAGGCAGTCCCACCCAAATCGAACTACAATGGTGATAGCTGCCGCCGTCATAAGTACATAGCTAGCATAATGCACCGCCTTGCTTGGAACTTTTTGGGAGTAGTAGATCGTCATTCTCACGCCCACCACTATTCCCAACAATGCTAAAATGTTGATGTCGAGGGCGGTGGCGGCGGAGGGGTTGCGGCAGCGATAATGGTGGGATAGCCTCGTTAAGGCCCACCAGGAATAGCTGCTGCCAAGGGCACATCCGCTGCATCATAGCGAGTAGGGGCGGGATAGCCGGCAGGGGCGGAATAGGCCCAACCAAGGGCACATTCGGCATAGCCGCGGCCAGGGCGCGTCTAGCATCTTTGGTTTTGTTGGTGGGTTAATCCAAATTCATGATTTGGAGTTTGATTGAAACCGTAGTAAAATGAAACTAAAGATGGCATTATTTTAGTGACCTTATTTATTATTCGATTTTTCATATAACTAAAAACTAAAGAAAGGGATATCTCTAAAACATAGTTTCGGTTGGGAATACGATTAGGGGATAAATACTTGTATCAAAATAATAATTGATTGTTGGTCATGCACTTGAGTTAACAAAAAAGATTGGCAACAGAATTTGGATTTTAACACTCAATTTTTACCAAATGTAAAAGTTAGTTTTGAAGATCGTTAAATCAGAGATAAATTAGGTACGGAACTAAATCACCTAATCTCGGATGCTCGTTTATATTTGTTGATTGAAGAACAAAGTGTTGTAGAGATTTCTCCTGCATTTCAGCACATTCTCACTAATAACAAATGAGTACTAGGCCTTTTGCTCGGTTCTTCTTTTTCCTTCTTAAGAGCTGCGCTGGAACAAGCGAAGTCGGTGACACAGATGCTGCATACATTCTTCAGAGATTATCGAAGTATTCAATGGGTGGAAATAGCCAACATTAACTTTGAGATCGAGCAGCATATAATAAGAGAGCTGCATTTTGGAGGACAACGGAATCATCCGCTTCCCAACACCATCACCACCACCTTTTCCAGCCTAGTTTATCAAAATAGCCTCTTCTTGTTGTTACCTCGGTCTTGGGTGTTCCCCACGTCATTTACTTACATCCATGGTGACATTTGGCTGCTTGTAATAGCAGCACACACGATGCATAAGATAATTATGCACTTTTATTTACTTTATTGTCTTTTAAAAATGCACTAGCGCCCCACATTCAGAATTAGGGTTGTGAAACTCATCATAGCTTCAAGTGCGTAGCTAGCATAATGAACGGTGAGGAACCTTTTTGGGAATAATACAAGTGTCATTCCAGCATCCATCAACGTTCCCACCAATACAAAATTTGGATTTTGACATTTAATTCTTACTAAACACAAAACTTAGTTTTGAAGATTGTTAAATCGGTGATGAAATAGGTATTTAACTGAATCACCTAATTTCATATGCTCGATTATTGTTGTTAATTTAACTTAAATTTGCATTCTAGGATAGAATATGAATGCTTAAATAGATTTTATGTCTAAAAATAGTCTCTCTTTAATAGGTTAGAGTTTAGGCAATTTTAAAATCCAAAAATATGCAAGATAATTATCTTTAGGCATAGTCTATTTTAGGTCATAAATAAATCCGAAAATCATTAAAAAAAAAATAAATCATCTTGCCATGTCACATAAATTACATCCTAGGTTTGCATTGCATTTAGAATTACATGTTTAGGTCTTTAATTAATTCGTATATCATATAGTCGATTTAATTAGACCGCGACATAATTTGTACATCGCTTTAATTCAATGGCATGCCACCTGGGTTAGTCATGTAGTTAATTAGATTACTTTCATATACATGCTTAGGACAACCTTGCATTTAATTAATTTCATTGCATTAGAATAGAACTCGTGCATTGCATATAGGTTAGCCATTTTCCTTTTAAAAAAGTAAAAATAATAAAAAAAGAGAGGATAATTCTATGGCACATGCTCTGATTTCTAGATGTTTATTTAATTGATTGTACACCCGCATGATAGCCTATTTTGTGACTTAGGTTAAAATCAGGTTAATGTTGCGTGATCAAACTTTTTTTATGAAATAAAATGATTCCGAAAGGGTGTTAAAGTAATCTAACGTAATCAAGTCCCTCGAGCTAGATTAATCAATAATTAATTTATTAATCTATTAATGAAATAAAATAGTTCTTCCCGCTATTTATACACGACCTAAAACAATTCATATTAAACAAATCATATCAAATAAAAATTGATATTTAACTAAATCATACAATACGAATTTTGTGAAATTTTTTTATTATATAATTTTATTTTTAAAAATTTGTAATTTTAAAAGTTTTTAATTTCAAGACAAATTTTTAATTTTATTTTATTTTCTTATTTTTCATTTTTTTTTTTTTTTCTTTCTTTCCTGTTGCAATTTCGTATAGCCATGCCAACTCGTCCACAACCTCCTATTTGATAGAACTCGAGCTAGATTAGTTAAATTAATTAATTTATTAATCTATTAAATGAAATTTAATTTTAGGTCGCAACAGGTCTAGATTAGCCGTTGCCAGGGGCGGGATAGCCGGGGTGGGATAGCCCCCGCGAAGGGCGTGTCCGAAATAGCCGCCAAGTGCGTGTCCGCATAGGGATTTTGGTTATCCAGTGCATCATAATACACTTCATCTGATTCCTCCATGCTCTTGGGGTTTTGCACGTAGCTTCTCAGTTCTTGAAGAACACACAGCCGTTGGCGGCGGTTTCTGTCCATATGTATCAAGACCACGGCATTCATCACAACTCCCACGTAACAAGTACAATGTATATATTCTAATAAATCACAAGATATGCACCATATTATAATTTATTATAGCAAGCAAAAGTCAAACTTTTTCGGTCTCTTTGACCAACAAAATCTTATGGTCGCTAATGTCAAGAATTTCCGTTGCGCAGTGCACACGTAATACGCTCACCACCGAACTCCATCTCCATCAAGATGGCTGCTGCTGGCATGCCTCACTGCTATCTCAAGAGAACCCGAAACCTACCTTCCTCTCATAAAACCCTGTCAGATCCTAAAGCTTAAATCGCCTCTCTATGACTGACCTTACCTCAAGTATGTGATCTTTGAGCACGTACTTTCATCCTCTGCTTTTCTCAGTTATTTTACAAACAAAACTAAGTTTCCCTTTTCATTTGCAGAACTGAGTTTTGTGTCACAAAGTCGAAGAAAATTTGTGATCGATAAGGAGAGTTTTCCCGACGAAGATCTGGAGGAGGCTTCTGTTGAAGAAAATTTGCATTGTTATTCAATTTTGTTGGCTCAGAACTAGACATTCTACTCCTTGCCTGTTGAACCAATTAATGATTTTTCAATTCTTGCGCTTTTTTTTTTCTTTTTGAAACCTGTAGCTCTCGCGATTTCACTTTTATTCATCTTTTTTTATCTCCATCTGTGCATAATTCTCGCTTTAAAGTTCTATCAATCAACTTGTTGATACCCCTAGTTAAGTTTTTCATTGGAACTGAATATATAGAAAGCACAAAATCCCATGGACTTGGACAAACTGGGAAACGTAACTCTTTACAAAAACACACTTCAGCAGATTCAAATGAATGATCAATCATGATCCGGAAAATTGATCATACAACAAAATAACCCTTTACACAATCATCACCGTCACAGTAGAAGTACAATTTACCTCTAGATTCTTATATCAGAGTCAAATTCACACAATGTGAACGCTAAATTAATCGTCGTCACTATCAACATCTAACACTAAATTTAAACGATGCTTGAAACATTAGGCGATCTCTCCATTTTCATGAGAAAGATCGGGAAGATAATTCAATTACCTGCGAACAGACATCCCCAAGAAAGTTTCTGCATTAACCAGAAACGGAATCATCTGTGTCCACGCGCACCATTGAAGCCTTCTGATACCTTAGTTTTTCGATCTCCCTTCCGAGAAAATCCAAAGTCGTGTCGGTCACATGGTTAGGGGAGACCCCAGCATCAAGCATCATTTTCAGGAACTTGTATGCGTCCTTCAGACGCCCTGCCTTGCTGTGCACTTCAATTAGTGTGTTAAACGTCACGACGTCGGGGCAAATCCCACTCGTCCTCATCTGCTCGAAAAGCTTGCATGCTTCGTCGATCCTACCAGCTTTCCCCAAGGCGTTAATCAGCGTGTTGTACATTACTACGTCTAGGTAACCCCCCGTGCTTCATTAGCTTGTCCAGGACCACACTCGCTAGGTCCGCTTTCCCCATCTTGCCGAGCCCCTGAATGATCAGGTTGTATGTCGCGATGTCTGCGGGGCACACCCGCTCACCCATCTCGTTGAGCACGCCCAATGCCTCGTCGAAATAGCCTTTCTTGACGAAGGAGCTCATCAGGGAGTTGTATGTGTAGCTCGTTGGGTCGATGCCCATATCAGTGAACATCTCAAACAACTTGCACGCCAAGCTCAACTTTCCCTTCGCTAGAAAGATCGATAAAAAGGTATTGACCATATCGGTATCTAACGTGCCGGTCCCTTGGCCTTGAACACGCGGCCCTTTTGAAAGCGAAAACAGCTGAGGAGCATAATCCCCGGCATTCACTTGACTAGCCAACCGATCCATGTATGGGGACGATGACCACTGATCAGAATCGATACACAAAGCCTCATCATCTCCTGTCACGGGCTCTTCCGAGACAGTAGGAGAACCCACCAGACTCATAATTTCAAGGAAGCCGCCTTTAGACGGGAACATTGGAATGTAATCCTTTCTTTTGCTCTTATAACGCCCCATCGCAGCCTCCATGTCGGCTTGCCACTTGAGAACGCTTGGGACCAGATGTCCGTCCCTAATGTGCTTCATGAGCATCTCCGTCCCATCCCACCAACCGTGCTTGTGAAATCCAATCAAGAGGGAAGTTATCGTGACCAGGTCCACGACAAAGCCTCTGACTTCCATTTCTTGCACCAGTTTAAGAGCTTCCTCGAGTTGACCTTCCTTACAGAGCTGCACTGTGACAATGCTATACGTAATGCCGTCCACAAACTGACCCTTTTTCTTCAAGTCGCAGAATATCGTGTACGCTCCCTCGGCCCTTCCATTCTTGAATAGCCCGTCGATGAGGATGTTGTATGTCCAGCATGTTGCCCTTATTCCTTCCTGAACCATCTTATCGAAAAGTTGGCATGCCTCGTTCACTCTCTTTGCCTTAAGAAGTCCATCTAGGAGAGAATTGTAACCAATCACATCCGGTCGAAATCCATTGTACTGCATTTCATCGAAAATTCTGGCAGCGTCATCAATAAGGTACGATTTCGAACAGCCTTGAATGAGAATTCGATACGTAAAGGCATCGGGGTCATGGCCAGACCCTTTCATTTCCTCCCACACGATCAGCGCGTCTCTGACCTTGCCAGCCAAGCAGAACGCCTGGATCAAGCTATTGTAGGTGCACAGATCGGGCCCAAATGATCCTGAACCCGAACTCTTCGCCTTCATCTCCTCGAAAAGGTGCAGAGAAGCCGGCAAATTACCCCAACAGCCGAATGCGTGAATGCAAATGTTATAACCCCAAGCATCCAACTCAAACCCATCCTTCACTCTCAATTTGTCAAACAACTCCCTGAACTCGGCTCTCATATCCGCCTTCCTAAGAGCGACGAGCACCTCATTGCATGCGACCGCGCTTGGGAGCGAAACCGCCCCGTTTGAACTGTCCAAGAGCTTATAGAAAATCGACAGCGCCAGACCCACCTGGCCCTTCCTTACGAGCGCGGCAAGCACCGAAGTATACATATGGGAATTCAGCCTCATGCCGAGCTCTTCCATGTGATCAAGAATCTCGAGCGCCGCATCGAACTTGCCCGACCAGATGAACGAGTCGAGGAGGAGCTTGAAGGTCCAAGAATCAGCGACGACACCGTCCTCCTTCATCAGGCGGAGCAGGAGAGGGACCTCCTCGAGCTGGTGGGCTCGGCACATGACCCAGAACAGGTGGGAGTAGATGCTCGCCGTGTGTTTGCCGAAATGCGCGAGAGAGCGAGACCACGTGAAGAACTCGAGCTTTCTTGATGGGTGGAGGGACCTGTGGAAGAGGATCTGGCGGAGGAGAGAGTCGGCGACCGGGACAGTGTCCGGGTCGAGATTGCGGGTCCCGGACTGCGAGAGGGTCTTGGCGATGGAGGCGACGAGGAGGGTGTTCGCCAACTGGTGTGGCCGTGAAGACGACGGCTTCTTGGAGCCTTTGAGTGCATGGCGATGACGCATTGGGATGAATGGCGATGGTGATGAGGAGGACGACGAAGACGACGACGACTCGCAAGTGCAGTCATCACAAGAAGTTCAGTTCGGCTCAGGACGCGCGAGGGAATTTGAAAGTGTTGAGAAAGCTGAGCGTTCTTTGAAAGAGCTTTGCTGAAGTTGGCGGAGTTTTTACGGCATATTACCTGCCTCACCAACGAAAAATCTCCCGACAATATACAATGCTATACGAAACAAAATGGAATTTCACATAGAAAAAGATCAGTTAGAATCTTTATTTTCATTTACGACTACGATTAAATTTTGTTCGAAATCTACCCACGATAAGAAAAAATTTGCGACCTCCAAAAATTACCACTCATCAATTTACGAATTTCATGAAAAATTACCGAAACATAAAGTAGTAGAGCTACCTTGAAGGTGAGTTATGTGCTAATATGTAACGTTACTACTGTGAAAACAAAGCACAAATCACTCTCTCACGACAGAAGTTATCGACTGACAGGATAATTACTATACTTGAGGATGGTTGGGATTACAGCGATTTGAGGTTGATTTACCAGGTGCTTGCACCATGTCATTGCGAAGCGCAAAGCCATATTTTACTATTAACTTTGGGGTAATTAATTCCTATAAGATGAAGCACTTCACTGACGCTCAGCGTTTGTCAAAGAGACAAAAAGTTTTGACATAAAAATAGGATCTTTGAATAGTTATAGCACACTAACCACAGCAAGTACGCATCAAACGATTCAAGAAGGCTACATCGACTCTAAAAAATTCCACCTGGGGACAGGGGCAAAATCGATTTTCGATGGACGAGAGCTAGGCTAGTAGCTTTATCAATGCAACAACGTCTGTGAATTTGGTGTGAGAACCGTACCATGGACATTTTGTAAAATTGGTACTTGACAGTATGTGTCCCATCTTGAAGCCAATGGATTGCAAAGAGAATCCACATCTTGACAATAAGTAGCAATTCTCAACCTTCCCCGTGACATTCCCCGTCACCACTCAAATGACATCTTAGGGTGCTATTTCTATACTCGACTGCCCATTCGAAAAACTGCAAAAAATTCACAACCCCACTCAGCTGTGCATACGAAGAACTTCGATCCATCCCCTCCTCGTTTGCATGGAGGCCATTCATGAAAAATCTTCTTGATTTTCCTAAGAATGCTGAGCATCATAATCAAGACCCTGTCCGGTTTGTTTCATTCCAGCAGCTGCACAACGGCACTGAAACTGAAAGTTTCACCTGGTTCAAAGCTGTCTTCTAGGTCCTCAAAACTCTGCTCAACCGTCAAATCTTTCCCAACTTTTAAGCCGTTCTGCAGAAAGAAAAGGAAATCAGAAGGTTGTCATAAAAGTTTCCTACGCAAAACTGTGACATATGAGAAATGGATCCTCCAAAGGAAGGAAATGTTGTTTGTTTATGTGATACTACTCTCTTCCGCAAGCAACAATGGATGATGGGGTTAAATGCCGCTCCCCTCATTGTTTTGTCGACTCTTCTCTAAATGCAACTAGAAGGAAAGGATTATCTATAGAGTACAGACCTCCCTACGGATTTGACCTTATCTCCCAAGTGTGCAGTAAGAAAAATAACATCCTCACTTAAGTGCGGTAAGAAATTATATCTGTCCTTGTTCTCCCTTATGGTGAACAGAGGAAACAGAAGTGGCGGCAAATATCCATGTATTGTGGGAATGCATGGAAGAATCTTCATGTTGGGTTGCATGTGTTGATGACTGAGTCACCACCTTGCTCTATATAATGTCCAACTCTTGATTGTGGTTTCTTGGCTGAATGAGAAAGAAGAGTGTGGTGAGAGAGAAAGACCACGACTAGAAAGAACAGAAGATGATTTCACCAAGGTTGAAAAGAAGGTCAGATTCGAACCTTGGCCTAACTTTGATGTATACGCAAGTCTTTCACCCCCTCTAGTGTTGTGAATAGATCTTATGTTCTATATGTAAACTAGATCGGTCATGTTAATATATATTTATTGTGTGTGATATCGAATACCAGATATGTGGCCAAGTGACATCATGGGTGCATCAAAAAGGGACTGATGTTTGTTCAAAGTGACAACTAAGTGTCACGCTAGACAAAGTTATGCCCTAGGAGCCACCTGTTGATCCTTGGGTATAGGGCAAAATGTTGCATGGTGAGAGCCACCTATTGAAATCATGAAGCCACCTCTAGAATCCTACTTGTACGATCACCTCTGTCTATCATTGGAGTTATATGACACCTATCATTCGATAACATCTACTCGATCTATTATAATTAGCATTTCCGATCCCTAGAAGAGGTGGAGAATTTCTGGCTCACTGTGTGCACAGGCTGGCCTAGATTGAGGAGACTTGGAAATCAAGGTCCTGGAATAGAAGTGTGCAGGGGAAACTAAGTGAATTTGGGGACAAAACAGTATAAGAGAGTCTCTTTGATGTTCGTGAGGAATAGATTGGACAGTTTTGCCATTTGGACATATCTTGCAAATGAAATGACGTGTACTAGGTAGGAAATTTAAAATTATGTTAAATAAGAAGGAATTCCCACCTTCACTAATGTCACAGATCACAAACATAAGTGCATATATGGAGGAGTCGAGAGACGTTAGAAACTAATACGAGAGTGCATCTATGACAATGAGTTAGACATCTACCTTCTGAACATACTCAGCAACGGTGGAGTTAATGACATTCTTGATCACTTGCTTGTAAACTTTGGAAGGTCCAAGAATTTCTAGCAAAATGTCTCTGGGTATCTGCGCTAAGACAACAGCCACACATAGTAGCATTACAAGCATGCCATAAAAGGAGGTTATGCACCAACGCAACATCCTCACATGCTCCACAGGTAGGAGGGAAAAAATTGCGAGCAATGTCAAGGGTCAAACCAAACATATATAGATTAAACAAAGGAAGATTCAAATTCAGTCATCATGTGCTTGAGAAAGGATATATCCAAGACAGAAAACAAACAGATGGACCCAGCAAATAGCGAATTCTTAGCTAGAACACCTCCATTAAAAGAAGGGGGAGGAATGAGCACTATAGCATCATTATAAGCTGTTCCCCTGAATAAGATTGTATAACATATTTCAACAGTCCCTGTATTGTTGAATCTCACGTGATTAAATATGGGAAAATAACAAAAAGAAAAATTCTCACGGAAGGTTAATTAGCATGAGAACATTGTGCGTCAAAGTTTCCATCTAAATTGAAGTCCTAGATATGGCTGAATAAATTTCGAGGGATATTATGCTTAGCATTCCACTTGCACGGTTTAATTTTTACCAACGAATTATTTAATTTTCATTTGTTATCTGCCCATTGTTTAAGTTTAAAAGCAAATCCTTGGTTTAAATTTTCGATTTATAGAGCCAAGAAGCCACGCCAATAAAGTATCTGCAGCATGATAAGAGGATTCAGAAACTTACGTTTGGTGTTTTCCCTGGCAAGTTGCAAATGTCACCGAAGATGTCAGAAAAAGATCAAGAAAAAAATGGTTAACTTGGTCAAAATGATAATAACAATGAACACAATCGTACTTATAGAGTGAGCAGCGAAATGGATTTCACCATGCAGCAAATCATATCCTTGCATACACAGTGCTTCAATGAGTCATTAGTTGGCATTAAAATTGACAGCACATTTAAAAATTTCTTGCTTTCAGTTCAAAATGCAATTTAAACATGCTGCAGGGAGGCTTCCTTCTGCAATAAATTGATGAGGAGAAAGAGGGAGAATAATTTAGGAAAGAAGGAACATCTCATCTGCACGAGCGAAAGCTTCACAAAGTTGGCTAATATAAAATGAGATAAAGCCATATGGTTGACTATTTTGACCTTGAAAATAATAGAATCCATGGTTCAAAACATCATATTCCATAGTCGTCCAATGCCCAGAACACAATGTCCTTTCTCATGATATCAAGACAGCAAGAACTGCTCTATTAGACATTCTCTACTAGGTGATTTTACCTCCTTTTTCTCTACGAAACCCTGGAATTGGCTGGGCAGCAGCAACCAACTTGTCAAACACATCACTGAAAATCACTTGAGTTTTGGCACCAGACACCTCGACCCCTATCTAGACAAAGAATTACCAATATCATCATGCCAAAAAGTTGAGTACTGAAGTGCCAAAAGAGCAAAAAATGTACTAAATTTGTCTAATCCACAGGGAAGCTCTAGGAAATACAAAGGCATTTGCCTTTGGCACAATTCCCTCATTCTTTGATTATTACTTATTTTACAGGTTTGACATGCACCCATATCAAGATTTTGAGACACCACATACTGAAAAATTTCTTAAATGCAGCATAATATCATAACTGCTTCTTACCTTCAGTTCCCTATCCCTGCTGCTAGTTGAGTTGGTAACTGAAAAGTCTTCAAAATGAGAAGGAGCCTCAACATTTTCGATGCCTGATTCATAAATATATAAGGCATAAGAAGCCACAAGCACGATTACCAGAAAGTTAAGAGTGATATATGGACCAAAAAGAACTTATTTTAACCTGATACGGCAGCAAAAATAGCTCCAAAACCTTTACTGTTCCTCCTGAAAAATGACAAAAAGAAAATCCAAAAAAAAATTCCACAAGGGATTGTACACTCTTGGAAATAGAGGCCCACTACATAAAATTGGCTCAAGCAATTCCTAGAGAAGCATAGGGTATGGTAAAGCACATCGATCAACCAAGAAGAAGGAATTCAAGGAACTCAAAGACTATAAATTGATCAAAACATAAAGCCTTCAACATCTTATGAACACAACCTGAGAATGTAGAGTCGACAATAACAAAAGACTAATGATAAAATCTCAAGAATAACTACGGTAGATCAGAAACAACATTGTCCAAGGCAAGAATCATTAACAATCGAGGGAGATATTATTACACAGCATTGTCAGTCCGAAGCAGTGGTACAAACTTATGAGTTCATGATTATCTTAACGTATCTAGTTACAAGATAAAGAGCAAAAGTACCTTCCACCAAATTCTTGAGGGAAGCATCTCCTTTGAAGGGAGAGATGAGCCACTTTCAAAGACACACTTGGGATGGAAACGTTCACGGCTTCCTTCACATTTATTATCTGCACAATTGCAACAAAATTCTGACTTCAAAAGGAAGTGACGCAACATTAAGATTAACAAAACTCTAGACCAAATGAACTAAACAACAATCTTCTGAGACTTGCACAGAAAGACAATTTGATATTCCAGAAGCAGGCCATTCTGACACAACCTTTTTATTCCCCATCCCATGTTACATTTTCTCTTTCTAGAGGGCGACGAAGTCTTTAATTGTTTTTCAACTTTAGATATTGTTGACTTACACTACATAAGATTTGCCCTTTCAACGTTGAAACTCGTTAGGAACAGAATCAGTTAGGCCAAATAAAGAGAATGGCACAAGGGATGCCTCACTGTTTCGGTCTCCTGCATTCGCATATAGAGAGACAAGAACTTTTGTTTCTTTACAACTTAACATTGTCAACATCATCAAAGCACAAAACTCACAACTGAGAAGCACCTTCAATAGAACACGAAAATTCAGCAATTGCCCATGATCAAAATGCAACTTCCGTGGCTGTCTCGTGCTCATATGTGATGTTATCTCCCTCTCCCTCTCCCTCTCGAGAAAACAACAAAGAAAAAGCTCTGTGCAAGGTATTGACTGAGAAAGAAGTGCAGTTACACACAAGACCAGTCGAAGGAAAATTGGTGTTTCAGCAGAATCTACGAAAGGAGACAATTAAAGCGGAACAGAGCACATTCACATCGGAAAGAACAGTTCAATGATGACAACAGAAACCGAGACAGAAACAGAAGAATATAAAAAGAAGAGGTATGGTTTCGACGAGGTTAACCTTATGATTCGAACCCAGAAGAGGAGGATTGTTGGTGATGGCTACTTCCATTTCCCTCTCTGTAGTCTTCTCTCTCTCTCTCTCTCTCTCTGTGGAAGACTGGAAGTCCCGTCCCGGCTAAACGGAAGAAGATGATATCCCAGGCCGACTATATCCGGTTCGGTCCCGATAGCTTATCGGTTCATTCCGGTTCGGTTCTAATAACACTTTCTCACATAGTAGAGAATTGACAGGATAATAGCATAAATGATGATTGAATTTTGGTTCGAAATACAATATAATTTTTGAATTTTTAATTTATATAATATAATTTTTAAATTTCGACTTAATATGTAATATAACTTTTAAATTTTTATTTATTTAATGTGATTTTCGAATTATATATAAATATTTAAAATTTAATCAGTGCCATATTGAATATTGGATTAAAATTTAAAAATTACTATAAAATTAAAAGTTCGTGATTGGATTGGATATTGAAACAAAGTTTTTAGATTTTATTAATTGAAAAGTTTAAGAATAACGTTGAATATTAAATCAAAAATTTAATGATTATATTAAATTTAAATTAATTTTTTTAATCTATAATAAATTAAAATTTTAGGTACAAAAATTTTTACGGCTTTTTCTCTCCGGAAATCAAACCAAATTTTTTTTTTTCCTTTGGCTAGAGAATTTCAAACCAATCATCAGCTATCAAAGCTTCTGTGAGCAGTACGACTGCGCATCCACAGCACAAAAGCTGATAACTCCCTTCGTCAACTGCAGACAACAATGGCGTCGATGACGATGACGTCGTCAACGCTAAATTCGAGAGTAAGACATCCACACATCCCCCAAGCTGCTTCATCGGTCAATCTTTCCTTGTTTCCGTCGAGTTCGCCTGCTCTCTTCTTGTCTGATGTTTTTCGCTCTGTGTCGTGGAGTCTGGTTTCGATGGAAACTGAGGGTTTGGCCGAGTGATTTCAAAGAAAAGTTTCGGGAGGAAATGATGAACAATGGCAAAAAAAAAAAACAGAAGCTCAAAGTGAAGGCAAAATGCGTTTCATTTGGTGCTTGTTCTGCGAATTGATGATCGAAGCTTGTTTTTTTAAGGAATTTCACTTGTTCCCCTGGTAGTGTATTTGGTTTACGCGAGTCCTTCTGTTCTTGATTTCTTATACAGATTCCCATCGGGAGCTCCCGAGATTTTATCCTCGCTCTTGACAACCCCAGAAGCATCAAGTGTTGTTATGGACAGAGTAAAAATCATAGGTAGACTATTGGCATTGCATCTCCCAAGTACTGTTCGTCCGTGGGAGGAAATGAACTTTTGTGCATGTGCATTTTCTCAAGTTCACTTTCTTTGCCTTACGAAGACTTCAACAGTTGTTTCGAAGTTCGGTTTTGCCCTTTGCTGGCCAGTTTATGGCTTCAAACTTCAAGAATGGGTGATTCTATTAGCATGATCATTGTCCTTGTACTGTGGTTGAGCACCAATATTATGTGATGAGATGTGTGCAAATGCACGGGAAGATTAGCAAACCAATATCTCCAACCCAATTGCAATGCCTTAATGACATTTCACCATCTAGTAAATAAAAGACTATTCCTTTGTCCATATATTTATAGCATTTTTTTAGCACAATCAAAATTCTATTAAAAGGATACCGAGGTAGTACACAAAATGACTTCAGAGGGGAAGCCACCCATTTGCATAGATTACGAACTGAAAGACTGTTTCCATCACTTGCAGCAGTTTTTCCAGCTATGCTGGCTGAAACATCAGGATCTTGATTCTTGTGAATGTCAACAACTGTGAATCACTGGAGGAGGATGAACATTTTGCTTAGGTTGTCATGGAGTTGAAACTGCACTGGTGAAGTTCAAACATGACCAGTGGAGAGGAGATGAAATATGTTTGCTGTAATATCTATTGTCTTAAACGTATCAAAGTTTGTGTGTGTTCTGTTGCAGTAGTGCTCAACTTTCTGCTTAAATTTGGCTGTGCTTGGTTAGTAGTAGTGTGGTCTGCAAGTACAGGCGCCTGCCCTCTCTCTCTCTCTCTCTCTCTCTCTCTCCAAGCAATAATAGCTTTGACATATAAGTTCACTCTTACTGAGTCTGAATGCTTTTAAGTGGATTCATGTGCAATTCTTTTGCCCCCTGTTTCTGTTTTCAGGCAATCAATTTCTTTGTCTGTCAGAGGTCTGAGACACTTGTCGAAACCCATATGTGCAAGTGGTTCTGGTGAACTTCATTTCTGACCATTTATACAAGCTTGCTTGATTTATCTTTAAGCCTTATCCACGCTTCTTTAGTTTTCCAGGTTTAGAGGCAGTGATTACGGACCCAAAGCACAATGCAGTAACTTTGAAAAATGCCAAGATTGTTGTAGAGTCCCAAAAAGAAAATCAGATGGAAGTGAGCATTTCTCTCTCTTCTCTCTAGATTATCTTAAACATCAACTGCAACTTGAGCAAAATTAAAGAAAGTTTTGACTATTTCTGTGGGTCATTTGACCCCTGTGCTGAGTGAATTGATGTCTCATATTAATGGTTGGGTCAGAGCATACTATTCCATGCAAGTAGCTTACCTTCCTGCATCTATCGAGATTGTCTAGTCATTAGAAAATGCAGGAGCTCTATTTTCATATTTGCCTGATGGTTGTTATTTTTATGTTTTCATTGTGCCCTTTCCAACTCATTTCACCTGATTTATGATGCCCCTCTACTTTGGTCTAGCTGAAGCTATGCAGGAGCAACTCAAATTAATTTTGCATTGCTGAGTTTCATTCAATAAATCGTTGACCTTTGTTGCATGAGTCTCTAGAAAGGGTCAACGGTGTTAGTAATGATCTCTTAACTAAAATGCTCAAGTTCAAGCCCAAAGATTTATTTTTTCTGGCTCAAACAAACTGAGGGGAACAGCTCATCTGATTTGTCTTCATAAATGTGGAGATAGATAAGAACCTTAGAATGTGCAACTATGCAAAAATACCATTTGGATTCCTTCCGAGCTATTAAATGGCAGCTGGGGCTTTTTATGGCTTTTGTATCTCTTTGAAGCCACGAAAAGATTGCACCTGAAAAAAAAAAGATTGCACCTGAAGTTTCTGTATGTTATTTAGGTTTGGCCCTAAACGTCATGTATTTGCCGGAAGTAGGGATTTTGATTTTTTATCTCAACTTTAGCTGTGAGAAGTGACTTGCTTGGTAATCACTTTCAACCAATAAGCACCTGCAAAATCTAACGAGTTGTTGATTGCCAGCTGAGAGTGGATTTGACTGGCGATGAGACACAAAGAGTATTTGATCAGGTTCTGACTAATCTTGCTCGAACAGCACCACCAATTCCAGGTTTTCGTAGGCAAAAAGGAGGTAAGGGACTGATATATTGTTTAAATGGATGAAAGCCTTCACAAGTTCTTGGTCAAGAGTAACTTTGTTTTACTGTCCATCCTTTTCTGGATTAATAGAAGATTGGTAGACAGCTATTTATCAAACTTTAACTGTCTTAGCTCATCTATTTGTCTTGGCTACTATTTCTTTCACAAAGAAAGAGTATGGAAAATTTAGAGTTACATGATTATCTTCCTTGTCTACATTACCCCGTGTGCTTTATCTGAAGTCATGTATTCTGATCATGTTGCATTTGGCATACTCGTGGGAGCTTATCCAGGAAAAACATCGAAGGTGAGTGACCGAGTGATCTCCATATTCTATTTTAAAGGTTTCCATGATTTGACCTTTCTGGATGCGGTTTGAGACTTTGAGGCTTCTAATACCTGTCCAGTATGAATTTCTTCAATCTATCAGACTGCTGTGGAAATTAATCCGGAGATTTTGCCATCATTCTTTGATGGGCTATACTTTTTGCAGCTGCTCTATTTTGGAGATTAGATGTAACCTTCTTCTTGAGACCATTGTCAAGAAAAGACAGCGTGTATGAATCTTCTTGATCCAAGAAGTGGTAGCATGGAACCATTCATCTTGCCAATGTGAAGCACTGAGCCCGTGATAAGGCTTGGTTGTTTCTTTTGGCTGGGGGATGAGGAGGACCACTTAAAAATAGACCTAATTGATAGGCATCATATGTAGGCAGTGTAAGAAATTGAGATAACTGTAGCAAGAGATCTAGTGAGGACCTCGCGTGTCTGCATCCTCCATTGCCTCTAGCTACTAGTCTGAGGCATCACTCATTTGCATATTTTGCTAAAATTCAGTGCATCTATCTCTTTCTCTCCCAGTGAACTTTCAGCGCTTGTTCTCATTAGAGGCCTGCGGGCACCGTTCAACAGGTTCCCAGGGATTTTCTCTTACAGATGCTTGGTGAAGACCGCGTCACCAAATTTGTGATTCAAGAAATAGTTACTTCAACAATGGCTGATTATGTGAAAAGGGCAAGTCTTTGTTGGTAAATTTATGTTGACCTCAAATAGGGATGATCTTGTAACACTGGAAAGTCTCCGATTTCAGGAAAACCTGTCTGTGAAAGAGAACAAGATCAGCACAACCCAGAGAGCAGAAGAACTCAAATCAGCATTTGCTCCTGGAAAAGATTTTGGATTCAACACTATAGTGGAACTTGAAAGTCCAGAAATTGAGACATCAAGTTCCACCTCGGATGACTTGTAGGATTCTTATTCTTCATCAAGTGAAAAGGGAGATACACAGTAAGTTCTGTTTATTGTATTAGTTTATTCCTTTGTCACAATTTTTTGCCAAATTGAAGTCAGTATTGCTTGGTATACTTGTTACATTATTTCTAGACATCAATAACACGAGTCTGTACATGGAAGTATTTTCCTGGCATTGTTGCTGAAAATTCGTTGTGTCTTGGCCAGGTTTCTATCTGAGGTCAATGAACTCTTGGACTTCATATATGATACGTAGTGAATATTTCTCAATTAAAAGATCTGGAACCCTTCGCATGTCTTTGTCAATTTTCATCTCCCTCGTATGTCATTGAACCATCTGGTCAGCATTAGTTGGCATGTTTGTACTAAGCAATGCTTGTATGGAGAGAGCTCTATGCTTTCTTTCTAAAACTGAGGGCAATATAATCGCAACAAACAATATTGGTTCCCCAGCGACATTGGCCTTTGTATTTTCCTTTGCAAATTAGGAAGGAAAAGAAGTGAATTAACTTTTGAGATTATTTTTGGAGCACTTGATGAGAGTGTTTTATATAGAATCGAAACCTTTTCCTCTCAGATAGCTGCTGTAGCTCACAAGTTTTTTGGTTTCGTCTGTGTACCTAAATGGAGAAACGGGATAGTTTGCATGGTGAGATAATTACTCATCTAATCTTTTCTTATCAAGAGCAAAAGGAAAAATTACCAAAAAAATCCTAAATCTTTTGTAATTATGCCGATTTAGTCTTAATTTTTTTTTTTCTAATTTTTTAATAAATTTTTTTCTTTTCTCTTTTTTTTGGTTGGGGCCCCAGCCCTAACCAAAAAACAAAAAAACTACTAAAAAATAATTAAAATTTTAAAATATTATTAAAAATTATCCACACACTAGTGCTAACTTGCCAATTGAATTGAATTGTCATAACTACAAAAGCTTTAGGCCTCAATTTGCCAAAAAAAAAATTACGAATGAATTAACACGATATAGCTTTAAGACTTTTTTGGTTATTTTCCCGCAACCAGAAATGAGGGTAGACCACACCCCCTTACAAGCCCAGGAACCAATTTAAACCAAACAAGATCTAGCCCAACTTTCAAGACCCAAGAGCCAAGAGGCCCAGCCACACCTATTAACCAAGCCCAAAAACTCACCAACACACAACGAGAGACAGTTGGAGCCCACCCAAACAAATCAAGCCTAGATCAAAACATCAACTCTGCAGTTAGCACATAGAGCTTGAACTTCAGCTGATAGGACTCTCTTTCCATTGCAAAGGAGTGCCTAAAAAACAATCTTAAGAGCAAACATAACATCAGCTATAACTCTGTTAGCGAAAGGATGAACCTTATCATGCAAGACACGATTCATTTCCTTCCGAATATAGTAGATAGGGGTTGCAGGCAAGCTTCACGAGTCTCATCCCCAAGCTGCAATCTTTGAAAGTATGTAAACGCCATGAAAATCCCAAGCTGCTGTAGATCTGGAACAATTCAGTAGGCCAAGAATAGTAGGGAATAACTCATCCAATTTAATAATCTCCATTCTGCAGATTTATTCAGAGAAATGTAATCTTACAAAACCAGCAGAAATCTTACAGCACTGCTTCGATGCTTACACATGAAGAGGAAAATTGCACTTATGATCGATTAACAGGAGAGAAGTATTGCCATGTTTCTTGCTTTGGCAGCCGATTGTTCCCATTAGATTTTATCCACAAACCATTGACACAAAAAATGTATCAATCTGCACCTTGTACGCTTAACACCGTTATCATTCTTCCGTCATCCTTCCATGAAACAGGTGATGGTGCAGCATTGAGTCTCAATGCAGCAAAACGGGCAAGAATACACGTGAAGTAGCTATTCTTCCATGCAGTTCTGAAGCCTACTACCTTCACATACTGAGCCATGGTTTCCTTTTCCAGCCTCTGCAGAAATAATTGTGAGGAGGAGGTGACCCATAATCTTCGACCAATGTTGCTGAAGAACATGCACTCAGGGGTACCATGCCATCGGTGGCTATTGATCGACTGTACAAGAAGTACAATTGATCACCGCCGTTCAAGTTTCTTCCACATATTAAGAGCTCTTCGAATGATTGGATCAGCTGAAAATCCTTCGGCGTATGCACCAATGGCTTTTAGAAGGCTGGTGAATTTCTCCCCGTTATCCTGTAACCATGCCAAGGTTAAAGGTAAAGCTTGTGAGTTCCTTATATGCAGCTGCAAAGAACATTGGCAACATATTTATTATGTGCAAAGATATCTGTAGTGCTATATATGATATTTATAGTAGGTGCTGGACGACAAAATCTGCATCCACTTCATACATATCACAGAAAAAAGGATTTCAAATGAGCTCAGGTTCCTCCACTCAATCAAAAATGTACTTGAAGTGCTGGCTTCTGTTTTTGAGTTGGGATATAAGAGAACAACCCTAACACAACTGATGCGGTGAATGAGTGGCCAGTAGCAACCTAAAACTACAGTGCCTCATGTTTCTAACGAAGATGAAGTAATCATGCGCTTCCTCCCCTCAACCTTGGGCTTGAGAATCACGGGAGGCAGCACAGACTTTATCACCTCCAGAATCAGAACAGAAAACCTTGATTTTAGTCAATTCTGTAAGTTAAAACTGTGCCAGTTGTGAGCTCACAAACAGAAATTAACTAAACCAAACAGTACATGCATTGCTGATTCATTTGCTCTTTCATGAATTCGAGCAAGAAGAAGCACTGTGTTGTGTCTGGATCACCAAAGTTCAAGTCAAGCTCGTGCCTTAAGCCTTTTAATGCAACACACGACCAGTTTGAAGATGACTCGAGCGGCCTCTGATGCAAGAATTCTCCTTATGCATCCAAAATATGTGTGCGGAGAGAGAGTTTTATGATTACACAAACCTCAGGTTTCTTAAATGTGAGATCTTCAGTGGTGAATGGTACCATGTAGAACGGAAGATCTGAACGTATTAATGCCTGAAAAATAATGGAAAAGGAAAATCAAATCAGTCAAAAACCAAGGGTTTACCTTATGGAACATGTATTTATGAAAAGAAGATGCAGTTATCATGAAACTTGTAATTCCATTCAATGCATTAATATGAAGACATTAGAGGGAAAACAGGTTATAATACCAAGTTTTTGCTGAGGATAGCATTATCAGCCTGCGCTATCAAAGCCTGCATGGAAAAAGGGTGACATTACTTGTTAATCTGATCAGAGACACATTAATTATCCATTAAGAGCAAGTGAGCAATTGAACCATGTGTCCCTTAAAGAAGAGAGAAAGTTATGAGGTCACAGGTATTTTATTCAAAGAAGAAGCTGTGAGTGAAAAAAAAAGTTGCTTGGATTTGTCTGATGCATTCCCACTTATAAGTAACATAAGAGTAACCTTTCTTATCCGTTCTTCTTCAACTTGATCCACACATTGCAACAAATTTTCCAATGTGCCTGCCAAGGCAAAAGATAACTTCCAAGTCATCAAGCTGGATAATTTACTTGGTATTATAAAAGGCAATAATTGCAGCTAAACGAGCCCAGAAAGAGAACATTGATGCTGAGCTAACTACGTATTGACATTATTGTAGAATTTCGGATACATGATTGTACCACCGATGCTAAAAATAAGCTTTAAAGGGGATCAAGAATGACGGTAAAACGTTACAGTGAATTATGATGATAGCATGCTCATAGCTAAATTTCGAATACTTGCACCCCATTGGTGATACTTACAAATCTGACTAACCATTGGTCAATGATCAGTACTAGCAAAATATCTTATTATCCACCATAATAGCATCACAAAATGCCTTCTCATACATCTGATAAGCCTCCTACGAGGTGCCGCAGGTCCATACTAAATTAATTTAAATGCATACAACTATGTCAGACCAAAACAAACTTACCAAATTTAGTAATCAGTTGCACAGCATGGACATTGCCAATCCCTTCGACTCCTGCATTAAATTCAACGATGCTTCAATCATCGATCTCCAAAAAAATGCAATGTCTTTTCCCAAAAATTGCGAAAGCTAAAATATGTGCCATCAGCAATCTCCTTCTATGCTCTAATCCAAAGAAAGGATGACACCAAAACAACGTCCCTTTTTAGTGTCTGTGCCATAACTGTGTTAAATAATTGTCAGGATTAAGGTGCGGACATGATTCAATAAACCCAAAAATGTGAACAGCATGTCATGCTTGGTCGTATTTTCACGTCATGTCAGAAACTGCCACCTCTTTCAAGGGGATGTAATTTCAGTCTTTAAACCACTGGTTAACCAAAGTGGATAAGGAAGAAAGCACAGATGAACAACTAAGGTCACCATCATCTCCTATATATGAATCAGGCACCAATGAGAATTACAAAATTACCCGGGATATTGTCGCACTTGTCACCTACAAGTGACACGACATCAACAAATTGAGAAGGCTCTAGAGCTCCATATTTTTTAGCAAAATCCTCCATCCCAAAGGAGACCATACTGCCAAAACGAGAGAGCAACAGTGAAGATCCCAATAGATAGAATAGTCACAATATACACGAAGAAATGTATGACTATAATATAACTTTTTAAAGTTGAGTGGCCAACTATATATTCTAGAAGCTTATGTTGTTGGAGAATACGACCACCAATATTTAGATCTAACAACTTTGTTTCAAGCAAAAGAATAGATGAAACTCAACATGTATAAAGAACACAAACCCATTCATTATATGAGAAATTGAGCTAGAGGCCTCATCATCTTAAAGTTGAGTAAGATGTTTGATGTAAAAGCTTCCATTGGTCAGGAATGACAAATTATAACAATGTGCATGACAAGGTCAAAATATCAAAATGCACACGTTTACAGATGTTACTTCCAAGTTATTGAAAGAAAGAAAGCTGTATACTTTAGCGAGAGGCGCATAATTAGTCAATCAATAAGCATTTATATAAGCTGTCAGATTATTTCCATCTATTGCACATCTGGATCTGGAAGAATGAAAAATTTTACATCTCTATTCATACTGCTTCTGTTAGACATTTCAGCATTTTAGAAATGTAGCCATCAAACTCTACTCAGTAGTCACTACCATATCCACCGTACAAAATCTACATACAAAAGGTCATTTTTAGATGTTTGCCCCATGTCCTATTAGGCCTATCCTATCTGATTGATCCTGACTTGCACCCCTGCTAAAATGGTCATTTCATGTACCATATCCACCAAAAATAAGTCTTAATCCCTGACCGTCAACTGAGACCATAAACATATATGATACATCTTTCTTAGACAAACATGCCTTTTTTTAGCATTTACACATCCACCAAAGTATCCTCGTTGAGGATACATTCCTGTTGTCTCGTGTACCCAGGAACTCCTCTCTTACATAATTACCTTTGACAGACACTGGACAACTGCAGAGAACATCAGTGCATAGCACACTTTCTCCACTACTTCCCTCCCACTTGAATCCTATGAGATCTATCCATCAACATTTCCTATTTGTTGAAGTTGGCCCAAGATAGGATGAGTGATCTCAAGCAGAAAACGGCAAAACATCTGAAACCAAATTTTCATTCTCTGTGCTAAAATTCGAAGTCTTTTTTCAACCACTCTCTCCAAGTTGTATATATTGTAGCACAGAAAAATAATTTGAAGTATGTTCTGGTTCAAATTCATAAGAAACAATGACCATACAGACCTCTTTTTTTAAAAAAAAACCACAGAGATTTTAACAAAAGCTAAACCAATTTTAGGCAAAACAACAAGTGACTTTTTACTAACTCAAAACCACGCGGAGCAATGCGCAGAAGACGTAACGGAGGAGACAAAATCTGGAAAAAGTCCTTGTCTGGGGAGACGACTCGAACCTGTGGCAAAAGGAGCACAAGTAGGATTAACTAATAATGGATGTGGAAATACTGAAATCATCTGAGAATTTGAATGAAGAGGTTGACGAAAAGATATACTGACAGACAAGAAGAACATGGGAATTGCTTGGTGCATGCATTTAATAGATGATATGATACTGGTGAATGAGATTAGGGTGGGACTAAGACCCATAAACTATGGGGACTGGCCTTGCCCAAGTCCTTACCTTGATCACAAGGAGAGAAGGATTGAAGGAGCAAAAGTTAAAAATCGATTGGACTTTCATCAGTGTAAGCATTTAAGTAGAAATGATGCAGCTTTAATATATAAGAGGCTACCTGAATTAGTAGTGAGATGTGGAGACCAAGTTATTACTGCATCTTTAGTCCATTTTGCAGAAAGGTGGAAGGACCATAGTTATTATTCTGGATATAATAGGGATGCAATGGATCGCCAAGATGAAGCAACACTTGATGGAAGAATGTGACATAAGCTAAAGATAAGATTCACGGGATTGCAAGAAACGCAAGCTAGGCTGCTTGAGATAGATTGTTCAACAGTAAAAAGATCAAGTATCAGCATATACAAAGCAAGTATATAATCAAAGTGAAGGTGTTCTGATGTATATGTGGCCTTTTTTATGGAGGGAGAAAATGAAAATGTGGACACCTGAGAAAAGGTTGGGACACCTATTAGGCACAGAAGATTGACGGCATCAAGTAGTTCCTGTGGAAAGATGCACTACATGCACGGAGTCCACGTCAGAAAGAGAAGCTTAAGAAACAAGGGTTGGAACCCTTGAGCACAACATAAGTATAGATCTTAAATGGTTCATGGACGGAATAGTGCATGAGGACAGGAGGATCCACGTGATAACTAACTTTCAGGGAAGAATTTGGTTTATAGTTGTGTCACCATTTTGTCAATGAAAGGCGAAAGAGTCTGTCATATAGACTATAAAAGTACTCTCATTGCTCAAAAGCAAGCTGGAGCACGAGAATCATCATCACAGAAGTAAAAATCTTCTTTAAGTGAAAGAGGAGAAGACCTTGTAGCCCGCCTCAACACTCCTCACAGCCAAGGTTCCAATCACATCGTCAGCTTCAACACCAGGCACCTGCAATCGACATAGCTCCTGACTGGTCAGCGCAAACCGTAAAAAAATCAATACTTTGCCAAAACCAATCATTCAGAAATTCCCTTAACAATTCAAAGCTGCACTGTTTGAACAAATATCAAGAGATTGTGAAAGAAATTAGTGATGAAACGCTTATCCAAGGATGTGGATTGAAAGGCCACCCTTTCTTTGTCTGCACGCGCCACTCCTTTTTCACTCTAGTATATGTATATTAAGGAAATAGGCAATTGATAGATCATATACCTCAATTACTTTGATGGACATGGCCTTGATGGATGCTTTCAGGTATTGGAGTCCCTGGACAATGGTGTCTGGTGTGGGGGGGACGGTTGCTCTTGTATGTTGGGTATAAAGTATGCCGAAAATTCAGACCTTCAACATATCCAAGAATGCATCATTGGTTTTGCTGGTTTTTCAGACAATTTAATTAAATGGACAAGTGAAGTACAGAAAATAAATGCAGAATGACATAAAGAATGTGAACAAGGAATTGCTGCAATATCTTAATCAGCTATCATGCTTGATGTTAAAAAAGAAGTTGAAACACCAATTCAAGGCCCTGCTTATCAAATATTTAATGTGAGAGAAGTCATTAGAGGAATCTACACGAAAGAGAACCCCTATAACATATATGGAGTCTTAAGGAGCATGTCAATACGTCTGACTAAAGCCTGAAGCCTGTAAACCCTAGCATGTGGGTGAAACATTGACCAAACCCCATAATACAAAGAGAGGTCACCAATAAATGGGAAGCATGAGAAATCAAATAGAAGAATTGTTGGCTTGATACCATGTTGAATTGAGCGTGCAATCAATTTTTCCAAAAACTTAAGCTTGCAGAGAGTGGCGTAGTTTATTCCATATCATAACAGCTGCTATTTACAGCAATTGAAAAGACATTACTCTCTGGAGGCATGTATATTATCACATCATTTTAAATTTTATTAATAAATTTATCAAGTTAATTCCCTTCCACGGATAACTAAGCAGGTCACCACAGGTTAACAACGATATCACCTGTTCCAAACAATGACCTCTGAACTAATGAAACAAATTGAAGCTCAATTTCAATGGGAAAAAAGTTGATAGAAACCATTCTTCACCCATATACTAATACACGATGTAGTAGACAACGACATTGGTCGAAAAGCCTTACACTTCTACTAGTCTTAATATCCAAAAATAGCTCATTGCAAATTTGTACATCATCCTCCAAGGTCGTCTCAAGTCTTCTATTTCCAATTAACCAAACACTTGGTTATCCATCGATCAAGACCACCCTCTGTGGAAAGTTAGACATAGACAACAATCTTTTGAAGAAAGCACAATGCCTTTGAGGGTGGAAAGTTAGTGGTCTCATGTGTTATATTTCCTCAGCAGGGAATGTGTTTCGTATCACTATATCCAGTCTCGTGAGAATCCAATAGCACCATTCAGCTCTTTACAACTTGGTAACAATCATCAACTCCATGTCATTTATATAGATTCATACGGTCCCCATCTGGATTTTCCTTTTAAAAAACGACGTATAACTAATAATATCATCAAGATAAGAAAACTCTTTTGGGGTGGTTTGAAATTTATGACGCTTTCTCCGGGTTATGCCCATAGCGAACCAACAGACATTTCTATGGGTAGGCCATGAACTATAAAAAATTGGAGTCAAATTTGAAGCAGATCCATAATGATGAAGTTAGAAAGCGAAGATTAGTAGGCTAGATTTTCAGCAATCAATTTTCAAATACAGGGAACCCCCTAGCTTATTGTCACAACTCCATTGTTCAACCATTAAATTAGACATATCATAATTGACATTTGGTAGCTAAAAGAGGACATCAGTAAAATTACTAATGATTAACAAGCCAGATAAATAAGGATAATCTTCACAATCTTGTTCCAATTAGATATGCATGAAAACCACAATGGAATGAACTACCCTAATGTTCCTCGCTCTAGATGGCATATTCTGCAAAAGGTTCCAAACCGAAAGAACAAGATTGCATATACCTAGGGAAGAAACTTTATCATGCTAGATTCTAGTAATAAAAAGTAAATCCTACTTGGTATCAGATAAAAATCGAGAGAAGTATGACGTCAATCATCTTCCACAGTGTGATACTCATACAAGAGAACACATGAAATGGGGGCATGTAAATGCCCTTCATGTAATAGGATTACATGATCATGTAGGAACGATCTCTTTTTGTCATAGTAAACGAAAATATCACTTCCTTGGCTTGAATATGGCCCAATTCTAACAATCATCGAAAAAGGAACTTTGAAAAGCATACCTTTAGCCATGACACTTTCTTTGGACGGATTAAAAGTATGACCAAATGGAATTCCTGAAAATAAAAGGTCCCCTTAGTATGATTTTTCTTAAAACCACTAGTGCAAGCCAAGCATCTCACAATCACCAACTAAACATCTTATTTTAACCACAAAGCAAGACCCACTGGTTACACAGGACTGAAACAACAATGTGAATTTTCAGAAATAAGGCAGCGTGAAAAATTACAACATCAGTTATCAGCAAAAGATAGTCCAGAACTTCCAGTGCTTTTAAGGAATTGCCTCTTGTCCTCATGCACACTCCCAATGTACATGGGCAACACCCAGTTAGAAGGTCAAGTAAAATCCTATTAAAGAATCGCTTGAAAATCGGAAATTACGTTGCAACACCGAAGAACTGAAAGAATCACCTACACCACCACCCCTTCGCACATGGCAGATAGAGAGAGAGCGGTATGCACGGCAAGAAGGAAGCTTCCATTGGATGCTTTACCAGGAAATTAGTGCACTCAGCTTCAGCTTTCAAGTATTTTTGTAACAAAGAGTTCAATGAACTTCTTGAATTGTAGCAAGACATCAGTTAATGTTATTCAATGTATTTCCAAACCATACTAATAACTTCCCATTAAACATTTTGAGTTAAACAAATGCAGAATCAAACAAATTGTGCTCTCTCAGAAAATGGCTAAAAGTGTGGTATAGGGGCAGCTATACACTTAAGCAAAAGAACGATAGAGGATCATAACAGATGGTGCTACCAGGAAATCACGGTCTTGAAGAAGGGACAATAAGAGACAGGAAGAGTCGCTGATTAGGAGAAGTCCAAATACGGAAATTTAGTTCCAATCACCTATTTACCATTGAATAAAGGACACAAGCTTTGTAAAGAAAAACAATTGAAAGAAAATGTGGTTTCACCAAACAATGGAGTGCTGTTTGAAGTGATGGAGAAATAATTCCTCAACAGATTGTTCTAATGTTCAAAATGATGCAACTTTTGGCACACATTCGAAAAACGGCCTAAGTTCCCAAAAGTCTTGGGGACTCATTAAACATGTTAGCAAACAACCCCACCAATTGCTATATCTAGTGAATATTCCAATTTAATACTTCACTACTGCAATTTTTAAAATTTTCGGGATAGCAACAACAATGAAATTTCCTGAATGCAGATGCATTCACTGATTGACCAGTGTACTAGTGAAATAGAAGGTAATAAAATTCAAGGTTTACCACGTTTTAATCACGTGGCTCACAATATTTATGAGAACACGGTATGTGCGTGAAGATCTTTTGAGTAATTCACGAGCAGAACTCAGAAAACAGAACAAATTTCATAGTTCAGAAGCAGAGCAATTGATTTCTTAACTCTCTTTTCATTCAATCATGCGTTGTTGACAAAACATAAAACCTATTCATGACGTAAGCATTTGAAGATCATGGCAGTCCCCCAAAAGTCACAACCCATAAAAAGAAAAAAAGAAAACATAAATTAACAAGAAATTGTCCTTCCGCAACATTAACAAAATCATAACAGTTTTTTGCAACATAAGCATTTGAAGATCCTTGCATTTCCAGGAACCACCGACCTAGGAAAAGAAACGTTATTCACTTTAAAGCATATAGAGTATTTGTTCACCCTCAACTAAAACCATCCGATTATCTAATCTAGAAAGAGGACAAAAAGAGCAGATACTCAGAAAAAGCATGCAAATGCCTAAAGGAAATTTCTTCAATTAATATAAATTTCAGAACAGGTACAATAGCATTGTCTCAAATGCATTCATCAACTAAAACTCACTCATTGCAGAAGCACTAAAAAGAATTTGCATGCTTGTTATCCTATGCCAAATATGACAAAAAAGATTTTTGCGCTCTAGCTTTCTTTCTATTTTCCCTCCTGTTACTATTTGGGGAATATAAAGAAAGGGAAGGTATAAAGAAACCAAGCAGTCTGAAGAAAACTTAAATGATAATTATATTGATCTACCATGATAGAAGAGACTTCAGAAGAAAAGGAAGCACAAAGGAGCAGTCTGAAGAAAACTTAAATGATAATTAAATTGATCTACCATGATAGAAGAGACTTCAGAAGAAAAGGAAGCACAAAGGGTAATTCTCACCATCATGGTCGAATACCACCTGCAGGGAAATCAATACTCAATAAGCAAACATATACTTGCTAAGGAAATAAGAAAAGCAATTGAAAAAAAAGACTAGTAGGCATTCTCACAGCATCCATAAAATATTATTAAACCGAACACGAAATAAAGAGTCTCGCAAGTTTAAGCAAGAAAATGCTAGCATAATTTCTACCCCCAAAAGAAAAAAAAAATCTCTATCTTGATACAAGTGCAAATGAGGGGAAATCGCTCAGAAAACATCTCAAGAAGCCTTTAACAATATTGGCTTGACAGATTATTTTTACAAAATGAGGAATAACATAATAGCTAGCAATTGTGAATACAAATATAGATCTCTAAAGGGAGATGAGGACTTACTGCCACATGGGAAGGGACGAATTCAAGGACATCAATGATCTGCAGCAGAAACAAGAAAAAAGTGAAAAAGTTCAATTAAACCAAAAGAAAATTTTAAATGAAAAGGTAAAAATCAACATCAACATCAACATCACCTTTAACCCAAAAGTTCAATGAAAAGGTAAAAATGATGAAGAAAAAGTTCGCCCGCTTCTAAGGGCTACAAATCCTACGTAGGAAGAGGCCCCAAATGCCAAAGAACATTCGGGACAAAAATGCAGAGTCTGTTTTTTATCGGAACAATTTTCTACCATGTGAAACAGCTATAACAAAGCACATCCAGAGGATAAGGTAAGGAAGGCAATAACTGACGAAACCAGCTTGGCTTTATATTGTGATGCGGTACTTGCTGAGTAACTAGCATGAAACTATAAGTGGCCAAAATAACACTCTTCTTCTCGTAATAGCTAAACATCACTTGCTAATTCAACAAATCATTTCAAGATCAACATTTATTTTATTCACCAGGAAAACAGCTCAGTTATATATTTATTATATGGGATAATCATAAAAGGTTGATAGCCTCTGGTTCTCCTTTCATGAACAAGAGAGCTTTAGGCATAAAATGATGCCATTAAGATTAGAGCAGTCAAGTCAATCTCGGTCTATCAGAAAAGTAGGGGCACGACGAATGCTGCAAGGAAGAGGAGATCCTTTTAGGAAGCGACATCTTCATAGGTTGATTCTAGTTTAGATTTTTACAACCCGATTGTGGGGATTAGGTGTCCCCTTTAACCCCAAAAGGGGGAATGCAAAGCCAATATAGATCAAAGGGCCTAAGTCCATTCGCTGGCCCAACCCATGAATTACATTCGATTATTTTATTGCCCAACTCAGTTAGAAGCTCACATTATTGAGCCAGTCAGGTCATCATTGGTCGATTGCACATATGTGAAGTTTGTCTTTCGACCGAAAGTTGCAAGATATGCGTATGCACTTGTGCATGTGGTTGATTCAATATGATGCTTAAGACATTCTACCAAAAGGCTCCTATTACCAATTTCCAATGAATAGACACCATCTTTTTGTGGCCGAAAAATGGACGCATGATTGGCACTCTTATAAAGAACGTCATGAAATCAGCAGAAGGTACGTCAAGTGGACTGCACAAAATTACATCTGTAAACTGCGAACTCATTATAAGACAGGAATTGATGTGAACATGTCACTATGAGAATTTGAAATTCCTTGCAATTTTAAGTCATTGCAGTAAATTAAACCCAAAGAGTAATTAAGCCCATGATGCTCAATCATACTGATATCAGTTAGAAGACATCCTAAAACTGTCCAACTTTCTAAACCAACTATGATGAGTACAAAAGGGCAAAAGTCAAATTATTATGCAACTAAAGAAAATATACCAACCGTCCAAGCATGACTGATAAAATATTAGCATGTCCTATTGCATAGGTACATTACTTGACCCAAAACATGGATAAATATAGGTTCTTTGGGTAAGTCAGTACGACATTTGTAGCTATGCTATGATATCCCTGAGCGGAACAAACAGAAATCGAGCACGTCTCCTCTTAAGTCTCAATTCTTATACAATATGCACAACATCCATTTTTTTACATTATCAACAGGAAGTGCACTACCATTACATTACCAAGTTTTACCATTTTTAGGCAAGGGCTATAAAATTTTTCACAAAGAAGAGAATACTGTAGACATATCACAAAGCTCATACAAAGTCCAAAAATCATTTCAGTATTAATCAAAGACTGTATGAATGAAGACACCAATTGATTATACACACTGACAAAATCTTACAAGAGATAAAGCTGTAACAATAGTCAAAACCCAGTCTCCATTCCCATCTGCATGTGATAAGTGCCCATGATGCAACCTGGCTACTCTCAACCAAGAAAAGTAAACAAGTTTATCAATAAAGAAGACAGGAAAGAGAACAACTAACAAAAATATAGATGCTTCACTGCTGTACGTTACAAAGCTACCAAAGTGATTTGTGCATAAAGAGTGTCGGGTCAAGAAGTCAAAATAATTCTTGAAGACATCAAGTTCCAGTGAAGTTCAACAAGTTTCAGCACAAAATATCCAAGATGCATATATAAAGTATATAATAGCCAACAAAGATTTGATGAAGGTAATCCAAAGCTTGTGGAGGTTTAGTTCCTTAACATTGATTATTAATATTGCTGTCACTTGGATGCCAACAAAGAATGGCATTTTTTCTCTTGCTACTGCTTGGAGCACCTCTTGGAAAATCACCTAAAGTTTCTCAGCAGAAGTTGCTTCAGTTTACTAATCATATACCAAACCACAGTATTTCTGCCTGGTTGTAATACAAGTTTGTCAGAATGATAATGTCTCAAGGACAAATGTTTCGTGTTCTGGAGAAGATGAATCACGGAGCCAATTGTTTTGGGATTGCCCCGTGTCAAACGAAAGCACGGACAAGATTATTTAGATTGGGTTCTAGAATCAGAGACTGCTGGATCATAGGATCATGAACTGTCATGGGCCACTACGTATCTTCAAGGGATATTCTGAAATTTTCAAAGATAAAACTCCACTGCGTTTCCTGCATCTATTGCTTGTCAAGGTCTTGTAATCTTGCAATACATTAACATATACTCATAGTTGCAGATTCCATTCATAAAGCAGTTGGTCTTAGGTAGCTACTTAATGGGAAGAAGTTAGTTGTAGTAACAGGGGGATAACAGCTGTTTGTTGATATGCTTTAGCCTGTAGCAGGAGTGGCAATAAAACCACCTTGGGCGTTATGGCAATAAAACTCCAAATTATCATGACGGTAAAAAGACATGGTGAAGTTGCTATTCAATATTCACTTAGTTGAGAAAATCTGGCCATGCTATTTAGCAAAATCTAGTGTCAGAACTGCAATTCCCTTTTTAACTTTCCTTACATCCATCCCATAGTAAACAATGTTTTGGCAAGGTGTTTATTAATCGTCATTTGGCAGACATAATTCTTTCGTAGAATAATAAAAAAACCTGGATTCAATGCTGTTTTATTTTGAAAATGTGGGGTACAAGGAGAAGTGCCAAAATTTGCTACGTAGTCAGCCCCAGAACCAAATCAGAAGAAAAAGTAGAAGGGTTCAGCAGGTGTAGCATGACATACCCAAAAGCTTGTAGTATGCTCTATATATAACTGATGTGCCATCAATTAGCATTACCCTGCCCCCGGAAGAATCAGCCTTTGCTTCTCTTTCTTCCTGATTGACTGGATCCAAAAGTGCATCTTGGCCTACCGTGAGACTAGTTTTAGAAGGAATCACCGAATTCGTAGAAGAAGTTGCAGTGATAACTCCAGGTAGAGTTGCGAACGAACATTTTGCCAGCATATAGTGGCCCTGGAAAAGAGAGAGAATGAAATGCTAACAGTAGCTAATCCAAGAAAAGAGTAGCTAAAAATGTGTATAGCTGAACATCTTGTGCCATGAATGAAATCTGTAAACAAGGGATCGGAATTGCCAAAGTAATCCTGAATTCACTCTCTCAGATTTTATAGACCAAAGTTTTATGCTGCTTTCAATTTTAGAGAAACTTTTAAGTGTCCCTCTTGAAGTTCATGAAACAAATCTATTTTCTAAACAGAGGACGATATACACTAACAAACTGATGGAGACAGTATCTTCGACAAATAGGGTTTGGTGGACATGTTTCTAAAATATCTATGTACAACTAAAAACAACTGAAAACTTCTTCCCTCTTCATTCTTGAAAACATTTAAAGGAGAATCTTAAAAGAATAATGCAAGATATAGCCACAGTTGTTCCATGGGACTGGAAAACCCAGCTCCTTGTTGTTTGAAGAAACCCTCCACTTCAATTGGTATTTTTTCACGAAAAGCAAACATCCATTGAAGTAGCACGGATGGGGCTACACCTCAGCCCTGCCAAACAGGGTCATATCAACCGGGCACAAGCCTTTTTCTCAACAACCGATGGTAAGGTTGTCACTTTCCTGAATGTTGGTTTTCCAAATCATAAGATGCAGACTGCATGGTATAGAACGAAAGAACACAAGCCTTTTACTGTACAATGCTCAAGCTATAAAATGGAACCTACTGCGTATGCCTCTAAAAAATGCATTTTAAACAGTTGCCATGGATTCCCTAGCAAATATCCTTCGATTTCATGCTAGTAGTTGCATTCAGTTAATCCTTAATCAATAAAAGTGGCAAGTGACATTGATTTGGAGCAATTTAGATAGCAAAAGATTTCTCCTCCTTTTCCATATCTTTCCATTAAGTTTTAGGAGGCACAGCCCTTCATGGAAACAAATATTGAACATAAAGATTCCGTCAAGATCGTCCCCTTTTTTGCAGTCGCGTGGAGGGACAGCTGGATTAAGAAGTATCCTTTTGAATGAGAATCAGAGAAAAGAGAATTTGGAAGATGATTGCTATGTGTGTTTGGGCATGCGCGAAGGCAGCAAAAACAGCATATCGTCTTTTGTTGCCTTATGAACGTGTATTTGTCATTTGTAAGTTGAAACTCAATTCTCAGATATATTTAAGTTCATCGCATAATGCTAAAACCAGTAAAGAATCTGATTTGCTCCAGCCACAGAGGTGCCACTTCTCAGTTTGAAAGATAGACCGAGACGATGGTTCCATATTTCATAATATGAAATAATGTACTGAGAAAAAGCAAGATAAGGTGAAAATTAGACTAACTTACTAGAGGAGGAGGAGGAGGGGTGATTTAAATCTATTCTCAGCAATCCTCCAATGCTAGTTGCATTGTGGTTAGAAAGAAGATCTGTCTCTAAGAATTTCAATCGCTGTAGGTCTCTTGAATAACTTATTGACTTCTTACTTACCCTTCAAAAGATAATATAGCATCTCACTGTAAACCAGCAGCTTCCACTTGCTGGAAGTATCTTGCTCTATGGGCTTGCAACTCAACAAGCTTCAACAAGTGATATCGGCAACTCTACCCACTAAACAGCACTACCAACCCACCAGAACAATACTAAAGATAGTAAAGTAGATGCACAAAATGTCGACCAAGAAAAGGCCTAAAGAACATGCTCCGATTGTTACCTTTCTCGATGAAATGGGTAGACGGTTTGTGGGATTTAATCTGCCAATGCTTCTGGGTCTCGCCAAGTTAGTCCTGGAGCAGATGAAACTCCTCCACAAGGAATGAACGTGAATGCTCGCGGATTGATGGTACGCCATGTGATCGTTGCAACCGCACTCGGCAACTACGGCATTGAAAGCGAAACCCTGAATTACTCGCGCGACCTGAAATGCGGAAGCCCCAGGAGTTTCAAATCGCTAGCGATTATCATGCTTCAACCGATCACAAACCCTTGTCACTTGTCCAAATTCCGACACAACTCGTCATATACTTCGACTGTCCGGCTACGTTAGTTACTGAAACTGCTGGAGGCAGCAATTTGGAGCCAGCGCAAAGCAGAGAATTCTCAGTAGCAGGAACTTCACTGTGGGTGCGGAGAGAGAGAGTTACGGTGGCTGATTACGAGGACCCTCAGCTTCGCTCTTCGGAGAAGTTCTGAGATGGCGGAGATGAAAGCGCTCAACTTCGGTGTCGTCTGATTTTTGAACCCATCGTTCTATCGGAACTCGGAAGAGATGGAGCGAGAAATCCGGTTCATCATCCGGGCCCGGTCTGAACTGATTGAGCGGCCCCGTTCGATTTTCAAGCCGGTCTGAACTTTGTCAATTCTTCGTTGGACTTAATACTCCAAAGCTATGGTGGAGTTTTGTGCGGTCCTCCTTTTGCCGCTGGAGGGTATTAATGTCAATGCACACTCCATTTTTCAAACGCAAAAAGACGCGCTGTTTCTGTTTCTCGAACTCAAAACTCAAACTCGAATTTGCAGAGAGAGAAAGCGAGAGCAACTCGGATGAAATCGTCACAGCGATCGAGCAAAGACGGAATGGTGATCGCCACGGTGATTTCCCCCAAGAACCCTTATTCTGCCCCCGATCCTTGTTTTCTCCGTGTCTTCTCGCGTTTCTTTACCCATGTTGAATCGGCCGATAGTACGCAACTTTTGTTATTTTTGCTTCTGATTGTGATCTTCTTTGCGTTTTCTTGGTTGGAACTCTTAGGCAAAGGTTAAAGGAGGCCTGAATCCATTCACGGAGGGATCCTCCAAGAAGAAGAATGGTGCGAGTTTATTTTTCCGCGGAATTGAATTTTCTTCAAGATCTTTGTACTTGGCGTTCCTAATGCGCAGGTCGTTTCTATTGGAAGCAGTCTGCGCTGGAAAATTCAAGGTTTACACGGATGCCGAGAAACTCAGAACTGACACTGCTGCGGACAGATTGTGAGTCGTTCGAATCATTCGTTCTTGCACAATCTTGCTTCTGGTAGTCACTACATTTGCTTAATCTTAAGTTAATATTTTCTTTTGGTTCATGGGTTACAGAAAACCTGCAACGGGGATCAGCATGCCTCCACGGTAAGAGACATTTCTGAACTTACCTTGTGGAATTACTACTATTAGGGAATGTTTATGAGTCTCTTTTTGTTTTAGACACTCCAGGGCTTTTTTATGATGGACTATTTGGTAGTGCTCAGCTTCATTATTAGGAAATAAGTCCCAAATGGGTAATATAATAAAACTTATCCAGTTCTTGAGCTCTTTCTCCCCGATGTTTAGAGTGTGGGTTGTTTAAAGGTTCAGATATCAAGTGGCACCAGAACCAAATTCCGACCTCAATGTAGAATCTTGAAAAAGTTAGCTAGGACTGGCTGCTTGTAGGTCATGTCATTGTTTGAACTGGTAGACTTTGAGTCAAGGAGGCTATATTGGCTGGTTAGTGTGAGTGGAGTTGAACCACCCAGACTGCGGGACACTATGACTCTCATTACACAAGAAATTTTTGGTCCATCATTAATTCCTCGGTCTCCTTTCCACAATTTATATGAGGATACAGGTCAAACATTTTACTCATAATCTCATATCAGAAGCTGCCTACAACCATTTTTGTGAGAGTACTAGACAATCTTCTGTCATCAAGGGCTTGTCGTAGGAATGGTGTTTTGCCGCTAGAAAGCCTATAAACAGCTATTTTACATCAAGGAATTGTTTTGGTTGTTCTAGCCATAGTATTTTTTGTATTATCTAGTTTCTGTTCTTTGTTCTTGCAGAAAAACATCAATGACAGCTAACAAAGGTGTCAGTGGGACCACTGTAAGTGATGCAAGGAGGACTGCTTTCTCTTGCCTAGTGGAACTTTTACATGAGTCACCTGTTGTTCTTCTGGTGTTCAAGTTACTTCTTATGAACTTAATCCATATACACGTTAAATATTTAGTCATTTTACTTGCAGGATCCTTTTGCCAACCAAAAGAAGAGCGCGAGTAAAAATGATGCTTCTGGTAGGATTAAGCTAGGCTGAGAAAGAAAGCTTTCTTGAGACTTTGTATTCTTCTAATTATAATTTTTTTTTTTTTAGGTAAAGAAAATATAAGAAGAAAAGCTTTGGCTGATGTTAGCAATGTTCCAAAAAGTGATGTTTCCAATAAAGTTGTATGTGATGGGTCCAAACCAATGTGAGTATTGCTAGTTTTTGATAGGGAGTTTTCTTTCATCCTTTATCTTATTTCTGTTTTTACCCTATCCATTTCTGGCATGTTGTATGAAGATTTCATGGTACTTGACAGTTCACATGACTAAGGAATTTTGTAGTTCTCGCTTAGCTTCCTAATTGTGCGAGTAGCTCTAACCACATTAAGCACAATATATTGCAGGAAGTACAAAAATGAGGGCTTCACATCTTTGCAACGGTATGCTTAGAGATCTTTCCACTTTACATATTTGTAGGGGTTATATCTAGTCCTAAAAGTTGAAGTTTTTGTTTTGGATTCCTACAGTGAAATGCATTCAACGCTTCTAGTTTTCCTTTGACTTTGTTTTTGGTAAAGACCTCAACATTTTTCTTTGCCTCAGGGTTTCGGTGGATCCAAGCATTAGGAAAGCAGGAGTTGCGATGAAGAAATCTTTTGTGGTGGTAAGTTACATTCCTGCTTTTTTTTTTTCCTCTTTTGCTCTTGGCTATCTAAGACACACGTGAAAGTATTTTTTTTTCTTCTAATGAAGCAGCCGAGCATTTTTTTTTTTCTGAACTTATCACATTAATGGATTCTTACATTTTGAAATTTAGTGAGTAGCAGGAAATAGGTTGGGGTTGTGGTTTATTTATACCTTTGTATGTGATATTTCTAGGACTTGGTAAGTGGTTGGAAAACTAAGTGTTTGCCATCGGTGTCCAGACTTTAAAAGAGGATTGCCAGGTGGAATTAGATAGTAATGTTGTCACTCTTGACGCAATGAATAGTTGTATTTAAGGACCCAGTGATTACCCATTAATAGCTCAAATGGGAGTTCACAAGATAGAGACATTGGAAATTGGTCACGATTTGATGGCATTGGTGAAGAAAAGAGCAACTGAAGCACTAAAAGGAGGAATAGATTTTCATCTGAAGTGATAAACCTGGAAAAGAAAAAGGGTAACGGAAAGGAACTTGTATAAAAATCTGAACTTGCATTTATCATGGTGAATTTGTGGGGTCTGAACACATCATTTCTTGGATAAAATCTTTTCTGTGAAACGTCAGATACCACAAAACATGGGGTAATTGAAGTGCCCTGAGACGGTTTTTAAGTTCCTTATACAAGCACAGAACAGCACCATAAGCTGTGGGAGATTGAAGCTTCTTTTATGTATAAATATCCATTTAAGGGACTCCAATAAGTGACTTTAAAAGGACCTTATCAGAGGTATGGCCGTATGAGTTTATTTTTTATGTTTTGAGATGACCCTTTCCCGTCCTATTAATCCACCACAATATGCAGCCGCATTATACCATTTTGTAGACTAGCTCTTGGGCATCTCTTGATATCTTTTAACTCATAGTGCATGACATAATGGGTACAACTATATCATCTGACTGAACCAGGGAAAAGTGAGGGAACAAATGAATCAAAGGAATGAAGGGCCTCCCACAGTGCAGAGAGGTGAAACTTGATTTTCAGTCATTTTTTAAGCGTGATTTCTACCTCATTTGATGAAATGACTTATGGATACTTACCAGTTTTCTGTCATTACTATGTATGAAAGAAGTTAATAATGCTATCGATTCACAAAGGGTCGTAAAAGAGGGGCCATGTCATGATCATAATATCACCGAACAAAGGTATTTTTTATCCTTGCTTGTCATTTTACTGTTAATTCCGAGATCCTTAAAATGACAAGCGTATTTAACTCTTATTGGGCTCAGTTTTGTCTATCTTTTTAGGACTTTTTAAGGTAACATAATTTCGCCTTCTCTTTCAGGACTCGAGTAAGTGCTACTTTGGCAAGGTATGAGAGCTAACTTTTGCATTTTTCTTATAGAAAAATATACATTTCTTTACATTGATTCATTCCTTTGGTTACATTTTTCTGTCTTAAGGAAGTCTTTGCCAGTGTTGAGGAGGAATAGCCAGGTAAAATTGAGCAATCTAATGCTAGTGTTAAAGAAGTTTGTCATTGGAAATCGTTGCTGATATATATAAGCGAATGTTTATGATGAAGATTTCACTGCCTTTGCTATGATGAACTAAGAACACAAGTTATTTTTCTTGATTTTCTTTTTTGCAGCACACATTTTACTCTAGTATATTGCATGGGCCTTTTGCTCAAGGGACGTTGCTAAAAGAAGTTGCTTTTTTTTTTAGGAAAATTCTGAAAGTGCTGCTAAGAGAATAGGCAGAAGTGCTATGCCCAGTAAGTTGCTATGCACTGAGATTTTTTTCTTAGTAAGTCATTGAAACACTTTAACTTTGTACTTTGTTTCAGCCAAGATAAAAGGTGGTCATAAAGTACTTCCACGCGTGAGCAATCTTACAAGCCATATCACAAATACTAGAGCAAGCAGTCGCACAATGATGTAAGTATCAATGAATCGGTGACCTCAAGTTTTTCTAATGGAAGAAATGAACTGTGGACAACCAGCTTTTTGCCAGTTTGTGGGTATAGCTAGTCCCCTTAAGTGTGTTCATCGCAAAAGAAAAGTCACGTCAGCCTATAAAGATGTTCTCATCTTGGCAGTTGGTTATAAAAGTCAGTAAAATAGTAAATGAAGCGGGACTTTTGTTTTTAAGTTCTTGTAAGTGGCAAGAGAAAAGGGAGCTTCCTGAATGGTTGTGGCTAACCTTGAAGAGGTGATATTGAAACTTGAGAAATCCAAGATCATGTGCTGTACTTGTGCTTCCTTTTACCTCTGCATATCTTCTGTAATTTCATCTTTTTGAATTTCAGTTGGATTAGTTTTGTTACAATAAAAATTTTGTTATATGTTTGCAAAATATTTGTCAATTTTGTAGGGGTGCAAGGTTTCAATCTACTGTTGGTGCATCTTCAAGTAAACAATCTAAGGTTTGTGTCTCATCTTTTTGGTAAATATTCCGAGCAGTCAATTAATAGCCAACCACTCTTATCAAATAATAATTCATTTAGTTTCTCTTGGTTTATTCTTCATGGATGTTTCTAGTTGAGATTCACTAAATATAACTACGGAGGCTCCTTTTGTGCACCAACTCTTTTTGAGTAGCTACTGATAACGTAGCCATAAAAGGGTAGATATTAATCTGGTTCAGGCTTGATTGCGACTGATATTTACTCTTTAATCACCATGAGGTGGAATCATTAAAAAGTAATAATAATAAAGAATGTTATAACTTGCAATACTTCTATTAATAACTGTGTTAGGTATTTAAGTCTTTGAAACCATCAACTGTTTTCAGTTAAGCGGAAGATTTCCCTGGAAGTTTTGCAATTCTATTCAGGAGAGAGAACTTTATTCATACTTGCTAACATGGACTTTATCGGTCAGCTACGTTTATAATTATGGGATATATCAAGAGTAAAAATAGAATATATAGATGTAAGAAACTTGCTACTTTTTTTTTGGCCAAGAGAAAATTCATACTGCATCAGATGACCTTTGATACTTCTAAGCTATATTTGTAGATATGCGACACATTTTCTTTTTACACCTCATATAGAGAAAACGAGAGACAGACATATGCACACCCACACACGCTCTATCTGTGGACGTCTTAAAGCTATCCCACCCAGCAACTCGGCTCTAGACTTGGGTTCTAGTAAGTGGACTTCATTGATTTTTCATTATTAGCAGCAGATCTCTAAATATTTAGGTTATGCGCTCCTCTTGCTAATACTTCTGAGCAGAGGATGTAACTAATTATTTATTCATAGTATCACGATTTCATGAGCGGCATTCAGATCTAAATGGCTTAGCAATTGCTCTGAATTTCAGTTATTTTCTTTTAGTTTTTATTTTATTTGATGGACAACAAAGATTATTGCATTGATAATTCATTCAAATTTTTCATCAGTAATCCTTTTAATCATATCCAGGCGACTGTGTTCACATGCTATTCTCACTGTAAAAGTTTTTGTCAAGCATTAATGTGCATTCACATTTACTTGGTACTGAGATAAAATTAAGCTTGACCTTGCTATGAATCAGGGATTTGTTAACAACATACTTGGGACTTCAAATGCTCAAAGGGCCTCCAAATCCAAAGATGTAGAAGTTGTGGACAAATCTGGCCATGGAGTATCACTTGAAAAGCAGACGGAAGTGTCAGGTCCTCTTACAGAGGATACATTTGAATTGGATAAGGAAGCGATTCCATCAAGTAATATCATCCACTCTGGAGAAAGTACATCAGGTTTCATTGCCAAGAAAAAACCACAGCGCAGGAGATCCTACACATCTCTTTTGATGGCTAGATCGAAGGTTAGAAGAACAGGTTTAGTTCTTAAGGTGTTTGTTGCATGAATCTAAGGGCGGTTGTCTATTCTGCAGTTCCTAGGTGAAAATGGTGAAGTCTTAAAGCTGGAGAAATTACCAAGCATAGATGATTACAGCAATCAACTTGAAGTTGCTGAATATGTGGACGATATATACGAGTATTATTGGAATACTGAGGTACTTTTCTTGGTCACCTCTTTGTTTGGCTATTACTAGCCATCCTAAGGAATTTCTTGCCTCACACCTTTTAGTCAGATTAAGGGATGTGACAGCTCTGTTCATATAGACAAATGTGCTTTACATTTTCGCTGTATAGATCGAGGAATTCATGGTTAGCCAGTGTTGTTAGGGACATAAAAGGGATATAGAGATAGACTCTATTTAGGTTTCATGAAAATTTGGAGACTGTAGTATTATCATCGGGGTATATGAGATAAGTTTTAATGCATTCGGTGCCTCTTAAGTAGGTTCCTGAAATATAACTGTATTGATATAGTGCCCAAAGTAAATTTGTTCTATCCTTTATGTTCACTAAATGTCTGTTTTTGCAGGCGCATAGTGCATGTTCGGCAAATTACATGTCAATTCAAACAGACATTACACCCAATATGAGAGGCATATTGATAAATTGGCTCATTGAGGTATAGACTTAAGAACTCAACATTTTATCTTCCCTTTCCCCGTTCACTGTCTTAAATCTAATTTTGTGGTATTGGCTGTAATCTTGTCACACGTTAAAAGTTATTGGACATTTTTGTGAATATTGTAGGTACACTTCAAATTCGATTTAATGCATGAGACACTTTATCTAATGGTGACATTGCTAGACCGATATCTATCTCAAGTATCAATCCAGAAGAAAGAGATGCAGTTAGTTGGTCTCACTGCACTTCTGCTATCATCTAAATATGAAGACTTTTGGCATCCTAGGGTATGTTGAAGTTTCTATTGTCCTGTAATCCTTATATTTTGGGGAAGTTTTTGACACATCCTTATTTTTGTCCTTGCTCTTCCAACAGATAAAAGACCTCATCAGCATCTCTGCAGAGTCCTACACAAGAGAGCAAATGCTAGGGATGGTATGTGCTGTCATATTATGTGGTTGAGATAGCTTAATCAATTTGATGTAATGCACAGCAATGTATAATGCGTGACTTGCTCCAGCAAAAGATTGAGAAAAGAACATCTAACTTGCTTTTCACTTATTAGGAAACAGAAGGCCTCTTCTCATAAGTAGGAAGTGCTTTTGGCCTCGAAACGGAAGAGCCAAAGATTAGACCTTTATGACATTTTTCATATATGCTAAGCGTACTATCTAGGAAAAATTTGCCTCTATTGACGACATATAATGCCTTCTTTTTGTTATATTTTCAGGAAAAATCAATATTAAAGCAGCTGAAATTTCGTCTGAATTTGCCTACTCCTTATGTTTTCATGCTGAGGTTTCTCAAAGCTGCTCATTCAGACAAAAAGGTATGCAATAGCTCATGAATGAGTTTGATCATACTAGCACGTAAGATAATATCATGCCTTCTCATGAAGAGCATCAGACCTTTAATGATATAGACGTAAGTTGGATTTCGGATTATAGAGGTCTCTGTAGATAGAACCAATCTGGATGTGGTGGAAACTTGAATGTCCATGTCCTGCAAAATCTTGCTTTACCTTGCCCTGGTTTAATTTTGTTAAGCGCTACACCTGCTAATGCTTCTTGTTGACTTGGTCACTCCTGCCAGCTTGAACACCTAGCATTTTATCTTATCGAGCTTTGCTTGGTGGAATATGAGGCGTTGGAGTTCAAGTCTTCACTGCTATGTGCATCAGCTTTATACGTTGCGAGGTGTACGCTACAGATGTCTCCAGCTTGGACGCCGCTGCTCATCAGACATGCACGCTATGAAGTGTCCCAAATCAGGCATAGATCTTTTAAGATCATTCTTTGTGCACTTCTTACTCTGCAATCAGTATTGACAAGCTCAGCCTGTTCTTGCAGAGTCTGTGCAGAGACGATACTGAGATTCCATAAAGCTGCTAGACTGGGGCAGTTGAAGGTCACATATGAGAAGTATATGGGGTCTGAACTCAGTTGTGTTGCAGCGTTGAAACCATTGGATGAGCTTCCTTTTTGATTTGGCTCATGTTGATTCTGTGTGTTCGATGACATGATTTCCAAAATTCTATCCTGCTAAGAAAGCTGACTTGCTCGGTAAGGTCACTTTTTATTTGGAGATTTTAATTCACATATTTGTCTCTGTGTATTCTAATATTATCGGGTACTTTCCTGTTCTATTGCCTGACAGGCAAATCTGCAACGCTGGACATCTTCTAGTTGTTGTGACTTGCCTTAATATCGCGAGTGAGGTGTAGTAAATATTGGCTTTTGACCTGCGGTTGCTGCTACTGCTGCCGCCTCTACTGCTGCCGCCTCCACTGCTAACGCAGTTCGATTGTATCCTTCGGGTTTTTTTATGACTGTTTGTGGATTTGAGTATACATATACATTGTAACACGCTCTCGCCTCAACTTTTATGGTAATGGCGGAAGCAATTTCATTTTTAGATTTCAGACGATATGTAGATTCTCGGGTTAACTTCTCATTGGAGATATCGCCTTTCATCCTTTTGCAACACTTTCGAATCTCACTAGTATCTAATAGTCAGATTTGCGGTTCATTTTCTTCCTGCAACTTGAGAACGGACCGATGTTGATATTGAAATTCAAATGGATCAAACTACTTTCAATTCGCAGTTTAAAACCAAGTGCGACAGTTATTAGCTGATTTCGTGCAAATTGTCCCCTTGATTACCATGCAAAAGCCCTATTAAGATTCCGTTTGCTCTTAGTGATATTAGTAGGAAAGGTTTCATACGAAACGATTTACAGAATAGTGATGCGTACATTCCCCCTTTTTGAAGCTAAACATCTGTTTCTCTTCTCTTCTCTGCTTGTAACTCTTTTAAGCAAGGATTCATACACTACATAACAAGGAAGGCTCAAGAAAGATAAAACCCTATCAAGAGTAAAAAATTTCTTCATAGAGAATAAAAAATGCTTATTCTCAACATCCAAGTAGCACACTCTCACTTATTACCTTGAAAATATTAGAGAGCACAGACAAAAGTTAACGATGGATTTTGCAGTCGCAAGCACACCTGCAAATAGTTTCTGTTTTGTCTTCTTCTCTTGGTCATGTCCAATTATCGCTGTATGTAACAATGAAAATGAGGCAAAACTGTAACAGCATTTAAGCTCTCACATCTCTGTAAGAGAACTCATCGCTTAAGTGTTCCAATAAACAACAATGGCACTTCAGGTCAAACTCAGCTTAAGAAGAATATAATTTGCTTGATTTAGAACCAAATCAACATCAACACACATCACATAAAAAAATAATAATAAAAGAAACCTCAATGAGAATGCAACATGACCCTTAGCTCCATATTTATGCATAAGAAAAACCCTCATAGGGAGTTAAATACCAAGCTAACTGCTACGTAGACCGCAGAGACAAGCCACTGTGCTTCTAAAATTGAGTGAACATATTTAATTATTCCCTTTCTAAATATCCCCATGAGAGTGAACATAGCTACAGTCTCCCACCAAACCATAAGCAATAGAAAAACTGCACGCTATGAGGGCAAAAACTTCTAACAGGAACAACGGAAACAGAGGACCAAATAGCCAGGGCTGTATTAGAGTGTCCATAGATGTCTACATGTACTGGCTAACTTTACACTCGAGCACCTCCACCTCCTCCAAAATCAAGAGTATACATTGAACTGTTCAGCGTACCTCCTTATGTACGTATACCGTATCATCATTCACCAAAACCAGCTTTATTTGCCATCAAAATAATTATACTACACGAGCTGCATTGCACTATTACACAAGTATATGCCCTACCGATTACAAGACTGCGAACTACACGTTCTACTATGAGCAAGGGAGCAAACCATCTCGTGTGAGCAAATGATCTTGACGATCCAAAGTCTCCCTCACAGCTCGATAGAATTCCACCCACGATGATGGTTGCACATCAACTGGACCCCACAAGAATGTCGGATTTGGACTAGCTGGGCACGCGGTGACCAAATCCAGAACCGACACTGCAGGCTTAGGGGGTTGTGGGAAATTAAAGGCTAGATTGTCCACTTTGTGCTCGTAGATTTTGCCTTTCCTATCCAGCTTATACCGCGATGTCCCTTGAAACTCCCCTCTTGCTTCCCACGGAACCCGAGGAACCCCTTTTAGGTTCCACCTGATCAATATCATATTCTCTGAAGGCTGCCAAATTCTGTACACCTCGAGGGAAATATCACGAAACAGAATCTTTCCATGAAATCTTAATGCCCAGAAAATTAATTTGTAGTTATCAATCCCAGTAAAGGTGTTCAAAGGGTCCGTAAAAGTGATATCATCCCTGAACAACAGAGAAGTAACATATAAACACAAACTTCCATCAGCATCAAGACAAGATACAACGCCCTTCAAGATTTTCCATAAGGCATCTCATGAAAAAACTAACATAATATATTCATGAAAAATAAGACGAAAATTCAGTTTTAAAAGGACCCTGCAAAATGATTTCGAATAAGCAGCCAAGAGTGCAAATGTCCAACAGTCCCGCAGGAGACAATTCCTTTAAACATATGGGAACAATTCAAAAGTGGGATATCACCAATGGATAAATTTGAAAATCCACAAACATGTAGGATTAAATCCACAATAAGCTACAAACAAAACTGAACATTCATTTTGAGTCTAAAGTCGAATAATGTTATTTAGTTTATTTATTGGCATTGGTCACCAGCTAAATCTTAAGCTCCAGTTCAGATTCAACCTGAGCTTTCCATTTCCTTACTGCCCAATCCCTCTGTCCTTGACAGAGTAGTTTGCAAATAATTCATGTCAGGGGAGGCCAGGTCCTCGGATACTTAGTAAAGGATTGAAGGAGCCATGGTGCAAGCTCATCTAGTTTAATCCTTGCATAGCAAAGCAATGTTTTATTCCTTGGTCGGCAATGGACAACAGATGGGCTACGAAAGATAGATTACTGAAGTGGAAATAGCAATTTCCCCAACATGTTGCCTATGTAACTCAGCTTTGGACCACAGCAATCACTTATTATTCTGCTGCCCCAGGATTGGTCTGCTGTTTGCAGCTTCATATGCTTTCTCGTGATTTAAGGGACTGGATTAGCGAAGCTACCTGTGCAATGTTCATAATTCAAAGGGAATCAATTTCACCAGTTGCTATTCAAGCTATCGTGGGAGACCTTTCTCCATTATGTTTGGATCACGAGGAATTGTTGTATAAATGACTCTTCTTTGGTTGGGAACTGTTGGCTCAATACTTTTGAGAATTAAGAAGGCAGTATGTGTTAGGATAATGGGCTGTGCTGAGGTTAGAAGGAAAGCTTTCTTCAATAGGCTTTAATATCTATGCTCTAACTGGGGCCTTGAGAACTTGTTTCTGCAGTTTGGGATTGTTGAGCATGTGACAGGTCTGCTCATCTGCTTTGAGTGCTCTGTTTTCTAGCTTATCCTTAAAAAAAAACAAATCATAAGGCAAATTTCAAATTGACTCAGAGAGAGGATGACAGCAGTAATCTAAAACAAATGCACAGATACCCCAGGAAAAAGATGGAAGTATGAGCATCCCAAAACTAGCTTCATACTTTTGGATGGGAATTAAGAATCCCAAACTATTTATATCCTACATATATCTCAGAGCTTAATCCTACAAAATCCCACCAAAATCCCAAAAAAGGAGAATCTAGAAAGAAAGGACAAAAAAGAGAGAGAGAGAGGAAGCATACCTGTAGATGTCATAATTGAGTTCCTTGGTGAAGAGCAGAGGCATGTCTTCACGGAGAGTCCTGACGGCGAGCCCAAGATTGACGAAGAAGTCGTCTCTTTGCTGATTGTCCCGCTCATCGCGGGGGTACCCACTTCAACCCCTTGAACAGTCGGCGTTTCCACGCTGCTCAAGGCAGAACTGACAGAAACCGAAGAAGAGGGAGAGGGAGAAAAAGAAGAGAGAGAGAAGGGTTTGGTGGGGTGAAAGGACTTGGGTTGGAGGAGACAAGGGGAGAGGTTGGGCAAGAGGAAAGCCATGGCCTTTAATGGAGTTTTGGTTCTCGATTCAGTTCAAATCAAATGGAAGAGATTTTTGAGTGATTGGATTTGGCTGCAAGAAAAGGACAGAGAAAAGGAGAAGGAGAAGGAGAAGGGAGGAGTCACTCTTGTGTCCGTTGTCGAGTTTTGAAACAGGGGAAGAGAGAGAGAATATTGAGTGGCTCTAAGCTTGGCCATCTAATGGAAGTTCTTGCTTTGATTCCCCTTGTGTTCCTACCTTTTTCTGCTCTATGTTTATTATTTTTTTTTCCTTATTTTCTTTTCTTCCCCTGTCATTTTCCAAAGTAATAGGGTCAATTTGCCAAATAATGTGTTCCATTTGACTAAAATTAAATAGATGTGTGTTTTTTTAAAAAATTCTCTAATTTGTTGAAAATGTATTTGGTTCACGAGAATGACAAGTTTGTAAACATAAATAAACATCATGAAAGTATATAGAGCTGTGTTGTTTTCAATTAAAAAGGCAAGTTTTCGTTCTTATTTTTCAATTTTCTTTTGTTATAAGAGAAATGATTCGGTGTCCTATTTTCTTTTGAAAATGAAATTTGTATTGAAAATCATTCGATCGGAAAATGGTTTTCAAAGTAAGGGTCGAAAAAAAATAAAAGGGTCGAACACATGCAAAGTTGTTTTAACTTGTGAACTACAAAATAAAAATGAAAAGGAAAAGTTTTGGAGTTTGTATTTTCAATGAGGACGCGAATTACATTTCTTAATCTTTGCAAACCACACAATCAAATGTGCTTTTTTTCTAATTTATGTCCATTTTGGGGAAAATTTCAATTTGAAGAATAAAATACCATTCTCACTGAAATTGAAAATTAAGGACATCACCGAAGCAGAGCTCTTATTTTGCACGTAAGGCGACATCATATTATTAGCAAAGACGGAGTGATTTAGGGCTTGTTTGTCTGCACTTAAGAACAAGTAAAATCTATTTTTCTTTTCACTTGCTGTGAAAAGTTAAAAATATTGTCCAAATTCCAAAAAATAAATATAAATATAAAAAAATCATATAGGTGTCATGGATTCCGGGTTTAGAAAAGTCATCTATGAATTAGAATAAGCAGACAATGAACTTGTAAGATGCCAAAGATCTGACATGACGGACAATATTTCATCGAAGACCATTTCCTTTTTGCCTTTTTTTTCTCCATGCAAGATCTTTCTAAAATAATTGATTCTAGGGTATAAACCGAGAAGAAGTACACAAATTGAAAAGCTCGACTTGTTTATAAATTTATATAAATTTCAAATCGAGAAAATTACGAGTCTTGACGAGTCATTCTTTTGTTTCTAGGAAAGTTCACGAGATTGCGTACCCTTCCAAAGATGTGATCTTTATAATGCCTCCGTCGCGTTCGGTCTCGTGAATCATAAATCGGGTTATCCGCATACTGGCTCGAATCTTTGAGGATATGGTAGATAAAAATTCTTCTTTTTGGGAATGAGGAATTTTTGGAAAAATTCTGAATTTAAAGGTATATTATGGGCATTTTTGTTTAATTTTGTTCAAATTTTTGTTTGCTTTTAATTTTTTTTCTGGTATTTAATCCGAAAATACAAATCATTTTATCATGCGGTCCTCATGTCACATTTTTCTAATAAAATCAATCAAATCATATTGATCAATCGAAAGGGATTTTCTCATGAAATTGATATCGAAAGGCATTAATTTTTCAAATTAATGTAACCAAATCCCCGAATTCACTTTTTCTAATTCGTAGAGATAAAATAGTTCTCCCACTATTTTATATAGGTTTCTAATCAACCTACCGTAAATGATTAGTGGCGGGTCCAATCAAATAATTTTTCATGAATTGAACCTAAGTTACCATTTGGTAGAACTTGAGAGGGTCCGAATTAGGTTAGTTGATTTAATCAACCCTGATAATTCTTCAACCTATGATTTTAGGCCGCGACAATTATTGATTGAAATTTCAGTGGAGAAAACACTGTCTGGACTTGTCATTCTTTTGGTTCTAGGAACAACTCCATTTCCAATCTAACTCTTCAAAGAACAAAGATGTAATGGATGTAACACCTCTAATTGTACTTCCGGTGAGCCAATCGATGTTACAGGAAAGACTTGGTCGCACTTTTTTTTGTGAATCATAAACCGGGAGGTCAAATGATGATAATCCGATGCTTTAGTTCGTCTAAAACGGCACGATCCAACCTTATCGAGATCAACAAAGGGAAGATTGGTGGAATTATTCTAAGTATATGAGGGATTAATTGTCCTAATAAACAATTAAACATAAAAATCATCTTCATTCGCATGATTGACGGGTCAAATGTTGTGGGGGACGGAAGAGGAGATGAATGGATAAGGCATTCACCGCGGCTCGAAGCTGCCGATAGCGACAGAGCGAGGGAGGTGGGAGAAGAGGGAAAAGTACATTCGAATCTCCTCTTTCAAGTTTGGCATCAAAGAATGAAAAAGATAAGAGACAGCATATTCTTCTCACGCAAGACGAAATCCCAAATTGAAATTTCTCTCATTGGACTACCATCTTTTGGTAATGATTTTAGTGGCTACTTTCAGGAATTTAGCAGAAGTACAATTTGGCATTCGACAGTGGGAAAAAGAAGAAGTTAGCATTTCCATAACAGAGATGTCTCATTGCGGACGTTGTATTCTTTCTCTAATTATACTTCGATAATTAAAAATTTAGAGTGAGAGAGGGAGAGATAGCTTTCTGAATTGCAGCAGAGGGTCCGAAATTTGCTAATTTGTGGAGGGCGAGAGTTGGGCCCTTGAATAACTATTGCCATATATACAATTTTTTTTCGCTAATTACAATAGAATCCTCCACCTGGATGTAGTCTCAAATTAAGGATGCATCGGGATAAATCTTGTCTCTCAATTTCTCTTTCTCTCTTTTTACGCTCTATTTTATTGTGGTCGTGCGCCGAATCCTTACATAGCTGTTGCTTTAATTCGGTGCAATTGTATCCACGGGCGTACGATATATGCCCCATCCAGGTTTGTAGAAACAACCGAAATGAGCCATCAACAGCCAAACAAAGGCGAGAAGCTCTCCGCCTTTGCTCAGCACCTGAACATGCGCCTCTCCCCTGACATGACCCGACGCATAACACAGCATCTCCACCCACACTCCGCTCATCACCTTCCACTTCATTTCCCCGAGCCTTTCCATCTTTCGGGCCAATTGGGACCCCTCCAGAACTGCGGCTGTCCAGCCGGGTGTATTAGGAGGAATTTCATACAATCGCTTGCATAGCTCCTCCACCTCACCACTCACACGGTGCATAAGATGGACCATCGTGGCTGCTGAGGTCATTTGGGCAACGCCGGCCACCGCGGACACCACGTTATTTTGATTAAGCAAAAGATACAGCATGTAGTCGGAGAGGATCTTGCTGAATTCCCTTTCCTCATCTCCGGCTCTCGATTTCTCTTTGTTGTACCATATCTCGGTTGCGAGATGCCAACATATAATGCTGTTGTCGTAATTAGTCTCGGTCACATGAGCTAAAAATTCGGCACAAATTTCCGCAGTCGGTGTGCTGTGGAGAAACAAATCACCTCTGGCCTCAAATATCTTCTTCACATCTGCTGGAGTTCCGGCATTCATGGATTTACGCTTAACCTCCTTAAAGATAAAGATCCATAGCTTCCTAATAAAGGGATTCTTGGACACGAACTCCGTATTCTCAATCATTACTATGTCCCTTGGACCACAGAATATCTCCCTGGAGACGATCTTCTTAGCCGTACGCAACAGAATATTGCAAATGTTAGAAACAGCATCGATGCCCCAGCTCCGATCGGGCTTATAAATCTTTCTCGGGCTCTCATTCAACGACTCGGATAAAAGGTTGCAAGCAGAGATGGATTCTGACCACCTTCGAAATAAGAATGGTGTATCTAAGGCCGCAAACATAGCATTGGCACCAAGCTTTACTTCGCATGTGGGGGATCGGGGCCTCCTCAGGTAATCCGTGGCGGCTACCAATTTGTGGAGATATGAATCTAGCTTGGACGATCTTGTTTTGTACCACTTGATTTTGGCAAGAGTCCAATCGGAAAAAACTAGCATGAACAGAGCTATCGCATCAAGAGCCATCCCCCGAATAGGAGGGAATAAGTAATTTCCACGTCAAGTTCGGGGAGCTGGTGCTTCTTCAAGCGATTAAACAAGACGAAAGCCAGCACAAGGTCAATGAAGGCTATGAAGCGGAAAATGTAGCTCCACTTGGAATGTATTGCCAATGCCTTCGTGTGGAGCACCTCGTACATAAACTGGAGTTCAACTGATATCACCCTCAACGCGTTTATCGCAGAAACATTCTGGAAATATGTGCGACTCATTTCGCGTTCTGATCTATAGAACATGAGATCTCCCATGAAGACCTTAAATTTTGAAAAGAAGTAGTAAGCATGCTTTACCACAATGCTCTCGGCAAACTCTGCTTCTTCTTCATCAGAATTTTCTTGCCCTCGAGCATTGAGTTCGGTAAAGAACTCGCTGGATTGACGATCATCATAAAAAGGCCAGGACACTGGCATCAACGATTTCCTGAGCCTCGGGAGGCTTGATAGATTAAGTGCCAATGTTCTCTCAACGTTCTTTATGACTCCGGCAAAAAATACAAGCATCGTGGGCATCACCAACAACTTGTCGCCGGGAAAAATCTGCACGAAGACATAGACGGCGGCACTGACTTGGAAGATAAGACTGAGCAGGTGTCGCCGCCAAAGCGAGCTATCCTCTAGAGAGAAGGCAGTGATGGTGTCTGGACCGCCTAGATGTAACAAGAGAAATGAGGCCCAAAATGCTTGAATTGCTCCATTTGCTTCAGCTCCACGATCGGATGAATTGCCTTGGTTGTGAGAGATGAGGCCGATGGCAAATGCAGCTACCCAGTCAGCCATCAAATAGGCCAACCACAAGAGGAACACAATGCGGTCGTTGGCTATTTTTTTCCTTAGGGGTGCAAATAGAACGAGAAAGACTTGAAGCGAGAGGCTCAATATGATGAAGCTTGGGATGTTCCATGTGCTCCACAGATCCAAGATAGAGATAAATGCCATGATTTTGCTTTGTTTGAATCTTATGGCTCCTCTTCGGTATAATTTCAGTTGCAACAAAACATATAGGATGTTGAGATGGTTCCTTACTTGTACGTCAGAAGACAGCATCTATTCAAAAGCTCGAGAATGAACACAAGCAAGGTATTCTATTCTTTGAATTGGCAGAAGAAAAGTAGATCATCCATGAAATGGATGAAGAGATAAGGAATTCACCGCGGCACAAAGTACATTGGCATCTCTCCCCTTTCAAGTTTGGCATCGAAGAATAGAAAACAGACACCGAAATCTTCTCATGGAATAAAAACAAGATCCGTTGAACGGAAAGGAGAGTGTGAAGCCAGGCTTTTGGCAACAACCGAAAGAAATCGCCATTGATTGAAATTGACTCAATCATAATCGATCAGAGCTATAAAAAATAATAATAATTGATTCGAATCAAAGAGCACAAGAATCAGTTTGATGGAGTCTTTCGATTTGTTGGTACAAGAAAATTGATTCGGCTTTTCGGTTCGTTTAATAACGAAATTTGTACTGAAAATGTAAATGAAATGGAAAATTCATCACGTTAGCAAAATGGAGTGTAGGGCTTGCTTGTCTGCACTCAATAACAAGTAAAAAGGTTGTTCTGCGTTTAATTGATCTATTAACAGTACTTCGCAAAAAACATTGAAAAAATAATGTAAGTGTTTTACGTGTCAATATTTACGGATTGTGAAATTTTCACGGACTCCGGTTTCAAAGAGTCTTACAAAAATCAGAAGAAGCAGAAAATGAAATAATGAGATGCGAAGACTCTTAACACAAAGAACAAGAATTTATCAAGGACAATTTGATTGTTCCTTTCTTCCCATGCAAGAGGTTTCGGTAATACTGATTCTATGGTATAAAACGACAAGAAGCAAGAAACACTTTTTCTTTTTTTTTTCACAATGAAGCAACACATGTTGAAGAGCTCAATTTGTTGATTATTGATTGAAATTTCAATGGAGAAAACTGTGTCTGGACATGTCATTATTTTGGTTCTAGGAATAGCTCCATTTCCATTCTAACTCTTCAAAGAACTAAGGTGTTATATATGTAGCACCACGGGTTGTACTTCCGGTGAGCTGATCAACGTTACGGGAAAGGCTAGGTCGCACTATTGTTCGTGAATCATAAACCGGGACGTCAAATGATAATGATCCGATGCTTTAGTTCTTCTAAAACGGCACCATCCATCTTATCAAGAATCAACAAATGGAGAAGTGGTGGAATTGTTCAAGGTGTGTGAGGGACTAATGTTCGTGGTCAGGAATTGAGCAGAAGAGCAATTTGGCATTCGACAGTGGGAAAAAGAAGAAGTTAGCATTTCCATAATAGAGATGTCTCATGGCGGACGTTGTATTCTTTCTCTAATTTTATTTCGATAATTAGAAAATTTAGAGTGAGAGAGAGAGGAGAGAGATAGCTTTCTGAATTGCAGCAGAGGGTCCGAAATTTGCTAATTTGTGGAGGGCAAGCAACGCTGGCCTCATTTGAGGATCATAATTGATTAGCAAAAAATTCTAAAAATCGCTTCGAATGGGTTATTTCTCAAAATTCCTCCGAGCTTGATCTTGTTCTTAAATATCGTAGGTTTATGCCATGTTTTTGCTTAGTTTGAACTTTATTGTTCCTCTATATATAATATCAGTTCGCATAGGAGGAACAATGGGAAATATATAAGTACACATGTTGAGTTGGTTCCTTGTTGTTTGTCGAAAGAAATGACCTTTTCAAAAACCCAAGAAGGTAAAAGAATTGTGAACCAACCATTCCGCGAAGGAACACAAGCAAGGTATCTCATGAGTTAAATGGTTGAAGAAAAGTATCTCATTCATGATTAGTTCAATATGAGGGCGCCACGAACTTTCCATTTGTTCTATATATCCGAAATAAAGCTAAATGCCATGTTTTTGCTTAGTTTGAACTTTATCGCTGGTCTCTGTATAATTTGGGAGTGTATAGGAGGAACATATATAATTGGTTCGTATAAGGAGAATGGAGGGGGAATGTTTATGTGTACATGTTGAAATGGTTCCTTGTTTGTTAGTCGGAAGAAATAATCTATTCGAAAACCCAAGAACGTAAAAAGAATTGCAAATCAACCATTTCGCAAATGAACACAAGCAAGGTATCTGATACAGTAAATGGATGAAGAAAAGTATCTCATCCATCATTAGTTTAATATGACGGAACCTCTTTGTTCCACATATCCGGAATGGAACTAAATGCCATGTTTATGCTTAATTTGAATAACATTGCTCCTCTCCATATAATTTTTGTTTGTATAGGAGGAACAGTGGGAAATGTATATATACATGTTCAGATGGTTCATTGCTTGTTTGTTCGAATAAAGAATCTATTCAAGAACCCAAGTAGGTAAAAAAATCGTGAACCAACCATTTAATGAACACAAGCAAGGTATCTCATGCATTAAATGGCTGAAGAAAAGCATCTCATCCATGATTAGTTCAATATGACGGAACCTTGGACGTTCCATTTGTTTGATAGATCAGAAATGGAGAAAAATGCCATGATTATGCTTAATTTGAACTTTATTGCTCCTCTCCATATAACTTTGGATTGTATAGGAGGAAGTGGGAAATGAGTATATGTATGTTGAGATGTGAGATAAGAACACAAGTGTCATAATTTTCGTAGGGCTCACTGGAATGCCTTAACTTTTTTCGATCACTTGAGTGCTATACTCTTAAAAACGTTCACCCAAATGTCGAAAATCTAACGCGGCATGGTGAACAGTGTGATTGGTTGAAAATTTACAAGGCATTCATGGCGGCTCAAAACTACAAATAGGGACAGAGTAAAGGAGGTGGGCGAAGAGTAAGCACACTCGCATCTTGTCCTTGAAATTTGGCACCAAAGAATTTGAAATAAAAGCATTCTCCTCTTCGGAAAGAAAAACTCCCAAGTTGATATTCTCCTTCTTTTTCCTTTTTCGTGATGACTAGTTACTCCTTTGAAGAATTAGGCTGAAAAACTATTTAGAAGGACAAAAACAATTTTATCATTTGACAGTGATGAAAAAGAACAATGCAGCATTTTCATAGTAGAGCTCTCTCATTGCAGACATTGAAGATGAAGGACCGCTGCAGATGTGCGAGGTGAGCTGCAATGAGGACGTTCCGGACGAAGCTAGCACAGCCAGGCGCTTCCTGCGTGCGAGAAGTTCAGGTAAGGTCAATTCAAAGGTAAGCGGATCTTTGCTAGGTACAAATTACGGGTCATTACTTTTATATTTTCTCTCAATTACGGGGAACTCTGATTTTCGAGTAAGGCATCGGTTCTAAGGATGCCATTATATGACCTAGTTAAAAAAATTATTGATAACAAAAAGTAGTAAGCAGTGAGGGTGTGTTTAGAGTTGAACTTCAATTTTTAAGTTGTTAGAATTCTCAACCCTTGCACCTTTTCCCAAACTAATAAACCTTATATATATGTGTGTGTATATATTGACATGATGTTGGCCATATTCTTTGAATTTAAAACATTCTCTTCTTTGCAAGAAAAATCATTAAAAAAAAGGGAAAAAGTAAATTTCTCTATGTTTAAGGGGAAAAAAAAAGTCACTAACATATGTGGAGAAAAATGCTAGAAGCCCATGTTCACGACCAATATCTTGTTTAGACGCAAGGTCTGGGGACAACGAGATGAGGTCGGGATCTTCATTTCCCTCCTAATGACATAACAAAACGAAACGAGGAAATCTCCATCCTCGAACTTTTCCTACGTTGTTAGTTTTGAGAGACAGAGAGGAATGTTGGAAATAGGGTTCCTGAGAGATTTGAGTAAATTAATTTAATTGGGGATTAGATCAGTACAATCAAGAAAGTTTCTTCTGTATATCTTTTCCTTTATTGTGTCCATTCCATATATTCTATGGTTAATACCATGAAAAACCTCAAACTGATACACCTGTGACAAATTTACCCCAAATTATTTTTTTTATCCAAAAAAAAACCTCAAACTGGTACATGTGTGATAAATTATTTAGAACTGATTTGCAAGTGAGGACAAATTGGACTTCAACAATCCGCTTAAATATTTTGTTGTGTAGTTGGGCAAATTTCGAGCAAAAGTAGTTCGAATTTGAGCGAAGGCGTTCAACAAGAGTCGGGCGGCGTCGGAAAGAAGGCGTCGGTGAGTGTCAAACTTAGATTTGGGGCAAAAATTTTGAGCGGTTCATCCCGTTGAGCGAAGACGATGTGGGCAAGAAATCTCCGGCTATACCCGATGCCGTCTAGGACTTCGTGAATTACTTCTTTTCATAAAGTAAAACGGCGCCGTTTTGGTGTTTGGCGGCCATGTCGGCAACAATTAGGATTCCACGTCAAACTTTTCTAATTATGAATGGCCCAATGAAACTGAATTAACACAAATGCAAAAAGTTTAGGACTAAAAATTGACAAAGAAGAGGCTTAAATTGGCATAATTGTAGTAGGTTTAAGACTTTTTTGGTAATTTTCTCGATATTTAACTACCAATTTTGTTATTAATTTAGTATTCTGGTTCATCTCCTTCATATACAAGTTTTTCAATTGATTATATATTAATTCAACATTGACATAACTAAAGTACAATTAGGAAAGTATCTTCTGATATGAACAACTCTCTCTATATAATGTGAGATGAATGTGCGATTCAAGTGTTTATGCATTTATAATAGAATACCCACGTTTTCTTTTGGCTGTCAATCTAAGTCTGCTATCTGCATGCAACATCTTGTAGCCACAACATTAGATCGAACTTGAAAAAAGGATACTGCAGTCAATCCAAACCATTTTAAGATCTGCGTGCAACATCCACATTCTCTTTCCTTGTTTGTATATTTATCTGACAAAAGGATACTGCACTCGATACTATCAGCTTATTCATGCATATATTAAGCTAATCCTAAATATATCAAACTTGATTTTAATAATTCCGTAAAAATACATCGAGTTTTATTAATCAACCTATTCACTCCCCTCTAAATTGCAGTATTGGCCACAACATTAGATGCTACATGACAAATCATATCAATATACTTTTATAAACCCATGATCAAGCAACACTGGTGGAGTAGGCATTATGATGAGGTCCATGGTTATGAGAATCTTCAAACATGATTTGGACTTGGAAGATGTAAATGGCGATTACCAAAAGAGTAGCGGTGAAAAGTTGATTTCCAAGGAAACAATTACGACTTGACTCGAGCTTAGAGCCAAAGTGGAGATTGTCGAGAATTTGTCTAGAGTTGAGCCTGTAAAAAGACCGATACAAGTAGGTTTTCTAGCTTTAGCGACTTCTTATGTGGACCCAATTAACATTCATATTAGATTCGACTTTCGGTTTTAGCCCATATATGAGCAGAGGAGCTTTTGCTTGTAACATTCAATTATGTGGCGTGCTGGTGAAATTGCAAGTGTTTCAAACCATTGGGGTAAGATTCATAAATTCTCACTAGCCCTCCTCATTTGAGGATCATTATTGGTCTTGAGAAAATTCCCAAAACTCCTCTTGAATTGGGTTCGAATTTTTAGAAGCTCCTTTAGATTTTGATTTTGTTTTAAAATGTCACCGAATTTGATCACTTTGACACAATTTTCAGATGTGCAAGGAGTGCTGCAATGAGACCATTCTGGACTGAAGTGAACACAGCTTGGCGCTTCTTGCGGGCATCTTCAGCTATGTCATCGTGAAGTGTTGAGAGCCGTCGACGGCTCTTACATGCAATAAATATAGCATGACCAGCCATATTTTATTGAGGCCACTTCTCTTCCATGCAAGAGGTTTCTATAATGCTGATCCTGTGGTATAAATCGAGAAGACAAACACAAGTTGAGGAGTTCAACTTGTTGATCTATGATTAAAATTTGAATGGAGAAAAAAAAATCTTGACCAGTCATTCTTTTGGTTTTATGAATAGCTCCATTTCCAGTCTAATTCTTCGAGGAGCGATGACGTAATCTATGTGGTGTCTCGTGTATTGAAGTTTGTTAGTAAAACAAACAAAGGTTCCTTTTCTTATGTCCCATATAAGAGAGATGAGAGAGTGCAAGTCACTTTATAAGTTAGAAGACTATTATAGTATTCTAAAAAGGAGAAATGGGCAAGTGGGCTAGACTTCCACTATACCGGCATGGGAGTGCACGGTTATTAGGCTCACTTAGCACTTTGCCCGTTCACGCGGTCACAACAATCATTTTTTTTAAATAATAATAATAATAACTACTGTTGATTCCTAATGAAACATAGGAGTTGCAGTTATCTTTGTTAAAGAAAATTTTGAATTTTATTTCATTATTTATGTCCAAAAGTTGCAGTTTTGAGATGAGACATTTTTCAGACAATAAAGAGTCGTGTCTGAATAAAGTGTCTTTTTGGACAACGAAGAGTTGTATCCCAACTAAAACAAAGTGTTCTTTGGATACGAATAGTTGTACGAATGACAGTTCTTGAGACATGAAAAAATTGCCTTTCTTCGACTATTAAATATTGAGCGATTCAATTCATTTTCTTTTTACAACTTTCAAAATTTTCGTTTTCTCAAAAAAGATACACAACTATTGTTTCCAATTGTTTCCCTTGAAAAATCTTGGAGAATTATCAGAATTGTTATTGTATCCTGGAGGATGTTTACCGGGAATCATTAGCGATGTGGTGGGGCAAATAAATCCTTTAAAAAAGTGCTATCACGCCTCAAAACATAATTCTGTTGTTCATCCCATTCGATCATATTTTTCCAACATCGTGTTGCATTTCCGACGAGCCGATCGATTGATGTTACAAGAAAAACTTGGTCACACTGTTCTCGGCGAATCGTAAAGCGGGAGATTAAACAATGCTTTAGTTCGTCTAAAACGGGATTAAGAAATACATTCGGATCTCCCCTTTGAAATTTGGCATCAAAAGGATTAAAAAGGAAAAGAAGAAGCATATTCTTCTCATGGAAGAGAAGAAGTAGAACAATAAAGTAACTGGTTGTCCCATAACAATCACTGAATCTAGTTGTTGATAAAAGAAAATGACTTAAGAAAGAACTTGATTCTCGGTTGTAATCAATTAGACGAGTTGTGTTTCCACTGTACTGCCGTCTCCCACTTGATCTCCGTCGTCATCGGCGGGTCGCGTTTCCGATTGCCGCCCAAACACAAATACCTCAAAGGTGCCCCATTCAGGTTTGTAGAGACAACCAAAATGAGCCATCAATAGCCAAACGAGGGCGAGAAGCTCTCCGCCTCTGCTCAGCACCTGCGCATGTGCCTCTCCCTTGATATGAACTGCAGCGTATGACAGCATCTCAACCCACACTCCGCTCATCACCTCCCACTTCTTTTCCCCGAGGCTTTCCATCTGTTTGGCCAATTGGATCCCCCGGAAGAGCACGGCCCTCGAACTACTGCTAGAGAAGTCCTCATACAATGTCTTGCATAGCCCCTGCACATGTATGGGATTTCCGGTGAGAAGCGATACCTGGCGCAACATGCCCTCTAGTTCGATTTGGGCAAATCCCGCCACAGCGGACATTACAGTAGGCTGATTCGTAAAAAGATACAACAGGTAGTCGGAAAGGATCTTGCTGAATTCCCTTTCGTTGTTTCTTTCTGTGGGCATCTCTATGTTGTACCAGATTTCAGTAGCAATATGCCACGTTATGACGCTGGCGTCATAAGTAACCTCGGTGATATGCTCTAAAAGATTGCCACAATCCATCCCCCCCCGGTTCTACCCTGGAAAAACCGGAGAAACAGATCACCTCTAGCCTCAAATATCTTCCTCGCCTCTGTCGGATTATTCGCATCTTCGGATTTACGCCTCACCTCCATGAAGATAAATATCCATAGCTTATTCATAAAAGGATTCTTGGACATGAACCCAAGAATCAGCGCAAGGGTTGATAATTGCCTTCCCGTGACGATCTCACAAGCTTGATGGAAGCGAAAGATGATTACCTTACGAGCTTGATGGAAGTGAAAGATGGTCTTCCAGCCACAGATTTTAGCAAAAGTGACGATGCCCCAGTGCTGATGGCGCTTGTACATCGTTCCTGGATTCTCCGTCAAGAATGCGGAAAAAAAGTTCCAAGCAAAGATGGATTCTGACCACCTTCGAAATACAAATGGTGTGTCTAAGGTTGCGTACATAAAATGGGGGTAATACTTCGCTTCATATGTGGCTAATCGAGGCTTCCTCAGGTCATCCGTGGCGGATATTAACTTGTTGAGAAATAAATCTAGCTTAAGATCCTGTTTTGGAGTGCATGATCCTGGCAATAGTCCAATCGGAGAAAACGAGCATGAACAGAGCTATTACATCAAGAGCAATCCCTCCAAAAAGAAGGATATAAGTAATTTCCACATCAAGTTTAGGAAGTTGATGCTTCTTGAAGCGATTGAACAGGATGAAAGCCATCGCAACCTCAATGAAGGCTATGAAGCGAAAAATGTAGCTTCGCTTGGAACGTATTGTCAATGCTTTTGTGTGGAGCACCTCGTAAATGAAATGGAGTTCGGCTGATAACACCCTTAGTGCATCCGCCGCAGAAACTTTGCGGAAATATTTGCGACAAACGAGGCGATCTTCACTTTTATAGAAGAGATCTACGAGCAAGACCATAAAGATGTCAAAGAAGTTGTAAGCATGCTTCACCACAACGCTCTCAGACATCTTTGCTTCTTCTTCATCAGAATATCCATACCCTAGAACTTCGAGTTCTTCAACCATATCTAAACATGTACTCCCTCTTAGCTCGTAGGATCTGGTTATTGAATTCCTAAGCATCGGGAGGCTCGAGAGACTAAGCGCCAATGTCCTCTCTGCATTTTTTATGACCCCAGCAAGAAACACCAGTATTGTTGGGATCACCAGAGACTTGTCATTGGGAAATATTTGTGCAAAGAGATAGATGGAGGCACCTACTTGCAAGAAGAGATTGAGCATGTGTCGTCTCCAAAGCGAATTGTCTTCTAGAGAGAAGGCAGTGATGGTGTCCGGACCTCCAAGATGTACCAAGAAAAATGAGGCCCAAAATGCCTGAAGTGATATGTCTACTTCAGCTGCATGAGCGCACGAATTGCCTTGCTTATGAGAGATGAGCCCAATCCCGTAAACAACTATGGAGTCGGCCGTCAAATAGGCCAACCACAAGAGGAAAACGATCTGGTTGTTTGCTATTTTTTTTTCGAAGGGGTGCAAATAAAATGAGAAAGACCTGAAGCGAGAGGCTCAATAAGACAGAGCCTCGGATGTTCCATTTGTTCCAGAAATCCGAAATGGAGCTAAATGTCATGTTGTGGCTTAGTTTGAACTTTATTGCTCTTCTCTCTATAATTTCTGCTTATATAGGAGAAAATGGTGGGAAATGTGTATACACTTGCAGAGATGATTCCTTCCTTGTTTGTAAGAAGAAAGAATCAATTTTTGCATTTTTTTTTCCCTGTAATCGAAGGGGCAAAGGCCAAATGTTACTCTCTTTCAAAAGAATCTACTGAAAAAACTCAAGAAGGTACAGGAATCATGAACCAATCATTCCACGAATGAACACAAGCAATGTATCTCATGCATTTTTTTTGGTCAAATATCTCATGCATTTTTAATGGCAGAAGAGAAGTATTGGGACGATAGTCCAAAATGCCCTAAACCTACTGCACTTTTGCCACTTCAATTCTCAAACTTTTAATTTTATCAATTAAATCCTAAATATTTTCACATTTTACTAATTAAGTTCATACAATCAATTTTGACCGAAATCATCGGCATAGACACTAGCCGTCCTATATAGGACGACCGGCATTGACGTGGATAATTTTTAACGATATTGTAATTTTTTTTTTCAATTTCTCGTATTAATTTTTTATTTTTATTTTCCTCTCCTTTTATTTTGTTTTTTCCTCTTTTCTTTTTCCCTTTCTCCCTTCGCTGGCTATCACCGACCTCGAGCGAGGGATGCCCTCGCCCGCCCAGGCCTGGTTGTCCCTCCCATGAGGCCTGTGAGGGCGACCCTCACATTTAATAAGTCACTAGATATTATGTGGGACAAGTAGGACATGGTTACATCGCATGGATGAATAAAGCATTCACGACGGCTCAAAGCTACGAATAGCGACGGAGAAAAAGGAGGAGGGAGAAGAGAAAAGCACGCTCGCATCTCCTCTTTCAAGCTTGAAATCAAAGAATAAAAAAGAAAGAGGCCACATTTTCCTCACGCACGAGAAAATTTCCAAATTGAAATTCTCTCATGGTACTCCCATGAAATACTTTAATAATTGAATATATGTGGATATTGAAGTTGACGAATATTTTGGAAATCCTTGTTTCTTATACCGAAGCATGCCCACATGAGCTTAGGAAAATTAAAGTATAAATCGACGACATGTGATTCTAGCGCATGGAATGACGGGGGTCCGGGTTGTGTTTTAAGTTGGTCCGTTTGTTGTGGGATTAAAAGGATTCGGATAGGCTTGGACTTTGGGTCCATTTTAAGTCCCATATATTGTACTCGTATAAGGGATCATTGTAGCGAGTGGTTGTGGTGGAAAACCTAAATAACATAGTGAAATTTCTTTGCATGATGTAACCCTATTTCTATAGTCAACCCGAGTAAACTCGTGTGTCATCTTTTTCTATTTTCTGTGTGATTGTTCTATTTCGGTTTAGGATATAACCTATCGGTGGAGAGCAACCAATGCTAGACTCGTTTCGAGGATCATAATCGAATGTGGAAAAAAAAATCCGCGGGTTTGTCTCTCGAAGTTCTTTCGGACTTGGATTTCGTTTCAAAATATCCTTGAATTTCGATCATTTTCTAATCGATTATCTCTCTCACTTCATCTTCGGCCATATTGATTGCTGGCCAACAATATTCACTTGGTCATCATGCAGAAAATCACCAAAATAGTCCTAAATCTATAGTAATTTCTTGTTTTTGCTTTACGCCAATTCGTCCTTCCAACTTAAATTTGCAACTTGGATGCCGATCGGATGTATGGCTAATTCTTAATAATATCTCAATATTTTAGATTTTTATTTTTAATATGTTTTTTTTTTCTCTCTCTCTTTTCTTCCTTTCCCTCCTTTCTTGGCGCAGGCTCGCTAACCCGACCACTAGAGCTAAATGCCATGTTTTTGCTTAATTTGAACATTGTTGCTCCTCTCTGTATAATTTTTTTTTTTTTTTTTTTGGTATAGGAGAGATAGTGGAAATGTATATAAACATGATGAGATGGTTCATTGCTTGTTTGTTAGAATAAAGAATCTATTCGAGAACCCAATAAGATAAAAGAATCATAAACCAACCATTCCGCGAATGAACACAAGCAAGTTATTTTATGCAATAAATGACAGAAGAAAAGTATCTCATCCATAATTAGTTCATTATAACGGAGCCTCTGGCGTTTCACTTGTTCCATAGATCGAAGTGGAGCAAAATCCCGTGATTTTTTGTAGTTGAACTTTATTGCTCCTCTCTATATAATTTTGGATTGTATAGGAGAAATAGTGAGAAATGTTTATATGCATGTTAAGATGTGAGATAAGGACACCACAAATGCCGTAGCTTTCGTACCATACTCATTGGAGTGTCTTAACTTATTTTTCCCCGACCACTTGTATAACATATTTTTGAAAGGATCACTTGAGTGCCATACTCTTAAAAATTGTTCACCCAAGTGTCGAAAATCTGACGTGGCATGACATTTAGGGTGAATATTTTTATAAAGTAATGGCACTTAAATAATAAATAAGGCACTCATGGGCGGCTCAAAACTACAAATGGGGAAAGAGCAAAGCAGGTGGGAGAAGAGGAAAGTACATTCCCATCTTATCTTTGAAATTTGGCATCAAAGAATTCGAAACAGAAAGCATACTCTTCTTACTAAAGAGAAAAATCCCAAATTGATATTCTCCTTGTTTTTCCTTTTTCGTGATGAGAAAGAACAATGAAGCATTTTCATAGAAGAGCTCTCTCAATGCAGACACTGAAAATGATGAAGGACCGCTGCAGATGTGTGAGGAGAGCTGCAACGAGGGCGTTCTGGACTAGGGTAAGCATGGTTCCAAGATAGAACCGGAACCTGAAACTGGAGCATGAGGAAATAGGTCCGGTTCTAGGTTCCAAGGTATATGAGGTAGGTTCCAGGCTCCAAAATTTGATGAACCTGTTTCAATGGATAGATTCTAGGTTCCGGAACCTGGACCCTGGACCCTGGATGCTTGATCTTGAAACAAAATTTTGTTCTATTCTTAGTATATATTTTCGCATGATCCTATAATATTCTATGGCGTTCGATGACAAATGTATAATTTGGAGCCAAACAAATTTTTAGGTTCCAAGATCCAAAAAATTAATAAACCTGGTTGATTTCGATAATATGTACGAAACCTAAAACCGGTCACCTCTAATTTTCCTTAGTCAGTTGTAGCGTTCACTCTCATTTTGCTTAACTAAAAATGAAAAAATAAAATAAAATAAAATAAATTCTGGAACCTACCCTAGAACTTGTGACAGGGGTAGGTTCCGAGTTTCAGTATGACGGGTAAGTTTCGGGTTTCAAAAATAAAGAACCTGTTGCGACGGGTAGGTTCCAGGTTTTGATTAAACCTATAAAGAGCATGGAACCTCTCATCCTTGTTCTGGACTTAAGCTAGCACAGCCAGGCGCTTCCCGTGTGCGAGAAGTTCAGGTAAGGTCAATTCAAAGGTAAGTGGATCTTTGCTAGGTACGAATTGCGGGTCATTACTTTTATATTCTCTCTCAATTATGGGGAACTCTGAATCTCGGGTAAGGCATCGGTTTTAAGGATGCCGTTATATGATTTGGTTAAAGAAATTATCGATAACAAAAAAGTAGCAAGCATTGAGGGCGTGTTTAGAGTTGACGTTCAATTTTCAAGTTTTTAGAATTCTCAACCCCTGCACCTTTCCCAAACAAAAATATATATATATATACATATATATATATATATATATATCAATATATATATTGACATTAGGATTTGGTCATACACAATCAGGAAAGTATCTTCTGTATATATTTTCCTTTATTGTGCCCATATATCGTATTATAAATAGAGCCTTATATAAAAATGGTCTCCATGAGAAAGTAATACACTTTTTCTAAATTTTTCAGGTCCTCTGTTTCTTTTCTATTTCGTGTCAAGGAAGGTTGGAGATTTTTGAGTGGCTTTAAGCTTGGCCATCTATGTGTGCTTGCTCTGATTCCCTTGTTCCTGCCTTTTTCTTTTCTTCTTTTCTTCTTTTCTCTTTTTTCCCCCTTTTTCCTTACTTTTCTTTTTCCCTGGTTATTTTCAATTTTCATTTGATAAAAAGAAAATAGATTTGCTTTTTTTTAATTAAAAACTCAATTTCCTCGAACATGAATATGGTTTGCGAAAAAAAAACAATTTTATAATATAAATAAAAATTTTAAAAATATAGTTGGCTATGTTATTTTCAAATTTGAAATGTGTATAATTGATTTAACAGTAAATTGTGTCCTCGTTTGGAAGAGTAGAGGGAGAGTTCGGAGATTTTTTTAGTAGCTCTATGCTCTGCCATCTGAGGCCTGTTTGACAAGTTTACAAATCTCTATGTTTGCGCTCTTTTTTTTTCCCGAAACATTAAAAAAAAAACATAAATCTATTTGGTAATGTTTGGAATAGATTTAGAGCAGAAAGAAGAAGTAAAAAAATAATAGCTTCTTTGTTCCCGGAAACAAAGAGAAAAATAATGTCATTTTAAAAAAATAAGCTTAGTATAACTTAATACTCGTATTTACAAATACGAGCCCATGGCTGGTCATTAGCCACAACCACTGCCGGTCGCCACAACCACTACACCTCACCGATTCCCGCCGCTTCCATCGACATTTTTATCATTAAATATAAAACAATTGGGAATAGAAATTTTTAGGATCGCACAAAATGCATTTATGTTATTTTTCTATTCTGGGTATAGAAATTTCCTGTAGTTACTAAATGTGTTCTTTTGCTTAGAAACTGTTTTCAAGAGCATAATAAAAAAAATCATTTGTGCTTAGAAATAGTTCCTCATAATAGAATTGTTACCAAACAAGCCCCTAGTGCGTTCTTGCTTTGATTCCCTTGCTCCTGCCTTTCTCTGATCTGTATTTATTATTTTTCATTATTTTATTTTTTTTCCCTTGTTATTTTCAACTATTATGCTCAATACGACAAATAATGTGTTCATTTGATAAAAAGAAAATAGATGTGCTTTCTCTTTTGAAATTTCCTTTTCTGTTGAAAATGAATTTTGTTTGCGAGAATGAAAAGCTTGTAACATAAACAAAATTTTGAAAAATATAGTTGACTATGTTATTAAAAATTAAAATGTGTATTTTCAATACATGCAAAGTTGTTTTAACTTTTGAACCAAAAAAAATGAAAAGAAAAAGTTTGTAAATTTGTATTTTCATTGGGGACGAGAATTGAAATACGTTTTTTAACTTTGCAAACCACAAAATCAAATTCATTTTTTCTAATTTAAATCGATGTGGTGGTTTTTTTTTTTCTACTTTCAAGAATAAAACACCATTCTCATTAAAAATGAAAATTAAGAACATTTGATCAAGATAAACCGAGGGGAGAAATGGTTGAATTGTTATTAAGTCTATGAGCGGCGTATTGAATACACGGCATCACGAATGTTTGCGGTCATGTCCTAACGAACATGAAAAATCATCTTCATTTGCAGGAATTGAGGTGTGGGACAAAGAAGAGAATTAGAATAGTACATTCGCACCTCCCCCTTTGAAAATCGACATCCTGTTGACATCTAAAATTACCAGAGGAGTCACATGATAGGCACGTGGGGAAGTTGTGATCGGCTACAGTTGAGAGCACCTGGAATCGAGTCCGACTAACCGTAAGAACGCCAAGCGTCAAAGATGGATTTTGACTAAGGAAAGAGAAGGAAGGAGGAGGAAGTCAAAAAAAAAAAAGAAAAAAAAAAGGAAAAGATAAATTTTAAAAATATCAAAATAATATTAAAAATTGTCTAAAATCGATGTCAGCCCACGCCACGTCGGCAATTTCTGTCATATCAACCGAATGGGCACAAATGCAAAAATGTTAAGATTTAATTGGCCAAAAAAAAAAAAGATTTACAACTAAATTGACACAATTACAATAAATTTAAAAATTTTCTGGTAATTTTCCCTGATGATTAGTGACTGCTTTGTAGAATTAAGTAGATTCACGGTTGGAACCTCTCATAGTGGACATTGTATTCTTGAAGTGAACATTATTAGGCGATTCTTGTGTTAGAGACTTTGGGGGAATTCATGAGAAAAATTACCAAAAAAGTCATAAACATACTGTAATTGTGTTAAATTTGTGCTAAACTTTTTTTTTTCGCCTATTCGATTCTAAATCTTTTGTAATTATGTCAATTCAGCCCATCCGACCAAATTTGGCTGGCCAACACTAACATAGACACCGGCCGGTGCCGATCGTCCAACGATATGATATTTTAATTTTTTTAATTTTTTTCTTTTTTTTTTTTTTTTTCTCTCTCTCTCCAACTTCTTCCGTGGCATCGTCATGGTAGCCGTCTTCTTCCGCTTCTTCTATACTCCGTGCGCCTGCGCTCTCTCTCCCATGCTCGAAGCCCTCCGTCTTCTCTACCCAATCTTTCCCCAGAATCCATCCACGTTCTTCGTCTCCGAGTAATCAGTCAACAGCCTCAGGCCATTCATCTCTCCCTCCCAACGCGGATCTCAAAGTCAACTTCTTTCTGATGTGGGTTTCGATTGACGCCCTCCCATTTGCGATAGTTTCGAAGGGATATATGCTCTGTCCAGTAAAGGAGGAATTGGCGAGCATGGATCCGGTGAGGGTGGACTGTGAGGGCGAGTCCCCCGAGGCCTACCAAATCTGCCAAGGCCGAGCGAGACCTCGCCAGATCTGGGCTAGCTAGGCGAGCCTTGCCCATCCATGGCGCAGGCGCCCTTGCCGTCCACTTCATTGGCCATCGCCAGCCAGGAAGATGAAGAAGAGAAAAGGAAAAAAAAAATGAAAAAAATTAAAGGAATATTTAAAAATATCATGTCCCTGGATGATCATCCGGCCGGCCAAATTTGACCGAAAGAACTGAATTTGCACAATTACAAAAGGTTTGGGACCGAATCAGCCAAAAAAAAAAAAGTTCGGGATTAGTTAGAAAAGAGTATAATAAAAAATAATATATAATTACAATAGATTCATGACTTTTTTTTTGATAATTTTTTCGGAATTCAGGAATATGCGGATATTCGCCAAGCGGGAAATGTGCTCAAGATGTGCACGTGCTCATTAGCCGGCAATTATTTTCACCAGCCATGAGTACAGGAATTATTTATAGATCCAAAATAATCAAATTCAAAGTATCTTGAAACGAAGTTAAGCGGCTTTAAGAATCAGGCCCACTGTAGGATAATATTTTTTTAAAACCTAGCAACTTTCCCAAACTAAAACTTTTCATCCCATTCCATCACAAATATATATTGACATATCGATTTTTTTTTCATATATTTTTTTAAATTTTTGAAACATTGTCATCTTTGCAAGAAAAGTCTAAAATACGGAAAAGTAATCTCCTCCATGTTTAGGAAAACAAATTACAGTTACTAATGGCGTATCTAAGACCGCATACACCGCATTGGCATTAGTCTCTTGCTTCGCTTGTGGCGGATCGAGGCTTTCTCCGGTCATCCGTGGCGGCGGATATCAACTTGTGGAGAAATGAATCTAGTTCAGGCGATCCCGTGCCGTTCCACTTGATTTTGGCTACAGTTCGGTCGGAGAAAGCGGGCGTAAATAAAGCGATCACGTCAAGAGCCATCCCTCCGGAAAGAAGGTAATAAGTAACTTCCACATCGAGTTCGCGAAGCTGATGCTTCTTCAAGCGATTAAACAGAATGAAAGCCAGTGCAAGGTCAGCGAAAGCTACGAAGAAGAAAAATGTAGCTTCGCATGAGACATTGATTTTACCAACGCTTTTGTGTGATGCACCTCGTACTTAAAATGGAGTTCGACTGTTATCACTCTCAACGCATCCATCACAAGACTAAATATGCTCGACTCGACTCGGCTCGGCTCGACTCCATAATACTTAGGCGGTCAGAAAATGAGAACATGAGAACTCCGATGAAGACCATAAATATTTGGACGTAGTAAGCACGCTTCATCTCAATGCTCTCTACAAGCAACGCGGCTACGTCATCAGAATATCCTTCCTCTAAAGCATTGAGGTCTTCACTTAACTCCCCCGATTCATTATAAGGCGAGTCCGATAAGAGCATCAATTCATTGAGCCTCGGAAGGCTTGAGAGATCAAGTGCCAGAGTCCTCTCCACATTTTTTTACGACTCCGGCCAAAAAACACTGATATCGTTGGAATTACCAACGTCGACTTGGAAGATGAGACCGAGCAGGTGCTGTTTCCAAAAGAATTATCCTCCGAAGAGAAGGCAATAATGGTCCGGACCGCTAAGATGTAACACAAAAAACAAATGAGACCCAAAATGCCTTAAGTACTCCATCTACTTTATCTGCACTGCTAGATGAATTGCCTTGGTTCTAAGAGATGAGGACGGATTGAGAAATATAGGGTGCGTATGGTAACACTTCTAGGAAGTGGATTTTTGTTAGAAAAGTCTTTTGAAGTAGAAATCCGTTTGGTAATTTGAAGCAGAAATTCGTTTGATAAAAACTTTTACTTCTAAAAGAAATTTCTACTTCTTAAGTGAATTTTGACTTCTAAAGTTGTTTTTTCCCCAATTTGAGAAGTTAAAAAAGTAGCTTCTCAACTCAAGAAGTAATTTTTGGACCAAAAAAAAAACTCACAAAGTACTTGTTGCCTCACCTTCTTTTCATTACACCCCATCCTCTTTTCACCTCACAAAGTACTTGTTACCGCTAGCCACCACCCCGCGCCTCCCGCAACTACCGCCAACCGTCGACCATCACCCGCCGCCGACCGTGAACGCCGCCCACCACCCTCCGTCGACCGTAACCACTTACCATCGTTTGATGCTTGCCAGTGTGACCGCCGACCACCACTGCCCTTCTTTGGCCGCCACCGCCGAGTCACCATCTTCGGCCGCGGAGTAAAAAATACATAATTAAATTTTTTATTTTTGAAAAGTAAATAATATTTTTAATAATAAAATTTAATTTTTTCAATAAATTTTAAAATTTTAAAAATGAAGTAAAAATTTTTTCGACCGCCGATAATAATTCTTCATATAAGATTTTCTAATAATAATATTTTAGAAGCAAAAGTTTTCTACCGATGCCATAGAAAAATCAATCTTCTGTTTCGAGTAGAAATATAAAAAATAAACTTCTAACTAAAAATTGATTCAGAAGTATTATAATTCAGAAGTATTATAGAATTATCATGCGCGCCCATAGCTATCCGGTCAGCCATCAAATTGGGGAACCACAAGAGGAAAAGATGCGGTGGTTTGCCACTGACAAGATAAATTCAAAAATTGCGAACTAAGGGACCTAAAAATATAAGAGGGTAACGACAACGTCATCGATAGCGCGTCTGGCGTGCCAGAAGTTCGGAGTAAAGGTCAATTCGGGCGTAACAGGGCTCCCAATAAGAAATATGCCTCAGGAGAACATAAAAAAATTCTCTGTAATCATCATTTGGCTCGAACCCAATATCCACGGTATAAAAAACTATCAATCCTCGAAAACTCTTGCCGTAACTAGCAGGGGTCAAAGTACACAATGAAGTTCCACATTATCTTTTCTATTCCAATGTGGTCAGTCCTCATCTGTCCCCGAGCCTTCCGAACTCGAGCCCTTCTTAGGGACCGTGCCGTTGGCAGTCTTGCCCTTCTTTTTCGAGTCCTGCTCATCAGCCTCATCTTCGCTGTACTCGCTCTCGTAATCGTACTCCTCTTCATCATTTTCCTCTTCCTCTTCAACCCCATCCTCCAGGACGGCCTCTTCCAGTGCAGCGCCGCCCCTAGTGCCCGCACGAGTCCTTTTGAGAACTTTCACCTTCAAGTTCAGTTTTTTGTCGCAGCCAATCCACGAATCACACAAGCAGTAACATGTCAAATTGTAGTTCCCTTCTGCTGGGGCCAAAAACTTGCCCATAACCAGCCTCGAGCCACCCCTCACCTTCTCCACTGCTTCTCTGACGGCCTTACTTTTTTCCTTTGCATCTGCTCCCAATCCCTCCATAGTCTCCTCGATTGCCTTAGAGGCAGCACTTACAGCGGCCGCTTCATCCATGAAACTTAACTTCTGAGAAAACCAAACGTCGTTGGAGTTAGGGTCCGCCAGAAGAAACCAGAAACTTTCTTCTTTGTGAAAAGGATACCGCGGAGCATGAGGTAGAGCGCCAATGAGTCCATTATCTCTTTTGAGTGTAACCCAAGCCTGAATCGTGACCACATCACCCTCTTGTATGCCTTCTTCACCTTCAGTCTCGCATGTGACATCTATTGATACAGAAGGCATCATCTCTAGAACACACTCTATATCTTGTACTTCTGTGCTGGAGAGGCCTGCTGCCTGGAGCAGTTCAGCGCGGTCCTCAAGAGACATGTCCCGGAGCTCCTGAAATGTTCTCACTTTCTGCAAAAGATAATGAGTGAAGATCTTAGAAAAAGGGATCTTAGGAGGAAGTAAAAATCTGCGATGCCGTGGCTCCCATTGCTCATTGCAGGGCTGATGCAGTAATATCCACTTGCACAGTGTAATGCATCATGAGGTGCCAATTTTCATTGAAAACCATACTAAAAATCCCCGGAATGCAAAAGATTCAGGGATGGGGTTCACAATCACTCCACTAGGTGCAACAATTGATTAACATTTGATTTTAATTAACAGAAAAAAGGATAGCCTTAAGCTCAAACCATCAGGCATATCATTTCCACCCTTGAGAATAGCAGAAAAAAGATCTCTGACCAGAGACAATGCATGTAGCAATCACATACTCACCTTGCGAGCAATCCTCTTAATAACAGATTCGCTGATATGCGGCAGCTGCAGCAAAGGTGCAATGCCTTCACTAGATCCTCCAGTTGTCTTCTTTGCACTGAGAGGAACAGCCTACATACATTCATAAAACACCCACAAGCTCCCCTGGATTAGTTATAGTCTTGTATCTGGTAGCAATAGTGTACATTGGAATTTGGTGCAAGTCTACATCCCTTCACATCTCAGATAAAATGCGAAAAAGAAGACAAAGGCAAGTGAGCATTAAACAAAAAGGGTAAATGGAAAATCAGCCTCCAATTAGAGGAAGAGTGCATGTCAGACCTTTAACACCGTGAATATTGGCTTAAGGCCTGTTCGATGACCCAATAAAGTGCTGAAAACATAAAATTAGCACTCAGCGAGATTAAGTTGGTTTCATAAGCTGAATTAGCATTTACAGTCAGAATTCACTTAATCTGATAAGTAAGGGTTTCTAAATTCCTTCCATAGGAAATGATCAATTGTTATTAGAATCTGGCCAACTATATTGTTCAAAATCGCCAATACTAATCATGATTTCGTATTTGGTAAGAAATTAGTAATATTTCAACAACCAATTTTCAGTTAATATCAAACAGCTTCTTATTTTTTATTTTTTCAGCACTTGAAATGGTCAACACATGAACTTCGCAGCTTAAATCTGCAGCACTTATTTTTAAGTTTTACAAACAAACCTGTAGCATGACTTTTCAGATCATCAGCTAGTTGTCATTTTGCTTGTCATACTGTCAATGTATCCATCTGTACTTCACACAACTCTCTGCTACTAGCTAATACTCAAGTTTGGATGAACTAGTGTAACTACATATGTGGAATTCAGTTCTCCACAATGTTAGACATTATAAGATCACGGCAGAAGATCCAAGTAACAAAAAACCTCAGTGCAACAAACAACACACATATGTAGAGAGAGAGAGAGAGAGAGAATCTGTTCAGTAGATTGAAAATCAATCTCCTTGACTCCTAATCGATTAGTCATGCATCAAAACTATTAAAGCATAAATGGAAAAAGTAATCTTTCCTTGACAACCCAAATCTATGAAATTAGACAACAACGACAATTAATAAAGATCAAGTTCTCAGCTTCAGCACCTGAATAATGCATTGAGAAAGCTCCACAACACCAATTGCAGGCCTCAGCCAACCATGTCCTTGGGCAGTGCGTGGAATGACTGCCATCTGAATGAAAAGTTTAAACACTACTGAGAGGAATAGGATAATGAAGCTAGCTGAATGGTTTCGCAATATGTCAACAAAGAACACCAACACAACCAAAAGGTTTTCATATAGCATAAATACTAGTGTTTCATTTCATGTGCCGCTAATTGAGCAGTATGAAACCCACACGTCAAGCAAAGAGCTATATACGGATTCAATCATTTCTGCCTGGAACTGCATGAAAAATAACTGCTAAGAGACAGACCAATACAAAAGAACAAGAATGAAGAAAGACGCAAAAGACGTGGTTTCTAATAGAAAGCCTGCATATTATATATAGACAAACCCTTCCCCCCACCGATTGTCACTAAGAAACTAAATAGCACCTTCATTAATTCTTCAAGTAGTCGAGGTGCAAGTTCCAAAACACGTCTGAAATCATCGACCAAAGCTGGAGATAAGGACTCTGACTCCCTTGTTAACTGAGCCTGAATCAACAATTCTGTCTTGAAAGAAATCAAGGCACCAAGCACATCTTTATTAAGTCCCGACTTACTTGAAAAAAAAATCGACAGAAAGCTACTTATGACAATCTTGCTGCATATCACCTTAACGAATGGGGGATGTTGCTTCCAAAACTTAGCTTGTTCTTGCTTGATGTTCTTGAGATCCAGATTCAACTCACTCCTGACCAATAAAAACAGCTTTTGAAGGGGTTCCTCATCAGTCCTTCGGACTGGAATTTCCATGAATTCAGCAGCCTTGATAAAGACCTCCATAACTTTGCTGCAAGCAATGGTAGAAGAGAGAAATGGAGCGATACACAACTTTACAGGTCTGAGAGTTCCAAAAACATACTACAACATGAGGACAATGCTTAAAAGGGAGTACTAAAAGTTAAACAAAGAACATGACAAAATTCATGGACGATGGCAGCGTCCTACCATCAGAACAACAGTTACAAGGTCTTGTTTATCACTAACATCCAACAGCATAAAAATAACTCTTGATGCATACAGCGACAAAATGAATGGGACACATACTCAGAAAGGACCACATACCTCGGGGCCAAAGAAGGCTTCATTAAGTGATAATAATTGGACAGTGTATGATGCATGACATAGTTTCCAGTATACTTTGATGACCTTGAGAGGTATATGACAGCAATAACTAGTGGCAAAAGAATACAGACGCCCACAATCCAAAGTAGAAGAATTCCACCATAAGCACCATCGATGTCCAGCAGGAACTGAGGGAGAGCGATCCCCATTTGAAACCCCTGCACAAGACCAGGATAATTTTAAGCTTTCTCAAAGAATATTAATCAGATTAGTAGGCAGCTTCAAACAACAAGTTACCTGCTTCCCATCCGGATGACCATATTTTTCAAAATTTTCCTTAGATATAGGATCAGTGAGAGCTTGATAAGCCTTGGAAATGTACTCCACGAAATAGTTGTGTGCCTCTGATAACAGATATATACAAAGTCAACTCTTGGGATACATGAATTATTTAACTAGATCCAACTTGGAGATATTTGAAAAACCGTCAACCTGGATCAGGATTCTTATCAGGATGGTATTGAATTGAAAGTCTTCTATACGCCTTCCTAATTTCTGAATCGGAAACTCCAGGTTCCAACCCAAGAATGCTAAATGGCTCAAAAACTTGAATCTACGTAAACCAGAAAAAAGACAACCCAGTGAAAAGCAACATTCAGGAAACTCACATTCATAGGTAATGATGGAAATAAGGCATGACATATACATATGGAAAGAAAAAAAGATCATAAGTAACTGGCACGGGTACCATCAACAGCAAAATATATAGGTTAATAGAAAAGTTCGCAACATAGATTTTACCTCCCCACTCATATTTTTGATGTAGTAGACTAGAAATATCATCACGACCCAGAGCAGAACCAATGTCAGGTTGCTGTAAGTTGAAAATGTGGAGATCTGCAACAATTAAGATGAAAGAGAACATGCAGTCATAAACTCAACCCCCATACCATTCATAAACATCGAATGCTTTCAAGAAGTCAACCATGCCACTCACCCTCTTGAATATGGACTTGCGATACTTCCCTGACCGCAAGCATTGTGAACACTGGCAGTGCGTGATCTTTGATTTTTTGGTAGCAGCATGGCATAACTTCATAATGGTATAAGGCACTAAAGGCAGCGCCATTATAGTCAAAATGAAAATAGGAAACAGCGCGCTATTCTCCTCCGACGCAGCCATGGCGACCTTTCAGCGCACAAGAACTCTACCACGGCAATGAAACCTGCACGAATCAATGAAATTCAGCATGCCCTTCCAAACTATATCGGGTATATGAAACAAGCATCCATACAACATCCAAGTTTTCTAGTCAGTCCATCCGCACAGAACTCGTGCACTTAACACAAGTTAACAGTTAGCAGCGTGTCATGTATCGTATTGTAATGGTACAATCAAAGAATCCGCAATGAAACGCGCCTCGATGATAACTCCAACAGTTCTTCACCACCCAAATTAATAAACCAATGGGTAACAGACAACATGCTACTCCATGTTAATCAAATCACAAGCAGCTTTTAGCTCCACCGAGCTACTACGCCGAGGAAAATTGACTATAAATCTCGCAAAAACCAGTCCAAACCCACGAAAACGCGCCCAATCATCGAAATCCCCCAACAATCCGACAAATTTAGCATAAACAAAAGGTAAATAGATCCCTCCGGTGAAGATTGAAAAACCAAAAGCGCATGAACGAGCACTTTCTCAATTGAAGAAAAATCTCAGCTCCTCCGATTGAACTGATGGTTACCGGGGCCGTCAAGAACGCGATTTGATTTGAAGATTGCTGTTCATGCGAGCTCGCGAGCCCAATTGGCAACGAACAGCGAGAATCTGAAAAGGTGTACGTATGATCTGGAGGAGAAGGAGGAGGAGGTTTCTCTTGGGTTTTTGGGACTTGGATTGAGATCTACGAAATGAATATGACCGATTTTTTTTTTTGGGTCAAAAAGATGATGATGAATTGAAGCGGTCGTAACAGTAGGGATTCAAGGTGGATTGCCGATTTTAGCCATGGATATAGCACAGTTGGCAAGATCTAGATCCCTGACATTGTCAATATTAGAAATGGCGTTGATCAAATCAAAATCAAAACGAAATGGCCTAATTTGATATACGCCACCTTTTCAAAATTTTTAAAAATTCTCACTCAAAATTTTTCTCCGCTTTTGAAGATGTGGCGTGGATCAAATCGACCACCCATTTTGATTTGGACAAATTCCATTTCATCAATGTCACTCCTAACATCAATTGCAATGTTAAAGGGATTCATTTCCCGATTGGCACCCCACATGGAGGGCATTTTTGTCCACTCAAAGTAGATCTTTAGGTCGGGACAAATTCTTAGGATAATAACACAAAAGATCCCTAACTTTAATCCTATATGCAACGTGATTTTTGAAATTTTAATTTATTCAAGATCTTGAACTTTATTCGAACGTGTAATATCGTTCATAAATTTTTAATTTGTTCGATGTAGTCCTTAAAATTTTGATTTATGTTTGATCTAGTCTCTAAACTTAAATTAATTAAAAAATAGCATTGGACATTTTCTAAGAGTATAGGGGCTAAATTGGATATGTATCAAAAGCCAAAGGACTTCATCAAATAAATTAAAAGTTTCGAGACAAGATCGCACATTGAGCTGAAATTTAAAGATTTTATTGAATAAATTAAAAGTTTAGAGAAACGTTACACATTTGACCAAAATTTAAAAATTATTTATGCCATTTTCCATAATTTGCATATAAGAAATTTTGGGGCAAATTTGTAAATTGAAATATTAATCCTTCTTTTCTCATTTCATCTCGTAACATATTAAGCTAACTTAAGATAAGAAATACGACAATATAATCAATGTGAAAAATTAAATTTTACTCAACTCTTTTCATCGTCCATTTCGTTTTTAAACGTTATTGATATGGTAATCCCTCACTCAAGAATGTATTCACTCAACAATTATGTCTGCTTTTGGGCAACCTCCTTGATGGTCGATTTTATTCTCCATTACGACATGCTACAATTGAAAATTTCGAAAAACAAACATTTCAAAAAATCATTGAGGATCGTTTCGGTGGCCACTCTTTTCGATTTGGAAGGGGGGGGTCGAATCCCTACCTTCGGGGAAGGAGTGGAGCGGGGACTCGTGAGAAAAGAATAAGGTTTAAGTAACGTGCACACGGCCCAACATCAAAAAAATAAAAATAAAGTGAAATGAACATATTTTATTTGATTGGACTTATACTACCCTTTGCAAAAATTGCTTTAGAAATTTGAATGAACTGAATATCGAATTCGATCCTATCAACGATGTAAAAAGTAATGGAAATTCGCACAACAAAAATTTACGTGGTTCGGGAGATGTTCATCCTACGTCACAAAGGAGATGAGATCAAGTCAATAAACTCTTTTAAAGACTTTAGCGTAAATATAAATAAAACCTACTTTAATTTAAAATTGCCCATAGCTTCAAATATTTAATTTTTCATATAAACCCTTATGAACAAAAAACGATTGCTTCGGAAATTTGAATGAACTTGGTTCCAAAAAGTTTATCCTCATTCAAAATTGTAAAATCCCTTTACTTCATTTTAAGTAATTTTTTTAAATTGAATAAATTGTATCATTTGGTAGAGAACTACTTTGGTTGTAAGTAAATATATAAAAACATCATTTAAGCATGTTTTGTAAAATTATCTAAATCTCGATTCCAAGCAAACATTCTCTTAACTCTATATAAGCTATATATAATTTGCCATGCATTGTAAGCCCCTTTCTTCTACTAATCTTATTCAATCGGGATAATCTGAAGGACTTATTTGCAATAATTTTTCCAAATGCTAAATTTTTTTGCAAGAAACAACGCCGAGCGCATGTTGAGCATGAAATAAACTTTATGCTCTGTATTGAAAAAATAAAATAAAATAAAAGAATGAGATATATCAGAATTAACGGATTTTACTAATGGAGTTTTGGTGAGTCGAAGGTGTCGTTTCTAAGACAAGATTACACAGGAGTTTCTTCATTCTACGACGATCCAGGCTGCAATCTGTCACGAAGAACCCGCTGAATCTGCAAAGGTACATCCTTGGAAAAGAAAAAAAGAAAAAAAAACACAAATTGGTTGGCTTCTACATGCACGTGATTGACCCTTTTTTGTTTTTTTCGGTCAGAGTGATTGACTTTGCCATTTTTTACAACAGTTTCCTGCAATTATCAAAACTGGTCCTATTCTTATTTGCAAAAGCAACCTCGTTCATTGGATTCTTTCATTTTCATACCAAAATTTATTTTTGTGTCAATGCAGTTGCAAATCCAACTCCATAAGTATCGCTTTTGATAATTTAAAAAAAATCCATAATTATCATTGAAAAGAGCTTTTTCCAAGGTTTTGCACTTCCGCATTGAAAAGGTTGGGTTAAGTACACGAGAAGTGCTGTATATAACATTCACTGATCGTCATAATTTTGTTTTTTGTTCACTTGAACGCCACAAATTTTAAAAAAACGATCATCGAGAAAGTGAATGTCGTGCAAAAATTACGACACTTCCAATAGGGGTGAGCAAAAAGGATCACTCGAACTAGAAACACCCAAATCGGACCGAAACCGATGGTCCGACTCTCGATTTTAGAGGGATCCGGTCGATTCCCGATTTCTAAAATTGGAACCGGTGACCAGGCGGGTCCGATTCTTGATTCCAAGGCCTTAGAACAGGACCGGTCTTTTTTTTTATTATTTTTTTTTATAAAAGTAAACCTAATGTTTAATTGTATGGGCTTAGCATTTACTTTGGTTTTTGAGCTTCCAATGTTGCTTGTCCAATGGATTATCCATAATACATCCCTTCCCATCAAATATAGTGAATGTTATTGAATTACTATTGAGATTTTAACATTACGGATGCATAATTTTTTTCACGAACACGAGTTCATTAGAAACCGCTCGAGAACGAGAACGGACCGATGGTCCGATCCGATCCGTTGTTTCAAAAAAATGGGAACCAGGGACCACCGATCCAATTTTCGATTTTTGATGAGAATCGGACCGAATCGAAAACCGTTCACCCCTAACTTCCAATATACTTATCCCTGAAAAGGTCTTTTCAAAATTGCCCCAGGCACCCCCGTTCATAGTTCTAAGACGTTTGGTTCAAAAGGTTATGGGGTCTAGCTTTAAGGATGCATTCAGTTAGAGGGATCAGTTGAAATGAGGTACAAACAATTAGCCTAGGTATGGAATTGTTTATTCCAATAATGATTCTATGATTCTCTTTAAAATCCTATTCGTATCAACGATGTGCGTACCCCATATAACGAACCAAACCTTCTAAATGGAGTGAGTCATCTTCATGAATTTTCCGCCTATAATCTTTAGACATTCAAGAAAATTATTTAACTAAAATAACCACTAAATTACACCACTACATTTGAAAACTTTTTAAATTAGCCTAAATTGACTTTTATCTTTTAAAAATGAACCTATTTTAATATCGCGTGATTCATATAATTTTTTTCTGTGAAAAAAAAAATTGACACACCTTTCACAAAAACTCAAAATTCACTTTTTTTTATTTCGAAACGGAATCATTCTTAAGATTTCGCAATTGGTGAATCGCGAATTTGGAGATTTGTCGGAGCGTCTGAATGCACAAAGCGCCCTGGATTGAGGGGGCGGGAAATGCCAGAATCTCGGCTCCCGTCGATCTGGGCAACGTACAGCGCTGAATACGCCATGGAAGCAAAGGCGTAGCAGTGACTCTAATTTGTTGCCGAAACAAGAACAAGAAGAAACAAAACTCGAAATCAAAATGAGCGGAAAACCTTCAGGGAGAAGAAGAAAAAAAGGCTCAGAGAATCTCGATTATGGATCGCATCAACGAGCCCTGATCGGGCTTCAGAGTTTGATGGTATGTGTCTTCGGATCATCACCGCCCCCGAAAGTCGCAGATAATGGGAAAAAAAACCCTAAACAAGGGAAAAACAAAATCGAACGAAAAATCGAACGAGAAGCGAGAGCGCAAGCAGTCGCGGGAGAGCAGCTAAGGCCTCAGAAAGCTAGAGATGATGAAATGTCGATCAGAGACGGTAGTCTCAGATGGTACGGACAATTTTTCGCATCACAGGCCATCCCACTCGAGCGAAGCTAAAACAAGCAGAGCAATCCAGAGCCGACCGAGTGAATACACAGCGATCTGAGCTCGAAACTGATGAACCAGCTACAAGACGGAAGATAACTGCGACCTCTGCGAGCAAAGACGACGAAGAGGAAGATGATTTTTAGGGTTTTTGTGATGGGAGATCTGGGTCAGAGAGGGGAGTTAAATAGATGGCGCAGCCAAGCTGCTGGATGCAAACCCTAGCCGCGTAGGCGCGACCCGATCACGGGCCGCCCAAGTCGGCCCCGGTCAAATGGGTCCAGAATTTAGTTTGTTCGGCCCGTGTAGGCCATGAGTATTTTAGCTATGAGGCCCGATCCATCCATCCATCCATCCATCACCTAATGGGCATGTTTGAGCAATGGACTACGCCCGATCGGACCGCACGTCCCGATCAGGATTCGCTCAATGGTCAGTTCTACTCGGAAATAATTGCGTCACGAGTAAAAATAGAGATATATAAAAACAAATAAAAAATGGCAGTCGAAATGAAATTTATTCATGCAGTCAGGCAGGTCGAATATTTTGAGTCGGTAATTCGATCGAGCCTTTCTTGGGTTGATCTCGCCAGTCATGTTTGATGAAAATCATGCGCCGAGATGTACGAGAACAAAGCGGAAATTTCGATGGATGGGACCGATCGAACATTTACATGAACTTCTCCCATGTAGGAATTATTATGATTCCTCCTTACAGTAGTTCCAAGACAACACATCCAAAGTTTCCTCGGCCAACTTGTTGATTGTTCCATCCTTTTACGCCCCATGCTTCGACTTAGGGATTGCCTCTCCCACATGTTGCTTAATCCAAATCATCGTCACGGGTGAAAAAAGTTTGCCTAAGTCCAAGCTCTTCTCTAACTTCGACGCGACATCAACTTCGGTCCAAACTTCTAGCAAAAAGACTAAACAATAGCGTGTTTGGTTTCACGAATGACGTATGTAATAAAAGGAGAGTAGCATTAGGATTTCCAAAATACCCCCAAAATCCAGATTAGAGGGAATGTCGTGATTATCGCTTTAGTAGTCAATCGTGATTCACGAGTTTAATAGCTATTATTGCAATTAAACATTGTAATTGGCAATCAACCTATAATGTAATAGCCAAACAACTGCTACCAAATGTGCCCTAATTTCACTCAAAGAGCTACATACAAACTCTCTCTACTTTATTACTGCTTTATACTCGACTCACTAATTTCATAATTGTCGACTAATCTTTACTTCATTGCCCCCATTTTATGGCACGCGAGGAAACCATCTACCTTAGAAGATTCAAAGATGTGAAAATTCGACTTGGTCAAGCTTAAGTTGAGTATTTGATTTAGCATGACCTACTTAAAGATAAGCTTGGGCAATAACCTATGCCAATCCAACTAGATTCGACTCACAACATTCTCCAAGGTCAAATGCATCGACCACTACACTTCTCTAATGGAGGTTCGCCTGAAAGGGTGAACTCTAAAGCCAATAAATCAAGTGGACAACATTCATTCGAGAAAATTATTAAAAAAGTCTTAAAATCGATTGAGTTTCATCAATTAAGTTCTAAACCCTTTGATTTTGCCAATTGAATCACAAATATTTCAAATTAAGAAGAATTCGACCAATTTTGGTCGAAAAAACATTGACATGGATATCGGTCATTCTACGTGAACGGCCGCTTAAAATGGTCGACATTGATGTAGAAACCACGACAAAAATCTATTAGTTGCGCCTAAAAAGTTCGAGAGGTCGAGCTAAACGACAAGGGATGCATTGAAATTTTCACGATATACACGGCATCATCCTCTAAAAAGGCCCTTCAAAATAACACGAATTCCCTATGCGGGGAAAGGAATATGCGTTAGAAAACATAATGGTGCCCTCTTCACGAGAGATGCAACCAAGCAACTCACGCGTCAACATGTGATCAATGCAAGCATGCAAGAAACAAGAATGAGTTGCCAATGACTAAAACTTCTTTGCCTCTTTACTTGTAAGACTCCGTAGTTTTCTTCATCTTTTGTTGTCATGGCAAAGTGCGGACACTACGTTGGAGATAACAAGAGAAAGAAACGTGGGATTGCACTAATTATTGAAGCAAACTTTTCTTGGTTTTGATGTCGTGGGTGCTGTCCCATTTCTCCATGTACCAAACATGAGACAAGACCCCCCATTTTTTTTTCTATATATAAATTCCTTGATTTCCAAAAAACAAAAAATAAACATATAATTAATTAGACACGGTTTGCTTAGGCACCTTTGTTTCCTATTTAGATGCTACTTTTGATTCCCCTGTACCTAAACATTTTGAGTGAAACCAGGACGGAGGGCACCACTAGCCATGACATGGGATTTGTAGACGACATAGACGCCCCCATCAATAACTGAATAAATAAACAAAAGTGGTTTGTCAAGGGAATATAGAAAAAAAATTGGCCAAATTTTGTTTTATACTTTTTTGCCTATATTTTTCTTTCTTTTTTTGTCGGCCATTGGCCTCAAGTGATGGATGCCCGGCCTTGGGCCTACGCCATCGACGAGGCCGAGCGATGGCCAGTGGTGGGAAAAAAAGAAAAAAGGAAAAGAAACAAAGCGAAAGAAAATAAAATATTATTAAAAATTATCCACGTTAACGTCGATTGTACCACGTAAGACAATTGACGTCCACGTAAACGATTTCCAACTAAAATTGGACGGACGGGCTCAATCGGGAAACATAAAATGAATTGACAAAATTAAAATTTTTAGGGCCAAATTGATAAAAATATAATAAATTTATGATTTTTTGAATAATTTTTTTAAAAGAAAAATATAAACAGAAAACTAAGAAAATTTCAAAATTGTTGCGGGAATTAATGTGAGGCGGGTGGCATTTTCTCTTTTTAAGTTTTTCTTTCACTTGGGAATAGTGGGCTTAAGTGTTTTTATATTAAGGTGGAACCACTAGTTTGGAGTTCAGAATCTTGGTTTTAATCGGGGTCGGCAATCACCCACATAAATAAGTGGCTATATTAGTAGGCAAGGTTAACAAAATGCAAGTCGATCCATTTACTCTATACATGTTAACAAATGGATAATGACATAAATAGCATCTGAATTTCAGCTCAATGTGTAATGTGATCTCCGAACTTTTAATTTGGTCAATGTGATCTTTAAACTTTAATTCAATATATAATATGATCCATGAACTTTTAATTTGTTGAACGTTGTCTCCGTACTTTTGATACATATTCAATTTAGTCCGTAGACTATATGAAAGTGTTCAAATTTGTATTTCCATAAATGATAGATTAGGTCTAATTTTGAACATTTCATATAATCCATGGACTAAATTGAACATGTACTTATAGTTTATTGACCACATTGAACAAATTAAAAGTTCGGATATCACATTACATATTGGATCAAAGTTGAGAGAACATTTGTGTAATTTTCCCTAATTAAAAAAAAGATATACAAAAAAAAACCAAAACAAGACTCCCCAATTTGACATGCTTGAGACTTTCAAACTTCGTTTATTTCACGGGAAAAAATATTTTCCCCAATTTTCGATATTTGGGGGCCAAAAATGAATGGTCAACGGAACTCAACAAAAAATTTCTTTGTAAAATTGGGGAAAATGATTTCCATTTTGTAATTGGGGGGCAGGGAATTTGAGTGGGGTTTGGTCCGATTGAGAGAGATTTGGGAAAATATTTTAGGAAAATAATATATTTGTCTTTCCAAATAACGAAAAATAATTTTTTTTCATTTTCATGTTTCACCAAACGCTGAAAAATATGATCATTTTTTAGGAAAATGACTTCATGGAAAATATTTTCCATAAATGTCATATTTTTATGAAACAAACGAAGCCTTAAAAAATTAATATTTTCTCATTGTAATTTAATCATTTTGCTATACCTAGTAATATGAAAAAATTATTACCATACAATATTATCAAGTATCGATCTTCAGTTTCAAATGTCATAGGATCATCACTTGCATGCACCTTAGATGTGCGAGCATGAAACTGTAATGCATTTGATGACTGCTCCTTAAATTTAATTCGATAAAATGTATTAGGGCGGGGCAATGGTTTAAAACGTAATAGGGTTAATATATCGAATGACATCAAATTGACATACTTGTAATAAACTTACTCAAAATTAATTTTTTAACTACAAAAATTTTAAACTGACACATTTATAATAAATTTATCAAAAATTATTTTTTTATCATAAAAAACTCCAAACCGATACACCTATGTGATAAAATTACCCTCCATAAGCTTCTATTAAATTGAGTTAATATCACGAAAAATCTTAAATTGATACAGCTTGTGATAAAATAGAGGGCAAGAAATCCAAATTGGTTTATTCATTAATAGAAATTGATAGGTAAATTTTTTACGGGTGTATAAGTTTGAGATTTTTTATGGGTATTTTTACTTGTGTACTAGTTTAGGATTTTTTGCGGTATTAATCCAATATATAGGTAGAAGATGTCTCATTAAACATAGTATCTGCTAACTATATTTAATAAAAAAAACATTTGATTTTTAGAGTATTAATTTTGCATGTTATGAAAATAGAGGAAATTAAAAAAGAACAATATTTACTTGCAGGGAGATATTTTGCTCGGACATGAACGAAATTCAAGTCCCACAGTGGGGGCAATTTGGACCATTCACGAGGAGGGCCCCAATTTAACCAGAATTACGTCACCAGAGAAGCTCGTGCTCTGCTTTTTTAAAATGCACGCTCCCCACTATTCTTCTTCTTCTTCGTCCTCCCCTGTAGAGAGAGAAACTGCCATTGACTCGGCATCACTTGAGAGAGAGAGAGAGAGAGAGAGAGAGATGGTGGACGACATTATGGTGCGCGTGGACGGGGCCACCGCGAAGCCGGCGGTGGAACGCTCCGATTCGGCTGTGGACGGCGAGGGCAGAGCGCTGGAGAGAGAGAAGCAAATGCAAGCGATGGCGGGTGTCGTGGTGGTGGTGGTCGACGGAGGGGAAGGGTGCTCGGCGGGGCGGCGGCGGCGAAGAAGAAGGCGAGGGAGAGAGTGGTGGTGGAGTGCAGGATATGCCAGGAGGAGGACGAAGTCCAGGCCATGGAGTCTCCCTGTGCCTGTAGCGGTACTCTCAAGGTCACTCTCTCTCTCTCTCTGCTCTCTCTATTCGAGCTTGTTTCGTTTTCTTCTTTCCTTTTTGCGGTTCAAGTTGGCTGTTGAAAGGCGGATGTTTTCCTGGGTTGACATTTGCAAATTCTGTGAATTAGATGAATCTCCCCTCTCCTCTCTCTGATCAAGGGTCTCGATTTTCAAACTCCAGTGTGGTCACTCTTAGTTGAAGAAGGTAAAGGGAAACAAGTTTGTTTTTTTTTTTTGCCCCTTTGGTAGAGGTGGAGCTTCGTGGAAATTGCAATTTTTCTTTTTCCGGAGCTGGTCTCGACCGCGTGACGGCTTTTAATTTCAGTGGTTGTGTTGAAGTAATTTTTAGCATTTACGACTTTGTTGGGGTTTGGTATACTGTTGCATATTTACTCTGATTTCTTCTGCGAGGGGAGATACCAGATGAAATGGGAAATAAGTAGTATGTCAATGACGATCACTGGCTTTGTTTGACAAATCATTATGTCAATGACACCAAATAACTTGCTCCACGATGAACTGAAGTTTTCAAATTAAGTGGATGAGTAAGAGAGTGGGAAAAGACTTTCTGATACTTATTATGGAGAATTCATGCCGGCATGGGACAGATTTGGGGAACAAAGGGTCTCATGGGGTGTTCTCTCTATGTGCCAAACAGTTGATTCATTACTGGTATGGATGTCTGGCTAGTGAGTTAAAACAAATGCATCAGCTATACCGTGAATGCACACACCATAATTTTGACCAATGCTCAGAATGCAATGTGAAGCTATTTAAACAAGCATTGGTAAATGGTGGTATATTTAACCACGACTCTTTTGTAGTACCCAAGTGCCTCCCCATCTAGTTCATGACTCGCATGGATGGGTTAGTTAGCAAGATTACTATCTTCCTCATCTAATACCCTACAAAACTATGAGTAAGAAAATGGACACTGCAATATTGACAGGAAAGGGAGATTCTGTTAGTTTTACATACAGGAATGACTTGAACATGGTAAAACAGAGGTATTTTGTGGTACACGACCATGTAGGTAATGACTGTTCAAAGATTCATGCCGTGTGATTTCTGGGTTTAAAATGTGAAACAAGTTAATTAGATGCCTTAATTAATAGCATGATGCATTAGATTTTTAATGTATACATGAAGAAGAGGGGTGGCAGCTACCTCTTTCAGTACATATACCCACAAATACTGGGATCATAATTTTGTTATTCCTTCCCTGACTTCTCATCAAGGAGATGTACTTCTGTGCTTAAGTTGGTTGAGATTATGACCAAGTCATGCTTTGGTTTATAATTGATCCCTAAGTTGAAATCAGTAGGATTTGCTCTAAGCATTGGAGTGTTTGGATTGCCTGATGATATCAGCTCTCATCTTTCTTGTAGTTTGCCCACAGGAAGTGCATTCAAAGGTGGTGCAACAAAAAAGGTGACATTAACTGTGAGATTTGCAACCAGGTAGGACTGCATCTTAGCTTCTTAATCTATATATGATGAATATGCAAATTCACATATAAAAGGTCTGGTTTTCTATGTGATAGGTTTTTTCTCCAAATTATTCTTCGCCACCTGCCACTATCAGTCCTGATCTTGTGGCCATTGATGTCAGGTAACTTGTAAGCTCCATTAAGAACATAAAATCCCTATAGGGAGCATACTTTTGACTTTAGTTGGCCACCAATGTCTAGATATGCTTTATTTTAACAATCTACAATTAACATCTTCTACCATCTTAGAGAAAGTCATGCTCCTTTGCATGTTTTAGGGATTTTACTTACTGTTATTTAGCTTTTGGTTTAAAACTTCTTATTTGCTTCCATGGTTGGTTTTTTGTTGTTGTTGATATATGAGGGAGATATTTTGCATGGATATTGATGATCAAGAAAATTGCCTTTTTCCTCGTGTCATTCCTCTGGTCTCCTCTAGCCTCATTATTGTCTCATTTCTCTTTTTATATATAATGGGTAAAGAAAACATATTCATAGTTACCTGACAATTGTTGGTCTTACTCCGAAGCTCAATCAGCTTAGTGGATGCCCCCTTGGGGAACACTTGGAAATGACTAAGGCATCGACAGCCACTATTAATCCACAAGAATATCACTTTATTTTGTGCATTCTCATTTACTCAATCTCTTTCTGTCTTTCAATGTAGTCAGTTCTAAACATGGACGTTATCTGAACCAAGTAGCTTTTATCTTCAACTTCTTTATTTGAAACTTTTTATTTTATTTAAAGTCTACTTCCAATAGCAACTACTTCCAAGCTATATTATTCTTGTTGAGGCGTATTAGGAAGGGAAGAAGTTGCATATGCTAATATGGTGTGTCATTTTACATAATTTCAGGCATTTTCCCCAAAGAGATTAATAAATCAATTGGTCTCCCAATGATCTATCATTTACAAGTGTATGGTGGAGATATTCTTCTAGATGCTAGTGATACTGTTGCTTGTACTCTTGTTAGGTTGTCTGATCTGGCAGATTCACACATCAATTCTTCGTTCTTAATACCACACCGTACTTTAGCTTGAAGTGAGATCCCAGGGTTGTACCCCTATTCTCCTGCAGAATATTTGGATGCTATGACCACGGACTTGCTGGTTATGAATCGATCATAACTTCTGTTTCCAGTTTTAATTTCTCTTGTTCCAAGTTGTCAAGTCAAAACTTGCCTAGTTTCTCCATGCTAAATCCAACCTTGTTTCATTTCACTGAATTACCAACCTGAAATTTCAGCTGCAAAGTTGATATAGATTCATAGCATCCTGCTCATCTTAGCTGATGGTGCCATGCCTTTGCTTGTTGCATCTTTGCATGCTGAGGTCTAAATGTTTAACTTTGGATATGCATGTCACATCTATGATTCACCATTCTGTGTCCTTGCTGAGCATTTGTAGCCTAAGATTACGTGTGCTTCTGTCGATTAGGCGAGCATGGGGCCCACATATCAATCTCCGTGATTCTCATCTTATAGCGCTAGCTGCTGCTGAAAGGCAATTTCTGCGATCTGACTATGAAGAGTATGCTGTTGAAAGTAGTAGTAGCATTGCCTGCCTCCGTTCCGTGGCTCTCATTGTAAGTGATCGGAACAGGGATTTGGTGTTGCTAATCTTCTATCAATTATTGCCCTCTATCAGGAAGTAAACGTGGATCATTAATTGGCAGTTGTTGATAATTCTACTTCTACGCCAAGCTCTCATGATTACACGAGAAACTGGAATGGTGCAAGAATCATCAATGTTTTTCGATGTAAGCCTCCAATACCAACAATGCTTTGGAATGCACGAGTGTGCCTGCAACAGGAATATGGCAGCACAATATACTTTTTCTCTGGAATCATTTTCTCAACAAATAGTGTACATGATTGGGGGAAATATTCGTGGTGTGTGGAGCAGCAGATGTATCTCAGACCTTCGAATATTTCAATATCCTTACATAAGTTATTTTGCATTCTCTTTTTTGCCATCATTACATGAGTGAAGCTGCGGAGGTGGGTGCACTGAGCAGTTGGCAGACTGTAACTACTTCCTGCGATTTTGAAATGATAGATGTGTACCCTGCCTTCGCTTATAGGCCCCTATTAGGTTGAGGTTTAGAATAGCACTAATAGGATTGAAAAATGAAACGTTTTGGGAACAAATGCAAGTTTTGCTATGGCAACATTTGTAGTTACTGTTTTCGATCCAAGATTGATTCTGTTTTATTGAAGTTGTTGCCACTTACAAAAGAGTGCATGATTGTGTGTTTTAATTTAGTGAGACAATTTGATTATGTTTTTTCTTGATATTAATCTATTAATTTTGATCTTAGTCTGGTCAGCCAAGCTCATAAGTTCATGTTGTAGGCTTTTAGCTTTTAAATCAATGAAAGAATGTGAACGTGCTAAGTGCATGGAACTTTTCAGTGATAATAATCTCTATTGACTAGTTTTTACATCATGAAAAGTAATTCTAATTTTGGAAATTCAGTTTCAGGTATCAGTTCTTCAATTTGCTGGTTTTCTCTTGCCATGCTACATAATGGCCAGATCTTGGTACATACAAAGTCGTAGGAGACAGGTACACCATTCTGTTTCACTTGACTGAACGATTATATTGAAGATGAGAGCCTTATAGATGACTTGATGATAAACGAAAGATGTGGTTTTTTTATGCCACTTTATGTATACCAGGAATAAATAATGTTGCATTGCAACTGATCCGAAGAGTGTTGATAATATGTCATGGGTTGCTCAAAGATACTCATGCAATGGGGTTAAACAAAAGAAGGAAAGAGAAGATACACTTTTCAGTTAATTGCAAATTTTCCCATCCTTTATATCTTTGCAAATATTCCCCAACCTATGGTAGTGGGAGGTCTTTACCTATCCTAAGGGTTGGGGGCACTTGTCAAGATTTAGAGGGCAGGGGTGTTTGCTATATTCCTCAAAGGTTGGGGAGAATTCCCAATTAACCTTACATTTTGACGGGTTACTAAACAGGATTTTTTGTGTCTAAATAAGAAGATGTGTTCATGAAGAATCGATGACTTCCTTTCTTTTAAATTAGTTCAGTTTACTGGCACTTTTAGTTCTTTTTTCCCTGATGCTGGTTTTGTGAGGAAGATTGGTTTGGTTGAATCTTTGATGTTGTAATAAAGTTCAAGAATATAAAAGTCATGGAATTTGTTGGGTTGTGTTAACTCAGTATCATGATACATGTAAAATATCGGCGAGAAATAGTTGTGAAGTCTGAAATATGTAGTTTGTATTTGTCTTGATATGTCAACCATCAGGAGATTTTCCTAATTTAGAGTTTCTGGTACCACCTAAGCTGATTCTGTTCCATTCTATTATGATGTATTTCTTCCAGGTTTAAGTGAAACTGTTTTGGCAAAATCATGGATAGCTGGTTGTCTACTTGTACCTGAAGAGAGGGTGTGCTGCTTATGGATCCGACTTTCCGGAGTACTTGATGTGGGGGAACTGCATTTCAACTGAAGGTGTAGTTGTAGTCTTTCCACTCTTACTCTGACCTTGGCAAGAAATAGAAAAAAAAAACAGAAAATTGCAAGGAAAAAAGACTAGTACAAGTCAAAGAAATGACATGGAAAAGGAGAGAAATTGACTGATTAATGTAATGTGAGGGGAATACGAGAGGAAAAATCGATGTAAATGCGTGTTGATGGTTTGTCTTTTATTTTCTGTAAGTTTAATTTGATCGAGAATCGATCGTTGTGGTTGTTCTATATCGGCCTTTCTACGAGTAGTGTGTTCTTCAGTGTGGGCTCTGATATTTAAGAATGAAAAGTGTAAATAATTTGCATACCAATGAATTGCTCGAGTAGGCATTTCGCTTGCTGGAGCTTTGTAAACTTTATGGACATGGGAAAACAAAACTATAGGACCATCCTTTTATGGTCTAAGGTGTCCTTCTAAAGGATGCTTGTCCTTTATTCCAAAGATCATGTCGTTTTATCCGTTGGCTAAATATTGTCGGAATTGTAGTACTTGAAAAATTATTCAAACAACAAACTAACATATAAAAGTTTATGGACGTCTCTCTTATCTTTTTTGAAATCAATTTCCAATCAGGCTAACTTTACATAAAAGAAGTTTATCTTTATTTTCTATTGATTTGCTTTTAAAGGACTTAAGATATATTTAAAATTAGTGGATTTCACTAATTGAACGAAATGCCAATATTAAATTTTTTAACTTTTATTTATTTATTTATAAACAAGTGGTGCTGTGATATTTAACTTCTTTAAAGTAAATTAGTGTTAGTGCGGTATCTCTCTTTAATGAATATTAAGTGCATAACAATCATTCCTTAATTATGTTTTTGAACCAAAAAGATGAGAACTCTATTTGATAATATAAATGATTTTAATTTGATTAGTTTTAAAGAATCGATTTAAAACAAAAACAAAAAAAAAAAAGTTGGTTTTGAAAAAAATCACTTTGGAGAATCACAAAACAGAATAATTATCTTATTTTAAAAAAAATAACAATAAAAAATTTGAAAAAATTGAAAATTTCTAAAAATCAGAAAATTTAGAAAATCCCTAAAAATAAAAGAAGCTCAAATTAGGATAGTTTGACCTTATTTTCATAAATTTGGGCATAAATTTTCTAGATTTCATAGGTTTTTTTTATAGAAAAATCACAAACACCTTTGAAATTAAACCCCAACCACATTTTTTAAGCCCTTAGGGCTTCGTTAGGATTTTATGATGCGATTCATCAATGTGATGATTTCTTGATTATGCACTTGATTTCATTGATTGTGATTTGCGTAGGTTTATGTACTTTAGACTTAGTCTAGTTTTAGAAAATTCTGGAAAAAGACAAAATAGCTAGCGTGAACACTTTGCAAGTTCTTAAGTTTTGGATGAATTAAGATTGAGATTTGATTTCCTTGAACCAAAAATGCACACCAATGTAGATAGTGCAGCATTTTCCTTTGTAAACGAAGATGTCGCTCGTGTTGGTTATCCGCTCGCTCAAAAGAATTACATAAAACCTCACAATAAATGGCGAAAATGACTTATGACGATTCTTGATATTTATTTTTACATTTCAATAAGCAATATATTATACATGAGAATCAATATGAATTAATATTTAATTTGAAATGTAGGATGAAATTTCGCAAAGTAACTACGTAATTATTTGACTTAAATGACAAAAATTGGGAAGAACAATTATTCCAGGAAATAGAAATTATGTGCATTTACCAAACACATTTATGTTCTAGGAACAAAAATTTTATGCACTTACTAAGCGCATTCTAATTCTCTAAAACTCATCCAGGGAACAGAATAAAAAAAATCATTTTAATCAAAATCATTTTTTTGGATCGAATGTTTGCCATGCAGGCCTTAAGCAAAAAAGTCTAACATAAGCTATAACTCCAAATTGTACTAAAATATTTTAAATTAACTAGATTAATTGTGTATCCATTCCCATCTTGACATATACTTCAAAATATAAATCTTATTCATCTGATAAGATATATTTCTCTTTCTAACTTAATATTCAATTTACTGAATAAATTATCTATCAATATATCTATTATATTTATATATATTTTTTCAATTATAAGATTAATAAGAGATAAAACTTGGAAGGGATAAATATTTAAAATACTCTGTCTGATTTAATGCATTTTAGAAGGATAATAGTTATAATCCTCCACTCATAGCAATGAGTTGGAGTGGCCAAAATGTTCCATGCTCCGGCAACTTTTTAGGCCAGTTTTGACTTGATTAGTTGTTCGAGAACAAACAAAAACCTTTTTCCCAAAAACAAAAGACAAACTATATCATTTGAGCGAGTTTTTGAAAATTCATCTTCTAACCTTCTCCTTAGATAAGAAGTTCAGGATCAGTCGTGGTCTTACAAACTCCACTCTGAAGGTATGAACTCCTTCCTTTTTTCCTTTTTGAATTTACAACACCTCATGCTAAACTCTTATCAATTACACAAAGTCTAGACGAGAAATACCGAAATCAATAAACCCCTCATGCGATCGCCTTTATCTCTTTGAATTTTCTTTCTTCAAATATCCAATGAAATCAGAGTGAGAAATAGATCAAGAGAAAATCCCGATGAATTTATAAACTCCTCATGCGATCCTCTTATTATTTTTTCTAGTTTGCCTTTTAAAATTATCTGTTGATGTGAGAGAGTCGATATCCTGGTTAATTGAATTTGAGTGCAAAAGACCAAACAAAGTGCGGAAAAAAACAGCAACTTCCAACCCTACAATGAAGTACCAAAATCACTCTATGAAACATCGGCGCAAAGAACAAAGATCCTTTAAAACATCTGAGAAAATCTGTGTGCAAACACTGTCCCATCTTCCTCCTGAATGCACTTCATCGCAAAGAAGAAGAAGATCATCATGAGAAAGAATAGATTAACATAAACCACCCTGGTAAATGAAAATGCCAAGAGAACGGGACCGCGATGCTCGAGGGCAAGATGAATCAAGGCCGTCCGGCGAGATGAATCCAGTTTGCAAAAAGAAGAGGTGAGCGCCACCTCTGTGAAAATCCGTTTGACATGTCCATCCGCCTATCTTCGGTTTGATTGACAGTAGTTGATGGATGATGGAAGAGCAACAAAGATTGACAGGAGTTGATGGATGATACAAGAGCAACAAAGATGAAAAAGACATCTTCAAAGGATGAATTGAATTTGAGTCCAAAAAGACAAGAAAAGATGCAGACACGGAAAGAAGAGCAATTTCCAAACCTACAGCCAAGTACCAAAATAATAACATAGGTGTCAAATCTGAAACACCACCACAAACCCCAACCCAAAAAAAAAAAATACAGACAGAGATCCGAGCTAAGAAAATCTATGCTAACGTTAACCCCTCTTCTCACCGTAATTTATCATGACAGCGTATACAAACAAGGTCGGGTAGAATTCCAGATGGAACAGCCACAACCCTGCGCGCAGCATTTTGCCATAGCCACAAGCCCATCCGACTAGCAGCAAGAAGAGAGTAATGGATACCAACCCACCCCATGAAAATGCCAAGATTTTGACAGGAAGAACAACGGGATGCCTGAGGGGAAAACAAACCAGGATCACGGCGAAATTAAGTACGGCCAAGATGACCATTACGGTGTACGCGGCCTTGGTATATTCGTCAGAGAAGAACCTAGCTGCGCAGCTACGTGCTGGTTGAGGGGCATTTAGGTCTCCTCCTTGGATATCCATCGGCCTCGGTATGACCGATTCTAAATCTCCAACTGGGGTATCTCCTGTTCTTTTGGCCGACTCTTGAAGGTCTGGTGGTGGGTTCGCAGCCATTGATGGATGATGGAAAAGCAAAGAAAGATGAAAACGATACCCGCAAAGAATGAATGAAAACAGAGAGATATAGTCTTTGTAAGCTATTATAATATCAATTACAATTTACAATGCATTAGAATCGGATGGGCACGATGACCTGATCCTGATCCTAGAGAGAGAGTATCTATTATTTGAAACCAACGACGGTTTCTGCTCTTCTCTAATCTTCTCTAATCCTAGAGAGAGTATCTATTATTTGAAACCAACGACGGTTTCTGCTCTTCTCTAATCTTCTCTAATCCTAGAGAGAGTCTATCTATTATTTGAAATTGAAACCAACGACGATTTCTGCTCTTCTTTCGACTAATAGGATGAAGAAAAAGATAGGTGTCATCTCTGAGAAAGGCATCTCATCTAACATCATCTACAAAAAATAAAAAAATAAGTTTCTTCCCTTTCGAAAAGTGTTTTTGCCTTGACAACGATCCCATACAAATTTTATCAGGGATCTAAACTACACCTAGCAAGTATTGTAAATTTCTCCTCTCGAATCATATAACAGCATTTTGACCAAAAAATAAAAAAAAAAAAAAAATCATATAACAGCATGTGTATAAAATTGAATAATTGAAGTGCTGCCCTACTCCACAGTACTTTCGCCTTGTCGCATAGAATGTCGCTAACATAATGATTCGGGATCACCATCGGCAACCTCCCCTTTGCCCGAGTGGCGGCTTGCAACTGGAGAGGGGAATGGGCCGCGGTGAAGAGGGAGTGGCTTGAGTGGTAGATAAGAGAAATCCTATCCAACTTGATCCCGCCGCTCTTTTAGGATTATTTTATTCTCCTTTATCTTGTCCCTGGACAATTATCAAATACGAGATATGATAAAATATATCACATCTTGAGTTTTGTCTGGATGACCAAACGCTGATAGACTGAGTTTGGGTAAAAGAAATCAGATCGTTTGGGTAGTTTTGGCATTTTCCAGAGCGGGTCGTTGACCAGTCAATGCCACGTGTCAACTCTCTGATAAGGAGAAGGCTCTGCTGATTCTGGAAGCAACATCTTTGCCAAATCTGCAGCCGTTGTCAGCCAACTCAATTATCTCGAGCGGAGGAGAAGAGAAACCTGCGACATGGTCCGGGAGCGAAGGAAACGAATTTCATATTTACAAGGATGCCAAAAACATACGAAACAATCACAAACTTGTATCACTGATACGTTCACACTAGGAAACGTATCGGCTGTTCACAGATGAAGTGCCTCCGAAGAAATGTGGCCTCGCAAGAATCGTTGTCCGTTCAAGTGCGAGGGAGTGTCGGGAGCATTACCGTTCTCGACAGCGTTTTGGAGAAAGTGTAAACTGTTGCCCCCCGTAGAAACTGACGTCCAGCGAGAACTAACTAACTTATTTCTTTTTATCCTATGCCCAAAATTTGCCATCTACAATATCCGACAGTGGACAAGAGGTCATCCTTCGACTACGCCGGCTTGCAGGGTACGAAGCTTCCACAGGCATTTCATGCAAGATCCACCGAAAGGGAGCGAACATGTTCGTCCTCGGCGAGAGGAAGGGGCTGTGATCTCTGATCTGGTGAAGAAAGAGGACCAGAATAAGCGATACTGTTTCAGCATTACACGAGCTTGCAATTCTGAATATTAACTTTCGATTTCGTTGGAAATGAAGTCGAGACAAATAATAAGCAAGATGATTTTGTTAAGGAAAATGTTGGAGATCCTAGCATTGTCAACACCGTTCAATTACCGTCGATCTCCGCTGGTATATTGACTAGGTAATATTTTCAGGAACCGGATGATCTTTTATCCGGGAGTTGATAGGTGATCCTCGACTAATTTTAGGAGACACTCACTACGAGTCATTACCCTCTTCCTGCACGATTCTAGTTGGTTGCTTGGAATAAAAGATCGAACTTTGAGACTTTATGCTTTTTGAGTTGCAAGATCTCTCGAGCCTTTTCAATTAGGGAATTCCCACATGGGTCTGGATAATCTGACTGATCGCACTCGCACCCACCATTTCTTCGTTTCGCTCCTCACTTCCCTCGTCTTCCTCTTCCTCGACTTCCTCGACGCCTCCCCGTGCGTGTTGTATTAGTTCCTCGATGCGTTCATCGAAGGAAAGTCCCCTCCTTGTTACTGCAACAAGAACAGAGCCGGCGGGAGAAGCTGTGCAGGCGGAGGCGACGGAGAGAGCGAGGTCTCCGAGAGTCTGTACGGCAGGAGGAAAGTTTTCAGGGAAATGGGTATGCTCCGGTTGGTCGAAAGGTGGGATCTTTCTGGTTCGGCAGGGAGGGTAGTGACGATGAATCGTCGTAGTAGGTGGTCTGACTGTGGCTGTGACTCGTGCGTTTCTTGGGCGTGCAGCGGTGCGCTGAAGCTTCATGTCGTTGTTCAGGAGCCTCTGCCATGTGATTTTGTTTGAGCTTTTGCCCTCTTTTCTTGTGCTCTTCTTCTGAGTGTTGCTCTTTTAGATGACATCGCACTTGGAACTTCAGTCCCATGAATGCACACCAACTGCCCTGTTCTGGTGCATTGGTTGTAATGTTCTTGCTGTGCCTTTTAGGGACTGTTCGATTGGATAGAGAGAAACGGAAATGCGAGATCATGATGGTAAAGTAATTCTGTATGCATTTGACTGACGACTAGGCTGACTGAGTGGAGTGTTCTTTTGGTGGTTCCTCACTTGTTTTTGGGAGGTTTCATTTGACCTGATGTTCTCTTCTGGAGAACAGTCAGAAACTTAGAATCTAATACTGTGCTCCGCTCGGTTCTTAAAGCCACCTTAATCGGTCGAGCAAGCAAGAGGTACGACAGGGCAGCTGTTAAGATTTGTACCTCTTCGTGGGAGAGGGGATCCAATTGGTTTAAGTACATAGACTAACTGGCCCCTCCCTCGATGACTTTGCTTTTTGGTCTGTGTCTCCCGGGGGCCACGTATCACAGTGCTGCGCGTGATATCTGCGTGTCATCACCACATGGATGACTAGATTTTACCTTATAATAAAATTGAAGTTGTAGTAGGTGTAGCGTATGCTAGCGTCTTGCTGTATTGGTCTAATCCATTGTCTTTGCAATTCAACAAGTGGAATCAGTTGCTGCTTCTCTGCCTGTACGCATCATAGTTAATGTAGATGTGTTATCGTGTTGCAGTGGGAGTTCAGGTGAAGAAGGCCCCAGAAAATGTTATATTCTTGCAGGGGTTCTTCTCGTCTTCGCCGTTGTGGACAGAAACGGTGCTCCCTAATCTTTCCGAATCGGCAAGAACTAACTACAGATTCTTTGCCGTGGACCTTTTGGGATTTGGGAGAAGCCCGAAGCCGAGGGACTGCGCGTATACATTGAAGGATCACCTGGCCATGATTGAGAAATCCGTGATCATTCCATAACGGTTAAATTCTTTCCATTTAGTTGCGCACTCCGTGGGATGCATAATCGCGCTGGCCTTAGCTGCAAAGTATGCGGAAGTTCGTGGCATCAATCCCCCTATTTGCACCAGTGAGTGCAATAAGAACGTACTTTATGCCACGGAAAAAAGCTACATCTAGACTATTCCATGTCATTCACACAATTCTCTCATTTTTCCCCTTCAGCCATAATTCCCCGCTTTGCAAAGGAATGCAAGCTTAGCAGCAAGCTTGCTGAGAAGAGATTGTGGCCTCCTCTGTTGTTTGGCTCATCGGTCATGTCATGGTACGAGCACTTGGGTCGATGTGTCTGCTTCTTTGTTTGCCGCAACGACAGGACACGGGAGAGAATCCTGAAGCTTGTTACCCGGAGGAGGTACCGAAAATTTGGAAAGCCTATTTTGTTGTACGACGAAAAACGGGAAAGACAAAGAATTGTGATTTTTCACGGCGACCGTGACGAGATTGTCCCGTTGGAGTGCAGTGAAAACACCAAGATGAAGATCCCACATGCGGAGGTCGACATAATTACTAATGCTAACCACAACAGGTTGGTCCTCATCAGAGAGCAGGCTTTTAATCGGCAATTGCAGCATGTTTGGCCAAGATTTGCAGGTTTTGGAACGGAATCCGATCGAGGATCAGTGCTCGAAAGATGGTAGCAAGTGATATTCTTTGGCCATTCATTTTCTCTGTTTGCCAAATCTTTGGTTGATCATTGCCGGAATCATTTTTTGTTCATTAGGCAACGATTTAATGGTAGATATTCTCGACCGGTGAAACTAAAATATGGCTTCTTAGGCGAAGCAAATGAGCTACTATTGAACATAATAAGAGTACTTTCAATATCATTCATGCCTTATTTTTCATTTCATTAATAACACCAATCCATTTGAGTACTTTTACTTTGATTCTAGAACAAATCATGCAACATTTGCGAGACCATTCAATCTTAGTTGTGATTATTTCCCGTTCATGACTTTGCCACTGTTGCGAATCTCCCCTTGATTCCCTATCAAGACCTTGATGGTTCCCATCCAGGCTCATTAATAGGGCGAACATCTTTCGAAAGTCCTTGAACCCAGCATCAAACCCTAATCTAGCAAGTGTCGCCACTAAGGGAGTTCTGGTTGATGCTGAGGACGGCCTGGCGGTGCAGGAACCTAGCGTAGGAGTTGCTGAATGTGTAGCTCAAGCTCGAGGCAAGGTCAAGAAATACTATAGTCCGGACATGAGGCAGGGTCAGGGAATACTAAAGTCCGGACACGCCCTTGCTGGCGGCTATTCTAGAACCCACCCCCGCTAGGTATCCCACTCCCGCCGCCGCTGCCCCACCCTCGTCACCCCGCCTCCACCCCTCTACATCAACATTCTAACGTTAGTGGGAACGGTGGTGGAGCATTAGTGGGAACGGTCGTGGGTGCCGGAATGACGATCTAGTACTCCCATCTAGTACTCCCAAACAGTTCCAAGCAAGGCGGTGCATTATGCTAGCTATGTACTTGTGGCGACGGCGGCTATCACCATATAGTTCCGAGTGTGGGGCTTTGGTGCCGTTGCCTCTAATTTAATTGTGGGGCTCTGCAGCGGTTGCCCCAAATTGAAGGTCGACATCATAATTTAGTGGTAGCCGAATCTTGTTGAAAAGTTGATGCCTCGGTCTTGACATCATAATTTTAGTAGTGGTAGCCTGAATCTCGCTTGCGAAAAAGTGGAAAAGTAGAACATGATGATTTAAGTTCGTATGTAAAATTTCAAGTTGCTCTATTTCTTTTCCCAGCAATTGTTTTTGGTCAATTCGATTAAATCTGAAGAACCAATAAGGTATGCAATGTTATCTTTGTGAGTTGACGATTTTATTTGAAAATGCATGCAGGTGGTTGATGGGGTTACCATTGTCCAATACTGTTTGGCCACATACCACAGAAAAAGATGCATCTAGACTTTTCCATGTCATTGATATGCATGTGCATGAAATTCTATGGCCATAAGAATTCTCTCATTTTCTCCCTTCAGCCATATTTCTCGAGGTACCCAAAACTAGAAAGCCTACATCCTTGTATTGTTGGAGCGCCTAAACTTAGCTCGAGAAGATTGCTTTCTATTTCTTTGTTTGGATGAACAAAATAAGGAGAGTACATCTCTTCATATAGTAGAGGGCTTCTCGTTACAACCGTTGATCGTATCTCGATCTAAAGGCTAAGATCGCATCTACTCAACTACCGACATAAATATGAAAGTTCTAGAGCACGTGACAATTACAATATCGCCCACCCATGAGAATATTCTAGAGAACCCTAGAAAATCCTAAGAAACCCTAGATGTGAAGTGAGTTAGTGTCTTGAGGTTCTTCATAGCCATATGATTGATCGGTTATGTCACGAAAACCTCGGTCCATGACACTAGCACACCATGCATAACGTCATATGTGGGGGAATAAAATTCATGGATGACTTCTTAGAAGGTCTAAGGAAATCCGGAGCATGAATTGTGATTTTTCATGGCGACTGCGAAGAGGCTGTCCCATTGAAGTGCAGCGACAATATCAAGATGAAGATCCCACATATGGAGGTCGACATAATTCCGAATGCTGAGCACACGAGTGTGATCCTTGGCAGAGAGCAGGCTTTTACTTGGAAACTGGGGCATGTTTGTACAGCTTTTAAAAAATCACCGACTTTAACTTTAGTTCCAAATTTACCTCGATTTTTTTTAATCTTAAAAAAAAAACACTACCCTTCAATCTAGTCTCAAACCTGCCCATACATTAAAAAAAAAAAAACAGTCCAAAGATTGCCATTAGTTCATTGAGGTGGCATTCATATTCGCAAGGTAATGTGGAAAATTACCTTCAAAGTGAAACCGTTCTTTGATATGAAAATTAGGGAAATTATGGACAAATGAAAAAGTGTTCAGAGCAATTTGGAACTTGACCTAAAGATGCGGTTTTTTTAGGGAGTTAAGCTTAAAATGATGCGGTTTAAAAGTGTAAATTCAATATTCTGATCAATGGTGAATCGTAAAAAAATCAGAAAAATAAGATTTTAGTTATTGTTAGTTAGTTTGAAATTCTTTATTTGTTTTTTTGCTCATATTCGTCAAATGTCACTTTCATTCAATCTTTTGAATGGCTAATTAAAACCTGAGATCATCTCTTTTTATTCATTAATTAATTTTGTTTGAATTGTAGTGTTTAAAATATCTGTGGAACAACAAACTAATACATTAAAACCTATAAGTTTTTCGATATGAGATATATCAAAATAATTGGATTTGAAAAGAAGTATGTAGGCGACACCCGGATTTGAACTGGGAAAAAGGATTTGCAATCCCCCGCTTGAAGGAAAAATTACCAAAAAATTCTTAAACTTATTGCAATTGTGCCAATTCGGTTTTAACCTTATTTTTTTGTTGATTCAGTCTTAACCCTTTTGCAATTATGCCATTTCACCTATTTGGTGAATTTTGACTTGTTGTGTTGACATGGACGCCGACCGGCCCACGACATAATATTTTAATATTTTTTTGTTTTGAAATTATTTTTTTTCTTTTCTTTTCTTTTCTTTTCTTTTCTTTTTTTCCACTTCCCTCTTGTAACTCTAGCCGGCCAGGCTAAGCCTAGTCCAAGTGATGGTGAGGCTCAACCTTGCCATCGTCGGATGCGGGCTAGCGAGGTCGAGCCTCGCCTAGCCATGGCGAGGCAACGACGGCGAGGTACAAGATGGTAGGGGAAGAAAAAAAGAGAAAAGGAAAATACACAATTTTAAAAAATAAACAAATTAAAATATCATGTTGCCGGTTAGTCAAAATTGATCCGATGAACCGAATTGACACAATTGCAAAATGTTTATGAATGAATCGGCAAAAAGAAAAAGTTTAGGACTAAATTGTGATAGCGTAAAGGCGGTCCCGAGAACCTTTGCTTGCCTAGTATATCGGTCGGATACTACGCTTATAGGTACGTCATGCGGCCAAACTTCATATAATATGCTATCCTTCATATAACATCAACATAATTTTAAGTTAAGCAAATAAATTGACTACTTATTCACATGTTTGAATAAGTTGTACTTGAAAACATGAACAATATATACTTCTCTTTCTAACTTACTTTTTAATAAACTAAATAAGTTATGTATATCAATAAATTTATATGTTTTCACTTTTTTCAATTTGAGAATTAATAAGACATAAAAGTTGAAAGGGATAAATGTTTCGAAAGGATAAGACTAATAATTTTGAAAATATTTTCCTCTCTTTTGAATTCTTCTCAAATTTAAAATAAAAAAGAGATGAATATTAGAGAATACATTTGATACGCTTTCACTTTATCCTTTTTCTTTCTTGAAATTCAAATTCCATAAAAGATCAAACTTCAGAGATGACAAATCCATGAAACTATATTCATTGGGTGAATGTGAACCGCCTTGCCATACGACAATCACGAAGGCAATGTAGTGGCGATCTCCCTCCGACTTCAACAGCGTAATCTCTTCAATTTCTAAACAAGATGTCGAGATCATCTGTTTTTATCCGTTGGCTAAATTTTATCAGAAGTGTAGTACTTAAAAAATTATTCAAACAACAAAATAATATATAAAATTTTATGAACTTCTCTCTTATCTTTTTTGAATCTATTTCCAATCACGTGAACTTCACATAAAACTATGTTTGTCTTTATTTTCTACTGATTTGCTTTGAAAGGACTTAAAAGATATTTAAAATAAGTGGATTTCAATAAAGGGTGCGCTTTTTCCGCTCTTAATTTGGCTTGGATTAGCTATTGTTTCGTCAATTATCGAACAGAAAATCAACTGTATCAATCAATCAATTTGTTGAATAAATGAATAAATAAATATTAATTATATATTATTAATTATAGAAATCAAATATCATCAATAAATTAGCATATATAATACATAAAAGTAAAAAAAAATCTTGGGATAACCTTAATTTTGGAAAAATTTATCATATCTACATATACGAAAGGAAAAGCATAAAAAATGGAGAATATCCACTCATGGAAAAGCCCTTCCCGACCCCAGTGTATTGACCACACTACCCTTCACTTTCCCTCCTTTAGAAATGCTATACCCTTAAAGAGTCAAACGGAGGTTCATTTGGGATTTTTTTTTAATTTGTTTCTTTTTTTTTCACTTTCCTTTTTCTTGTTGGTGATTTTGTTCATCAAGGACTCGTGGATCTGAGGATTATCGGGATCCGCCTTCGGTGATGGTTGTCGAGCTCCTTATCCTCTCGGATGGCCAATTGCAAATGCATTGGTGTTATCCTCTTCACATTTGGGTTTTTACTCACATTGCTCGTGAGCTCGAGTAGCTTGACCAATGTGTTTCAATTCTCATAAATCGTTGTGAGAATCAAAGGATCGCTTGAGAGAATTTCAAGCCCCCCTCTACAACTGGTAAAACCGAGTTATGCTAGATTCCTATCAAACTATGAAGCCACAATTTAAAAGGATTTCGAAAATTCTTGCCGAGCCAGTGGAATCCACTCGCCGACTCGATCGGTGATGAAATTTAGACTTCCCTCACCAATTCTGAGCAACTCTCGTTGATATCTTGACGGATCATATGCCCCAACCGCTCTCGGTTTGATTAGCGTTATTAATCCTCCCGCTATGGAGGCTTAATGCCAAGGCCGAGCGCTACAAGGAAGTCTCGATCTCCTATCTATATCTTGCCAATACTATGAACTCCATAGTGAAAACATGATATTCACGAATCTCATATACCCGCTATGTCAAAGCAAGTACCGAGACACACCGAGAAGGTGAGGCAATACGCGACAAGCTATGCGGCCGCGATGTAGAGCAAGGTCCTCTATTGTTGCCCAAGGTGGCCGATGAGAGACGATCACCGGAGGCGAAGAGGCCATGTCTCTAGAGGTTCAACGCGTTCGAGAAGGAATACTTGGAAGAAGATCTCTTGGACTGTGTTAGACAAGAAGTCGGGGACGATACCAAGTTGTCCATTTCACGTAAGCTCTGCCGACATAGGGTTGGTTCCGCCGGATGTGCTAAGGGTTTGTGAGGGGCAACGGTGAGGTAGAGAGGAAGCTCGTGAGCTTCTAAGTGGCCATTCAGTTGGTGTACATGGAGGTCTACACTTTAACACAATTGAGAACAAGAAGAAGGAAAGCAGAAGAAAAAGAAGAAATAAATATATTTAAAAAACCCAAGTGGGCCTCACATCGAGGGATAATATGGTTAGTACACTAAGAAAGAGAGTGTTTGAGACATGTAAGGAGTGGAAATAGCGCCGCCCTTTCAATAATTGAATGAAATGTCAATATTAAAAATTTTAACTTTTTTTAATAAACAAGTGGTGTTGAAATATTTAAAACTTTAAAAGTAGATTAGTGTTTAGTGTAGTATCTATCTTTAATGAACATTGAGTAAAAAAGTTTGACATAAGCTACTACTCCAAATTGTACTAAAATATTTCAAATTAAGTAGATTAAATGTGTATCCATTCCCATCATGACATATACTTATATATATATATATATATATATATATTATTCATCTGATAGGATTATTTCTCTTTCTAACTTAATATTCAATTTACTGAGTAAAATGATCCATCAATATGTCTATATATTTTCAGTTTTTTTTTTCAATTATAAGATTAATAAGAGTTAAAACTTGGAAGGGATAAATATTTCAAAAAGATAACAATTATTATTTTCAAAATACTTTGTCTCTTTTAACGCATTTCGGAAGGATAATAGTTATAATCCTCCACCAGCTAGTGAGGAAGGATAAGGCAAATAGGAAATTAAGATGTCATACTTTTAAGCTTCTCCTTAGACAAAAAGTCTTCTTCTTCTGTTTTTTTCCCATTTTGAATTAACATGACATGCGATCTATCTTATCTCTTCGATTTTTCTTTCTTCAAACATCTGTTGAAATTAGAGCGAGAAACATACCAAGAAAATATCCTGATGAATTTATAAACTCCTCATGCGGTCCTCTTATCAAAGTATGGTTTTCTATTGTAAATGCATGGAACAGAAATATTCAAATCCCAACCCATCACTGCTTTGAAACAAATTGGAACTGCTCAAGTTGACACTGTGTCAAAGTATTCAAAGCGCAGCTTCGCCTAGCCAAAAAGATGGCGGTTGGATTTCCACGAGATGGCGGATTCTGTTGCAATAGCGAGACGAGATCACCGGCCATTGTTAGACCATTGGGGTCCGTCCCCAACAAAACTTCCACTTCTTCAAGATGAAGCTGCCTTTTAATTGAGTCCAGATTTTCTTGAAGAACTTCAATCTCTCCAAAGGGGAGCTTCAGATCCAGCGCTCGAGCACCAAGAGTGATCGCTTCATCTTTCTTGAACTTAGGCACTCAGCTTTCCATCCATCATGCTGTTCGTTTATCTAAATCAAACCTCTCAGCTTTTCTTCGGTTAGTGACGTAACTGGGGCTCCCTCAGGAAGAACTGACACACAGGGGGTGCGCACGTTAGTGTCGGTGTCCGACACGCTCGGACACATTCCTGACACTCACACGAGGGGAAAACGCGTGTCAGGTATATATATATAAAAGAATTAAGTTTGGCAAGCCAAAGGCAACACCCGGAAGCCCTCAATAATAAAGCTAAAAGGAGGGCCTTTCCATTAAAAAAAGTATTTACACTAGACATCAATTTAGCCAAATAGCCAAGAGAAGTAAGCATTCATGTCTCACCCTTGGCATTTAAAAAAGTCATCATGCTTACTATCCTCACTAGACAGCCGATGTGAGACTCTTTCATTCAACTTGTAAATCTCTAGATCTCATCCTGATTTCTTAAAGAGATTTCATGTTTGTCTTTCCCTCTTAATACCAATGTGGCACTCATGAATCTCTTATTTGTCTCTTCTCAAAGATGACCACAGAACTCTCCACTCCATCCTCCCTCTTGGCAGAGCACTTCCCCTCGCTGCCCTCCTCATCAGGGCAAGCCTTTTTGGCTCTCCTGGCAGACATGTAACCAGTAAATAACTTTACCTTCGCAGGGATCATCGTTCCATCATGACTTTTGCACTGTTTTTGTTCTCAGATTGGAACTTTTTCTTGGTGCAAGATAACGTCTCCGGTTCTGAAATTTCCAGGATTTCACCAAACCAATGGTGTAAAGGACAGAACAAAGTTAAAACTCCTGTAAAGTCCCCTTCTTTTCCCATCGAAATTTGAGACTCAGGCTTCAAGTTGGTGTTCTATCCTTTCACACTTGCCCAAGATAGAATTTTGATTCTCGTCCCTCTCAGTTCACTTTCTCGCACCGTTCTGCTTCTTCCCTCTCGGGTTGGATCAATCTTGAGAAGGTAAAGTTATTTACTGATTATATGTCTGTCAAACCCCAACACATGGTCATCCATTATAAGCTCTCCTTTTGTATCAAATTAATTTGATTAAAAGAATCATAAAAAGAATAATTTATCTCATATATAAAAATATAAATTTAATATATAATGCGTCGAAATTCTCTATTTTTTAGAGAAACGTGTCGGCGTGTCGTGTCATGTGTCTCGTGTTGGTTGGTGCTATTTGGCCCCCATCCTTGATGATTGTTGGATAAAAAGGAGAAAAACGTGGCCTGTGAGATGTACTTTAAAAAGTGGAATTTGATTATTTGCAAAAAGATTTTAAAGGAAAGTGCTAGCTGGTGTCCACATCAGTGCCGACTTGTCAAAGTTAGCTGGAAATGATGAATTAGCATAAATGCGAAAGGATTGTGGCTCAATTGGCAAGGAAAAAAAAGTTTTAAGACCAAATTGACATAATTACAATAAGTTTAAGACTTTTTTGATAATTTTTTCAATAAAATTTGGTAAGACTTAGGACAATAGTGAAAGATAATTTAAATTTTAAGCTAAATGTTGAAAAAAAAAAAGGAGAGGAAGGAAAGCTTTTATAGCAAGCCATTAAATGATTTGACTTTACTCTGACCTTCATTGACCATGACATGATCTGCTGGCTACCACAAAAGGTGGTTTGAGTACGAGGGAATCTAATTAATGCTGGTTTTTACCAGATTACTAGGCTAATTGCACCTCCTTAACACCTGATTTTCTTCCCTTAATTATCAAGGGATGAATGAGACAGTAATTAGAGCTTTGATGAAACTAACGTTGCTCCTTCAAGTTCAAACTGTGGATGAGTTGCTAATTCCAACTGGCAAAAATGACAACAAAAAAAAAAAGTAGTCATTTGCCAGGAAATGTGCTTCAAGTCTTAGTTAGGAGGGCGTGTGAGAGTATGTACCTCTCTTCCATGACCTCCCTCCACAAGTGAACCCGTAACGTATCACTCGACATGCAGCACATCCTGCCGAATTCGGTTGACGGTGTTAGCCCAGGAAAAGATCAAATATCAAGATACTTTCCTATTCTTTTTCTCTTGATACTCCGAGAGGAATCGGCATAATCTATCTCGATTCTTGTGTAGATGGGTGTGACAATACACTAAAATGCATCTGAACAATGGAAATAACGGGATCTCGTGTGAGTTTCCATGTGATTCAAAGGCATAAATGCGTTTGAGCACTTGATCACCCTCGCTAAATACTTTCTCGATACTCGACACATATTTAACCTATCTCGCTTCCTCGGTTTAGGGCCAAAACCGGGACAGCTTCCCTCTTTAACCCCCACCTTTGAACCTCTCGATCACCACCCCACCTAACTTGCTAAATTTCTTTGCCTGCTCCATCTCCTTCTCATTGTGTGAGAAAACTAAGAAGAAGAAAATGGCTCAACAAAAGGCTCCAGAACTACATTGACACCTTGAAGAACGAGGTGATGGCTCTCGTATCTTCATCTACATAGCATCTCTCTTTTCGCTATATTAGTCGGCTGCAGTTTTCGATTCCACATCGTTTGCCTCGTAAAGAACCACTCGTCCTTTTCGTTACAATCTGTCTAGGGTATCATGGATGGAGAGCATGAGGAGACCAGGAAAATACAGATAGGAGCAAATCTTCCACGTTTCATGATGGATCTCATCAACTCTTACTTGCACGACGGTGACAACAGCATGAGAAAAGTAGCCGACCTTCTGTAAACTTCAATTCTTCTCGACTTCGATGGCCATGGGCACTTAGTTTGTTTTTTTTTTTTGTCTCTCCCGGTCGCTAATAATCCATGGGTGTGTTTGATCATTTTCCGGACTGAAAGAAACGTGGATCTTACTAAAGTCACTATTGCTGCTCATCTGATCAAAGGAGGTGGCAAGAGGTAGATAAACAATTTACTTTCATTTCCCAAATGGTAACTAGTCGATTTTAATTGGTATTCTGTGCGTAAATAATTTTCTTAGATTTCCTTTCTTGACATGAGACATTCAACATCATCAAGAGTAGAGCATTTCCAAGCACTTGTATCTGAAAATTTTGCCCTCTTCGTCATGTTAATTGCATGCTGCATTAGGGAAGTTGAGATACTTGCATTCAACCACGAGATCAACCGCGTTTGAATTATAAACTTGCATGAAGGTCGATCAATGGCCAGTATCCACGTTTATCGAAAAAAATCAAATAACGTAGATTGGCATATGCGTTACTTAGATTTTGTCCAGCCGTTGCACATGTGGCAACTTTCTATACCATTCCAACGGGACGAGCGCGTGAAGATTTCGATCGCGAGCTTTTTGAACCACATGATTTTGATCCGCTTTATTATTCGGAAACATTAGCCAATGGGACAGCTTCCAACTAAGTGGTGCATGCGGCGCATAGCATACATCAAGCAAATCTTGAATGATCTATGAGGTTGCTAGGCTGTCAAGTCCTTTGTAACGCATAAAGTGTGCACACGTCATCACATAAATAGGCCGCAAACTTTTGCCTGCTTTTGAATTACATCATTGGCGTAATTCCATGTTAATTGGAATCCACGTTCCTATGGTCAGTACTTGGACAGCTACTTCGATGCCATGGCCGAAGCATCCAAATACAGACGTGTAATGTATAAGAGAAATTCCAAGGCTGAACAAAGGGACAACTTTGAAATTGGATGATTTGAACTTTCTGATTTTGATACAATGAAAATTTGGCCAAATTTACAAAGGTATGGTATGAACAATGATACAATGATGATTAGTTGTTTGTCGGAGACTTCATACTAAAATCAGTCAATACTCATTTTGATGTCTAATGCTTCCGCGTACATAATGACGAGTCTTTTCTGAATGACACCTCATTTACTAAGAAATGACTTATATTCCAGTACTCATTGCTTGTGTTGTAGCCTTGGCGGTTGCCGGGTTGCAGCAGCTCGTGCTCTTATAAATGCTAGCCTTAATCAGGACAAGCAAAGGTAGATTATTTTTTAATTTTAAAAAAAAATAAAAAAATTTTAGTTTTTTTTTTTTTTTTAAGTAAATAAGAGTAAATGAAATATAATTTAATTGAAGGAAAAATTAAATTTTGGTTGGTTTTTGTTTTGGTTTTTGGGGGGGGTTTTGTGTTCCCCTTTCCTATCTAATTTACCAAGAATGGTTTTTTCTTGGATTATTTTGGTTTTTTGTTTTTTTTTTTTTTTTTTTTTTTTTTTTTTTTTTTTTTTTTTTATATTTTAAAAAATTAAAATTTATTTTTTTTTTTTTTTTTTTTTTTTTTTTTTTTTTTGGGTTTTTTTTTTTTTAAATTTTAAAGGGGTGGGGGGGGGGGGGGGGGGGGGTTTCGCCAACATTATTTTTTTTTTTTTTTGTTTTTTTTTTTTTTTTTTTTCCCACGGGTCGGTTTATTTTTTATATTAGGAGAGAAAAAAAAAATATTTTTTTTTTAGGAGGGGGGGAGAGAGAAAAAAAAATTTGTTTGTTGTTTGGGGGGGACTGGGGGTGTTAATATTTGTTGGGGGGGTTATTTTTTTTTTTTCTTTTTTTTTTTGGGGGTTCTAGGAACACATTTTTTATTACTTAAGTTTAAAGGGGGGGGGTTTTTTTACAACCCAAACCAAAAATATTTTTTGTGTATAAACTTTTTTGGGTTTTGGGGGGGACCCGCTATCCCCCTAATAACCAACTTGAAGCTAAAAGCTTAGTGATTGCATTCCTTGTTTTAAGTTTGTGCATTTTAATGCCTAGGGATTAACATCCTTAGCCATTGAAAGCATTACCTTTTAAATGCCGGAACTGTCTTTACTGACTCCTTGATTGATGGAAAGGTATTTTGGTTAGAAACATACACAGTCTTCTCCAAGAACATAGAACAATAGCTTAGTCGATGACTTGCATCAAGTGCAGTTGAACCGATGTTCGTGAAAAGTTTAAAAGCCTTTACTAAAATTTTAAAGATGTGCACCTATTTCTCATTGCACTATTACGTACTAATCTCATTTTACAATGGCATGATTTTATTGTAAGTGTTAGAGTAATTAAATATTAAACCATGCATTTATTTAACAATTTAAACTTTTAGAATAGTTAGCAATGATTCCACTAAATCTCACATGATATCAAAACAGGAGATTTTGAGTTTAAACCTTTATCTAAAAGCTTAAGTTTTTAGAACGCTTTGCAGTAAGTTCGAATATCTAACTTTGAACATGAAAAGCTTCTTTACCTGTGCATGTGGTTTAACCTAACAATGCTTGGGGTTCTTACTGAGTCACTGACTATGTCAACACATGCCAACTATTGAATGTATGCGACATGAGCTTCTCCGTTAGTTTTTGCAATTTTTTAGAAAATGATTACCTAAGTATTTATCAATGGTCTATTTGACACTTATGCTTCGTGGTTCTCTTCTAGTTGCGAGACATCATATGACTGAGTGGTGAATGAGTTCTACTGTTTTCGTGACATACTCGAAATCCTTTATCAGGTATTATATCTGTTAAACAAACTCTATTTATGCTTCTCCTGAACGACGTAAAGAATTCTCAATTGTTCATGATCTTGCCAAGAACTCTTTGTACTTTATGAGTTTAGGATATCAAAGGCTTTGAAATTAATAAAAGAACGAATGTTAAGCCGAAAAAGGCCATCAAATAGTCTGGAGAAGTACTAGCAAAACGTTTGTTGGGCTCAAAATTTGCTCATAAACAAGAGATCACCGAGCAATTCTTGTACAAGAAAGAAAATATCATTATCGAACATGTGATGAGCTTCACATCTTTGGGAAGCAAATTTGAGGTTGTCATGTAGTCTTTTTACTTCTGCCGACGAGTTTATCATAAAGCGTTACTTGTGAACGAAGTGTGGAACTCGCATTGCAGATTATCATCTATGGTTAAGCTCTAATCAGAGTCTCATGCCGCCATGCGTTATCATGTTGCAGCAGGATTCCATTAGCAGTGCCTTTATTTTGGTTGTACTAGTTGAGGATGGATCTTCCTTCCGTGGTAATGGATGTAGAAACTGATTGAACGGATCAAAAATATACCATTTAGAATGAACAAGTCGTAAGTTTTAGCGCGTGTTTATCCTATATACATCATCCTGAGATTTCATTTCGATTGCTAAATATGACTCATTTGCTGCTCTAGTTACAATTACTAATCCGACTGTCGATTTGTTTTCCGCAGATGAAGGAGAGAGCAATCATCAACAATGAGTCGAGAACGAGAGGATAAAAGCTGTTGGTGCTTCTCTTAGTTGAGTTTACAGATGCAAAGATTGCATCTATCTATGGGAAACTTGTTGATGAAGTTCCTGCTCTACATGTGTTATGATAACATCTTTAAAAAAAATAAAAATAAAAAAAAATAAAACAGAGGAGGCCCAAAATATTCTCTTTGCAAATGATCCACTGACTAGTTAATTTTAGTGGTAAAGAGTGGAAAAGAATTCATTGATCTTGAATTCAAGTAATGAAATAGCCAACTCGCTCGGACGCGGGAGGGTGAGCCTTTCATTGATCCACTAGATCCTTTGCAAAAAATCATATTAAGAAGTTTCAGCACCATAATAGAGTCGTTAATTGCTGCTTAAAGCCTTGAAGAGATGTTTGCTTATGTTTTATCTCTCTGCCATGGTACTTCTTTGTGATGTTTGGAAGTATTGGGTTATACTAGTAAACCTGGTTTAGCAGGGCATTGAGGACATATATCTTCGTCATCTTGCAATTTTTACTTGCAAACTCTGATTTGGGTCGGAAGAATGTCGCACCTAAAAAGTTAATGGATTACTAAGTTAATTAAAATAACTAACCTAGCCGACAAATTCAAGGTTTAAATAATTAACATGCCAATATTTTAATCGAGTCGCCACTAATCATTTATGTAGGTTGATAGGAACCTAAATAAAATAGCCGGAGGACTATTTTATTTCACAACTTTGGGTACGAATTACGCTAATTACCCCCCCCCTTTACCATTTTATTTCGTGAAAAAAATTGATCAACTTTAATTGATTTTAACCTAAGCCACTAACATAGGTCATCATCGGGTTGACAATCAATTAAATAACATCCAAAATTCAAAGTAGCATGCGCCAAGCAACTTCTCTTTTTGGATTTTCGCTTTTAAAAGAAATCTAATCTATATGCGATGCATAAATTTTAATCCAAATGCAATGACATGAATGAATGCAAACTATCCTAAAAATGCGTATGAATCTAATTGAACTACATGTAACTCTATGTGACATGCAATTAAATAAATCCTAGCATGCAATCTATATGATGAATTAATTAATTAACCTAAACATGCAACTCTAAGTGACATGGCAAATGTAATTTTAATATTTTCGGATTTAATTATGGCCCTAAAAAACTATGCCCAAAAGATAGTTATCTTACACATTTTAGGATTTAAATTGACCTCACCCTAACACATTAAAGATAAACTATTTTAGGCATAATTATCTATCTAAATATGCATATTATAACCTAGAATGGGATCTAATCTAATTTATCCTATGAATCAAATAAACATGCAATCCTATCTATATGATTTTATCCTAGAATGCAATTTCATTTAAACATGGCAATTCTATCTAGAATGATATGTAAATCTAATCTATATGCAACAATTACTTATATGCAATATTTTTTAGAGATTTTCAACATGCATTCAAATATTCAAAAGATAGCAATCCAATCAGTTCAATTCAAATATGGAAAGCAAATAATCATCTTGAATATTTCGCAATTTCTTTCAATCAAGTTTCAACTAAAGCCGATAGTCAACCTTAAAAATTCAAATACCCTACGTCAATGATTCCATCTAAAGCCTTATAGATAAAATCAAATCCATATGTATGGTTGCGAATTAGGAAAGATTTTCCTAATGGTCACCCACATCAAAAGATTTCGTTAGAACACAAATAGCTCAAATAGGTAATCAAATATTTCAAATCGTGGCAACAGTCTCGAGATAAGGATCATTACCTAATTCCAAGGCTTTAGCAGAAAATCTTGAGCACCGGGCGAATTCTCGAACCAATCAGCAAGGGAGGTTTCATATGCACAATTAGGACTAGTGAGGCAAAATCACAACAGTTATTTCGCACCTCGAACAACAACTAATCAGTGGAGAGATTGCGCTCAAAAGTGTGGTACTTGATCCCGAACGGCTAGCAAAAATCTGCACTGAAGAGCTAATGAAATTGTCCAAGAAATAGCACTTTTTGGACTAAGAACAGCGACAAAATAAGACTAGAACAGCAGCAAATTCCAGCACTAATCGACAGGGGATTCCAATACCAAATTGCAGCTAAAACAAGGCCGAACGGATGCAAAACAGCGGTAAAAATCAGCACTGAACAGCGGACTAAACAACTGCTAAGATTGGGCTGAAAAGTAGCAAAATTAACACCAAACCGTGCATGATCAGAGGCCAAACAGTAAAAAATTGCCTTGAACAGTAGCTCGAGACAGCACGAGTCAGGAGCACCAAATGAGCTTGAACGGTAGCGAATTGGCTTCGGTGGACTCTTAATTTTAAACGATTTCTGTACTCTTTCTCTAAGAATTTTCCCCCTTTGCATAGTAGTCTCACGATGGGTATGAGTTTTGTAAAGGCCATGAATGAGCCTTTCTCAATTTTGCCCATAAATTTGACCTGCAAATACCAACGAAAGAGCTCGTAAGATTTGGTGCTGCAAGTAAATTTCATGACGTCAAGGACCGATCTAGATGACTCGTCAACATGAAAGCAGCGTCGTTGGCATTTTTAGACGGGGTGAGATGCAACGGCGGTGTCGATGATGGGATCAACGGCTTGAGACTCGACTGGGTTCTATCGACTTCATTACGGCAGTAGGATCGACCTTCTGAGTTGCTCATGGTGGCTACTGATGGGGTCTCGGTGGTCGACCATGACAATTCGCCTAGAATGGCGACACCTGCAACAAAAAAGAGAACAAATCCGCTATGCCCGTGTACTGTTAGGACTCCTTGATAGTGACATGAATGGAGAATTGGTATTAAAAAATGTCCCTTCACGGTAGCCAAGAGATTGGTCTCTCGTCTGTGCTCTCCGTGAAGATCCCCGCTTTCTTCACTCTTTTATTCTTTCTTCTTTGGCTTCATTGTGCAGAATTTGGATCCAGAGACCCGAGAGAGAGTCCCTCCATGGCCGTCTATCATAAATGGCCTTCAACGTAAATCATCCTGAGATCGAAGTTCTCTCTTCTCCTTCTTTTACTCGACCACTTTCATGGCCGTGTGTATCAAATGAATTCGCCTCCTCCGTTATGTGACCTAGAGGTGTTTATATAGTGAAAATCTAGGTCAAACTTTGATAATGCGGGCTTAAGCTTTGGCCTTATTTCGATTAACAAACCTTTTTTTTTAAAAAGCCTTCTCCGTAATTAAAATTTAGTGGGCTGAATTAAATCTAAATATAAGTCCAAGCCCCTTAGAATTTGCAACCCCTCATGCCTTTTCCAATCCCGATCGCTCGTTAATTTAAGTTCAAATCTTTGCACAAAACGATGCAAATGCAATGCATGAAAAACTAAATTAAATATGTTATGCATGAAAATTATTTTTGGTGAGAACTAAAGTTAATTCTCATTTTTATGAAATATGACTGATTTAAAGAAAAATCAAAATTTAGGTGTCAACAAAGAAGTTATGACTAAAATTGGATTAACAGAGCTTTTGACGAAAGCCTCCTTTGTTCTTATGTCTGTACCTATAAGAACTTTTTTCTTGACATGGCAGCTTGAACTTGATCTGGGGAAAAATGAAGGAGACAAGCTCAATGCTCTTGATTAGAACAGTGGAATTAGAATAAAACAAGCTAGGAAAAGCACTAAAACACGTTCACCATTTGAAAAAATGACACAAATACTCCTTGAATTTTGGCAAAATATACAATGTGGTTTTTGAACTTTTAATTTGCTTAATGTGATCCCTGAAATTTTAGTACGCGTTCAATTCAATCCCTAAACTATAAGAAAATATTTCATAGTGTTCTTGAACTTGAATAAATGGAAGAATACAATTGGACATTTTCGTTTAGTCTAGGGATCAGGTTGAACATTTACTAAAAGTTCATGGACTACATTACAAGCCCGGCCAAAGTTCATGACCATTTATATAATTATCCCTCACCATCTTAATGTAATTTCCACGATCACATTGGATGACTCGATCAGTATTATAGGTAGAAATATTTTGCAACTGATTTGATTTAGATTAAATGCAGAAACAATTCTTGAATATTTTGAGGAGCTGGTCACTTAATTTGGTCAATTGGAAAACTCTCAATGGGTTCTATAATTTGTCCATGATTTCATGTCCATTAGAGACTAGTCGTATTTGACCAAAAAAAAAAAAAAAGAGACTAGTCGTATGTAAATTCACCATGCAATTTTCCTTTATAACCAAGAAAATTTCTGATTAATAATTAGTTTTCAATTATCAAGAAAGGCACTTTCAAAACATTTTCCTGTCACAATCATTCAACTTCAGATATTAACGTTGGATTCCATGTTTCATGCCACAAATCCCGTTGGACCTAAATTTTCCCGAAAGCAACGTCCATTTTGGTTAACCACATGACTGACCACCCACCTAACTTCTAATATACTCACCTGTACACGAGTTTAAATCAAAGAAAATTTCAAATAAGAGCATGAAGTATTTTTATTTGCTTCAAATAAAGGCATGAAGTGGACATTATTTTAAACAAAAGCTTGTGAAGGACATTTTCGTCCTTTGTTGCTTGAATTTTTCCTTTTTCCTTTTCTTTTTCTCTTTTGTCTTTCCTATTGGTAGCCGGCCACCAAAGAGGGCTGGTCGAGAGTCGCCCACAAGCGAGGCCGGCAAGGACCGTTGTGGTGACCCTTGCTCGGATTCGGCGAGGGCCACCCTCACTTAGGAGAGGCGAGGCCATCTCTCGCTAGCCTCTCCAATGGCCGGCAAGGGTGGCCCTTGCTAGATCAAGCGAGGGAGACCCTCGCTCAGCCCTCTCTGGACATTGCCGATGGTAGGGAAAAAATGAAAAAAAAAAAACTAAAAAGGAACAATAATAATAAAATAAAATAAAGGACAAAAATGCCTTTGACTAGGCCTTTATTTGAGACAATGAGAAGCACTTCAAGCTCATATTTAAAATAATATCCATTCAAGCTCTTATTTGAAATAATGTCCAATTCATACCCTTATTTGAGATATTAAGAGCACTTCATGCTCTTATTTGGAACAATGTCCACTTGAGGCCTTACTTGAGAAAACGATGTCATTTCATACCCTTATTTGAAACAATGTGCACTTCGCGGCTCTTACTTGATAAAATAATGGTGCTTCATACTCTTATTTGAAATATTACCTTTGTATTACATATATTCATTTAATAAATAACAAGTCAAATTTAAACTGAATGTGAAGACAATTTACCATCAGAATAATGTCAAAGAAACGTCCAATAAATATAATCATCTAATTTTCAAGGATATAATGCAGAACAAGTCTTTTTAAATGTTTTTAACTGTGGGGAAGTTGAAGTCCAGGTCTCCGAAGTCCAATCCTTCTTGGCCCATATGCAGAACATTTCCGTAGCCCACTGCAACAGGAGAGCGAACAACGTGGCTAACTCGGCTAGCAAAAGCCCACCGTTCAAACGATGCTCCAAGCAAATTGGATCTCCAAACCTCCTCCTCACTTGTAGAATTTACTTTGTTTTGATGCCCCGTTATTGGGCCTTTCTTGTAAGAACCTTGTTTTTTAATTTATGCAATCCTTTTTTGTCTTTGACCAAAAAAAAATATTTTTACCATCGACAATTGAATCATTAATGTTTTATCTTCGCAAACTAAGTCCTTAACATTATAAAAATTGTAATCAAAATTTAATTCCTCCCTAATCTCTCCATTGGAGGGTTTCGAAGGCTGAAAGTCCTATGTGTCTCCCACATGACCTTTTTTGTCATGCCACGCGACTGCGGGCCAAAGAGCCACTTAGGATTTTCGGGGTTGAAAATTCATTACCGACTGAGTTTATGATTTGAATGCATTTTATATATATATAATTCATCAACAAAAGATTAAGGAATCAATCGATGAACAACCAGAACTTTAATGACTAATTCCATACTTACTTGTTTGGTGAGTTCCATTTAGGAAATGGCACATGCATATGGCTCCAAAACTGCGAAAATCCTCCGAACCACCAACAAAAAATTAATCTTTTGGATATTGACTATACTATTTTTTTATTGTCGTATTAAATTTAAATTAAAAAAAAAAGTCTTTTGGATCGACCGTCCTTTAATATTGTTTTTCCTTTTATGGTACCACAAATAAATAATAATAATATAAAAAAAAAGTAGAAGTAATGAATTATCTCCCAGACCAGTGTTAAGCATGGAGGGTCCCAAAAAGAAGACGAAATCTCTTGATCGAGCATGCACAAAATGGACTCCACCAATCGATTAGCCGCTTCTGTGATGAGGAACCATTCGACAAGTCCATAGATGTCACTGTCTGGTCATTGGTGTACCCCTAAGAAGTTAGGACAAATTAAATGCTTTGAATAAGAGAGCTTCTGTATGGTGTGACTTTTGCTTATGTTTATGCATTATTTGCGACACTCCGATCCAATGGCTCCTTTTTAAGACTGTTATGCTCCAACCATTCCAAACCATCATGAAGCACAGCCGTCCATCTTACGATCGTCGGTTGGATGGGTTGTCTGGAAACTTTTTTGAGACTTTTGCTTATGTTTATGCATCTATGGTGTGACTTTTGCTTTGGGATCGAGGGTCAAGGCAGTTTGCACAAATCAAAGATTTGCTTTGATTTGTAGGATTTGCTTCGCGATCATGTCTAAAGGTAAAACTAGATAAAAATGTAATACTTTGGTATAGAGAAACAACGAGTTCGCCTTATTCTCTACCGGCTAAAATTATCAGCTACTGTTGAATCTAGTCCCCCTATTTTGAGGGGTCGACAACTATGTCTACTGAAAAACATACTGAGTCCCGGAGTGAACCTAGTCTATATTGCGTATGAAAATGGAACAAGTTTGAGGCGGCCGATCATGAATTGTTATTGCTTCTGCATGTTGAGATTGTAAATCATTGTTCTATTTATTCTCTGTCCTGCTGGCTGTTATCTAGACAGTGAAATACTGTCTTGTTTGTGTGCATGGATCGATTGACAATATTCTTGAAGCTCTTGGAGAATAATCGACGCATGCATGAAGTGTTCACTGTTCAGAAATGTGAGAGGAGGGTTTCGATATTATCGGACTGATAAGAAAAAAAATTCCAGCTTCACGGGGTTAACTGAGCGAATTAGGCTATTATAAGCTTGCACTCTGATACTCAACGGATTGCAATAATTGGCATCGTGAGGATTCTCGAATTCGTTTTCTTCACAGAGCTGAGGTAGAACCTCCATATCATTTGTACAAGATTGTAGCTTTTTCAAGAGATAAAATGGGGTGAAACTCCTTACACAAAAAAACACAAAAAAAAGGTGGTAAAACTAAGCCTTGAAGGAATCCCAAGTTGCGGTGCTTCGAGGGTTGTTTCGTGCAACCTCGATCATTGATCTGCATGCTCTCTCAAACTTAGTCTGAGTTGACATTATCGTCCATGAATTTGATTAGAGAGAAGCTTAACGATCAGCAAATTGTCAGCCCATCGATTGCAACCTTGAACTTCAAGTTGAGCAGAAAAACCCGATTCCTAGGCAATTCGTCATTTCGTTTCTTAGCATATTAATAGGCACCAATTACCGTTCTCGACGTGATTATGCTAAATTTAGGTTTACTTGAAAAATAGGACGACCGAGAGGAAATCTCGAAATTAGTCTATGAACAAGTACGTCATCACTTCTTGTTAAATCGAACGGCTATTCCAATGCGATACCAAATAAATAAGGATCGGTTCCACATTGCACTAAGTTTAGTTACGTTTCTCCAGTATCCATCCAAATTAACACTCCGTAAGATCACATGCCAAGTTATGCATGGTTGGCTAATAATCTTGCTCATTATAACCCAAAAATAATTGTTCCTAAGATTGGAGGGAGGAGGGGAGAGAGAGGGTCGATTAATTATTTGAGATAATGATGATTTGTAGTCTTCTTGTGGTTCATAGGATGATGAAAAGATAGGTTTGATCAGCACTATAACAAAATGCATAATGATTAGAAGAGGGACTTGAGGGAGGCATCTCATCAAACATCATCTGAAATCGAAAAGAACAAAAGAGGGTAGGTTCCTTTCGAAAAGTACCTTGCCTTGACAATGACCTTTTTCAATTCTTTTTCTCGAGAAGCTATTATTAAGAGAGAGTTACATGTTAATCTTGTAAAAATTGCTACGTTATAACCTAATTAAACCCAACAAATATTGTAAATTTCCACTCTCGAATCACGGTAATATGCCTAAAATCGTAAATTTACACTCGAATAACTACAAATTTAAACGACAGGTGAAGATATCACAATTGAGCAAAAACTCAAAATTTTGGACCCGTGTTAGGAAGACACGTGAGAAGAAATCCATACTAACGCGTCTCGGATGGTTTGCATATCAAGATCAATAAAGCCAATTCAACTTCGCGATGTCATTTGTCAATTGTCATCCGCACTAAGTATCAAATTGATTCCCTTTCAATCAGTCATAGTAGAGAATTTGATAAGAATCTGTCGTTGGTATTTTTTTTCTAAGCCAACATTCTATTAGAGTCAGACGATTTAACGTAAAATAATTATGGTCGGCATTGACAAAATTCATCTTCGCGTAAAATGGGGACAAGTATTTTCAAAATCAAAGAAATCTGAAAACCTTCAAAATGAAAATTTTTAAAAAAAATCCAAAATATTTTCCTGTCTCCATCATTCAACTTCACATATTAAATCTTGATTCCATGTTTCATGCCACAATTCCCGTTGGGCCTAAATTTTCCTGAAAGCAAAGTCCATTTTGGTCAACTATATGACTTACCACCCCCCCCGACTCTTTAACATACTCTCATATTTATATTATATGCTCATTTGATAGATATCAAATTAGGTCTAACACGAATGTGAAGTCAATTTACCATCAGAATCTGTCGGTCAATTGTTTTGGCTGCAGATACAGAATAATGTCGGAGGAGTGTCAAATTGATATGATCATTTATTTGTCATGGACATGATACATAACTAGTCTTTTTAACATTTTTACCGTTGTTCAACTAAACCCTTAACGTTTTATTTTGGCAAATTAAGTCTTAACATTAAAAAAGTGCAATCAGATCTTAATTCTGTCCTAATCTCCAAAGTGTTTTGAAGGCTGAAAATCCTACTTGTCTCCCATATGGCCATTTTGTCATGCCACGTGACCAGGGGTCAAAAGAAGCCACTGAAAATTTCCGAGGTTGAAAATCCACTATTGACTACCCTGCCAGCCGCTGACAAAAGACAGCCAGAGAAAAGAAGAAAACAGGAAAAAATAAAAATAGAAAATATTACTAGAAATTTTCACGTCAACGTCGGCCGTGCTTATGCAGGAATGATAATGGCAAAGATCCACATTGATAATTTCTAGTCAAAATTGGCCCGTGGACTCAACCGGTAAAAGGTACAAAGGTTTATGACTAAATTAGTAAAAGTATAAAAGGTTTAGAACTGGATTAATAAATTTAAAAGGTTTAAGACCTAATTAGTAAAAATGCAAAAGATTTAGGACTTTTTTGACAATTTTCCTTATCAATCAACGAACAACCCAATAGTTGTCATTGTCTAGTCATGGGTGTAGCCTTAAAAAGTAATGGGAAAAATTAAATAATTTGAACAATAGCAAAAGAGAACAAGAGAGCTTCCTAGATGGTGTGACTTATGCTTATGTTTATGCATTTTTTGTGACATTCCGATCCAATGACTCCCTTTTAAAGCTGTTATGGTCCAACGATTCTAAATCATCATGTAGCACCGCGGTCCATTATGCGATCATCGGTTGATTGGGTCATTGATTCAGACCTCACCAGCCTTAAGAAATTGCTTTGGGATTAGGGGTCGAGGGTCAAGGCAACTTGGGCAGATCAAAGATCTAAACTTAACCGGCTTATAAGATTGGCTTCGCAGTCATGTCTCTGGATTGTTTTAAAGATACAACTAGACAACAAAGTAATGTTTGGCCCGTGCTTAAGTTACGATATAGAGAAAAAGCATTTTGGAGTTCACCTGGTTCGCTAAAAGCTAAAATGATTAGGTATTCTTAAATCTAGTCCCTCTATTTTGAGGTGATCGAGTCGACAACTGTATGTCTACTAAGAAAACATACTAAGTCATGCAGTGAGGCTAATGAAAACGGAATAGGTTTGAGACAGTTGATCTCGCTTCAAATCCTTCCCGTTAACTTTTTCGTTATTTCCTAAACCATCTCTAACACGCTACGGATTTTGTGATTAACCCTAGGTCCGTAGCGCTATCAACCCTTTAATTTTCATGTCATAGAATGATACTTGTCTAGGCAACCTTCATTCAACTTTGTTTAAACATATTCAACTGCGTGCTTGAATATGTTTATAAAAAGTTAATTTTCTAGTCTCATTTACAATCCCAAAAAGAAAATTTAGCCAATGATATAACTTTTTCCATATACATAAGTGATCCAAAATAAAGAGAGGCTTTTTTTTTTTTTGTGGAAGGAATAAACAGAATTAACAGGAAAGGAAATGAACATCGGTACCAGTAATAATACAGTTGTCTTCTTCTCTTAAATTACAAATATACATAGTTGTTTAAGAATTGCATGTCAAGTTAAATTATGCAAATTATCCTTAATTTCCTAAGCAATTCATCAAGTTCAAGAGTAATAACGAGACAATAATTATTTTCTACCTTTGCCCTAGCACAATTTTCAGCTTTATTACATTTAAAGCCAACCTTGTTAATTCTCCTTGAGCTCTTTATAGCATTGTCTAGGTGCTTGCCTAGGCCCATACAAAGATTCATCCAATTTAAAACTTGTCTTTCTTGACCAATTCCTAAATAGCCTTCCAATTGATCAACATAAATATCTTCTTCTAAATCACCAATTAGAAAGGTGATTTTAAAGTCCATTTGGTGAATTACCAAATTATGTGTAGCAGCTAAAGTCCACATTATGCTAATTGTTGTTAGCTTTTGGCCACTAGTCTTGACTTATATGTATGGTACCTTCGGCTTTTAATATTTTTTTTTTTAATCTAACACCCGTTTAGAGCCTATTTCTACTTATAGGAGGAAGATTAGTCAATGGCCATGTATTATTTGTTTAGTAGATTTTCTCTCATCATCCAATGCCATTTTCCACATATGTGCATCCGGTCTAGACATAACGTCATTATAACTCTATGAATCATCCACATCCATCGAACTCTTCTACTGTTGAATATCCAAAAAATTCGGCATCCTTCTTTTTCCAAGAATAGCATTACTATGAGTACTCACGTTTAAACATGTATGCGCTTCAATATTTAAAGCCAAAAGATGAATGTATGTTTCGTGTACCTCAATGCTGCAACCTACAAGCGGTTCTTTTCTTCTTCTTCTTCTTCTTCTTCTTCATCAATTACGTCTTGGGAAGGTGGGGGAATGACTATCAGAGATCACGCTTACAGGGAATTGTTCGAACATTGATGGAACAAATGCCGGCAGGACGAACTGCGGGTTTTCGGCTGCATCACTCTTGTTGACTCTATGAGCGGCCGAGTAAACACATACACCAGAAACCTAAGTCGTCGACAAGAGATAATCTAATCACAATATGACTTCAAACACGACGAATGTTTATGCCGATACGGAAACTTGCGAAAGCTAGCAACTGCCTCTTCTCCTTGGAGAGCATGGGTCTAGTTCAGCAGTAGCCAGATTCTTACTTTCCAAGTGCTTTATTTTTCCCACAACTTGATCATGTAAATCGTTGTTCGTTTGTACTGTGTCCTACAGGCTGTTATCTAGACGGTGAAATCATGTCTTGTAATGTGTGCATGGATCGAATGACAGTGTTCTTGAAGCTCATGGAGAATGTTTGACTCGTGCGCGAAGTGTTCACTACTCAGAAATGTGAGATAGGAGGGTTTCGAGCAAATTTCAAGACTTGGGCAAATCCCTGTGTGTCCTTTGTTTCAACAGAGAAGGGTAATGCAACACTAATATTGTCGGACCGATAAGAAGAAAATTCCAACTTCAAGGGCTTTAACAGGGCTAGTTAGGCGATTAAAACCCGACGGATCGAGATAATTGGCGTAGTTAGGGTTCCCAAATTCGCTTTTTTGAAAGAGCTGAGGTAGAATCTCTGGATCATTTGTACAAGATTGTAGCATTTCAAGAGAAGTTTAGTTTGAGCTATATGCTTAACTATCAAAAAATTGTCAAGCTCAACGATTCGAACCTTGGACTTTAGGTTGAGTAGGAGAAAGCGATTCCTAGGAAACTCAGCACATTGTTTCTTAGCATATTAAAATTAATAGGCACGAAGTACCGCTCTCGAAGTAGTTACGCCGAATTTAGAATTACCTTGAAAAATGGGACGACTAAGAAGAAACCTCAAAATTAGTGCATGAGCAAATACGGCATCACTTCTGATCGAACCAAAAGGTGATTCCAATCCAATACCAAATGAAAATAAGGATCGCTTCCTAATTGCCATCCTAATTGCCCAAAGTTTATTTACATGTCTCCGTTATCCATCCAAATTAACATCCTAAGATCATCAGGCTAAATTATACATAGGTGGCTAACAATCTTGTTCATTATAACCCAAAATTGGGAAAATTATTAAAAAAATCCTAAATCTATTGTAATTGTGCCAATTCAATCCTAAAACTTTTTTTTTGCCAAGTTAGTCTTAAACCGTTTGCAATTATCGCCAATTCAATCCAACCGACAAATTTTGGCATTGTTGACGTTGACGTGGAATAAATATTTTAATATTTTTATGATTTTTTTCCTTTTTTCATTTTTTTTTGTTTTCCTCCCCTCCCCTTCGTCTTCCCCTTCCCCGTTCAACCTTCCCCTTCCCCTTCCCGGTTTTACCTCCAGCCGGTAGCCGAGCCGGCGACCGACCAGAGGACGATCGGCGAGGCTCTCACAAGCCTCGCAAGGTCTGGCCGGGTGAGGCCGAACCTTGCCATGGCCGGGCAAAGGTTGATCTTGCTAGCCTAGATCTAGCGAGGTCGAGCCTCGCCGCTGCTAAGCGGGCGAGATCAAGCCTCGCCTAGCCATGGCAAGGCCGGTGAGAGACTCACCGAACGCCTTTCTTTTTTTCGGTATGCCGCTCCGCAAACAGAGCGAATGAAGAGGTTCAGCGAACACGTTGCCGTGCATGATGTGGATCGGCGAGGCTACCTTCGACATGTAGAACCACGACGTGGGCGCAGCGGGGCTGCGGCAAGGGGGGTGTGGGGATGGGGCAAAGGCGGAGATGATAGGTTGTGGATGTAGACGGCGGCGTGGTGGGTGGCCTGCTGGCTCGGCTCTTCTTCTTCGGTGAACTAGTCTAGAAGCAGAAGAACAGTGAACCGCTGTAGAAGCAAAAGAGCAAGGAAGTTGAAACCGAAGAACATGGGAGGGAAAGGGAATAAAAAGAACAAAATAAGAAAAGGAAAAGAAAAAAGGGAAAAAATAATTAAAACAATAGTTCGCCGGCCGATCGGCGTCCACGTCAACGCTGATTGATCAAAGTTCACGGAAGGATGAATTAAGACAATTATAAAAGATTTAGAAATGAATCGGCAAAAAAAAATGTGTATGATTGAATTGACACAATTACAAAATATTTAGAACGAACCGAAAAAAAAATTAAAAATTAAATTGATATAATTATAATAAATTTATGGCTTTTTTGATAATTTTCTTCTCAAAATTCATTAATCCTAATCTTGGAGGGAGGGAGGGAGGGAGACAGAGGAGGGGTTGATTTATTATTTGAAATAATGATGACTTGAAAAGATAGGTGTGATCAGCTCTATGACAAAATACATGATGGTTAGGACACGGACTTGAGGGAGGCATCTCATCAAAACATCATCTACAAAGTCTAAAACAACAAAAGAGGGTACGTCCTCTTTCCTTTGGAAAAGTATTTTTGGCTTGACAGCTGTCTTTGATATCTTTTTTCCCAAAGAAGAAGCTATTATTAACCAATTACAAGAGAGAGTCACATATTAACCTTGTAAAAATTACTAGGCTATAACCAAATTAAACCCAGCAAATATCTTAAAATTCAACTCTCGAATCACAATTATATGCCTAAAATTGTAAATATATTCTCGGGTGGCTACAGGTTAGACAACACGAGACGTAGCGACTCAGGTTAAGAAGATACGAGAGAAAAATGACATGCCAACGCATTTCGGATGGTTCACATCTCAAGATCAATTGAACCAATTAAAATTTTGTCGCTGTCGTGAACAAAAAGTGTCCAATCGATTCTCTTTCAAACGGTCATAATAGGGAAGTTGATAGGAATCTGCCCGTAAGTATTCTTTCCAAGCCGACAAATTCATTCCCGTCAAACCACTTATAAATGTGGTCCGCATTGACAAGAGTATTGATTTTCGCTCAAAATGGGGACAACTCCTTTCAAGACCAAAGAAATCTGAAAACCCTTAGAAAAAAAAACACACTTTGAAAATAATTTCCTGTCTCATTCATTCAACTTCACATATTAAATGTTGGATTCCATGTTTCGTGCCACAAATCCCGTTGGGCCTAAATTTTCCTGACAGCGAAGTCCATTTCGGTCAACCAAATGACTGACCACCCACCTAACTTCTAACACACTCACCTGTGCACATGTGTTTTATATTTGGGAAAATTCTAATTAAGGGCATGAACTGTCCTCATTTACTCAAATAAAAACATAAAGTAAATATTATTTCAATTAAGGACTTGATGAATGGTATTTTCATCCTTCAATTTTTGAATTTTTTTTCCTTTTTTCTTTTTTCTATTTTCTTTCCTATTCGTGGCCGGCCGCTGGCGATGCCCAAAGAGGACCGGGCAAGAGTCTCCCTCAAGCGATGCCGGTGGGGGACGGCCGCAACAATCCTCGCCACTACACGCGAGGCCAACCCTCACCTAGCGAGGGAGGCGTAGGGCCTGGTGTGGCCAACGAGGGTGGCCCTAACCTAGCCCTCTCCGAGCATCGTTGCCGATCGGAAAAAACAAAAAAGGGCAAAAAGAAAAAAGGTATAAAAGGAAAAATGAAAATAAAAAATGAAGGACAAGAATGCCTATGGATATGTTTTATTTAAGATAATGAGGCGAATTCATATCCTTATTTGAAACGATATCCACTTCAGGTTTTTATTAAAAAATAATGACACTTCAAATTTTTATTTAAAATTTTATTTTTATATTATATATATATATATATTCATTTAACGAACATCAAATCAGATTAGATTTAAACCAAATGTGAAGTCAATTTATTACCGTCAGAATAATGTCAAAGGAACGTCCAATAAGGCGGAAAGTCCTACGTGTCTCCCACGACTATTTTTTGTCATGCCACGCGACCGCGGGCAAAGAGCCACTTAGGATTTTTGGAGTTTATGGTTTCTTTGGTGGAAGGGGAGTTTATGATTTGAATGCATCTTTAAAAAAAAAAATTAAAAAAAATCTAATTCATAAAAAAAAAAACGATTAAGTAATCCATGAACGAACAATCAAAACTTTAATGACTTTATTCTGCACTTATTTGTTTGGTGAGTTCCATTTGGGAAATGGATATTATTTAACATAATATAATCCTCAGAACCACCAAAAAAAAAAAAAATCTTTTAGGGATGGACTATACTACTATTTTATTGTATTATAAATTTAAATGAAAAACAAGTCTTTGGGATATTATTTTTTTCCTTTTTTGGCACCAGCAATAAAAAATAATAGTAATAATAAAAAAATGTAGTAGAGATAAATTATCTCCCAGACAAGTGTCAGCATGGAGGGTCCCATAAAAAAGGACAAAATCCTTAATCGAGCATGCACAAAATGTACTCCACCAATCGATTAGCTGCCGCTATGATGATGAACCACTGGACAAGTCAATTGATGTCACTGTCTGGTCATTGGTGCACCCCTAAGAAGTTAGGACAAATTAAATAATTTGAATAAGAGAGCTTCTGTATGGTGTGACAACTATATTATGATCAAGTCATATCGGCAAATCTGTCGAAGATACACTGAAAAAACGCACTCGATCACAGAGTGAGCCAAGTCTATATTGCGGATGAAAACGGAACAGGTTTGAGATGGCCGATCAAATCCGTCATGCTACCCTTTCGTTATTGCCCAAATCCATCTCTAGCTCGTTATAGATTTTGAGATTAAATCCTGGACCCGTCTCACTAAAGTCCTCGGTGACCCATCGAATACCCATCTCTTTTTAGTAACAAAATATCTCTCACTATGAGCTAAAATGAAAATCTTATAATCCTCTTGAATCTAACCCCCGGTATTTTCATGCGATTAAAGCGACACTTATGTGTAATGATTAAAATAGTGGATTTTCACAATTATGACTATAAAAAAAGTACATTAGTCATAGAGCGAGCTTAGTCCGTATCTCCCTCAATCACAACCTCGAATCTTAGATGAGTCAACATCGGACAAGCTTTAAGGCTATGTTCAGAAGCAAGGAGCGAAAGAAAATTTGGAAAGAAAATGTACGAAAGTGTGAATTTTTTGTCCACTTAAATTTTAGTTAAAAAAAAAAAAAACCTTTAGAATTTTTTATTCTCTATCCGAATTTTCTTCAATTCCTGATTTGGAGAGGTCGATCTCACGGGAAAAGCCACTATAGGAGGATTCATTTCACAAATACCTTAGTTTGATTAGTCGTACCATTTACCCTTATCGAATTAAACAAATAGGCAGGTACAAAATGAATTCAAGTATGAATTGCAGGCATCAACGGAAAAGAAATTGCACGTGTCGAATAAAATCGGAGTAAATAGGATTCGTCAATTATTCCAAATAAAATTGGTTATTTATTGAGGTAACGAACAAAAGGGAAAATTGTCCAAAATATGTGTTATGCCAATTGGGTTTTTGCAAGGTTTGGATCGAGTTTGGGGATTTTTTATGCTTGAGTTCAGAATTTCAACTTCAAACCTGAGTTCGACGAAAAAACAAAATCAAATTTGAGACTGAATCTCGAAGACGGAGTCCGCAAGGCAAAATTCAAAGGAAAAAAAAAGGTACGATGTCAAAAAAAAAAAAAGACTACCACAGGCAGCAAAAATATCTCGACTTTTCAAAGGATAAAATAATGCACCGGCTTTTTTTATTTGGGTGACAAAAATTACTAATATTTAAGTTTTCGTTACATTCAAGCTATTATGAAATTTTACGTGGTCGGCGACATTGACGTGTCACGATAAGCAAGGGGAAACAAAATGACGTCGTTTTTTAATCTTCTCGAATCAACGACTCGTCTGTTTAACGAGAAAAGAGAGCCGGAAAAAATGAATGCAACCAAATCGAGCTATAATTTTTTTTTTTTTTTCACCGAAATGGGAAAGTGTTGTTCCAAGACCTCCATTTTGAGTGTCTTGGTCAGTCTTATTATATTGAGAGAAAACTTATTGAAGTGTATTTTTGTAATATAATTAGAAGTTAGTGCAAGTTTTTGGATTATACAAATAAATTGGGATTCATTATATTTGGGCATCAAGGCGAAAAAAAAAGATTATATATTTTTGCTAGATGGCAAAAAGTTAATAATATAATGAGATTGCCTTTTTTATTTTGGGTGGGGTAGTGAGGTGTACGATATTTTTTTGTTTTTGGTCGAAATGAGGTGTACGATAGAAGCACAGGAGTTCCCCAAAATCGCAGGCAGGCAGAGACAGCAGACAAGACCAGGAAATAAGCAGACAATTAAAAAGGGAAACCGCGTGGGTCCCACACTCTCTCTCTCTCGCGCTCGTTTTGGACTTCTGGGCGCACGGTCGCTGTACCCTTGTGGGACCCCCCGCTCCTTCGGAGTTTCGTGCTCCGATCAGCTCCCGGCTCCACTCGCGGTTCAACCCCGTGCGGTACACTCCCCCTCCGTCATGTCGCCGCGTGTCGCCGGTGACGCTTTCTTCGCCGTTGCGAGAGCGCGTGACTTTTGGAGCGGAGAGAGAAGGAAAGGACAAGACGAGAATCGAGGGGAGAAGCTAAAATTAAGGGGACTGGGACGTGGGGCCCGGAAACCGCCCACTTGATTGGCGGTAGCTCCCCGCTCACGGCGATTCCCGCCTAAAACCCGAGATCCGCTTTCCGCAGACCCGCGGGCCACGGGTTGGATTCGGGTCGTGAATGAATTTCTAAAGGTCTTTGATGCCTGCCGTTTGGAGATTTCACGCCCGCCAGCATTGAGTCGCTTTCAGACCTTCAAAATTACCAAGGATGCAGAATAGTTATGACTCAAATTCAAACATTTCGTAGCATTTATATGACTCTTATGATTAACGCGGTGGACGCTCGGGGGTTGTCTTTACCGTCCGATAATTCATGTTAAATCCTCGTTTCCGTATCACTAGTTCCCGTCATTTGCATCGTCATACAAATGTCTTGGGTTCCTTTTGCCAAATAGACAAGGAAAAGTGTGTTGATTGGCATTAGTTTCAAGTTGAGAAGTGTCATGGATCATAACGATTTGTAATCTCATATGTTATGTCATGAATAGATACGTAGAGTACCGATATTTGCCTCCGAACTTTCAATCATCATGCGCTGCCTATTAAACATTCATTTTGTTATTAGGAATCTCGACTTGTGTCATGCGATTCAATTCAACTTAGGTTTGAATAATATGTCTATGTTAGGTGAATCGGTATTATCCCGAATCAAAAGTGAATCTACGATTTCGATTCGTATTTATCGATCGATTGATTCGTAATTTTTATATGTTTACTTATCAAATGACGCAACTTTTCTCGTATTTATCACAAACAATACACATGATTAATTATTTAGGAAAGTTAATAGTAGTTTTATACTTTACAACACAATTTGAGTACGTGTTATGATTTTTACGTATGAGAAGGCGCTGCTTACCATTGTTAAAACACAAGAATATATTTTAATGCAAAACATAAGGGCTGGCGAGGGCGGCTCTCGCCCAACATAAAGAAAGCATAATAAAAGTCATAAAAAAAATAACAGATAAAAATAAAAATATTAAAAAAATATTAAAATGTTATTAAATTTTGTGCACATTAGCGTCGATTGTGCGATGTAGGATGATCAACGTCCACGTTAGTAATTTTCGGCCAAAATTAGCCAAATGGACTCAATTGACAAAATGTAAAAAAGTTTATAACTCGAATTGGTAAAATTGAAAGATTTAGAACTAAATTGACGTAATCGCAATAGGTTTTGAAATTTTTGGACAATTTTCCTAGAGAGTTTGCATATTACCAAAATAAATCACTACACTAGAGGATGAACCGGCTTGCAAGAGGACTCGTCTAGTTCCCGCTAAAAAATTGGGAACCGGCCTTGACTTGTTTGGTTCCTAGTTCTATATCTCGAACCAGCTGATTCAACTTTAGGAAACTACCTAAAATTGGGAAGGCGAGGTTCTCGGGTAGAATCTGGAACGAACCGGTTTTGAAAAGGTTTACTCCTAACCATAATTTAGCTCTTTTACTTTTTCTTATAACTGAAACAGAAAATAACCGTTGAAATTGAGTATATTTGACATATTATCGTCAAGCAAAAGGAATTGCGTCCAATTTTGACACATGTGTATTGTGTATATGACAAAAAGAAATAAGAAAAAAAAAAAGCAACAATTGGTTTTAGGTTGACCTTGGAATCGACTGTTTTGTTTCTAGGGTCAATAGGGTTGGTTCATGATTTCAAAAATGGAGAATTTACCCTAAAACGGGTAGATTCTAAATTCCATGCCTGTAACCTACTCACCGAAAATCGGTCACCCCTAGACGAAATAGAGGTGTGTTTGGTAACGTTTCTATTCTCAAAAATAATTTTTTAGCAAAAAAATGATTTTTTTTTGTGATTTTGTTCCCGAAAACTGTTTTTGAGAAGAAAAATGTGTTTGGTAGAATCGCACAAATTTTTATTCCCGAAATAAAAAAAAAAAAAAGAATATGTTTGGTACAACCATAAAAATTTGTATTCCCAATTTTTATTATGTAATTATAAAAATATCAAAGGAGGTGGCGGGGACAAAGACCGATTATAACTGCAATGGGTGAACTCATGATTGTAAAGACGAATATTAAGTCGTACTGATTTTGTTTTTCTAAAATGACATTATTTCTCTTTTTGTTCTCGGGAATAAATAAGTTACTTTTTTTACTTCTTGTTTTTGTTTTCGGGAACATAAAATCAATTTACATTTTCAAAAGGGTTTCTGTTCTTTCGTTCCTAGAAAAAAAAAAAAAAAAAATCAGAAACGTTACAAACGCGATCTAGACATACTTTGTCGTGAAATAACGAAAAGCCTACTACTTTGTCCCTCGAAAAGTCATGTACCAAGCACGTGTCGAAGGAAAAACGGATGGGAAGAAAAGGCATGTTGGAACTGAATTGAACGATCGAAAAGGACGTTAAAATTTGAAATACAACAAATGGCTACTGACCAAAGAGTGGCAGAAGGACCAAATTGAAATAAAAACGAAGACCAAAAGCGAAATTCCTAAAAGATCATGCGATGATAGCGTGATTTCCCTAGAATTGAACTAATTACTTGCGAATGGACTTGACATTAACGGTATGAGATCGACCAAAAGCATATTGAAGTTACCGATTTAGCTTGGATTATAATGTTTTCGTTCTGATTTGATTCAATCTAGATTGAGATTTTATGTTAAATCGATTCGAGTTGGAGGTATTTTGACTTGGGTTAAGAATGCCCCCTCAAAATATAATTACAAGGACCCTTGCTTACTTGACCACATCTAGAAAAGAAGAGCTTCTAATGATTTAGACATCGAGCTTGTTGGAGTCGACTGAGACGACAATAATTTAGCACACCTGTAAGATTTTAATTTGATCATATTTTACACACAAAAAAATAAAATTGTAATCGGTGCGAAAGGAAATAATCTCGTATTTGGATGCTCAATAAGATCAAGGATGGGTCCACAAGGGTGAGCTAACTCCAAATATTCGTCCTCAATTCGAGTTTCGGGATGCAACTCCAAAATAAGCATTTGTTAATTATCTCGTTTTCAAAATCACAACATGACATCGATAAAATATCGACATGAACATTTGCATGATTCATTATTTGTTTCGTAGAAAATGTGATACTTTTAGAAAATATTATTCAATAAGTCATTTTCCAAAGTGTTTTTATGGACCCCGAAAATAAATTGAAAAATATTTTATGACGTTTGATATGGAAAATATGATTTGATTTTCCTAAATCAACATACATTGATCGAGCGCTAGTAACTTGCGCATAGGCAACCAAGGAAGTAGGTTCAAGCACCAAAGTCTCGATCCGACCTCAATGGACCTCGCCATGGGTGTCATGGGGGGGCGGGGGCCTTGGGTCCCGGGCTCAACCTTTATAGGACCATGGGGCGAGCACGGGAACCGGGCTCAAGCTCTATAGACCTACACCCCCATAGACCATGGCTAGAGCACCATAGACAACGATGATAATTTTGAATTTTTTTCTACTACATAATCCCCGGACATGGCCTGAGTGGACCAAGGCCCGAGTGTGGGGGCATTGGGGACTAGCATCAAGGGTTCGGGCTTGCCTTGATGGACTCGGGCGGAGGCGCCGGCATCCTAGGCTCAATGTCAATGGAGTCGGGTGCAAGCGCCAAGGAACCAAGCACAAGTATCGTGATCACAGGTTTCGGCCTCGATGGTCCTAGGCTTGAGCGCTAGAGACGTGGTCCTGGATGTCGAGGACCCGAGCACAAGTATCGTGATCACAAGCCCAGCCTCAATGGACCAGCTCTCGGGCCGCACGACCTAGTCCTGGATGTTGGGGACATGAGAACCAGCGTTGTGATTTTCATGCCCAAACGTAGAGTTTCAGGTCTAAGCGTCTAATACCTAATTATATATTGGAAAATGATTTCCAATTTATTAAAGAGGGAATTATTTTCCTAAATTTAAGCATAAATTTTTTGGTTGACTCATTTTCCTAAGCGAACCAAAAGCCTGAAAATGATTTTCCAAAATTATAGCAAATTCAGCAGAGCCTTAAAGAAATAAAATCCTCGCACCTCAGCCTTAGCATAGCACAACTTTTAATCGAGGTGGAATCATAGGGACTGTAATATGTACGATTTCATCCGAGGTCGACGCCGGTATTCTGAAGACTATTGAGGCCATTTTTTTTGCCGATTTAATTCCTAATACCACATTATTTTCTGCCCCTGTGATGTTTGATCACTAATTTCATATTGGTTATAATTTTTTAAAAATGTACAAGCTTTAAAATTTTTAACATGTTTTCTCTTTGAGAAAAAAAAAATCTTAGGCCTCGAGGATTATTAGTTTTATAAGCTGCTCAGAAAGCACTTGATTATGATGAATTCCGTAAGCTTACTTCCATTTCTAAGTCCGTACCCTTCGCAATGGCTTTCAAAATTTACAAGTAACTTTCTAAGGCCTCTTGATCCCTCTCCCCAGATTTCAAAATGGTCCCTTTGTCCTCCTGGGAAAAATGACTTTACTCTATCATTTAATATACTAGCAATGTGGGTTAGTTTCTTATGTGGCCCTATAGTCTTTGTAGGACCAATCTATATGGTAAACTTAATTAATTGCACAAGAATTAGACCAAACATCTTAGAATAAAATAGTTACCAAAAATCGATTTTTTTTTCCAAAGTTTTTAAGAAGTGATGAATGCGATTTCCATTTCTCGACATATCTAAAGAACAAAAAAAATATTTATTATAAGAATCCTCATCTACCTCCACTTTGACACTAGTATCCCAAATTTAATTTTATGTTACAAAAATCTCGAAATGTATATTATTACTACAAAAATACCCTCCACCTACTAGAAAAAAAAAGAAACTATTTTTTTTCCCACCATGGTACTAATGTCCCGATTTTTTTTCCATGTCACTGATATCTCAAACTTGTATTATTGCGACAAAAGTTTGGTGTAGTAGTATTGCTCCATAGGCATACCTTTAGGATTATTTTTTTATTCTAAAGAATTTTGAAATGTCGATACTACAGTAGGCATAATTAAGGATTTTTTTTTGTGTGGTATTAACAAAGATATACAAAGAGAGAAGAAGTACTAGCACTTAATATATGAACCGGAGAGATGACTGCTACTGTTTAGGAAGGAAGAAAGAAAGAAAAGGGAAAAAGAAGGCAATGTTCTCATGTCATTATCAAGATAAAGATATGTTGAAAACGAATGACATCAAACAGAAGTTAAACTACTTCTCCTTGCATGGTTGTAAATTAGCTGTCAAATTCTGCTTTTATTCCACTAAAAGAAGTATATAATCAGCAACATATCAATGTCATCCTTGTCAATATTTGATAAAATATATATATATATATTAAAGAAAGAAAAGTTGTAAAAAATATAATAAATAAATAAATGGTTGTCTACTGATTTATACTAACTTCAGGACCTTATATTAATCTCCTCCTTAACGCCTCACTCTCTCTCCCTCTCTCTCTCTCTCTCTCTGTGTTTTCAACACCTGCTTTTTCTCTCTCCGCGTGTCTGTTTTCTCTTGCTGCAGAGTAGCTTCGCCCGTTCAACGCTTCTGGCCCTTGAACTGCTCAAATCTTGGCATCGTTTTCGTAAAGTTTTCGTCTTTACAGCTCTCAAGCTGACGAATTTGTATTAAAGGACAAGAACCCGTTTTTAAGAGAGCCAGAGAGGTGGCAGTGAGGCTGCTGACTGTGAGTTTGAGTCCGTGTTGAGTTGAGTTCCATGCGCTTTCTGGGTTCATCAAAAACAGCACTCTTCTTGAAGTCTGAAGCTGTTTTCGCTCTCTCTTCAAGTCAGAATTCCTTGGAATTGAGTAAAGACTGTACCTTGATGGTGCAGTTTTAAGAGGGGGGGATTTTCTGCTCACCTTAGAATGCGGAGTACATGTTCTTGGTAAGTTCTTGTAATGTCTAGCATATGTTCTATTTGTGTTATTGGCTGTTGCTTCTTTGATCACGGAGGAAAAAAGGGGTTGTTCACTTTCTCATGTTCCTCTATCAATTTGCCCAAAGAAAAGCTGCAAAATAGTTTGACCTTGGAAATGGAGGAGTTGTGCTTCTTTACGATAGTTGCTTTTCTTGACTTTTGATGCTGTTGTTTGCCGCTTGGATCCTAACCCTGAAGCATAAAATATTGTTTGTGCCCTGTTTTTTAAATGCTTTACTTATACCATGTTGAATGGTCGCAGAAGATGAAAAAAATGCTTCAGACGCATGGAATAAGCTTGGTAATCTAGAAACATCAGATGGTTTAAATAATTCGAGTATTGTCCACTTTCTGTTACAACGACGCAATGCATCTTTTGGTTGCTCTATTTGCTGATGCAAATCCATCTAATCACCAGGGAGGCATTATTTTATCAAAGCTTTTATGTTCACCGGTGATCTTGAGCATGATATTGAAGACTCAACTAGCTTTTGCGTAGACGATTGGGAGTTTTGCATTTATTTAAAGCACCCTTGTCTGTTTGTATGGTTGCTGATATTTAATTGTCGATGACATGGTGCCGAATAGATTTTTAAAAAATATTGTTTTAGGTAAACCTATTTTTATCAGGTTGTGGAGGATGGACTGGTGGATTGTCTTCTAGGAAAAACAATGGACATACTCTAGAAAATGATATCATTGTCCATTCTCTTATCAATTTGTTTATTGTTTGCATGGTGTCGTGTGCGGTTTATACAATCCATGATTATTCAATGCAGCAAGAATGCCTTTTAAATTACTCCATTGGGTTTTGAGTTTTTGCACTCTAGCTTGGCTTTATGATAGGAACAATCCTATTGGATGGTCAACCGCAATTTCATATTTTGGATGTGTTGTCTCTGCATTTTGTCAACCGCAGTGATGTCATGCTTGAGTGTAGTTGGAAACAATCCTTTGTGGTGCTGCCTGATAATATTGGATGAACCTCACATAAAAAGAGATACTTGAGCTTCCCAATGTCCTTTAGAAGCATAGTGCATAGAACTTGTTAAAAGCCAGATTTAGGCACTTCGGTAACTTTTTTTTACTTCTTTACTTAACCAGGACAAATTGCTTTTGTTAGAACCTAGAACTTCAGGGGACATGTGTTAGAGAATGACATGACTCATCCGAACCGCTGATGTGAATAACTATGATCTTCAAATAAAATTGCAATTTAGGCTGGAAATAGATGCAGAGTGAATGCTTGTGATGCATCTGAAACATAGGGAAAACTTGTCAGTTGTTACAAGGACATCCAAATTAACATCTGCCCTGGATTGGTAGGATATACAATGGCTTCCATAATTTGATGAAAGAGAAGCGACGACCAGTTTTGAAAATCACAATCTCTGCTTCAAGATAACCCCCTTTTTATGGTTCCTGTTACATATGAGCAATAATGTGTCGTTTCCTTGTCGAAATAATATATTTGTCATCAAAAGCTGTACTTTGTGGATTCTTGTCATGTTATGCTGAGATGCTTATAGACAATTTCGTGCTTTGTATCAGGGAGAGAAAAGGTTAAGGGAAAAGATGATGGAACAAAAAAGGAGTCCTTGCAGTGTTGACCACAGTACTATCACCTCCCTTATGCCTAAGCGTCACAAGGGTGGTTTGTCCATCTCAAACAAGGTTTCTTCATTCTCTCCCTCCCCTTCTTAGATTCCATTAAGAATAGCGTTTGCAATCTTCTAATGTATGTCAGGCCAACAAAAGAAAAATTCTAATGGATTGGCTACTATTTGGAATGTTTTGGTTCCTTGATTTATTATACTTGCAAGAAGATAAATTTGCATTCCAAACACTTTCAGTGTCTAGTTGTAATTCATGGAGTCGTTGCACCACCTGTTTTTTTTCGCTGGTCATATGATGAAATTGATGAATGATCCTGACTCTGGCTCTTTATCTTTCTTATCTGCTCCTTCTGCTAACAGGAAAGGAAGGAGAAGCTCGGAGAAAAGATTGTTCAACTGCAACAGCTTGTTTCACCGTACGGGAAGGTACATTAATAAACAGATATGAATATGATTAGATCCCCTTATTTTCATGTTTTACGCCTAGCATGTTAGTTATGTTGTCAATTTAAGATCAATAAGCTGGTGCCTATCCTGTTGGCGTCTATGTCACCACTGGTAATGATTTTTTTTCCCCTTTAATGATCTTATTTCAGACAGATACAGCTTCAGTTCTGTTGGAGGCATCTGAATACATACAATTCCTCCATGAGCAAGTTAAGGTTCGGCCTTCCCTGGCTACATATGCGCATTGCAAATTAGTAGCATTCTATTAGAGTAGATGCATATTCTGCTTATGCAGGTATAGGGTCAATTTGACAGGTTCTTTGAAGATCCTAATTTTGGCCGAATTTTTAATCTTGAGCATAATGTTTTGGCTTTCTAGGTATTGAGCGCTCCATACCTTCAAACTATGCCAGCAACTACGACGCAGGTTAGTGAACCATGAGGGACTATGGGAAGACAGCATTTAGTTCGCGGATTTTCTCCTTTAGCCAATTTCTTATTTTTAGTGTGCGAAATAAAACACCTCGTGTCGACATTGATGTTCTGTACTGAAGCCATAAATGCGATTGATATACAACTAGTTTCGTGCATATCGTGTCTTTTGCTTCTTGGGATGTTTCTATGGTTCCCTAAAACATGAATTGCTGCAAAATCGAAACTGTATGGGTTACCAATTTTGGGGGTTATTGCATCTTCTCCACGTTGTCTAACTTGACCACAAATTTAAAGAAATAGTGATCTTTTTAGCTTGCTTTATAAATTTTGCCCATCGTACCTCAAAAACCAGTGAGAGGGACTGTCATGGCTTAGCTCTACCAACAAATGATGGTTCACATTTTTTGGGATTGGACATTCATATGTGAATTTTTGTCAGACGTTGTCACGTTACTTTGATCCTTTGAGAAATATTAATAGTCTGAATTTGTTTTCCTTCTTCCACAGGAAGCGGAGCCGTACAGTCTGCGAAACAGAGGTCTGTGCCTTGTCCCAATCTCATGCACTGCTGGATTTGCTAGCACAAACGGCGCGGACATATGGGCTCCAATTAAAACTACTTCCCCAAGACTCGAAAAGTCGATCTCGCATTTCCAGTGAAGCCTCATCCTTCAGCTAATGTAAACATGATCACGCAAGGGGCGTGGGCGTGGCGCTGCCTCTCCATTTTGGTATTGACCACCTGATTTCTCAGTAGCATCAGTCATTCTGCTTTTTATATATTGTATACTTGGAAAAAGCTCGAGCGGCATGTCCTGGTAAGAAATGATGAAAGTAATGTCTATGAAAAGTTATGCATATATAATCGCTTCCTCAATCATGTTGCTTCGAACCTCGTATCCCGAGTTGCATCTCAAATAGGTTCCAGAATGAGAGCTTAGTTTGAAACCCGGCACAAGCCAAAAGAAAGAATAAAAAACTTCACATTCTGTCTTATCAACTTGATCTATTGGTTTCTGGTGTAGTATCAAAGTAGTGATTGGTGTTTCTCGGACTCCCTTAAATGTAGAGCAAATGTCGAACTACACGTGAGAGAGAATGGTAAACGGCAAAAGGAGTTGTAGTTTTCGAGCAGGAAGTGCAAGTGTTTGACTCGCCCAAAGTCATACAATGCAGTACTGTTCCTGACTACCAAGTTAATATCATGCTTGGTTGACTTTAATGGATTTTTAAAATCATATTGTTGGATGTGGAATTTTGTTTGAAAGAAAAGTGTCCTTGGGCACTTGGTGAAACAACTAAATGACAAAGATTCGATCTTCAGAATGTGCATATCAAATAATATTTCGGCATTAGATAGTACTTGCATTAGCACTCTCTTATTTCTTACCCACAGTGTCATATTATTAACCCGTAGTACCAAATATTTTCGGCTAACCTTATCAAATCCAAAGATTTAATGGACGGTTCGGCTATTCACATCAGAGTGTTTGTTTGTGCCTCGGCGCCCTAATCATGAGCATTTATGATTTGAGGTTGCAAATTCAGCATCTACGCCATCTCAGATTGGGAATGAGCTTGTCCTGGTGGATCCAAATGTGTTTGAACATGCCAGTCTAGTGCCCATCGGTCATATTGCACAAGTTGTCAGATCCAAAAGCGTTTATCTTGATGTACGAATTACAAGATAAATGATGTGGTAAAGGGGTCACTCGCAAAGAAATTCATCAAGAAAACAGATGGGGCAGATAAAGCTCCCGTGAATATTAAGTTCAATGAGTGGACACGGCAAGTTGGAAGTTAAATGTCAAGGAAGTGGGGCTCTTAGCGTAGCCCTTTGAAGACCTTATCGGAAGAGAACTTTGCGCATGAGAGAGGGAGAGCGAGCTGTGATCCGAGCTTCATGAAATTGTACTGTGATGAATGCTGCCCACGCAGAGAGATTGACCATGGTAGACGCTCCTCTAACGTATACATTCCGTAAGATTGTAGATCTTGAAGACACAGTGTTTTTTGTGATCTTCTGTACACTCGTACAACCGTTGAGGATTGGAGAAGAATATCTTACCATAAAGTTATTCTTTTCTGTCATTCAAGGACAGCAACATGTGAACAAGACGAACCGTGCTCATCCCAAACCATCTTTCCTTTGTAATCGCCTTTAATGGCTGGTAAGCATCTTGCACCTTGACTTGGACAGGTGATATGACAAATTACACACAAAATACACCTCTAGTTCTCCGCCCCAAAGAGGCAGGGTGAAGACAATAGGCGTTGAACATCAAAGATTACATCGGCTTTGGGGTAAAAAAAGAGGCAAAACTGTTTCTATTAATTTCATGGTACAAGTACAGACTGAACGGCATGCAGGTTCAGGCATTGTGCAATACTAGCTGCTGCCTTCAGTCGCGGCGGCTGATGAAGCACTCTCGTCGGTCTTGCCAGCTGAATCATTTGACTTGAGATAGGAGGTGGCCACATCTAACATTAACTCTAACTCTTTCTTGTACTGCATTAGCGATCATAACATGCGTTGGAAGATGATACCAAATAAGTAATGGCGGGGAAAAGAAGATGTAATGCTAAGATGCACCAACCTCATTGATAGCCCCCGACTTGATTTTGGATTGCATTACACACCATTTCTTAAAATGGGCACCTGCAGAGTTGCGACTTCTGTAAGTTATCGCAGCACGATCTATTATCTTAAGTTCCATCAAACATGAAAAAGGAACATCACAACTACGTAGTTGGATTTCTTTGCATGAGATTTCAGGATCACTGGTCGCAAGCTGGATTCAGAAGGTAGAAAGCAAGGTAACCTATCTGCAGTAATAGTCAAGATAACATTGAAACAACATAGGACTTTGTTCAACTGTATTGCTCATACTTGCTAATTAAACGGTGAGGTATCAAAGCTTCACTTAAAGGAATAGCCAAATTCGTGCTACAAAAGAGAGATGATTTCTTGACCAATTATACTCTACATACAGTGAGTCCAAACTGGTTGACTACAAAAACTGAACATCGAAATCATCACAATCAAATATTCTCTGGGCAGCTGTATTCGCCGCTATTTATGTATGTCCGATGCTCCCTTAATGGATTAACTCAGTGTCGAGCAAAAAATTTTCATCCACATATACCGGCATTCTCAAAGACAATTCATCTAGCAACAATGGTTCTAAAGTTTTCAAGCATAATGAGAAAGCAAGTGGGAACTAAAGAAGGACCAAGCATATTTGTGTGGTGATAAATTCCATCAACCATAATGTTGATAATGGGTTGAAATCATAACCATTGCCATTAAATTTTCTAGTTCTCCTCCATCTAAGTACACGTGCTCTTGGTACTTCACATTCATGTTTATTTGGTTTCCTCCGCTTTCATTAAACATATGGACAACTATCAGCCATTTATTCCATCACAGATATCTGAGCTTGGTATGCATGTTGGTTGGGATGAAAGAGGCATCGGAAATAAAATCATGTCAAATACCCATATGAGGACCCCAATTTTTCATCTCCAAAACCTTTACCTATCACCTCTCTCCCTTCATCCATCCATCTTTGTTTCCAGATATTTAAGGCTGAGTACCATCTCAATCATTTCCTTTACCACAAACAAACGCTTGTAAACATCCAACGTTAAAAAAACCAGTCAAACAGTATCAGTTGCTATTTACCATCGCGCCAACCAGTCAAACCTTCAGTTTTGTCTTCCAAACCAAACAGTTCCGAAATTTCCCAGCATTCTAAACATGCCCAACGTTTGCAGTTAACGAAAAACTAACCAACGAGATCACAAACTTGCCCTGAAGATAGACCTAAACAGAAATT